>VSWD01000004.1:32599722-33799722 GCA_033119305.1 Pinctada imbricata | reverse complement strand
TAGGATAGGATGTAGGGTAGGATGTAGGATAGGATAGGATGTAGGATATGATAGGATAGGATGTAGGATAGGATGG
The DNA here is from genome assembly GCA_033119305.1 of Pinctada imbricata. NCBI lineage: Eukaryota > Metazoa > Mollusca > Bivalvia > Pterioida > Pteriidae > Pinctada > Pinctada imbricata. Next base: position 33,799,646 of record VSWD01000004.1, on the reverse strand, counting down.
GATAGAAATGGTTAGGGTTGAGTTGGATAGAATTGAGGTGGATAGGATAGGATAGGATAGGATGGGATAGGATAGGATAGGATAATATTCTATCCACTTTCTATCCTATATCCTGCATCCTACATCCTATCCTATCCACCTTTCTGTCAAACAAGTGGGTTGCAGGACTGTAATCACTGTAAAGTTGTTCTTTGGCAAACATTTTAGATAATGTTGAAAAGTAAGCTCTTTATACATTTACTTTTTGGATTTCTTCTCTTTCGGCCTCGAGCATCACTGATGATACATTATTTGTTGCAATGTGCATATGATGCACTGAACTATTACGATAGAACATATATTTCAAAATGATAATGTATGTTTCCAAATCCTTAAATTAAAAGTTGTTTTTAGACCTTTGCATTGAAGCATTGAACATCGGGTGAAAAAATTAAAACATTTTCAGATACTAATAATTTAGTGGGGACGGGGTCAAATGTAAAGCACTGCACCAAAAATCTTGAAACTTTATGTCTTCTTAAACTCAATAGACCATTTTCATATTACCGCTAGACATGCATTTTAGACACTCCAAGACCCGACATGACAACTTTTGACGTTATTTTGTATTATGACGTCATACGTATGGGGTGAAGTCATAGTTTGAAGTAAAGTCAAAGGTTGTGATGTCGGGTCATGGAGTGTCTAAAATTCAAGTCTGCTGTAATGTGAAAATCGTGTATTGAAATCGGATCAACTGAACTTCTCATGCAGCAATTCCACAAATCCTATCATTTTCGAAGAAACTAGGAATTACCGCAGATGTGAAAGTTGTATCAGCGAAATGTGAGGAAAAAGAGGAGTTATCTACAGGAGGGAAGGTTATGATGTATGTATGTACGAATTTAACAATCATAGTTTATCAGGGAACTTGACTTCCACTTCGGAATCAAAGCACTTTACTCACTTGAAATATTCAGCGAAAAAAGATATGATTATAGCTTTAAGATAAGAAATGTATATTTGGCAAAGAAAATGTATGCTTTCAGAGTAAACACGTGCAATTCTTTGACAGTTTGACAGTAAGTGTTAAACGTCTTCAAATTCTTTAGCACCATTTAAGAACAGATAAATTTGCTGTGATCCTTAATCTAAACATTGTAATATGGTCGAAGAGAGTGAAAGGACGTAGCAGGATGGTTGGGATATGATGCTGCATGACCCACATTTAGAAATTTCAAGAAATTTTGATATTCTAAATGTCTTTCCCGGACATGGTCTCCATAGCAATTTCTATATACTATTGTCAAACAGGGCATGTTTTGTAGATAATGCTTACTCCTCCCGGTTGTCTGGTCCCATCACCAGCTTGCTAGGGGACCGTCTATGCTCAATTTGTAAGGTACCCGAAACATGCATGTCTGGTCCATGCTGCAAATTTATCTCTTCTAAAAATGATCAATTGAATTTGAAGACGTTAAAATTGGTGCTCTTTTGTGAGTGCTGTTGAGATCGTTAGAATCCTCTCATTAAGATGAACTTGAAAAAAGAAAATGTATGCTTTTAGAGTAAACACGTATAATTCATAAAAGGAAAGAGACGACCAGCAAGATAAAATTTTAGTGACCACTGCGGTACACATGCGTACTAGTTTTAAAGGAATGTACAATACAAAAGAGCACCAACTGATAGAAATAAATGAGGAGTCGAAATTAAGTTCTCACAAAAAAAGAGAACAAACAAACAAACAATCTTGACGGATAACACAGAAAAGTGCTGTATTTTGTAGGATTTTTCACTTCCATTACCACTGATAAGAAATTTTTAAAGTCCGAAACCTATATACATTTTGTATTGACGTCGTTAATTACTGTATTACTAAATTGAGATTTTCAATCATTTTTCAATCATTTCTGTCTTTAAGTTCGCTTTGTCTACAGAATATAAACAAGGTCATTATTACTCATTTGGGAGAAAGTAAAAAGAAATAAAATTTTCTCTACATAGAAATAGCAAGGTCACTATCTTATATACTGCTAAAGTCGATTCATCCATGTTTTGTTTGTTAAATGTATTCATCTTTGCTTCTATTTTGGATACTTATTAATCTACATGATTATGTATTCCAGCGATAGAGTTAACATGTACGACTATTCCAGCAGTTTTCATACGCAAATATAAAATTAAATATATAAATCCTCTTTTTTGTGTTTTCTTTCCGTGTTTCAATCATGGAGTTTTGCTTTGTTGTTTTTGTGTCATTATTCTCATTGTTTCCTACTGTTTGTCGTCTTATTTCGTGCTTCTTCCAATATTATCCCGTGTGCGATTGTTCCGCTCTCGTCCTATATCTGTTGATGTTCTATTGAGGTCCTATGCAAAAATACAGATTAGACACACAAGGAAAACCGCACATGAAAATTAAATTCTAAAAATAAAATAGAGGTTGCTAGTGAAATGAATTTTGGCGGCTTATAAAAAGCGTTTTGGCTGGAAGCATCACTGATGAGAATTTAATATTCGAAAAACGTGTCTGGTACATAATAAATTTGTTTGAAATTTCTTCAAGAAGGTATATAGTTGGAACCCTCATTATATCAAAATACCAAAACAAATTAAAAGACTATATAGAAACGATTTGCCACCTTTGTACCAAATGTAATGACTATACGGATTACATGCCCACATTCTTCTTCTTCTTCTTTTGTTGTTGTTGTTGTTGTTGTTGTTGTTGTTGTTGTTGTTGTTGTTGTTGTTATTGTTGTTGTTGTTGTTGTTGTTGTTGCTGTTGTTGTTGTTGTTCTACAATTTAAGGATATGATATGCGAACTTTCACTTTTTACAGATCAATTTTAGTGATATTTCTGAGCACAACTATCATTGCAACCTTGCTGGACATTTTCATAAAGTCGTTGACTGCCAGTACTATGAACATCCAAACGAGTACAGCAGACACTCATGGGGAATCCACAGAGATTTCTTGGCTTCTCGGGAGAGAGTCAGCCGGAGGAAAAGAACAAAATGCCAGACACTTTTGCTGTATGAAATATGGTACTTCTTAGACTACTTTACACTGTAATAAATCCATGAATGTAGCATATTTAACCATAAAATCAGATATAATCGTGAACATTATTTTTGCGTTCTTAGCGAAATATTAAAAAATGCAAAAGGAAATATGATTTTCGTTTTTTTTTCATATTTGGATAACGAAAGGTTATGAATCAGATTTCTTAGATTTAAAAGATCTAAGTACAAATATATTGAGTACATTTAGTACATTTAAAGCACATATAAACGAATCAAATGAAAATAACGATTTATACATGTACATACACATTTCATGGTATAACATGCAGAAAACACTATTTTAAAGTAGAAGACATTACTATAACGAAAACAACATATAGGAAAAAACACAAATTGATGGTTGCGAATAGTTAAATAAAGGACAGGGTCCTTTATTTAACTATTCGCAACCATCAATTTGTGTTTTTTCCTATATGTTGGTTGATAAAGGACAGGGTCCACTGCCTCGGATCAGCCCAAGTGCAATCAAATTCAAATAACAACGAATTCTTCACTTCCGGTGTGTGCTGAGTGGGCCGTAGTCATATGGACGTCATAGGAACAACTCTTTTTAGGGTTGTCACCGTGGCGTAGCGGTATGAGCGGTCTGCTTTGTATGCTAGGCGAAGCCGCCGTACGGAGTTTACCGACTTTATATATAACATCTGCACCTATTTGGGAGTCCGCTGGTTGATAAAGGACAGGGTCCACTGCCTCGGATCAGCCCAAGTGCAATCAAATTCAAATAACAACGAATTCTTCACTTCCGGTGTGTGCTGAGTGGGCCGTAGTCATATGGACGTCATAGGAACAACTCTTTTTAGGGTTGTCACCGTGGCGTAGCGGTATGAGCGGTCTGCTTTGTATGCTAGGCGAAGCCGCCGTACGGAGTTTACCGACTTTATATATAACATCTGCACCTATTTGGGAGTCCGCTGGTTGATAAAGGACAGGGTCCACTGCCTCGGATCAGCCCAAGTGCAATCAAATTCAAATAACAACGGATTCTTCACTTCCGGTGTGTGCTGAGTGGGCCGTATTCATATGGACGTCATAGGAACAACACTTTTTAGGGTTGTCACCGTGGCGTAGCGGTATGAGCGGTCTGCTTTGTATGCTAGGCGAAGCCGCCGTACGGAGTTTACCGACTTTATATATAACATCTGCACCTATTTGGGAGTCCGCTGGTTGATAAAGGACAGGGTCCACTGCCTCGGATCAGCCCAAGTGCAATCAAATTCAAATAACAACGAATTCTTCACTTCCGGTGTGTGCTGAGTGGGCCGTAGTCATATGGACGTCATAGGAACAACTCTTTTTAGGGTTGTCACCGTGGCGTAGCGGTATGAGCGGTCTGCTTTGTATGCTAGGCGAAGCCGCCGTACGGAGTTTACCGACTTTATATATAACATCTGCACCTATTTGGGAGTCCGCTGGTTGATAAAGGACAGGGTCCACTGCCTCGGATCAGCCCAAGTGCAATCAAATTCAAATAACAACGAATTCTTCACTTCCGGTGTGTGCTGAGTGGGCCGTAGTCATATGGACGTCATAGGAACAACTCTTTTTAGGGTTGTCACCGTGGCGTAGCGGTATGAGCGGTCTGCTTAGTATGCTAGGCGAAGCCGCCGTACGGAGTTTACCGACTTTATATATAACATCTGCACCTATTTGGGAGTCCGCTGGTTGATAAAGGACAGGGTCCACTGCCTCGGATCAGCCCAAGTGCAATCAAATTCAAATAACAACGAATTATTCACTTCCGGTGTGTGCTGAGTGGGCCGTATTCATATGGACGTCATAGGAGCAACTCTTTTTAGGGTTGTCACCGTGGCGTAGCGGTATGAGCGGTCTGCTTTGTATGCTAGGCGAAGCCGCCGTACGGAGTTTACCGACTTTATATAATAGTTAAATATCCGAAACACGTGTCTAGTACAACAAAATTGGTACTATAGAACATATATTTCAATATTGACAATCTAATCACAATGTTATACAGTTGATACATGTTATCAATTGTGATTAATTGAGAATATATCATGTATATATTCTCAATTAGCTAGAGATTAGAAATATACTAGAATATATTAGAAGATACTCTCAATAGAATATTTTAGAATATTCTCTCAATTCGGAAAACCATTTTCAGTGAAAAGATGCACAGCTGTTTTGGACTTTTCCCTGAGGAAGAATTACAGGGAGCTTATGTCCCAAACCAAAAAAGACGGCCACTTACCTTGTTTAGACGGACTGAGAGTAATAAGTATGTGGTGGATTATCTTAGGTCACAGCTACGTGGCTATGACGTATGCTGTATGTAAGTAAACAATTGAATATGGATATCATGTAAGATATAAGTAAGATGAATATCTAATTGGTCTCATTGATTTATGTGTGGTCTTTTGTGTTTCAAGTTTCTATGGTGTGAGTAAGTGTTCCGTGTCCCTTTTGCGTCTCTTTCGGGGGATGTCTGCTCTGTTTGGCATTGGGTGTTTCATCATTTTGCAGTGGGTGCTGCAACTGAGTATTGTTGGAGATCCCCTCCTTTCTTTTGCGTTGTCAATTTTCTTCCGATATTTTCTTTTAACTCGAGCTCAGAAAGTCGAATACGTTTTAGAAGTACACGAAGAAAGGAGGGGATTTTCTGCGAGACTAGGTTGCAGCATCCAAAGCAAAATAATGAAACACGCAAATGCAAAAAACACAGAGTTTGAAGCATACTTGTAAGGTAATATGAAAGTAAACCAAAGACTTGATTTATTGATCAAATACAACAAGTGGATATTATTTGAAGTCTCCATTTTATTCCCATTCAATACATATCATCTTGATTGAGTGTTGACGAAGCTACGAAGAGATGCGATTTCTCCATGATTGTAGTTTCAATAAAACACTTTCAGGTTTCTTTAATTGTATTATTATTACTATATTCTTATTTATCATGTGAATTTTGTGAACATACAAATGATGTATTTATGCTTAAATTTAATTTTTGTTTTGTTTTGTGTTATTTTTGGGGCTTTTTTGTGTGTGTTCAATCTTAATTTAGTTATACACTATTTTCGAAAACCAGAGTTACTTCCCATTTGAGACGGTATCTGACGTAGATTGGTTATGACGTCATCAAATTCTATGGAGTCTGGAAAATGACGGGATAAAATCGACGTTACCATACCATTTTCATCACGTAACAAAGGTTTTACGTCAGATAATCGTCTGTAAGGGGAAAAAACTCTGTATTCCGCAAAGACTCAATAATTCCTTTATTTCATAGCAAATCTTCTCGAAGTTACAACGATTGTGAAAAGAATATCATTTCAAGCGATTCTTGCATCCTCGTTTGCTGTGGACACATTCTTTTTCCTAAGGTATGTTATTTTTATTTCAGAATCAAATATACTCTTCAAAAGCAGAAACGCATATAACAATATTATAATGTATCATCATTATTCAATATGCACAAGCTATTGATTATGTGACCGTATTTGTTTGCATTAATGATGGTACATAGATAGGATAAACAGTTTAGGGCTAAAGTTAGCTTTTTTTATCAGCATAGAGTCTATTTTGGGAAAAAACATGAAGTTTTGAATTTTCAATTTTTTATTTTTTTATGCATTTTCCATGTTTATGAGGAAATTGAATTTTGCCCAAATCAAAGTTCATTGATGCCCATGAATAATTTTGGACTTTAACTTCTTCGGGTCACTTCCGCTTTGATGCAATGCATCCTTGCAATATCCGATGTTATGCGTTTGAACGCTGCGAAGTTATCGAATGACTCCCATTTGCAAGTGAGTAATACTCTGTAAATGAGTTAAAGATGATCCTGACGACAATCTCAACAGCACTCACAATAGAGCACTATGTTGAGCATCGACGGACCCCTAGCAAGCTAGAGGTGGGATCAGGTGCTCGGGAGGAGTCAGCATCCCCTGTTGGCTAGCCGCACCCGCCGTCGATGTTAATGCACAATAAAGAACACAGTATATAAATCCATGCACTGTCTGACGTTATGCCTATATAGAAAGTGCTATGGCGACCATGTCAGGGAAATATATTCAAAACACTTACTGTCAAACCCCTCGCGGGGAACTTTTTTACGAGCTCCACACGGCAAAGGGCATAAGTGTGACACAAATGAGTAAAGTTCAACGATCAAAAAGTCAAATTTAGAAGCTTTTTCTCCTTATGAAACCAAATTCTCTCAATAAAATTGATTCGCAAATTCATGGAATGCGGAGAACTTTCGATGACTTCATAGAATTAACCTCATAATGAGTCGTGATATATCCATTATGATATTGTTGCTGTTTAGTATGATGCATCCGAATCGAAAGATTTTCAAATGATATGGAAAGCGAGCACTTGCGGATGTCCGAAAAATTCACAATTTGACCTCTAAAAGAACATCAAGGGCATATTGTTTTTTAGTCATTTAGGTTCCCGTTGAAAGTTTAGGGTATGAAAAAACCATTATTAACATTTGGTATCATTTTGTCTAATATTATTATAAATGTGATTATTTTATATGTGTACTAAGGATTAAACTAATACTATGCGTTACTTTTTTGATGAGTATATCTAATAATTGCTTCATCTGTTATAAAAGTAATTAACGAAGCATGTAAAACATCTTGTATCATGAAAATTAATATTTGAACGTAAATATGTAAACATGGTTAATCACTGAGTGTCAACGTAATCAAAAGGAATATTTTTAAGTTTCAAGGCTGTATATCATTCAAAAGACAACATTAGGTAAAAGGTATACTCCATACACATAACTTGTGACCCCGTTTTATTTTCGCCCTTTTCGCCAAATGCGAGGTTGGCGAATTTAAGACTAGCAAATAAAATTACAAGAAGCATTTCTTACAAAATAAGTGAATGGACGAATTCGATACATGGTGAGTCAGTCTAAATTTGAGCGACAATGATACTGGTAGAATTCAAAGCTATATACAGTATCAATACGTAAATTCAAGAAGTCGAAGGGGCCACATCGCTGACCTGAGTTGCACACTAACGAAAAATAGTTGACAGTTTGGTGGAAGCCCTTGAGTACTTGCTTCCTGTAAGGTTTCATGAAATTCTATGTAACAGTTGCAGAAAAGTTAGAAATGAATCAGCCAATCATCAAGCTGTATACAATATCAATACATTAATACAAGAAGTTGAAGGGACCACATCGCTGACCCGAGTTGCACATAAAGGAATGATAGTTGACAGTTTGGTGGATGACCTTGAGTACTTGCTTCATGTAAGGTTTCATGAAATTCTGTGCAGCTGTTCCAGAGGAGAATTGGAAATTGCGTCACCAATCAGAGCCCTCGGCGGCCATATTTGTTGATCGATCGGCACATAAAACAATATCTCGGTAGAGGACCTTAAGTACTTGCATCCTGTAAGGTTTCATGAAATTCCGTTTAGCGGTAGCAGAAGAGCAGTCGAAATGCGTCAGCCAATCAGAGCCCTCGGCGGCTATATTTGTTGACCGATCGGCATGAAAAACAAAACTTGATAGAGGTCCTTGAGTACATTTTGCACTTGCTTCCTGAAAGGATTTTATTAATTCTGTGTTAAGGTTGCAGAGGAGAAGTCGAAAATGCGCCAGCCAATCAGAGCCCTCGGCAGCTATATTTGTTGACCGATCGGCATGAAAAACAAGAACTTGACAGAGGTCCTTGTGTACATTTTGCACTTGCTTCCTTAAAGGTTTTGTAAAATTCTATGCGACTGTTGTAAAAGAGAAGTCGAAAATGCATCAGTCAATCAGAACCCTCAGCGGCCATATTTATTGACCGATCGATAATAAAAAAAACCAAAAGTGGTAGAGGACTTAAAGAGGAGAAGTCGAAAATGTAAAAAGTTTACGTCGGACGACGGATGGACGGACAATAGCTTACTTAAGCTTCGTTCATGTGAGCTAAAAAGAACCATACACCAAAAGATATATCAAAAGTTACAACTCAAGATAAAAGGGGATCCCCAGGACTAGGTTTTAGCATTAACAATAAAGATTCAAGCGCTCGAAAGAGAACGATGGTCAACAAAACGTCACTTCCTATTGTATACTGTAAAATTGGTTATTTTCGCTTGGGAAATTTCGCGATTATATGATCAAGACTTTTCGCGTGGGGGAAATATTCGCGATATAAATGTTTTGCCCATTGTAAGAATGCAACGGGGTAATTTTTTGCGAAATTTCCTTTATCAGCGAAAAACGCGAAAATTACCCCCACACGAAAATTTCCACGTTAACAGTAGCTATCCGGTAAAGGTGAATATAATTTCTTCTTCTTCAAAAACCCGCGAGTCTTCAAAGACGCACATTTGCTTTATAAGTATGAAAAAAGTGTGATACCTCATCTATTAGAAAGTAATTCTGACATCTGCATTAAATATTTTCAGTGGTTTACTTATGACTTTCGTCACCTTAAGGAGGATAGCATTAAACGACGGGAAAATGAAGTGGTATCTTTTCATCATCCATCGCATATTAAGGTATGTATTGAGTCTTTGGGAACAAAGAGTTTTCCCCCTTCCAGACGGTATCGGACGTAAAACCATTCTGACGTCATGAAAATGGTATGGTAGTGTCGATTTTATACCGTCATTTCCCAGACGTTTAGGACTGTTTCCATAGATTGTGATGACATCATAATCAGTCTAAGTCAGATACTGTCTCCAATGGGAAATAACTCTGGTTTTCTGCCGACAGAAGGGAGCTTTGTTTTGGCTCTTTAACAATTTGACATCATATATTACTTGGCTCTTTAGGAGACTTTGGTGTTCTTACGGTCATACATTTTATTTAACTATGCACTGAATTTAACCTACCTTTACCATGTAGATACACAAAATCTGAAATAAATCGAAGTAGAGGGTGTTACTAAATTATTTTGGCTGTCTGAAAATCACACTGGCTTTAAGTAAAACTGACGAGGATTTACTATCCAAAACGTGTCTGGTACATTGAAATTTGAATGTGACGAGGTTGAATACATACATTTTTTCTTGTATTGTTTTCTTCGCCAAAGCGAAGAGGAGTTTTCTTTGAGCCAGAGGATAAATACTGTAGAATCCTCAGACATTTGATCCCTTGCCTTTTTCCATTCTAGCATTCCACAGGGTTTGTCCAGACGAACCTACTGCGTTAAATGTTCTAATCATACATGTATCTGCACTGAGCAGAAGGCTAAATTAAAATTTAATCGAAAAAATCTTACTTGTTTCATCTAAAAAAGAAATGCCACTCAATTGAGTAACATAGGCCCATTTCGACAAATTACTATGAAGTGAAAGTAAAATTATACCATTCATCACTTAAAAATTTTAACAAGCAGAACATCTTTTTAAGATTACGGAAAACCTATCTGTTTAAAGGATACACACTCTATTTCTATCTGCACCGAATGGCGTCAGCCATGAATATATTCATATAGGAACTAAAGGATCCCGCACCCTAATAGAGTACTTCCGGTTAAAATTTATGCAAATTTTCATAATTTCCTGACAAATGCCGTTGATTTCACAATCGGGAATCTTCGGGGAGACAGAGTAGATCATGGTATGGGAAGTGCGATCTCTAAATTTAGCTGGAATAGTATGTATAGCATTCTTTTTGAAGAGATTGAACATTTTTATTTTTGATATTTATTATTGAAAATGCATTAGGGGCTGAATACCTTAATAAATATTACCCATGAATAAATGACAGAACCTCCAATAAATGTAATAATGTACATTGTTTCTTTCAGGTTGACACCTGTTTACGCCGTCGTTCTATTCACGTACACATATTTAACTGCGTACGCCGCTAAAGGACCTCTTGGACTATATCTGAAGCAAAATGATTTTTTCAAAATTGTCTCCCTTTGCAAAACAAAATGGTGGACAAATCTCTTATATATCAACAATTTTTATCCACATAATGGAGATTTTGTTAATGTGGTAACTACTTGTCTTTTTTTTTTTTTTTTTGTTTGTATGTTTTTTTCTGGTTTTTTTTTTTTTTTTTTTTTTTTCTTTTTTAGTAGCCATTAGCACCCATTAGTTATTCAGTCTTAAAATCGAGAAGGTTAAGGCAAATCATTAGAATTTCCATTGGAACAGTTGCCAACCTCGGAATGAATAATATTCCGAAGTGAGACCAGGTGCCCGGGGAGAGTTAGCGTCTCATCTTTGCATGCAACACCCGTCATAACAGTTCCAAGGTGATTGTCTCGATGAACATGTTGATGCATATAAATTATCAGGTAATGATGTCTTATTGGGTGATGTTGACAATAATTCAAACTCAAATTACTACTAAAACTGAAGCTTAGAATCGATTCTTGTCGTGACTTTAAAATGCTTAGAATGAGAAAACGACCGACACCATTGATAGTACGAACACATTTTACGACGATTCCTATATATGCATAATAATATTACAAATTATTGATACCATTATCCTAACATCGCGCGCATATGCATTAGTTATATCTCATTTGATACTTTTATTGCGTCAGTTTAACTCCTTTCTCATTGCTGAACAACTTGCAAATTAGTTAGTATCAGTAAGATAGTTCGCAAGTGAATAACTGCAAATTTGAATAAGGAAATTTACAATTATTTCAAGGATAAAGAACACACCTTGCACTCAAAGATGTTAAATGTTCTTAACGTTATCTTGTTTATTTAGAATATCTAGTATGTTATACCTTTTTACGTGTGCCATCAGCAAATATTGTTTGAACGTAATTATTTTTTTATATTTGTTCTTTTTCCAGTGTATGCCTTGGTCTTGGTACCTAGCTGCTGACGTTCAGTTCTATGTCATTAGTCCTATCCTTCTTATCCTTCTCTACAGGTAAATTATTATGGTAACTACTATGCACACAGCTTATTTCTTCTTCTTGAGTTTTTCGTGTTTTGTCCTTTTCTGTCCCTTTGCGTCTCTTTCTGTGCTTGTCTGCTTTGTGTTTTTGCACTGGGTGTTTTTGGGGGTTTGCTGTGGGTGCTGCAACCTGGTGCTGTTGGAAATCCCCTCCTTTGTTGTATTATTGAGAAAATTTTTACACTGTTTTATAATTCGAGGTTTATCGTCATTTTTTAAGATATAAATGTACTATTTATAGCAACACTTCGATTTATATTAGACCTTTTTAATTGGTCTATAACAACAGCGTCTTTTTACTCAGAGTTAAACATAATGACGTCTGGTAAAAACAGAGGTAAAACAATCCCACGCAACACCAACAACAACAAAGACTTTAATAAGTACAATATACTGACCACTCATAAAATTGAGAATAAGTACATGAACACTAAATTCCTTTGATGAATAATTATCAAATACAGCAGTTGAAGAATAAATCAAACAATTGAAATTTATCAATATTGTTTTTATTCTCATAGATATAGAAACATCGCGCTTTCTGTCATAGTGTCCCTCATCCTTGGGAGTATGTTTGTCCGGGGTTTCATCATATCTGAATATAACATCAACTTCTTCAGGTAAGAAACTCTTATCATAATGATATTGATAGAATCTATCACGACTTTGTGACTGAGACAGGGGAATCTCATAAGAGCGTAAAAGATTTGCAGTCCACGAAGAGGCTTGCCGAGTCGTGGATGTAGCAAATCTTTTGCACGAGGATGAGATTCCCCTGTCTCAGTCTTAACTTCGTGATTGATTATTTTTCTCACTCACCTCATTTAATCACTATCATCACTATAATGATTTTTTGAATCTAGAATCGATACCAAAACCTAAACAAATCTTACAATGGCGTGAAGTTACATTCTTTGACGTCATAATAGGAGTCATGTGGAGTGTGAGACAAGGAAATTTCAAACTGCTACGTCTACGTTTTTCTTTTGTCTCATGACGGAAGTGAGTGAAAAAAAGAAAATCATGACAATAATCTCAACAGCACTCTCAATTTATAGCACAAAACTGAGCATCGACGCACCCCTGGCAAATTAGAGGTGGGACCAGGTGCCCGGGAGGAGTAAGCTTCCCCTGTTTGGCTATCCGCACCCGCTTTCGATGTTCACACTGGAAATAAAATCAATATTTACAAAACATGCACTGTCTGAGGTTATAATCGCATTGAAATACAAAATATGTTTGAAGTTTTATATAAGGAATGCCGAAAAAAAAAACAATATTAGATGAAAAGAGTTTTATATTTGTTTTACATTTGTCTAATAATTTCTTTCGAAATATGACTCACGATTGAAACAAATAGATGGGGAAAATATCAATAATAAGTAGTCAACAGATCCGAATTATCCGTATATTTTATTATTCAGTATATGTATGCAATTGTTACTTATCTGCTTCCAGGGAAATGACCTCTGCTATTCTGTACATTAAACCATACACTCGAATCTCCTCTTTCCTGATTGGAGCTCTGCTTGGATACGCTTTACAACATGAAACTTATCTATGGCAACCAAAGAAGGTATGGATAAAATGCACATTTGACGCAATGAAACTGTATTGAAGAATTTGTTCTGACTTCAAGAAAGGAGGGATCTCCAACAAAACTCGGTTTCAGCACCAACAGCAACGCACAAAACATCCAACGTGAAAACATAGAGAAAACACACACAGCAAAAGACGAGGAACGGCAAACGAGACATCAAACACAACACGTAAACCAAAGAGACTAATGGGCAATCGGTGCCGACTTAGGAAGGCCATCAGCCACGGTAGTAACAGATGGTGTGGTTATCCTGGATTACGTGCACACAACCCTCCCACTTTTCCGGTTACCCAAAGGTCTCGAAGTTTACACAATTGCTGTGTAAAATAATATGACCATACAAACAAGACAGCACAACGCAGGGGCCCAAGGAACACAGATGGATATGTAAATTTATATAAAAGTAGGGTAGGGGCGTACGAAATGCAGTCCGTGCTCTGTCGGCTGTAGCGAGCTTATGCATGTTATCACCCGAGGAGTCCGACCGACATTCAGAGAGGACAGGTGGTCGGGGCCCTGTCTTCTCTAAAGAGGTTTGGACAGTGCCCGTCATGGAGTCAAATCGTCACAGTCGGTCAGAATGCAAGTCTTAAGGATGCGCTGGTACAAGGCTGTAGATTGGTTCAGTACCATGCCTGGTGTCCGTCTGATGACAATAGGATAATATAAAAGGCGTTAGATGATTCTGACGCATTTTCGATGGTTACGCTGTCTGCCTTTGATCTTTCAATTTTTTTTCAAGGGACATTTACATGGTCATAACTATGATTTTTTTGCTCTCAATCCTTTTCATCTTATGAGAAAGCATACCTTTTTATATTCTTTATGGGGAAAAACTATATACTGAGCATGTTTTACATAGAAATCAAATAATCAAAATTTGAGAAAAGAAAGAGAATCTAATAGACTAGATTTAAAAGTGAGATTATTATGAAAAACGGTGCAATAAGGTATGTCTCATTGCGCATTTTATATTGTTATCAGATATTTGTGTTTTTCGGATGGATAATGGCATTCACATTGATGGCACTCGTGGTATACGGCCCTCACCACTACTACCTGGACCTTGACAACGCTTCCAGCACTGCTAGTTTGTTCTATGGTACCTTTTGCAGGACAACTTGGTGTTTGGCACTGGCATGGATAGTGTTTGCATGTGCGACAGGACACGGTGGTAACTAACTTTTGTTATCGATTTTAAAGTTGTATATGCAAATTTAATTAAAAACACAATAAGCAAAATGCATCTTCAATATCAAAGAAAATCACTTTACGTATAATAAGCCTTGTAAACCCTTATTAAAGGTCACTGTAGAACATCGCTGCTCAGCTCCCTGATGTTGTTAGTTTATTTATAAACAATTTCAAATTTAATTTCGTGTCTGTGTATTCAAAATATCTAAGACGAAATACCTTAGAAAAATACAAACAACTCTATTTTATAGATAACAAATGTAAAAAAAAACATTGTAACATTATGACGATCTCTAACTCAATACGATTGAAAAATACCTCAGATTAGACTTTATTTTGTATATTTGTACACAAGGAGGAGATATTTCTAACATAACAGTCAACCAACACAAGTTTACTCCAAACTCCCTATTCTTGATGTCGGAACGGTCACATGACCAGATTTCCCCCATGTTTACTGGGGGTATGTCTCTAGATTTATCACTGTGCCCTATGAAAAAGCCGTGATTTTGTTTGCTCTTTCTTCAAATCTGCTATTGCATTGGAGTTTTGGCGGTTCCTTCCATGAATTCTAGTAGTTTTGTTCGAGTTGAAGACGTTGGATTCTACATATATATAGCAATTTCCATGCATTATGCTCTATGATATATCGAGTTTATCCCCCAATTAAAGTCGCAACTTTTCGGAGCTTAAGATAATTAGATCCTTGAGTCACTAGCCTTTTGTCAAAATGCAAGTATGGAGCGCCAAAATTATCATCATAGACTAAGCTTTGTTCTCTCCGGTGCTTAAAGCACGGAAATATATTCGTCCGTTCGATTCCATATCTTTTAAAACTGAATCAGCTTTTGGACTTGGCTTAACGAAAGATTTAATTTCTAGGACCAGTACAACAGTTTCTGTCATTTAGAATATGGGAACCTCTTGGACGTCTGACCTACTGTGCCTATCTTGTTCACCCAATCATCATCTTCGGACACTTAGTACTAGCAGGTGATATCAGACACTATACGGATATCGCAATGGTGAGTAATATTCAAACTAGTTTGTATGTACACCGATATTTACTACGAATCAGTGAATGAGATCAAAAGCAAAACCAAAATTTACAATTCAAAATTCTAATACAATGTCGCTATAACGTCGAATTTCATTGGTTGTTTGCTCCTTAGTTCTGCAGTAAAACGAGAACAAGCAAGTTTTTGACGTTGTTAATGTTACTTTATGCCTCATATTCACAAAAATATAGAATGCATTAAAATGGGAATAACTAGATACTTACGTTATGTTTGCGGACGTTAAACTTTACGGTGCAAACATCCGTTTTCTGGCTCCGCTAACGCGTCGCCA
This sequence comes from Pinctada imbricata, assembly GCA_033119305.1. Lineage (NCBI taxonomy): Eukaryota > Metazoa > Mollusca > Bivalvia > Pterioida > Pteriidae > Pinctada > Pinctada imbricata. Next base: position 33,783,570 of record VSWD01000004.1, on the reverse strand, counting down.
GAACAACTCAGTTAGCGACCACGAAATCAGCATTTACCGTCCGCAAACATAACGTCAAAAGCTACTTATTCCCTAATTGGACGTTTTTTCTTTGGGCATATTAAACCTTGCAAAATGCAAACCAACGATACGGAGGAGATCCCCAACAGTGACAACAGTGGAACACACTTTCACGTGACGAGTAAAACGGATAAACAGACAGACAATAACATAACACCGTACTATTGGTACTATAGAACATATATTTCAATATTGACAACCATAGTGACACGAAGGACAACATTACTCAATGAACAATATCCAAAGCGTCCAAGTTTAGAACGAATCAATACAATAAAGGTTTAGGAAAATGTAAGGGTCCATAACCAGGCAATCATGATAACACCCTATTTACCATCTAATGTGCATGTACGGTAAACGTCTTTATTGTAATGACAAAACATCATTTTTCTTTTCGTCTTTTCTCAAGGCTTGGATTTACATTGGGAACCTAGTGGTGACATACTGTGTGGCTTTCGTATTCTACCTTGTCGTAGAGGCACCGGTGGCTGGTATAGAGAAACGTATGTTGAAATGCTGTAATAGATCATCAACAACTGCCAGGGAACTACCGCGAACTGATGCAAACCAACTCTTGTGAGAGACAACCAAAGAATGGACATATAATAATCACAAACGATGTGAACTCATTTCTGTGAGAGCAACTATTACGTCACACTCAGTACAGATATTTGCCATCCATTCCTATGTTGGGAAAACTGTCTTATACTCAACAATGCTTGTGTCGAACTTCCCTTCCATGACTGTAAAGTTGACTCACTTCGGACTTTGCACTCCGGTCTTCGCACTTTAGGGGTCATATAAAAGAGATCATGTGCGATTAGAAAAGTAAAATCTGAACATAATTTTGACGAAATGACTCTGGAGAGCGTTCATTGTGTATTTTCACACTTGAAATCAAATAAATTCTGTACGCAAAATGTTCTAAGTTCATTGGAATAAATGGAATATTTTGGGGGTTTTGACAAAGTCCCCTCGAAGTGCGATCTCCGAATACGAACATGATGTAATAATGTCTAATTAGACATTTTTCATCGTGACGAACTTCGCACTTCGAACTTCGTACTTTGCACTTCGAACATTGAAGAATAAATGGCGTAGCTGCCGTTCGCGTATAAACTCATAAGCAGAGTCATCTACATTTTGATTAGTAAACTCAATGGAATGGTATATTTGAAGTGCGAAGTGCGAAATTCGTCACGGTGAAAAAAGTATTTAGTATCTTTGTTGAATATAAAGTTACATGCCGTAGCACATGAACTCGTATATTATAATAAATACGGATTCACTTATCAGTTAGCAATCACAGCTTTGTACAGAGATCTTAAGGGAAATCCTAATATCCTCTCAAATGTTAAACGTCTTCAGATTCATTAAGATATGTAAGCTCTACGACTCTGAAAGCTTCATTTCATTTTGGACAGTGAATTTTCATAATCAATGGGATTTGCCTGTCGCTGTATAAAGTGAATGCATGCTCTAGTTTTGCATTTTGAATCGAATTGTACGTAACACATAGAATTTGTGACATAACTCAAGATTTGTGTAAAAATGATTGTAGCATTATGCACAAAAAAATAAACCATTCACCCACAATAAAGATTATTTTTAACGGAAAAATGAAGCAGATGAAATATCCTGAAAATACAAGACTATAACAGAAAGGAGGGGATCTCTAACAACACTAGGTTGCAGCACCCACAGCAAAATCCCAAAACACCCATGCAAAAACACAGAACAGACACCCACAGAAAGAGACGCAATAGGGACAAGGAACACCAACTCACACCATAGAAACAAAAAACATAAAAGACAACACATAAACAAACGAGACCAATGGGCAACCGGTGCCGACTTAGGACGGCCATCTGCCACGTAAATAGCATACGGTGTGGTTATCCTGGATTACGTGCGCACAACCCTCCCACTATTCCGATTTCCTAGAGGTCTCGAAGAACGCACAATTATGGTGTAAAACAACCTCCTCACTGTTAGATGACCACACACAAACAAGACCGTTTAACACAGGGGTCCGAGCAACACAGATGAATATGTAAATGGATATAAAAAGAGGACGTGCGTAATACAGTCCGTGCTCTGCCGGCTGTAGCGAGCTCATATATGTTATCACCCGAGGAGTCGGACTGAAATTCAGAGAGGACAGGTGGTCGGGGCCCTGTCTTCTCTAAGGAGGTTTGCACAGGGCCCGTCATGGAGTCCCGTCGTCAAAGTCAGTCATAGTGCAAGTCTTAAGAATGCGCTCGTATAAGACTGTAGATTGGTCAAGTACCACGCTTAGTGTCCGTCTGGTGACATTAGGATCATATCCACGTTATAAAAGGCGTTTGATGACTCTGACGCATTTTCGATAAATATGCTGTCTACCTTTGATCCTTCTTATTTTGTTAATTATGTCACCATAAAATGCAGGTTGTGAAATACCTAAAGTAATATACTCTGTTGCTTGTATGGGTCCGAATTTCAAAAGAAGTTGATCCTAATTTTTTATGAAATTTCCAGAAAGTCTTTACTAGTTTGTGAAGCGAAAACCTTGACCTAAAAGGTTTTTTTTAATTTGTAAATATCTATTATGAAAATCCAAAACATCAGTACATGCTCTAGCATACCGGATGAGCTGTGAAATGTAGATACCGTATGACGGTAATCTAGGGACATCACCGTCAAGCCAGGGGAAATGTACTATGTTGAATCCAAAATCATCTCGTTTGTAATAAACACTTGTATGAATTTCCCCATTGACAATTTTGATATTTAGGTCCAAAAATTGTGTTTCTCTGTCTGTAACGCTTGCCTTGTTTAGAGTCAATACTTGTGGATAAATAACATCTTTATACTTTTCAAAAACAGGATTATCGATAGTAAGAATATCATCCAGGTACCTAGAAGTACCAATGAAGCATTTCACATCATCATGTTTTCTTTGCTTTTGAAGATTTTCAATAAATTCTTTTTCATATAATTATGTATTTTAAATACTCTGCAACAAGAGGCGCACAATTTGTACCCATAGGAATCCCTACAACCTGCTTGTAGATATTCTGACCAAATCTTACATAAATGTTGTCCAAGAGGAAGGACAAGGCACTACACATGTCCATGATTTGTATTCTGTAGCGGAAAAGAAACCCTTTGATTCAGATGTACAAATATAAGTTTTCCCCTCTCCATTATAGCACCATTTCATGAGTTTGGTCTTTTGATCATTAATCTTGTCGTGAGGAAGCGTGGTGTACATATTTGAAAAGTCGTATGAAGAAATCGTATTGGCTTGAAAATTTCTAGATTTAATTTTGTCAATCACATCACCGGAATTTTTTATAGACCAAAATAAATTTACATCATTTCTGTTCAGAACAGCTTCACAATATTTTGCAACGTGTTACTTTACCAGCGTGCGGGCTGACGTCAGATTTCTTGTAGTTGAGCAGTTGCTAGAATTAGCAATGTATCTAAATTTGTAAGGAGATTTGTGCAGTTTTGGTATGCAGTTTATTGTAGGAAGATCCAATTAAGAAATAGGGATGTTGAATGAAGACATTTCACTGTTATGTTTGCTCAAAATGTTGGGGACATTTTCATTGCTTTTGATATAAGTATTTGTAGACGAAAGTTCCGAAACTAAAGTTGATATATAGTAACGTTTTCTTATGATTATGGTGTTGCTTGCTGCCTTATCTGAAGGAGCGAAGACAAATTTTTCATGTAAATTACGTAATTTGGATTTGAAATATCTTTCAGATCTAGAACTTGGATTTTCAAAAAGATGAGGATTTTTGTGGAAGTTGTCTATTCGAATGTCAGTAATGTCCAAAATTAGGTTTTTCCAGTCACTAAAGTCCGTCGCTCGTAAAAAAAGACGGATTTCCGTAACTTTGACGATAATGACAATTCTCTGCAATTTCTGCACCACCTAAACATCCCCTACACAGTAAAAATAGTGCTTTTTTTTTCAATTCAGTATGAGTAAATGATGCATTATATGATCTTCTTCGTGTAATTTATTATTCAAAAGTAATGGTTTAATTAAAAAATGATCAAAATGTTGTTGCATCATAAAGACCATCGAATCGCTCCTATATAAAATTACAGTAAATTTGTTAATGTCTTCAAATTCAATAGCATCATTAAAGTACAGATAAGTTTGCAGCATGGACCAGACATGCACGTTTCCGGTACCTAACCCTCGTCAGTGATCCTCAATCTAAACAATGTAATATGACCAAAGAGTGTGAAAGTTACTTTGTCCAAAAATGTACCCAAAGACGTAATATGATGGGTGGGATATGATGCTACAGGACACATGTTTTAGAAATTTCAAGAAATTTTGATAACAGAAAATTTCGAATGCGTTGAAGAAACGATCAACCAAAGTTGATCTAACTTGGCTTCATTTGCCCTCGGGGACTCCTTAATTATACGAAATTCCTAAATGATTTTTTATTCAAGTTGAAATATCTTAAGCGTACATCACTTAATCATTACTGTACATGGCGATGCTGATCAGGTCTGATTAAGGTAGAGCATCCCTCAGGTCTAAGGTGCTCATATTTCCTAAATAACAAGTTTTTCAATATTTTCATTTCCATATATTCAAAGCTTATGTTAAACCTGATATACAAAAAAATATAGTTCGTGGTTTCATGATTATACGGAGAACTTGAGCAGTTTAAACTTTGACATTGGACCCCATGGGGAAAGTAAGAAATATCCCTTTTTAGAGGTGATAAAATATAACTAGAAAAATTTCTTTGCCCAAAAAGCATACATGTATTAGTTTGATAATCTGAACAACATTCTGAAGAGAACAAATAGGGTATCCAGGCAAACAACTACCAGCAATTCTGACCTGAGGGATACTCTACCTTAAGTAAGGTACCTAAAGTACAGAGAAATGAAGCAGCAAAATTGAACTAGATTAGAAATTCATAATCATTTTACCACAGTTACAATCCAACAGGAACATACAAACCCATGCAAGTGCATAATCTCTGTAAAAAGTGACATGATAATTCCAGATGAACATACGTACTCAAAGAAAAACGGAAGGTCATTTTACATCGTTAAGTATTAATAAAATATTCAATCTTTATAAAAGAAAAAAAAACATTGGCGCTATTCTACCTTTACAAATATAATAACAACTATTCTCCAATGGGATATATATCTTTTAATAGCAATTCTCTGTAAGCATTTAAACAATTTCGGCACGCATGGTCTCCGATTTTCATGAAATTTCACACATAAGTAGGGACCAATGAAAAATGGAAAATTTGACAAAAAAATTATTCTAGGTCATCTGGTTACCATGGCAACGGCCTTTAAAGTTGAAAAATTGGCAAAATTGAGCTAATTTCAAGCTCTATAATTTGGTCTTTATGTGACATCGATGGAAGATTTTTTATGCATCCTAAAGATAAGGACATAAAATTTTAAATAAGCTCATTAGTAGTGTCTGATATTGTAAAAAGACTGGTTACCATGACAACATGATTAGCTAATTTTGATATATTGCTTTCAAAATTATGTTTGTATTTTCCATTTTTTCTTCTCTCTTGATGGGTACATAATAAGGAAATAGGATTTATTTTACAAAATGAGCAAATTCAAGATAAACCCACTTGTTGCTATGTACATAAATAACCATGGCAACGGTAACTATGGTCTTGAATATTACTTATTTTGCAACTTCAGAGTCATTTAAAAAAAATTTGCATCATAATGAACAGATAAAAATTGTTGGGAAATACCCAAAAGTAAAAATTTATTGTCAATGGGTACGAATTGACTTTTTATTTTGGTACGAGTTGGTCATGGTACGAAATGGTTATGGTACGAGTTGGTAAATTTTGGGTACGAAGTGACCAAGGTACGAGTTTGTTATGGTACGAAGTGACGATAAACCTTCGAGGACATGGATCACTTTCAATATTTCCTGATTCACTTATTTCCGATTAACCTTTGTATTGATTGATATTTATTAAGCTTCAATACTTAATTACCAGTTGTCAAGAAACTGTCCAATTGAAAAATGGAAGAATACATTTGCAAATACTCATAAATATACAAGTAAAAACTGAAATTTTCCTACATAGTAATAAGACGGTTACAATGTGACTCTTGGGAGTTCATTAATGTTAAGTTTGTTAGAGATAATCTTCCTCGTAAAGAATAATAATTTCATTGATTCAGTCAATTAAAATGATTTAGTGAAATACAGTGTTGTTTTTAAAGCATATCACGATCGGAGATTCTCTATGGTCGGGTTCTTTAATTTAGATTCAACTTCTTGTTTCAAAACTAAGCTTACATTTAAACAGTATTGACTGAATGACAAATATGGATAATGACCATATCCCTGTCTACAGTACAAAATCGATAATTCAGACAATCAGAAACCGAAGGCATACAAAATCAGGATAAAACAGGAACCAAAGCAAATAAAAACAAAAAACCTCCACCATATGAAAAGAAGCGAACTCCCGATATGAGAGTGAGACCAGGTGCCCAGGAAAAGTAAGCATCTCCTGCTTGCATGCAACACCCGTCGCTTCAATTCGGTAGAACTGTCACATCCGGTTACTTCCATTTTGGAAGATATAGAGTACAATCTTTGGTTGGATGGTTCAAATGGTCTATGACAGAATATCATCCACCATTCTGGAGAGTGGGACATCATAGTGTATGACGATTTCCCCATATCGACCGTAGAACTTCCTCAGTGACGATGTTGGTCGGTCACAATCACATCCCTGACTGAGAAGCTTATCTGAAAGACGCCTAACTCTCAGACCAAAATCCGTATATTTGCTACTTGCTCTGGCATAGCCTATCAAATGAGATATGAACACGCCATAATTTGAAATAATAACGATGTCTATTATTCAACGTAATATAAGGTAATACGGATCGATTTTCACAGGTTATTTAGTAGGTAGTTAACAAACTTTCAAACATTTCCAGATTGATGTTTAGAAAGCTTCGTGAGGTAAAGCTCACCTTTTGCGACATGAGTTTATTTATAAGTAGTGTGTTTGTAAACATTTTAAATTCGATGGTTAACACACATGAATAAAAGATGCTATGTTTATATACGTGGGACAATTGAACGTTTTGTATGTTTCATTTACCAAAAAAGCAACATGATTAAATTAGATAATATACTCCATTTATAGAAGATACAGATTATACATCTTTAAGGTATCGTGTATTTCTTTTTCACATATATATAAGTAATTGTTAATAAAATCCTATGATTCTTCATTAACCGTTATTATACAGAAATGTTGAAAAAATTATATTTGAAATGAATATATTACAATGTCTGTTTCATTGAATTCGACTGTTGAAATCTTGCAGGGTTTGCCCTTTCAAAGTACAGGTGGAACAAAGTTAAATAAAAGTTCCTTTATGCTGTACTGTTAAAAATAATAATGATTTTAATAACAAGCTACTAGAATTTCAGGAGGTTAGCGACTGACCTGTCTCCCACCGCCGTCCTTTCTACTTCCAAATAGAACTAGTAATGTAAATTGATTTAAGTTTCAATGAGATAAAGAAGATCCTGACGACAATCTCAAGAGACAAATGTGCATGATATTATTAATTTTAATAGTTCAGCATAACAGAGCCTTAACTTCTTTACGTTCGATAACGGAACATAGTTTTAGCAGTTTTACGAAACGTCGTTTTGAAGGTTTACGCATTTTTGATTATTATATGTGTGAAAAAAATTCTTATATACCTTGTTCATTTTACGCTGGGCTTTGCTTACCAGCAGTTATGGATATTACGTAGAGATCTTTTATATTCGTGTTTTCCACTTGATAAAGGCCGAGGGGCCGAACATTTATGGATATTGAGTGTTTATTGTTATTTATTGTATAAACTTCCCTACGGAGGACTTAACTTCATTCATCAATTTGAAGTTCACACAAATAAACTTTAAAAGACACCTTTGTATTAGTCCAATATGTAGGTCTCACGCGAGATTTCCCGAAATGCATTTTGCAATCAAAATATTTCACCCAATTCCAAAGCTTTGTATTAAATCATACGACCCTCATCATCAGTTGTCTGTTTACGTCATATACCTCTATTGTTTGTAATATTGTCGGTTAAAGTATCTTTCGTGTAGTGTCTTCCCTTAGATGTTTTCAAAGACGATATCATGAATAATTTATTTCAGTTTTCTACGCTTCAATCTTTTGATGTGAGCCCTTTAGTAGAGTATGCAACAATCACTTAGGAACTTCTTATCAATTCTTCAGAAATAATAAGTCATCATTCATTCATTTGCATTAGTGTGCATTTTTGGGGTTATAATATGCCACCCCGTACATTAGAATCAATTGTAAGATAATGTAGCTATGATATAACAATCGTTTATGAGTTAAAGAAGATCCTGATGATAATCTTAACAAAACTCACAATAGAGCACCAAATTGAGCATCGACGGACCCCTAGCAAGCTAGAAGTGGGACCAGGTACCCGGGAGGAGTAAGCATCCCCTGTTGGCTAGCCGTACCCGCCGTCGATGTTCACGCACGAAAATGAAAAAAATATATATATAAAATATAAGTATCAGATATACTTTACTTTAAATCTTAAATCCTTTGGAGACAGGTGGTAAAGTAATAACTAAATCGTTATAGAGAAAACCAAGAGCATCATGACTAATGGTAAGTTATAGTAATAGTTTTATACGAAACAGAAGTAAAGTATTTAAACAACTTTTGACCTTTTAATTATCTTCTAATGTTCATTTTTGAAATTTTCCTTCTTCCGAAATAGCTACCATTGATGCACAAAACAGGTATTTCTATTCAATTCCCATCGTATTACCTTTTGTGTGAACTGCTCAGAAAACACACACACAGAAACATGCATTCTTTAGGTTAGAAATATCAGTAAATGATATTAAGTACCAAACAATGCATGTTGCATGATTAATTTCTGGCAATAAGAGGGATCTTGTAAAGAATTGTAACCTCATATGAAGATTTTTTCAGTCTTTCTTTCCTACTTCCTTCATAATGATGATGCGCTATGATATGAAACTCTTTTACATTCAGATGTTACACGTCTTCAAATTCATTAGCATAATTTAAAAGCAGATAAATTGACAGCATGGACCAGATATGCACGTTTCGGATACTTAACTCTCGTCTGTGATCCTAAATCTAAACAATGGAATATGGCAAAAATCTGTGCAATTGTGTCCAAAATATGTCCCGAAATTGATAATATAACATTTATGCGGAATCAATATGTAAATGTTCATCAATTCGTTCCTGTCAGGAGAACATGAGCTGTTAATTTTAGTAATCCCTTCATCATTCCATGATGTACATTTTTTTGTGAACAAGAACCCTGTTTTTTATTTGTTGTTTATACCTGTTTGTATTGTCAACATGTACAATTATTACTTATATATGCGTCATTTAACGGGATAAGTTGGTAGCTATATAGAGATGTATCCAGAAGAAGGGAGGGGATCTCCAACAAGACCCTGTTGCAGCATAATCAAGATAATCACGTATTTATTTTGAAAAATTAATTTGTAATATCAATATCATTTCAGATCTAGCATCAACAGGGTTACAGTTGTATTGTTCACTTCAACAGTGGTGTGACTCTCGCGCCTTTGTGTCAAACACCCATAGTGAGGACACAATTCTCTGAATTTGCTTTTTTTGGTATTTCGAAGGAAGGAGGGGATCTCCAACAAAACTCGGTTGCAGCACCAACAGCAACACACCAAACAGCCCGAGTGAAAACACAGAGAAGACACATACAGCAAGAGACAAGGAACAGCAAACGATACATCAAACATCGAACAACAACACATTAACCAACGAGACCCATGGGCAATCGGTGCCGACTTAGGACGGCCATCAGCCACGTTAGTAACAGATGGTGTGGTTATCCTTGATTACGTGCGCATCACGTAACATCACGTCAGAGTAACATCACGTCGAAAACCGATCTAGCAATATACACATAAACATGCGTGTTAAGCATGAATTATTGCAAATTTAAAAAAAAAGGAATATACATGTATTGTTTTGATACATTCCTATACATAAATTTTTCGTTTGTATTAGCGTCTGTTTATCATGCAGCAAGGACGTTGTGTATTTTCGAAGAAATACATGTTATTGTCTTAATAATTTCCTATCCACCCTCGTGATTGGCACTTATATTTATGTGCGCTAAGTTCATTAAGTGTCGGTTCTTGATTACCAGTTGTCAAGAAACTCTCCAATTTAAAAGTTGAACAATAAAACTGCCAACTCCCATGTATTTGTAGAAAAAATATTCTTTATGCTTTGACATTGTAATTGGAAAGTGGTTTCATTAATAGAAATGAGAATATAGGATGTTATCTTCATTAACGTTATATTTTATGGGAACAATTAAGCTCTTAACGACAATACTTTCTTTTGATCGATTAACGTGATTACGCAAAGAAAATTATTTTAGATGTTTTTTTTTCTTCAAAAAAAATGTTGATCGATGATTCTCTATGTTCTAAGTCAATTCAACTCTGGACTTCATAACCCAAATTTAAAAGAACTGAAAAAATATTTATTCTTTTTGTTTCTTGGAAATCTTTGACTTGATCCCGGAGAATCTGGTAACTATTAAACTGAATTTTACGGTAAGATAATTTACAATACTTTTCAGCAAGAACAAAGCTTTGCTTCGGCTTCTTCAATCATATTTTCCTGAAATCCCGCTTTTTTAAAACTTATCATCAAAATATTCAATTTCACCTTTCTTCAATCTTTGATGATGAGTGGTGCCATTTCCTATAAAATGAAACTAGTAATATTAGCTACCGCTCATGTATAGTAAAAAGTTTAGTAAAACAATTTGGCTCATTTTTAGCAAAATCAGCTACCGCTCATAAGCTACCCTACCTTAAGTTCTGGCAACTTAGGAGTTTTGAAAATTCATAGCGGAATGGTCCACTGTATAATTTGATTATTAAGACCTACTCTCTGTTACCACCAAAACTCATGGTGCCACGGCATGTCGTGGATTTTCATGATTTTCTGCATATTGAGTATATATTATGCCATGATTGCAAAAATTAAGGTCATCGGTCAATATTAGTTTCGGTTGCCATGGCAACGAGATAAGTCTTTTTGTACTACTTATGAACTGTGAAGTAATCTGCATTTAGGAATTTTGTTGTCATGGATACCATTGTTTTCATACCTCTTGTTTTCCTTACTTCCTTTCTTTCACTCAGTTTTGTGATAGATCTTACAGGAAGATTACTGTGATAAGCCTAAATGAGTTAAATTAAAGTCAAAAAGAAGGGTAAACTTAAAGGTCAGTTTTGTATTATATCTACCTTTTTCAGTGTCAATTATAACTATATTCAAACCTCAACGAGACGACCCTTTAGAAAATTTGGAGCCGCGCATTCTCTGAAAAGTAAATGCGCAAATCTAAATTCAAAACATAAAATCAGAGGGCGCTACTGAAATGAATTTAGGAGGCTCCTTAATATTACTTTAGCTGTAATGAGATAAAGAAGATCCTGACAGCAATCTCAACAGCACTCACAATAGAGCACCAAATGGAGCATCGAGGTACCCCTAGCAAGCTAGAGGTGGGACAAGGACAAGTAAGCATCCCCTGTTTTGCTAGCCGTACCCGCCTTCGATGTTCATGCACGAAAATGCTAACAATATCTACAAAACATGCACTGTCTGAGTCTTGTCGTCAATAACCATTGCTATGCCAACTCTAAGAGTACCTTATACATGTACAGTGAATTTTACCTACTTATGACAGTGAATATATCTGTTTATATGAACATATATCACTCTTTTCTTATTTTTGTCATCTTGGTTGTGGTGAAGGTTTTTTTTCGATAACTTATCTAGTTTTTGAAAGATGATGGATATAAAAATAAATTCCCTGAATTCATGGACTTTTGAAATTTAAGTATTAATTCTTTTGATTAGACGAAGAACTAAGAATTTTAATTTTGTTGCTTTCTTCACCTCAGTTTCAGAAGATCAGGGAGTTGATTGAACTCTTTGAATTATTCTCAGAAGTTATTATCATATCCACTTTGTTGCATATAACCGTTTAATTTGTATCTTCGTAAAGTCATGGGTCTTCCTAATACAGATCATTTTTTTCACAATTTTGATCGAATTTGCTCCAGTACAGTTCAGTGATCTTGCAAACACAACGCATGATCTTGAAAAAGCATAAAGGTCATCTCTATATTTATTTGGTTCCGGTAGATATTTGTTTTAATAGACAAATAAATGTAGACTCAAAACATACCCTTTATAGCATAACCGTTGTAGTAAATGTTACCATGGTTGCAGTACTGCAACCCACTTGTTTGACAATTCTATCTTATCCTATCCACCATCCTACATCCTACATCCACCTTCTATCCACTCTATCCCATCCTATCCTATCCTATCCACCTCATTCCAATCCAATCCAATTCTTTCCTACATCCTATCCTACATCCTTTCCTATCCTATCCTACATCCTATCCTATCCTATCCTATCCTACATCCTATCCTATCCACCTTTAACTACTTCTCATCACCTTTAGCAAGATTATGATTCAAACTAAATAACAAATTCATGCATAAGTAGTAAATTATCTGTAATTATCGCTGTTTTTGGATTTTATTAAAATGAAAATTATTTAGATGATTATTAAATACATGTACATGTACCATTTTTGCACTCGTAGTGAACGAAACAAAATATCACAACCAACCTCCAAGTTTGTTTTCAATTCAATTAAAATTCATATTACCCATTATGTCAAGTAAGAAATTTCAATGAATCGAATTTAATCAAATGAATATGTTTATCTGCTAATAACTTGAAAATCAAAAAAAAGAAAGATTGGATTAAAGAATGAAGTGGATAGGATGTAGGATGTAGGATAGGATGTAGGATGTAGGATAGGATGTAGGATAGGATAGGATAGGATGTAGGATAGGATAGGATGTAGGATAGAAATGGTTAAGATTGAGGTGGATAGGATAGGATGGGATAGGATAGGATAGGATGGGATATGATAGGATATGACGGGATAAGATAAGATTCTATCCACTTTCTATCCTACATCCTGCATCCTACATCCTATCCTATCCACTTTTTTGTCAAACAAGTGGGTTGCAGGACTGTACCATATTTAATGCAGTTTCCAGTGAAAAGGATTCATTTCCTCTACCAACTTTTTAGATTCCTTTATAGTTCAGGTACAGTATATATGGATATATAACATAAAAACCCCAAACATTGCTGCATTAATGAAATTTTCAACCATAAAAAGTACACGAAAAAACAAGCAAAATAGGGTATCACGAAGCCAACAATGGGAGGATTTTACACCTTATATTTGCATTCTCTTTGGCCCCTTATACAATGTACCAGAGGCAAAGAGTTAAAATGTGAAAATGATTTCAGATATTCATAACAAAAGAGGCTTGAAAGAAAACAATCTTGGTTGTTGCAATTCATGTATGTACCAAATCCCATGGCAAGAAAGGTTACAAAAAGGCTAATTCTTATGAAATTTCCGAATGCTTCAAACTTCAAAAAGATGGTTACATTTTTACCACGGCTATGGCACTATTTTCTAAAAACAAAAGTTAATTTTCATCTTAGCACTCCATATTGAATTTCCAAACCAAAATTTCTAAAATATATAGCATGCCATGCCAGCGTGTTATTGAATGTATTTTTGTCCTTACAAAAAATAATCTTAGATAATTAGGAAGAACTAAAGTACGTCGTCAAACAATATAACAGTAAGACTGAAGGCATTTAAAGATATTCGAAACATACATAAAGCGGTGGTCATAACCCACATTACGTGCAAGTGCGTGCGTGCTGTCTACGTGCAAAAACGTAGATAAACTTTGGGGATCCGTACGTGGACCGTACTGCCTCCGTGCGGATTTTCGAGCACACAGACAGGACGTAGCATTTACTTTTCTTTGCGTTCAGGTGTAGTCCTTCCTTTCTTTGCAACTTTCTCCTTACGTCTTCAGGAAAAGACGTAGCGACCTTGACCTCCCAAAATACACACGTCAAGACAACACTCACGGCGGGTTGTGACCAGTGCTTAACAAATAGAATGTATGTGCCGAATTGGAGAATAATATTTTGGCAGCGGAGTTGGGACATTTCCATTATGACCCCTTATAGGCAACTTTCCAAAATGCATAATGGCTGACAAAATGACGAAAAAAATCCGAGGTTGATAATTTTTGCGCATTTTTTCATTGTTATGTCTCAATGAAATTGCGTCTTTTAACAGTGACGTCATACTTAAAAAAAAACGCCAAAAGATGCTTACTCGGACATTTTGCGTTTTCTAACAAGATCGGAAAATGGTCTATTCGGTATTTTCGTTCCCTTCTCATTTGGGACGGTATGTGACGTAAAATAATAGTGACGTCATCAAATGCTATGGAATCAAACATAAAATACAGGTAAAACATGCTTCAAATTCGACGTTTCTATAGGAATTTCATTACGTCACAATGTGTTTACGTCAGATACCGTCCCAAAAGAGAAGTAACTCGGTATATCGAAAGGACGGAATAACTTTCAAATGAAATATTCTGTATGTCACATTAGAGGTAATGAAAGAATTTGTCTTTGAATATTTTATACCAAACTATTCACCCTTCATTTTTTTACCGTCTGCTTTTGTCAATACGAATGTTTGTAATATATTGTCGGTCAAAGGATGTTTCGTACGGTGGCTTCCTTCAAATAGTTTCAAAGACGATATTATGAAATATTCATTTCTGTTTTAATGCTACAATGCTTTAGTACAGAATGTAATGATCACTTAGGGACTTCTCATCATTTCTTCAGAAAGATAATTCATTTTTCATCGATTTTTATCATTGTTTGGACGTAATATACAATTAGCAGCACATCAACGTCAATCATTAGATAATCTATCACTCGATTAAAGCAATCGTAATTTTGTGAATTTATTTTATTTTTAAGAAAAACACTGTGGATCTTTACGGAGAAAACTAAAATAAGGATGGCTAATGGTAAGTTTACATAATATTTATATACCAATCAAAGTAAAATACTCTGAAATCATTATATTTCACGGGGGCTTAATTTTCGTGGTTTTCGTGGATAGCCTCATCAACGAATTTACATCCCCAACAAATAATTGTGCATAAAGCAAGAAATTGGGACAACTTTTTATGACAGAAGAAGCATCCATATTTTACAGGAAAATGATGCATGAACACCTTCCAATAAAGAGGACACATACGTTAATTGCTATTAATTGCAGAGTTTGTCAATGTTGTTTTTACAACTGTTTGTTACAAGTCAACCTTGCGAAACCTGCTTTTACTTGGGTCACATTTCAGCGACATCTTGGTGTTAGTGGCAATTATCCACATATCATGGAGGGGATTTAAGGTATATGTTTTAAGATCGAGGTAAAGGTAATAGTCGCCAGTAATGGAAAAAAATGATAACTCGTTATCAAAACTATTATTTTCCGCTAGAGTTATTTTTTTAAACGGGCGGCATCCACGTTATTACGTCCCCACGAAAATATTGAATCTCACGAATCCACGAAAATTGAGCCCCACGAAAATAAATGATTTCACAGTACATGTTTTAAACAACGTAAAACCCTTAGTAAATACATCTCTATATCTTTGCAAAAATAAAAGAAAACGGGATCTCAACTATCATTCATTTAGTGCACAAAACATGTTCATGTATATTAGCATATTTATATTGCTCGCGCATTTAAGCGTATATAGAGAAAACGTTAAATATTAACCCATAACTAAAAAACGTTTTATTTCTCAACATTTTCCTGCCTCAATCCTGATAGATATTTTTGTCCTCTTTCTAATGGTATAAGTTAGAATTTTCTGAGAAAAATTATTTTGCTTCCATTTAAAGTTCTATTAAGGTCACTTTTTCTCTGTACTTTCCTTCATAGAAATAGCGTGAAAAAAAAGTTCATTGTCATCTTTACAGTCAAAAGTACCATTTAAAGAATTTTTCCCAATATTTTCCCAGATAGAGTACAGTTTGAAGAATCTCATGGTATTTTATATGTTTTTTTTTAATGTCTTCTTGCTTCCATTTTTGTTTGAAATTTCAGATGAGCGCCCACGCTTGCGCACTGAATAATGGCAAGTTTAGTTGAGTAACTAAAATGGTACAGCAACATATAGTATATATCTTTAAATTATTACCTTTTATTTCTATGGAATGATGAACTAATGTATAATTTTGGTCTGAAAAATTCATGTTTCTGTCATTCGAACGATATTTCGTTTATTCATGAAATTTTGTTATGTTCAGTTTTCTTCGTTTTCGTAAGTCTATTGTGCTAATCTAAAGATTATCTTGGAAGTAGTGATGTTGTTGGAATATCTCATATGTCTGATGAGATGGAAAACGAGCTTAATGTATTCTTAAAAGTAATGCTAATCCTTTATGCTGACGATGCTGTACTCATGTCAGACTCACAGGGGGAGAGTCCAGTAATTCATTTTTGTCCATTTTCCCATAGGCCGCAATGTTAACGAAATCTTGTCGCATTTCACATATACATTTCCAATGCTTACAATCTATACATGAAATTAACCGTCAATGCCAGCGAGTCAAAAATATGTCAGAATAAAAACTTTTTATCTTTAGAATCTGAAGACAGGAAGTGTAGTTCAAGAAAGGAGGGGATCTCCAACAACACTAGGTTGCAGCACCCACAGCAAAATCCCAAAACACCCATGCAAAAAACACAGAACAGTTACCCACAGAAAGAGACGCAAAAGGGACAAGGAACACCAACTCACAACATAGAAACATAAAAGACTACACATAAACCAACGAGACCAATGGGCAACCGGTGCCGACTTAGGACGGCCATCTGCCAAGTAAATAGCAGACGGTGTGGTTATCCTGGATTACGTGCGCACAACCCTCTCACTTCTCCAGTTACCTAGAGGTCTCGAAGAACGTACAAATGTGGTGTAAAACAACCTCCTCACTGTAAGATGACGTCACACAAACAAGACCGCGAAACGCAGAGGCCCCAGAGACACAGATGAATATGTAAATGGATATAAAAAGAGGGCATACGTAATACAGTCCGAGCTCATGTATGTAATCACCCGAGGAGTCCGACTGACATTCAGAGAGGACAGGTGGTCGGGGCCCTGTCTTCTCTAAAGAGGTTTGGACAGGGCCCGTCATGGAGTCCCGTCGTCACAGTCAGTCAGAGTGCAAGTCTTAAGAATGCGCTCGTACAAGACTGTATATTGGTCAAGTACCAAGCTTAGTGTCCGTCTGGTGACATTAGGATCATATCCACGGTATAAAAGGCGTTTGATGACTCTGACGCATTTTCGATACATATGCTGTCTACCTTTGATCCTTCTTATTTTGTTAATTATGTCACCATAAAATGCAGGTTGTGAAATACCTAAAGTAATATACTCCGTTGCTTTTATGGGTCCGAATTTCAAAAGAAAATGATCATAATTTTTGTAAAATTTCCAGAAAGTCTTTACTAGTTTGTGAAAGCGAAAACCTTGACCTAAAAGTTTCTTTGTAATTTGAAGATTTCTATTATGAAAATCGAAAACATCAGTACATGCTCTAGCATACCGGATGAGCTGTGAAATATAGATACCGTATGACGGTAATCTAGGGACATCACCGTCAAGCCAGGGGAAATTTACTATGTTGAATCCAAAATCATCTCGTTTGTCATATACACTTGTATGAATTTCTCCATTGACAATTTTGATATTTAGGTCCAAAAATGGTGTTTCAGTGTCTGTAAAGTTTGCCTTGTTTAGAGTCAATTCTTGTGGATAAATAACATCTTTATACTTTTCAAAAACAGGATTATCGATAGTAAGAATATCATCCAGGTACCTAGAAGTACTAATGAAGCATTTCACATCATCATGTTTTCTTTGCTTTTGAAGATTTTGAATAAATTCCTTTTCATATGTGTATAAAAATAAATCTGCAACAAGAGGCGCACAATTTGTACCCATAGGAATCCCTACAACCTGCTTGTAGAGATTCTCAACAAATCTTACATAAATGTTGTCCAAGAGGAAGGACAAGGCACTACACAGGTCGCTACATGTCCATGATTTGTATGATTTGTATTCTGTAGCGGAAAAGAAACCCTTTGATTCAGATGTACAAATATAAATTTTCCCCTCTCGATTATAGCACCATTTAATGAGTTTGGACAATTGATCATTGATCTTGTCGTGAGGAAGCGTGGTGTACATATTTGAAAAATCGTATGAAGCAATCGTATTGGCTTGAAAATTTCTAGATTTTATCTTGTCAATCACATCCCCGGAATTTTTTATAGACCAATATAAATTTACATCATTCCTGTTAAGAACAGTTTCACAATATTTTGCAACGTGTTCCTTTACCGCCGTGAGGGCTGACGTCAGATGTCTAGACAAACTTGTAGTTGAGCAGTTGCTAGAATTAGCAATGTATCTAAATTTGTAAGGGGATTTGTGCAGTTTTGGTATGCAGTATATTGTAGGAAGATCCAATTTAGAAATAGGGATGTTGAATGAAGAAATTTCACTGCTATGTTTGCTCAAAATGTTAGGGACACTTTCATTGCTTTTGATATAAGTATTTGTAGACGAAAGTTCCGAAACTAAAGTTGATATATAGTAAAGTTTTCATATGATTATGGTGTTGTTGGCTGCTTTATCTGCAGGAGCGAAGACAAATTTTTCTTGTAAATTACGTAATTTGGATTTAAAATATCTTTCAGATCTAGAACTTGGATTTTCAAAAAGATGAGGATTTTTGTGGAAGTTGTCTATTCGAATGTCAGTAATGTCCAAAATGAGGTTTTTCCAGTCATTCAGAGAATGCGATTCGACTCCTTCCGATTTACACCATCGTTTGGTATAGTTATCTAAGGCTTCCTTTAGTACTTCGCGACATTTAATAAAATCTATCTTGGACGGGATTCTATACTTAGGTCCTTTTTTGAGAAGACCACGGAGCTGCCTGTCTTGGATAATTGAAAAGTCACCTGTAATAATATGACCAGCTGGTTTATATAGATATTCAGATGTTGCACATTCGCAAGAAGCAGGACATGATTCAAGTATTTTAGAATCTGATGTAACTTTGTTGTAGTTAAAAACGAAATTTCGAATAGGTCTCTTATATTTGTAACAAATAAGAGGAGGTTCTAAATTTTCAAAATATTGAGGAATAGCACTTTGTACACGATGATCCCGAAAAATATTAGAGATGTTAAGAAGATCGAATCCTTTGTTAATAAATGGAATTTTTAAGAATCGTTTTTTAGGTGGGATGTTTTTAACAACTGGATAAAGTTTATTCTGTGCGAATGCAACAATGATATTAAGTCTGAATCAATCCGTATTTCTTAAGAATGCAACCAGTGCTTCATCCAAGATAGATTTCAATTGAACTGCTGGAACTGATGAGAGAGCATGAAGCAGTTCATGTCTGCCGCCGTTGCGAGCAATGATCAGAAGATCGTTGAGGGTACGGTGTAATCTAGATCTTATTCTGAGTTTTCGGTTTCGTCGTCTTCCGTGAGACCTTTGCTTCCGTTTAGTGTTTGGGCGGATTGAAAATACATTAATATTAGTTGACTTCGAGGAAATGTTGTTTTGTCCATAAATTTCAAGGTCACCCTAAAATCTGCACTAAATGGAGCAGTTATTTTTGCCTCTAAAATAGCATAATTTCTACAGCTTTTAGATATTAATGAATGAGTTTTCAGGAATTATTTCTGTATTAATGTAAAGCAAGAAATGTTTCTATTCTAAAAAGACCAATTTTGTAATTATTGTCCAATCAGAACACCAGAAACATAATTATTTACAGGCTCGCATGTACCCTACACAAAATTGAAAAATAGAATTTCCTCTGTTTTACCTGACTCTTCCCTATAGGAAGATTTACAACTTCAGCTTGATTGTCTCCATGGTTACTGTCAACAATGGAAACTTAAAGTAAATGTCGACAAAATAAATTGTGATTTTTTCAAAAGGTAGATTGTCAAGTGATTATCACTTTTGCTATGACGGAAATGAGTTGGAAATTTTAAAACATATCACATATTTAGGTTCTATTTTTCCAGATCAGTGACATTCTACATTGTGATTGAATGGCTGTCGTAAGACATACTTACCTGATCTGTACATCAAAATGTACATCGAGACAATCACCGAATTTGATAGGTTTCCATGGAGCTTACTCTCCCCGTACACCTGGTCTCAATTCGGAAATTTGTTCATTCCGGGGTTCGCAACCGTTCCGATGGGAATTCTCACGATTTTGCCTTGCCTTCTCGACTTTAAGACTGAATAACTGTTAGGTACTTCTTTGATGTTTATTATTGAAAAGGTACATTTAAAATTTTGCAGAATATTGTTGAACTTAAAGCAGAGTACACCTAAAATAATGATATACAAAGAGTTAGGTCGATATCCACTTAGCATTAATATAAAGAGTAGAATTGTTACTTTTTTGGACTAATCATATTGATGGTAAAGAAACGAATTTGTCTTATTTATTTTACAATTTAATTTTTAAGAAGTTTACTGCCGGTGTTGAATTAAAGTGGATTAAAACATTAAAGGTATATTTGATGATTGTGGTTTAATTAATATGTTGCTTTTACAACATGTACAAAACAAAACATTGCTAAAAAATGTGTGAAACAGAAGTTATATGATCAATTTAAGCAATTGTGGGTTTCAGAGTGTAATAATTTCAGTGAAGGTGTAATTTATAAGTTATTTATAAACTTTGAATTCAGTTGTCAGAATTATATTTTTTCAACCTTGGATAATTGTAAAATACGCAAAATAGCTAGATTCAGAACAACAAATCATTATTTACCCATAGAAACTGGGAGATGGATAAACACTCTCAGAGAAGATAGAAAATGTAATCTTTATAGATTTGATTTAGGAGAAGAATTTCATTATATTTTATCATGTAATTATTGGTTGGTTTATGTGTAGTCCTCTGTGTTTGATGTTTCTGTGTTGTGCGTTGACGTTCCTTGTCCCTTATGCGTCTCTTTCTGTGCTTGTCTGCTTTGTGTATTTGCATTGGGTGTTTTTGGGTTTTGCTGTGGGTGCTGCAACCTGGTGTTATTGGAGATCCCCTCTTTTGTTTTATCTGAAAGAATTCCGCAAAATGTATTTACCACTTAAATTTCAAAATAGACCATATGTTTAAAAATTTCATGATCTATTTTCATCCAAAAATATTAAGTTGTTAACAAATTTATGCAGTTTTATTGATATCATAAATGAGGTTGTCAAACCTCCGGGTTAACACATTATGTCAAACGAGATGAATTTGGATTCAACATAGTAAATTTCCCCTGGCTTGACGGCGATGGCCCTAGATTACCGTCATACGGTATTTACATTTCACAGCACAGAAACTTTCAGGCCAGGTTTTCGCTTTCACAAACTAGTAAAGATTTTTTTCTGGAAATTTAGAAAAAATTATGATCAACTTCTTTTGAAATTCGGACCCATACAAGCAACAGAGTATATAACTTTATGTATTTCACAACCTGCATTTTATGGTGACATAATTAACGAAATAAGAAGGATCAAAGGTAGACAGCATAACTATCCAAATGCGTCAGAGTAATCAAACGACTTTTATACATTGGATATGATCCTGTCACCAGACGGACACTAAGCTTGGTACTTGACCAATCTACAGTCTTGTATTTGCACTCTGACTGACTGTGACGACGGGACTCCATGACGGGCCCTGTCCAAACCTCTTTAGAGAAGACATTGCCCCGACTACCTGTCCTCTCTGAATGTCAGTCGGACTCCTCGGGTGATAACATATCTGAGCTCGCTTCAGCCGGCAGAGCACGGACTGTATTACGCACGTCCTCTTTTTATATCCATTTACATATTCATCTGTGTTGCTTGGACCCCTTTTACGGTCTTGTTTGTGTGTGATTATCTAACAGTGAGGAGGTTGCTTTACACCATAATTGTGCGTTCATCGTGACCTCTGGGAAATCGGAATAGTGGAAGGATTGTGCGCACATAATCCAGGATAACCATACCGTCTGCTACTTACGTTCCCTTTTAAAATATTTTATACTTGTCGTAATTTTCATGTCGGGGGGTATTTTTGCGATAAAAGTACAATCGCGAAAACCGCAAAAATTGACCCCACGCGAAAATTACCACATTTAACAGTATCTATTTGTATTGTGGCGTATTGTATTGTATCGAAATTATTCATAAATGTATGGGTCTGTTGATGCTTCTTGATAACGGGATAAGATGATGATTTCAGAGATGCATTAATGGTATACATAATGCTATATTATCTCCGAAACACAAACTTTTTGATCAAAAATTACATGATTCTTACAGAGATTAATTATTCCATTACATATAAACTAAACTATAAATATTTATTTCTGCCAGAATTATTTTGGCAAAAATTACCCCACCTCAAACACAACACAAAAAAATACAAAAACACCAACGGTACTTATACCATAAAATAGCAACAATCCATCTTTATTCTTCCATATCTTACCTATCATATAAGACAATTTCCTTAAAGGTTGAAATTTATTTTCCGTAGGATGTTAAACGTCTTCAAACTCGATAGCATCATTTTAGATCAGATATTTGCAGCATGGACCAGACATACACGTTTCGGATACTTAACACTCGTCAGTGATACTCAGTCGATATCGAATTTTCCTATGCGATTTTTTTCCCATAGGAATTTATTTTCCGATCGAAATTCCAGTTTTTCAACAGGAATATATTTCCCCTACGGGAATTTTCCCCAAGATACAAATTTCCCATCGGAGAAAAATACAACTACGGGGAAAATTAATTTTCCATGAGAAAACAAAAGCCTATGATTTTAGGAAATTCCCATAGAATTGTTAATTACCCATTTGAAATTTTATCTGTTAAGGTAATCATCTTACCTGCCAGGTGAGATACGAAAAATTAATGGATGATTTTAATATGTTCAAATATTAAACATCTACAAATTCATAGCATCATTTAAAGAAGATAAATTTGCAGCATGGACCAGACATGTATGTTTGGAGTACTTAAGCCTTGTCAGTGATCCTCAATCTAAACAATGAAATATGGCCTAAGACTGAGAGTTATATCCAAAATACCGAAAGACATAGCAGGATGGGTGGGATATAATGCTACAGTGAGTTAAAGAAGATCATGACAACCATCTCAACAGCACACACAATAGAGCATCAAATTGAGCATCGTCAGCTAGAGGTGGGATCAGGTACTTGGCAGGAGTAAGCATCCCCTGTTTAGCTAGCCGCACCCGCCGTCGATGCCCATGCATGGAAATGAAAACAATATTTAAAAACATGCACAGGACCCACTTTTCAGAAATTTCGAGAGCATTTTATGAATATAAATTTTCGAATGCGTTTGAAGAAACGATCAACTGGAGTTGACTTTGCTTCATGTGAGCTGGGTAATCATATTCCATGTGTTGCGTTCGAGGCGGGTTAATTTCGCAAAAAAAAAACTATGGCAGAAGTAAATCATTCGGTATCATATGGGACAAAAGTTTGAATATCATATACTTATTTTTGCTCTCATTTATTTTCAGTAGCTGTCCCATTTGTTGTGAACCCAGAATTATCAAATACGATCACAGCTGAAGGGTTCATAACGTCTGTACTATCGAGCTCTTTTAGGCCTGGTGCCTCGCCGGCTATTGCATGTTCTATCCTCTGCTTACAATATGTCACATGCGTCTCCTTTTTCCTGAAGATTTCAGAGGGTAACTGTCGCCTACATGGAAATGTTATAATCAACAAAACAATTCTGAACCCTGAAAATGGATGGAAATATTATACAATGCCAGCACGATGTAAGTATGTTGAAACTTTGAAACCATTAGTCTTGTAAACGATCATATCATTCGAAACTCTGTCTCCGGACTTGATATAACTGCCGAATTGAAGCCACGCGTGTTGCATGCAAGCAGGAGTTGCTGACTCTTCCGGAGCACCTGGTCTCACTCCTAATTGGGAGTTCGCTCTTTTTCATGTCGTGGAGGTTTTTGTTTGTTTGCTTTGGTTCCTGTTTTATCCTGATTACGCATGCCTTTGGTTAGTGATTTTCTGCAACACCCGTCGCAACAACTCCATGGAAACCTGTCAAAGCATTTTGTAACATTCCGAATTTGTCCAGTATTGACTTGTATTTTTGGTTGCGTCCAGCCCCCTCCCTCTCTACTTTGAAACACATATAGGGTTTTGATCTTTTATTCATTTAGTGAATTATCGATTTTGTACTGTGTATTGGGGATATTGTCATTGTCCGTATTTTTCATAAATGTATGCAGTTAGTGGAAGGAACATATATTAGTACAATTCAAACAGAGAAATACCATATCACATACATGTTAACTTTTTTTCGAACAAAAGAGGGTTATTGTGCGCGACCTTTTTCTTGTATCATTATAAATAAAATCTAACCCCAAAATAGATGCAGGACAATAAAGACCCTTTTATTGTTATACATGTGAAGCATTTATATTAGTTATAGGGTTAGTTCCTGTTATACTATTTACTCAAAGTAGGTGTAAAAATTTGTTGGGAAGAGGCCGTAGGCCGAACCTCCTACATATTTACACACCTACTTTGAGTAGGAAATATGACGGGAATTAACCCTATAACGAATTTTTCACGTCGAGAACCATTTTGTAACGTTTTATTTGTAATTTTTGACGTTTGAAAATTTAGTTACTTACCTCAGCGTAAAGGTAGGACACCACGTGACCGTCATAGTCATTCTGCGACGGCATTGACTGAAATACTGAAATAGTACGAGGCGTGATAATATTAGTAATAGGCGCCGGCAACCATTATGGAACGTTTTATATGTAATTTGTGACGTTTGACCTCAGTCTCAATGTAGGACACCACGTGACTGTCATACTGAGATGTCATTGGCTGAAATTAGTACGATGCGTGATAACTTAGATTATAATAATGCAATGTAGCATATGTGCAAGATTTGAGGACATATTAATCAAGGCCTAAAGTTTCCTAATTGAATTTGCTAGAATAAATTTTTCTTTAGTTATTGCTATACTGGTACCTTGATGTAGAATTTATGTGAAATAAACTCTATATCTTAATGTTTCAGTCGTTAAATACACTGTAAAACATTTGTTCCTTTTCGTCTGCATAAATCTCTGTGTTTCCGACCGTCTTGCCACAGATAATGATCTATTATCAAAAGCCCTGATTGTTAAAACAAAATGAAAGTGTCATAAAAAATTATTTCCCATACCATTAAACAAATAACCCAATTTACCGGTAGTTGCAGGTGTTAATCGAAAACGTGACCAGCCGATCACAGTTGGAAATTTATTGTCCGATGTAATAAACTGAATCGGTATCTGGTGAATCCATGGTAAGAAACGAAGAATCGGGTGAAAGACATTAACCGCGCGGGTGGTAAAATTTTTTCTGGTTATGGGGTAAAAAACATCGGGACTGACCCGCCGAAATCGGGTGCGTTGACAGCTATGACAGAATAATGCCATGAATAAAAGATCAAAACCCTATATGTGTTTCAAAGTAGAGGGGGAGGGGGCTGGACGCAACCAAAAATACAAGTCAATACGGGACAAATTCGGAATGTTACAAAATGCTTTGACAGGTTTCCATGGAGTTGTTGCGACGGGTGTTGCATGCAATCAGGAGACGCTGACTCTCTCCGGACACCTTGTCTCTCTTCGGAATGCCGTTCATTCCGGGGTTTACAACCGTTTCGATGTGAATTATCATGATTTTGCTTTGCCTTCTCGACTTTGAGACTGAATAACGGTTAGGTACTTCTTTGATGTGTATTGTATCAAACTGATGACATTTCATCAGAAGAATATAAATCAACAAACATTTGTATATTTACCTTGATGCTTATATGACGTTGTACTTCGGACTGATACTTTATTTCAATTTTGAAGTACCCAGTTCCTGTGTTGAAGTAAGATCATGTGGGGCAGTTGCTGATGGTCATTACTGGATTAAACCTAATACAACCACATCTCCAATAAGACTTTATTGCCACCAGTTGCAGAAAGAGTATATATCCTTGGACAAGTCCGTAAATTTCTTCGAAGAAAAAGTTCAATATGATGGATGCAATGGCATTGTACAAATGCGGACTCGCTACAGCAAGATATCTATCAATATAGAGGTACGTCAAGATTTTTTAAAGGAGATGTCTTATAATCTAAACTTATATTCTTTTGCAGTGTAGTGCAGTTAAATACGTTCCCCACTATTTAGTGTTTCAATGCTTCAAGAGTATTGTCAATTTCTTTCCAGCTCTGTCGCCTGGATGAAGCTTTGAATTGGCCCATTATCAATTTCACGTCATATATTTCTTTATTATTTTGAGAACTTGTCTTTCTTCCTAAAATGTCATCGAAATCATAGGAGTACACATCCTGCTTACATCCCTTCAATGCTCTTTCGGCCATATATTTTATGTAATTATGCTACCGAATCGACCTTACAGGAAATTCGTTACAAAGAAGACATACAAAATTCAAAACATCAAACTAGAGGGTGATATTAAGATGAATTTAACTGTGTTTTAAAATCCCTTTGGATAAAAAGAAGGAAGGAATCTCCAACAAGACTGCAGCACTAACATCAAAACATCAAAACATCCCAAGTGAACACACACAGACGACATACACAGCAAGAGACACAGAGGGACAAGGAACACCAAACACAACATCAAAACACCAAACATAAACGACTACCAACGAGACCAATGGACAATCGGTGGCGACTTATGACGGCCATCTGCTACGTTAGCAGCTAGCAGATGGTGTTGTTACTTTAAACATGGTTATTTAAGCTGAAGGAGATTTCGCTATTTCAAAATCCAGACGTTACGCTTCGGGGAAATATTCGCGATGGAAACCTCTCTGTCTTTGTAAAAATGCACCAGTGACATTTTCGCGTGGGGAAATTTTCGCGAAGTCAGTTGATTCATGAAATATGCAAAATACCACATGCCAAAAATTCACACATTTACAGTATCCGAATTACGTGTGTTCAACCCTCCCACTTTTCAGGTTACCAAAACGTCTCAAAGAACGCACAATTGCAGAGTAGAATAACCTCCTCACTGTAAGATTACCACACAAACAAGACTGCAAATCGCAAGGACCTAAGAAATGAGTCAAAGAAGATCCTGACGATAATCTCAACAACACTCACAATAGAGCACCAATTGGAGCATCGACGGACACCTAGCAAGCTAGAGGTGGGACCAGGTGTCCGGGAGGAGTAAGCATCCCCTGTTGGCTAACCGCAACCGCCGTCGATGTTCACGCACGAAAATGAAAATGTATTAAATACATGCACTGAGAAAAACACAGATGAAGATATAAATCGATATAGAAACAAAGGACGTTCGAAATACACTCTGTGCTCTGCCGGCTGTAGCGACCTCATGCATGTTATCACCCGACTGCTATTCTCTAATGAGTTAGGACAGGGCCCGTCTTCACAGTCAGTGTCAAGAATAATGCGGAAGGGTTGCAACTCTATACCTTCTTGAAGGAAATTTCAAATCAATTTTCATGCACCAGACACGTCTTTCGAATATTAAATTCTCATCAGTGATGCTTCCATCCAAAGTGCTTTTCATAAGCAGTCCAATTTAATTTCACTATCGCCCTCTTGCGTTAATCTTAGAATTTAAATTTCTGCATTTATTTTACAGAGAGTGCGCGGCTCCAAAATTCCTGTAGGGTCGATTCACTAGCATATCGAAATAAAGTCTATGTTCAAAATAGCATTGGAGGTATGGTGCTAAGATGATAACCTCCTTGAATTTCGATAGTTTTCGATGAAATGGCAAGTTTCCGAAATAGCAAAAAATATAGATATGATGTCACATTGATAAAGGGCCAAAACAAAGTTTCTTTCAGGCGACAGAGCTTGAAAGAAAAAATTGATACACTTGACAAACATCAGGTCACGGGGAACGATGAAGAAGTACATGTACTGCTGATTTACTATCCATAATACGTACCTAGTGCATTAAAAATCGTTTCCAATCGGTAACGAGTTGGAACACTTCAATTTTCTTGCTATCCATGTTTCGGTTGTGCGCACGTAATCCAGGATAACCATACCTTCTGCTATTTCCGTGGAAGATGGTCGTGTTAAGTCGGCACCGGTTGCCCATTGGTCTCGTTGGTTTATGTGTAGTCCTATGTGTTTGATGTTTCTATGTTGTGCGTTGACGTCCCTTGTCCCTTATGCGTCTCTTCCTGTGCTTGTCTGCTTTGTGTTTTTGCATTGGGTGTTTTTGGGGTTTTGCTGTGGGTGCTGCAACCTGGTGTTGTTGGAGATCCCCTCCTTTGTTTTTGAGGGGTTCTAAATAATTTTGGAAGCCGGTATTATTGTGACTTTGCGCCATCAGACATGTATGTCTTGAATAATTTTATTTGTCTGGTCCATGCTGTATATTTATCTGTTCCTAAACGATGCTATTGAATTTGAAGACGTTAAACATTTGGGAAAAAAACTACAAAAAGGTTGATTTGTGGTTGCAGTGTTGGAGAACACTTATTATTTGAATAATCCACACTTATTTTTTCCCACTTCATGATAAACGCACAGATTCCCACGAAGTTCTGGGCGTTTAAAGTGGTTTTTTTTTTTAACGACTGGGCTCTTAGCAATGATCAATGCTAGAGAAAACCATGTTATATTCCACATGGTTGTCTCTTGTTCTAGTTTGGATCTACTAGAATGAATTAGTTTCTCATGAAGTCCAGAGCGTTTAAAAATTTTTTTTACTACTGGGTTCCGTACGATGATACCAGTGAAAAACAAAATTAATTCAATCTTGATGTTTGTCTATTGAAAACCTGATTTTCAAATACCTATTCAAATTTAAGCATAATCAATATGGACTCGTCAATACATACAGGGGTATGAGGAAAATATATTTCCTACATAATTCCTGGGCACCTGGTCTCACTCCGAATTGGAAGTTCGCTTCTTTTCATGTGGCAGAGGTATTTGTTTGTTTGCTTTCTGTTTCATCCTGAGTACGTATGCCTTCGGTTTGTGATTTCCAGAATTATCGATTTTGCACTGTGTATTGGGATATGGTCATTGTCCATATTTGCCATTGCAATTTATACACGAGTTTTTGCTATTACGTCATTCGTCGTATAATATGATTTATCTGATAACTGAATATATTTCAACTTTTTCAAATTTGCACGGTGTGTTTTAACAGCGCCCCCGACATTCATTTCATACTTGCACTAGACTCTAGAGATTGTGCATTAGATAAAGATTTCTATGGAGCCGTGTCATGAGAAAGTTTTGGTATACATTCTACATTTTTACATATATATTTTTCAAGAATTTGTGAGTCATTCTCGTTGGTCTATGTGTTGTCTTATATGTTTCATGTTTCTATAGTGTGTGTGGTGTTCGTTGTCCCTTTTCCGTCTCTTTCTGTGGGTGTCTGCTCTGTTTTTTTTGGGGGGGTTGTTGTTTTTTTTTTTTTTTGTATTGGGTGTTTTGTAGTTTTGCCGTTTGTGCTGCAACCAAGTATTGTTGAAGAACCCCTCATTTCTTTTCGATTGTGAGTTTTGAGTCTTATTTCGGTTTTTTCCGCTTTTTGTTTGTTTCTTTTTATTCTTTCATTCACTTACAATATCTGAACATAATTAATGTTGCAAATTAGTACGTCGCGTTTAAAAGCGCCACAGTGCATTCCGCACTTGCACTGGACTCTGGAGATTGTTCATCAGATAAAGATGTCCTACGTGTTTCTATGGAGCCATGTCATTGGTCCGGTTTTTCTTTTAGCGTGAGAAAGTTTTGTTTTATACTTTTTAACAATTTGGGAGCCTCGCGTTCCTCGCGGGGAACAAAAAGTTCCCCGGGAGGGGTTTGACAGTAAGTGTTTTGAATATTTTTCCCTGACATCGTCGCCATAGCACTTTCTATATAGACAGAACCATAGACAGTGCATGTATTTTACATATTTTCATTTTCGTGCTTGAACATCGACGGCGGGTGCGGCTAGCCAACAGGGGATGCTTACTCCTCCCGGGCACCTGGTCCCACCTCTAGCTTGTTAGGGGTCCGTCGATGCTCCATTTTGTGCTCTATTGTGAGTGCTGTTGAGATTATCGTCAGGATCTTTTTAAACTCATTTCGATTGTGAATTTTGAAATCAGATTTCGGCTTTTGTGTTTGACTGTCATTGACTGATTGATTTTATATTATATATGTTGAGTATGTCTTATATTAGTATGATATGTTAAGCTTCTCTGAATATATGAAATGAATAGTATAAAAACTGGAGGTAAACACTCATAAAACATCAATCCAATTATATTTGGACCCCATATATGATCTTTATTTGTTTGTTGTTGTTGTTGGTTTTTTTTCGACGAAGCTGTTTATCTATTTACATACCCTGTATACTTTTGAAATTGAGGACCTAATTTGAGGGGCGGAAGCAACGGTGATTAGGCTTCATATTCCGAAACGTGTATTTTTTTCCTCAGCAGTTCAGGAGTCTGTATCATGGCAATAAGGTTGAAAGACTTCGTTTTTTCTTGAAAATATTTAGAACGAATTCATATGTCTATTTTTTCTGTTTATTAAGACGAATTTAGCTCCAGTATCAAAAAGTAGAGTAACTAGAAATTAAAGCAATTTGCTCAAATTACTGTCATCTGCATTTAGCATTTACAATTCAGAGCTATACAAACAACAGAGTATATTACTTAAGGTATTTCACAACCTGCCTTTTATTGTGATATAATTAAACAAAATTGGAAGGAACAAAGGTAGACAGCATAACCATTGAAAATGCGTCAGAATCATCAAAGGCCTTTTGATACCGTGGATTTGATCCTAATGTCACCAGACGGACACTCGGCATGGTACTTGACCATGGCTTTGTACCAGCGCATTCTTAAAAGACTTGCACTCTGGCTGACTTAATTGACGGCGGAGTTCCACGACGGGCCGAGTCCAAATCTCTTTAATGTAAATGTCAGTCAGACTCCTCGCGTGATACCATGCATGAGCTCGCTACTGCAGGCAGAGCACGACCTGTTTTCGTATGCCCCCTCCCTTTATATACACGTATCCATTCACATATTCATCAGTGTTGCTTGAGCTCCAGTGTTTTACTGTCTTGTTTGTGTGGTCATCGTACAGTTAGGAGGTTATATTACACTACAATTCTGCGTTCTTTGGGTAATCGGAAAATTGGTAGGGTTGTTTGCACGTAATTCGGATAACCACGCCATTTGCAACTTGCGATGCATATGACCGTCCTAATTCGGCATCGATTGCTCATTGGTCTCCTTTGTTTATGTGTAGTCTTTTGTTTTCATGTTACTATGTTATATGTTTCTTTTACGTCTCTTGTTGTACTTGTCAACTCTGAGTTTTCGCATCAGGTTTTGTGTTTTGCTGTGGGTACTGCAACAAAGTCTGGTTGGAGATCCCGTCCTTCCTTTTATGAACATATTATTTTAGCACCATGATTTTGTGTAAAATGTACGACCTTGAGTTAGATTGCATTTCCATGTTTTATTTGAATCTACTATTTTTCATTATCGTATGTAAACTAGCATGGTGAGGCAATATCAATAGCATATTTATTGTGTGAACAATTTTATTTCCACAGACTTTACAAGTTGACAGACAAGATACAACTTTCGCAGAGAAGATTGGCGGCAACTTCATTGCCTTTGGCATTTCAAAAGATTGCTCTCATCACTACGGTTTAAGTTGTATTAGACCTTATGCGTCCATAAATCTCCTTGGGACTGGCTTCAAATTATCTGAAAATGTACGTAATTTAAGATGTTACGCCCTTTGGACTCAATTGGAACCATTACACGTTTTTTACTTTCTTCAATTATTCATATGATCCTGTATTGTTTATCTCTCAAAGGCTCCTTGCGCCTACCCTCCAACGATTTTTCACTTAAATACGGTCTTGAATAAACCCTACATAAAATTTGGAGCCGCGCATTTTGGCAAGAGGAAATTAAAGCTTTGTATTGAAGATGGCGTCACTTTGGCTTTATTTAAACTGTTTGACATGAACTACTACTGACGAGGATTAAAATATCCGAAACACGTGTCTAGTACAACATAATTGGTACTATAGAAGATATATGTCAATATTGACAAATACATACTTAATAATACGGAAGTATTCCAACTCTATATACCTTCTTGAAGAATATTTCAATCCAATTTTTAATGCAACAGGCCCGTGTTTCGGAGATAAAATCCTCATCAGTGATGCTTCCAGCCAAAGTGCTTTTCGTATATAATCAGCCTAAATTAAGCTTATGTTTGATACTTTCCACCTTAATTCTATCAGAATTATTTTCGAAAACCAGAGTTACCTCCCGTTTGGGAAGGTATCTGACGTAGAGTAGTTATGACGTCATCAAATTCTATGGAAACATTCCCTAAACTCTGGAAAATGACGGTAAAAATTCGACGTTACCATATCATTTTCATGACGTCATAATGGTGTTACGTCAGATATCGTCTAAAATGGGAAATAACTCTGTATTCCGCAAAATCGATACCCAATAGGGAACAACGAGGTACACAACAACAAAAAAACAAAGGTTCAACGGACATTCAAAGCGGACACATCAAAAGAAAGGAGGGGATCTCCAACAGTTGCAGTACCCACAACAAAACGTCAAAACAACCCATGAAAAAACATAGAGCTGACATGCACAGCAAGAGGTGCAAGAAGGACAAGGAACATCAAAAACAACACAGAAACAATAAGCACAAAAGACCACACATAAATGAATGTGACCAATGGGCAACTAGTGCCGACTTAGTACAGTCATCTGCTATGCCAGTAACAAATGGATGTGTTATTCGGATTAAGTACGCACAACCCTCCCACTTTTCAGGTTACCAAGAGGTCTCGACAGTGGTGTAAAATAACCTCCTCACTGTAAGATGACCATACAAACAAAACATGAAACATGAAACACAATAAGAAAAATCTGGGGAAGACCAATGTCCGTCAAGCACCGACTTTTGACGGCCATCTGCTTTATCACAGCGAGGAACATATCCAAGGAACATTTAATGAACAATAAACCACTTTCCAATCTTTTGAGAAATCACAAAATGTCTGAGTCAACATCTTTTGGTGTTGTTTTACATTATGACTTCACTGTTAAAAGACGCAATTCCATTGAAAAAATGTGCAAAAATTAACTGCCTCGGACATTTTTCGTCACCTTGTCAGCCATTATGAATTTTGGCAAGTGGCCTATTGTGCCTCATATAAAATGTATACGAAATGAGCATAAAATTTATGCGAAGTTTCATGTGAAATTCATACAACATTCGCATAAAATTTATGCGAAAAATTATTTAACTTGAATCGAAACGTGCATGTCTGGCCTATGCTGCAAATTTATTTGTTCGAGGGAACGAAATATTGTTTCGAGGGAACAAATAATATTTCGAGGGAACGAAATAATATTTTTTGGGAAAGAAATATCATTTCGAGGGAAGGAAATTATCTATGCCTCTACGCATGCGTACACCTGTCTTATTCTTAGATATCAAAATGGAAGGCGTTGAAATTAGAAAGTCTGCTTTAAAGAAATTTGAAATAGTGCTTGTTTTTCAAAAGTTTTTGGGCATATAGGAGTTACCCTATCTCGTTAAGAAGTTAAAACAATAGTCTTCTCTCATTCTATGAAAGGTAGTCTTGTCATACGTTAGGAGTACTACATTTTGTTAACATCATGACCTTTCGACCTTGACCTTGTATAAAGTATTTAGATAATAGTTCTAAATGAAAACAGATCCTTTCAGACTCTTTATATGTATTCACATATTCAAAATTAAGAGTACTACATACATTCTGATCTACCAGAAGTGACTTTTAGGGTGTCCAGAACAGTATCCGAAAGAACCCCATCGGAAAGCTCTAGATTAATTATGACGTCATAATAGAAACGGTGACATTGGCGCGTTTTTCGCAAGAACGTCAGCATTACGTAACGAAAAAATAGGGGGAGGGGGTAACAAAATCACTATAACTTTATACCTGACGTTCAAATTTCAGTAGGAACGTATCGGTGTTTTCCCTTGACATATGAAGAAGATAATATCAAGTATGTACGGAAAATAAATGATAGGGTTTCAGATAAACGGACTTTATTTTTAAAAATTAACATCCCAAAGATGTTCTGAAAACATCTGAAGACATAAATTTCTCTCCTTTCGATAGTTTCTTTTAAAAGTTTCAGTGATTGTTTATAAATCAATACATATCCAATTGCCCACAATATATCTTAATGAAAAATACAGACTTTGCTAATATTCTGCTTCTACAGAAGATTTGTAACTGTTTTTCATTACCTAAAGTATGCTTATTTTATTGTCACATTTACGGCTTTCAATGGGTATATATGTACATTCGTAGCTTCAAAACTAATGGTAAAAATGGAAGAAACTTAGCGTGTAGAAAAGGTATGTTTCAATTATCAACATTTATAATTTTTAGGAAAATTAAATGATAGGATCTTTATTCAAGTCTGGTTGTCCTGGACCTCCCAATTTTGAGCTTTCACTTGGATCTTTTATCATCATATGTATAATGTATAATTGTAATTGAATGTATGGTATATATATACAGAAGTCTGCACATGCACAAAAGGAGAGAATTATTTCGTTCCCTCGAAATAATATTTCGTTCCCACGTAATAATATTTCGTTCCCACGAAATATTATTTTATTAGTTAAGCGGCCCTTTGCGGCCACCGTAATAATCATATACATAATCTCGATTTTTTCAGACAGCTTGGCGCTCACACGGATACATAGCGGGCATAAGTGACTTTAATCGAAATCAAGATAATACTGTGGTCACTTTCTCCTGCTCTGGTTACTGTGGTAAATGCTTGCTAGATTCTGACCTCTTTCTAGAGATCATCGAGCAGCAAGGTACATGTATAAGTTTGTCAACTGTCAAAGTTTTCATAAAGGTAAATCTACCATTTCATTCTAAATTACACCAGTCTCATCAATATAGATAGGATTATATATATTGCATAATCCCTTCGATGGTTTTAGCACCATTTTGTAATTAATAAAATTAAATTACGAAATAGACCCTACAGGTAATAATTTGAGAAGATTACAATCATGAAATATAGATGTTATTTTGGAATTTAGTTTTGATTGAAAATTTTTTATGTAGATTTTATCATCAGAAACGGCCACGTGTAGCGCACAGTAATTAAGGGTTTTTTTTAGGGGGGGGTTGTTATTTTCTTTTTTTTTTTTTTTGGATTTTAGCTAACCTCTTATGAATATTTGTGCTCTTCTATATGCATTTTTCTCTAGTAGATGAAAAACGTCCTGAATACGCTTTTGTTTCAGATCCAGTATCCATGGACCCTAGTGAAGTGGTGCATT
Source organism: Pinctada imbricata (assembly GCA_033119305.1). Taxonomy (NCBI): domain Eukaryota; kingdom Metazoa; phylum Mollusca; class Bivalvia; order Pterioida; family Pteriidae; genus Pinctada; species Pinctada imbricata. Next base: position 33,747,881 of record VSWD01000004.1, on the reverse strand, counting down.
GTAGAGGATAAACAAGATAAACAAAATATTACATCATTTCACGAGACTTTAGACACTCCGAACTTTAATCATCACATTGCAAAAGATGTTCATTTTTATCATTTCACCCTCTCCTATGACATGTATGATTAGATCGCATTTTGTTATAAGAGTAATTATTATTCAAACTTAATGAATCCATCTAAGGAGGGGGATGAAATGCATTTGGGTGCCAGGTATGAAGCTTCTTTTAGCCAATATTCTTAATAAAAGGCAAGGGTGTTGAGTATTGATATTCTGCGCGCACAATGTTTGGTGTTGAAACCTCGATCAACCAAATAAATATTACAATGATTTTGATAAAGGACTTTGACTTGAATGCATATTTTGATGTCGTGAGATTTCTCAAATGAACTTCAATTAATATTAGATTGGCAAAGTCATCTTAACAGATCTGAAAATAAAAAGACTATTGGGAGAGGCTTATCAGCCCCTGGTTTTATTTTTAATTCAGACACAACCAGAGATGAAAAAATCGGTAAGAGTTAAACGTCTTCAAATTCAATAGCATCATTTAAGACCTGATAAATTTACAGCATAGAACAGACATGTATGTTTCGGGTAATAAACCCTCGCCAGTGATCCTCAGTCTAAACAATGTAAAATGGCCAAAAAGTATGAAAATTATTATGTCCAAAAATGTACCAAAAGACGCAACAGAATTGGTGGGATATGATGCTACATGACCCACGTTTTAGAAGTTTCAAGATTTTTTGAACAGAAAATTCGGTATTGGTCAAATACTATTCCCTATTCGACAGCTCTGTGAGTGTAGGCCAAAATCAAATCAAGGTAAATGACACAAGATCAATAACCTTGATACATAAAATAAAAAATATCATGACATGAGAAATACATTGTTAGGACTCTATCACGCACTGCTCAACTTTCGCACGGACAAACAGACAGAAAGAACAGAAGCAGTGTTACTTCCGCCGATCTTGATCTCCGATACGGTGCATAAAAAATCAATAACACTATAGATACGTAGTACTACGTTTGTTATACACAAAGATGAGGAAATATATATTGTCGTTTTCTACACTGGATAAAGACCAAGTGGCCGAACATTTGTGTATTTGATTGCTTGTGTTTTAATTTATTTAAATCATCACTTCCCTCTGGAAGAAATATTTCAATTGACTGGAAGATAAAGCAAATATTAAATCTAAGGTTCGCACATCACAAGCGCTTCGTTGTCGAGTGATCTTAGCTGCTGACCCCTGTAACAAGAAGGTGGAATTCCTGGTTCGAATCCGTCTCGAGCTCAATCTTTTTTCAAATGGAAGTTTATCAAATGAGAGATAGTACTATTTTCACATTTCTTCCCTTATTATTTGAATAGTTGTCATTTTTTATCTCTAGGAGACAGTGAACGTATTGTACAATCAGGACTTATCCATCTATCTTGCGGGAAAATTCGATAGATTCTGCCCAAGCATGACATATTATTACCTATTAATCCATTTTTCATCTACTTCGATTGCGTATTCTACAAATGAAGTACACAAAAGTAAAATGGTACCTAATAATTCGTTTTCAGAGAAAGACAAATGCGATATTGAAAAAGATATGATTATAATTGCAGAATTTGCTTTTAGACTTCAAACTTAGTCGCTGCTTACATTGTACACTGTACATAAATATTTTACACGATATGAAAAATAATTTAATTTCCCAACTTTCACCCACTGTGCATTATGTTTGAAGCAGTCATTTTCTTCCTTAATTTCTTTCGTCATATTTTTTTCTCCAATGAATAAAATATATCACATGAAAAAAACCTTAACAACAAAATTAATGTAGGTTAAATGTTATAATAAGATATAGTCTTTTGAGTCACGTGACCTAAACAAATGCTACAAGGAGAAATGGAAATATCTCTATTTAGATGATTTTTTATTTCTTTTTTATATTATCAGTGAAATGCACATTTGCATCAAAAATATTGAAATAAACTAAACAGTAAAAATCACGAAAACAACTGCACAAACAGGCAACTGGATGAGAAAACATATTTGCTTAACGGAATTTATCATAGATGGCGCTATCCAATCGAATATTCGTTAAAATTGCTATCAAATTTATTCAGTTTGCTTTATCTGTTATGTTTTGTCTCACCCTATCTTTTTCAAGCTACATGAGATAAAGGACAACAAAACTCCTATACTAAAATGTATACAACTGTCCAACTTGACATTTTAGAGCAGCCGTGTTTTGACGTGTAGCCGAAGGGAATTCCCCATTTTGTAAGTGCTTGAATACCCAATTTTGTATAGGAAGTTTCTTTGGTCAAGAAATGTGTACAGGGTTTAATTATAAGATCTCAAACTTTTTCTGGTAAATGCATCCTTTTTAACTTATATACGACTCTAGACCAGCTCGTTTACCAATGCGTTACTTTGATCCCCAAATCTATACTTGTTTGTGTGGTGATTTTATACTAAGAGGTTAATATACATAACAAAAATATTGTCCGTTCTTCGAGACATCTGGGTAGCAAGAAAAGTGGGAGGGTTGTGCGCACGTACTCAGGATCACCTCACAATTCATTGTTGGTTTATGTGCACTCTTATGAAATTGGTGTTTTGATGTCGTATTGGATGCTCCTCGTTTCATATTGTATCTCTTGATGTGTACCGTTTGTTCCACTTGTTCTTCTTTTTTGTCCTAACACTGCAGTATAATTTTATTTGCCTTGTTGATAATCAGAAATGTGTGCCCAGACATATGTTTTAAGCTCTTACTCTAACCCCTTATATCGGCCTTATAATATTTTTGATGCAAATTCAAAGGCCGATCAGGATTCCATAGATTGGTACAAAAATTATCATGGGCAAGGCCTGGATCGATACTTTTTTCATCAACTTCTATGGGAATTTCGCTCATTTACTGATATTTTCAATGATTTCAACGACTTTAGACGTTTTAGCGACGTATTATTCAGTATACATGTAGGACTGTGATATCAAAATAAGCTTAAGTTTCCTGTTTGGATTCACCATACATTTGACAATTTAAAAACTAGAATATTATAGATATATGAACATCTTTGAAAATAGGGCCGACATGGCAGGTTACCTCACCTACTTCTTTATCCTATTCTTCTTTCTTTTTTCTTTCTCCCCTTCCTTCCTTCCACTCTTTGAAATTTATTCTATTCTTCTTCCTTTTTTTTCTTATTTTCTTTTTTTTTTTCTCCCCCCCCCCCTTCCCCAAGGGAGGAGAAGGAACGACACAGGCCCCTCCTTGGCTTGTCGGGCTCTATGTCGGGGAGAGGGGAGAGGAGGGGATGATATGTAAGGGATATTGTGTGTGAGAAGAAAGTGAGGACCTGTTTTAGAATTGAGTTTCCCTCCCTCCCAATGCCCAAAAGAAATCAAACGGATCGATACATTTGTTGTAAAATACATGGTTGAAGTCATATTTATATGCCGTGAACCCCCATATGAATTGTGCTGAGTTGAGAGAGGCGATACACAAAATATTTCGAAAATACCCTTAAATTATGTACGTCTTGAAGCTGCTTCTCGTTATCTGATGAAAATATTTATAAATATAAACATACTTCTTCTTTCTTGAAGGCATTAACTGAACAATAGAACCACTTTCTCGATAAAATGTATTCAAAAATTAGAAATGATACTAAAACGGAAGTGAGAAAAGCACAACGTTGTAAGTACGTTTTTTAGAAACAAAGATAAAGAAATATATATTGTCGTTTTCTGCACTGGATAAGGCCAAGTGACCGAACATTTGTGTATTTGAGTGTTTTCGTTTTTATTTAAATCATCATTTCCCTCTAGAAGAAATATTTCAATTTACTGAAAGATAAAGCATATATCAAATCTAAGATTCGTATACCACAAGCGCTTCGTGGCCGAGTGGTCTAAGGCGTTGCCTCCTTTATCTAGAAGGTGGTGAATCCGACTCGAGCTCTATTTTTTTTTCAAATGGAAGTTTATCAAATGAGAGATAGTAATATTTTCACATTTCTTCCCTTATTATTTGATTTGTTGTCATTATTTTTTCATCTCTAGAAGATAGTGAACGTATTGCACAATCAGGACTATTCATCTATTTTGCGGGAAAATTCAATAGCTTCTGCCCAGCATGACATATTATTACCTATTAATCCATTTTTCATCTACTTCGATTGCGTATTCTACAAATGAAGTACACAAAAGTAAAATGGTACATAATAATTCAATTTCAGAGAAAGACAAATGCTATATTGAATGAAATCTATCACATGAAAAAACCTTAACAACGAAATGAATGTAGGTAAAATGTTACAATAAGATATAGTCTTTTGAGTCACGTGACATACATGAATGCCAGAAGAAGAAATGGAAATATCTCCATTTAGATGATGTTTCATTTCTTTTTTATGTTAACAGCGAAATGCACATTTGCATCAAAAATATCAAAATAAAATAAACAGAACAAATCACGAAAACAACTGCACATACAGGCATCTGGATGAGAAAACATATTTGCTTAACGGAATTTATTGTAGATGGCGCTATAAAAACGAATATTTGTTAAAATAGCTATCAGATTAATTCAGTTTACTTTATCACTCTCATTCACTTTCAATTGTGTAATGTTTTGTCTCACCCTATCTTTTTCAAGATATTAACATGAGATAAAGGACAACAAAACTCCTATACTAAAATGTATACAACTGTGCAACTTGACATTTTAGAGCAGCCATGTTTTGACGTGTACCCGAAGGGAATTCCCCATTTTGTAAGTGCTTGAATACCCAATTTTGTATAGGAAGTTTCTTTGGTCAAGAAATGTGTACAGGGTTTAATTATAAGATCTTGGTAAATGCATCCTTTTTAACTTATATACGACTCTAGACCAGCTCGTTTACCAATGCGTTACTTTGATCCCCAAATCTATACTTGTTTGTGTGGTGATTTTATACCAAGAGGTTATTATACATAACAAAAATATTGTCCGTTCTTCGAGACATCTGGGTAACAAGAAAAGTGGGAGGGTTGTGCGCACGTACTCAGGATCACCTCACAATTCATTGTTGGTTTATGTGTACTCTTATGTAATTGGTGTTTTGATGTCGTATTGGATGCTCCTCGTTTCATATTGTATCTCTTGATGTGTACCGTTTGTTCCACTTGTTCTTCTTTTTTGTCCTAACACTGTAGTATGATTTTATTTGCCTTGTTGATAATCAGAAATGTGTGCCCAGACATATGTTTTAAGCTCTTACTCTAACCCCTTATATCGGCCTTATAATATTTTTGATGCAAATTTAAAGGCCGATCAGGATTCCATAGATTGGTACAAAAATTATCATGGGCAAGGCCTGGATCGATACTTTTTTCATCAACTTCTATGGGAATTTCGCTCATTTACTGATATTTTCAATTATTTCAACGACTTTAGACGTTTCAGCGACGTATTATTCAGTATACATGTAGGACTGTGAAATCAAAATAAGCTTAAGTTTCCTGTTTGGATTCACCATACATTTGACATTTTAAAAACTAGAATATTATAGATATATGAACATCTTTGAAAATAGGGCCGATATGGCAGGTTACCTCACCTACTTCTTTATCCTATTCTTCTTTCTTTTTTCTTTCTCCCCTTCCTTCCTTCCACTCTTTGAAATTTATTCTATTCTTCTTTCTTTCTTTTTTTTTCTTATTTTCTTTCTTTTTTTCCCCCTTCCCCCCCCCAAAGGGAGGAGAAGGAACGACACAGGCCCCTCCTTGGCTTGTCGGGCTCTATGTCGGGGAGAGGGGAGGGGAGGGGATGGTATGTAAGGGATATTGTGTGTGAGAAGAAAGTGAGGACCTGTTTTAGAATTGAGTTTCCCTCCCTCCCTCCCAATTCCCAAAAGAAATCAAAGGGATCGGTACATTTGTTGTAAAATACATGGTTGAAGTCATATTTATATGCTGTGAACCCCCATATGAATTGTGCTGAGTTGAGAGAGGCGATACACAAAATATTTCGAAAATACCCTTAAATTATGTACGTCATGAAGCTGCTTCTCGTTATCTGATGAAAATATTTATTAATATAAACATACTTCTTCTTTCTAGAAAGCATTAACTGAACAATAGAACCACTTTCTCGATAAAATGTATTCAAAAATTAGAAATTATACTAAAACGGAAGTGAGAAAAGCACAACGTTGTAAGTACGTTTTTTTTAGAAACAAAGATAAAGAAATATATATTGTCGTTTTCTGCACTGGATAAGGCCAAGTGACCGAACATTTGTGCATTTGAGAGTTTTCGTTTTTATTTCAATCATCATTTCCCTCTAGAAGAAATATTTCAATTTACTGAAAGATAAAGCATATATTAAATCTAAGATTCGTATACCACAAGCTCTTCGTGGCCGAGTGGTCTAAGGCGTTGCCTCCTTTATCTAGAAGGTGGTAATCCTGGTTCGAATCCGACTCGAGCACTATTTTTTTTCAAATGGAAGTTTATCAAATGAGAGATAGTAATATTTTCACATTTCTTCCCTTATTATTTGATTTGTTGTCATTATTTTTGCATCTCTAGAAGATAGTGAACGTATTGCACAATCAGGACTATCCATCTATTTTGCGGGAAAATTCAATAGCTTCTGCCCAGCATGACATATTATTACCTATTAATCCATTTTTCATCTACTTCGATTGCGTATTCTACAAATGAAGTACACAAAAGTAAAATGGTACATAATAATTCAATTTCAGAGAAAGACAAATGCTATATTGAATGAAATCTATCACATGAAAAAACCTTAACAACGAAATGAATGTAGGTAAAATGTTATAATAAGATATAGTCTTTTGAGTCACGTGACATACATGAATGCCAGAAGGAGAAATGGAAATATCTCCATTTAGATGATGTTTCATTTCTTTTTTATGTTAACAGCGAAATGCACATTTGCATCAAAAATATTAAAATAAAATAAACAGAAGAAATCACGAAAACAACTGCACAAACAGGCATCTGGATGAGAAAACATATTTGCTTAACGGAATTTATTGTAGATGGCGCTATAAAAACGAATATTCGTTAAAATAGCTTTCAGATTAATTCAGTTTACTTTATCACTCTCATTCACTTTCAATTGTGTAATGTTTTGTCTCACCCTATCTTTTTCAAGATATTAACATGAGATAAAGGACAACAAAATTCCTATACTAAAATGTATACAACTGTGCAACTTGACATTTTAGAGCAGCCATGTTTTGACGTGTACCCGAAGGGAATTCCCCATTTTGTAAGTGCTTGAATACCCAATTTTGTATAGAAAGTTTCTTTGGTCAAGAAATGTGTACAGGGTTTAATTATAAGATCTCAAACTTTTTCTGGTAAATGCATCCTTTTTAACTTATATACGACTCTAGACCAGCTCGTTTACCAATGCGTTACTTTGATCACCAAATCTATACTTGTTTGTGTGGTGATTTTATACTAAGAGGTTATTATACATAACAAAAATATTGTCCGTTCTTCGAGACATCTGGGTAACAAGAAAAGTGGGAGGTTTGTGCGCACGTACTCAGGATCACCTCACTATTCATTGTTGGTTTATGTGCACTCTTATGAAATTGGTGGTTTGATGTCGTATTGGATGCTCCTCGTTTCATATTGTATCTCTTGATGTGTACCGTTTGTTCCACTTGTTCTTCTTTTTTGTCCTAACACTGCAGTATGATTTTATTTGCCTTGTTGATAATCAGAAATGTGTGCCCAGACATATGTTTTAAGCTCTTACTCTAACCCCTTATATCGGCCTTATAATATTTTTGATGCAAATTTAAAGGCCGATCAGGATTCCATAGATTGGTACAAAAATTATCATGGGCAAGGCCTGGATCGATATTTTTTTCATCAACTTCTATGGGAATTTCGCTCATTTACTGATATTTTCAATGATTTCAACGACTTTAGACGTTTTAGCGACGTATTATTCAGTATACATGTAGGACTCTGAAATCAAAATAAGCTTAAGTTTCCTGTTTGGATTCACCATACATTTGACATTTTAAAAACTAGAATATTATAGATATATGAACATCTTTGAAAATAGGGCCGATATGGCAGGTTACCTCACCTACTTCTTTATCCTATTCTTCTTTCTTTTTTCTTTCTCCCCTTCCTTCCTTTCACTCTTTAAAATTTATTCTATTCTTCTTTCTTTCTTTTTTTCTTATTTTCTTTCTTTTTTCTCCCCCCCCCCTTTCTCCCCCCCTTCCCCCCCAAAGGGAGGAGAAGGAACGACACAGGCCCCTCCTTGGCTTGTCGGGCTCTATGTCGGGGAGAGGGGAGGGGAGGGGATGATATGTAAGGGATATTGTGTGTGAGAAGAAAGTGAGGACCTGTTTTAGAATTGAGTTTCCCTCCCTCCCAATGCCCAAAAGAAATCAAAGGGATCGGTACATTTGTTGTAAAATACATGGTTGAAGTCATATTTATATGCCGTGAACCTCCATATGAATTGTAATGAGTTGAGAGAGGCGATACACAAAATATTTCGAAAATACCCTTAAATTATGTACGTCATGAAGCTGCTTCTCGTTATCTGATGAAAATATTTATAAATATAAACATACTTCTTCTTTCTAGAAAGCATTAACTGAACAATAGAACCACTTTCTCGATAAAATGTATTCAAAAATTAGAAATGATATTAAAACGGAAGTGAGAAAAGCACAACGTTATAAGTACGTTTGTTAGAAACAAAGATAAAGAAATATATATTGTCGTTTTCTGCACTGGATAAGGCCAAGTGACCGAACATTGGTGTATTTGAGTGTTTTCGTTTTTATTTAAATCATCATTTCCCTCTAGAAGAAATATTTCAATTTACTGAAAGATAAAGCATATATTAAATCTAAGATTCGTATACCACAAGCGCTTCGTGGCCGAGTGGTCTAAGGCGTTGCCTCCTTTACCTAGAAGGTGGTAATCCTGGTTCGAATCCGACTCGAGCACTACTTTTTTTCAAATGGAAGTTTATCAAATGAGAGATAGTTATATTTTCACATTTCTTCCCTTATTATCTGATTTGTTGTCATTATTTTTTCATCTCTAGAAGATAGTGATCGTATTGCACAATCAGGACTATCCATCTATTTTGCGGGAAAATTCAATAGCTTCTGCCCAGCATGACATATTATTACCTATTAATCCATTTTTCATCTACTTCGATTGCGTATTCTACAAATGAAGTACACAAAAGTAAAATGGTACATAATAATTCAATTTCAGAGAAAGACAAATGCTATATTGAATGAAATCTATCACATGAAAAAACCTTAACAACAAAATGAATGTAGGTAAAATGTTATAATAAGATATAGTCTTTTGAGTCATGTGACCTAAATGAGTGCCAGAAGGAGAAATGGAAATATCTCCATTTAGATGATGTTTCATTTCTTTTTTATGTTAACAGCGAAATGCACATTTGCATCAAAAATATTAAAATAAAATAAAAAGAACAAATCACGAAAACAACTGCACAAACAGGCATCTGGATGAGAAAACATATTTGCTTAACGGAATTTATTGTAGATGGCGCTATAAAAACGAATATTCGTTAAAATAGCTTTCAGATTAATTCAGTTTACTTTATCACTCTCATTCACTTTCAATTGTGTAATGTTTTGTCTCACCCTATCTTTTTCAAGATATTAACATGAGATAAAGGACAACAAAATTCCTATACTAAAATGTATACAACTGTGCAACTTGACATTTTAGAGCAGCCATGTTTTGACGTGTACCCGAAGGGAATTCCCCATTTTGTAAGTGCTTGAATACCCAATTTTGTATAGAAAGTTTCTTTGGTCAAGAAATGTGTACAGGGTTTAATTATAAGATCTCAAACTTTTTCTGGTAAATGCATCCTTTTTAACTTATATACGACTCTAGACCAGCTCGTTTACCAATGCGTTACTTTGATCACCAAATCTATACTTGTTTGTGTGGTGATTTTATACTAAGAGGTTATTATACATAACAAAATATTGTCCGTTCTTCGAGACATCTGGGTAACAAGAAAAGTGGGAGGTTTGTGCGCACGTACTCAGGATCACCTCACTATTCATTGTTGGTTTATGTGCACTCTTATGAAATTGGTGGTTTGATGTCGTATTGGATGCTCCTCGTTTCATATTGTATCTCTTGATGTGTACCGTTTGTTCCACTTGTTCTTCTTTTTTGTCCTAACACTGCAGTATGATTTTATTTGCCTTGTTGATAATCAGAAATGTGTGCCCAGACATATGTTTTAAGCTCTTACTCTAACCCCTTATATCGGCCTTATAATATTTTTGATGCAAATTTAAAGGCCGATCAGGATTCCATAGATTGGTACAAAAATTATCATGGGCAAGGCCTGGATCGATATTTTTTTCATCAACTTCTATGGGAATTTCGCTCATTTACTGATATTTTCAATGATTTCAACGACTTTAGACGTTTTAGCGACGTATTATTCAGTATACATGTAGGACTCTGAAATCAAAATAAGCTTAAGTTTCCTGTTTGGATTCACCATACATTTGACATTTTAAAAACTAGAATATTATAGATATATGAACATCTTTGAAAATAGGGCCGATATGGCAGGTTACCTCACCTACTTCTTTATCCTATTCTTCTTTCTTTTTTCTTTCTCCCCTTCCTTCCTTTCACTCTTTAAAATTTATTCTATTCTTCTTTCTTTCTTTTTTCTTATTTTCTTTCCTTTTTTCTCCCCCCCCCCCTTCCCCCCCCCCAAAGGGAGGAGAAGGAACGACACAGGCCCCTCCTTGCCTTGTCGGGCTCTATGTCGGGGAGAGGGGAGGGGAGGGGATGATATGTAAGGGATATTGTGTGTGAGAAGAAAGTGAGGACCTGTTTTAGAATTGAGTTTCCCTCCCTCCCAATGCCCAAAAGAAATCAAAGGGATCGGTACATTTGTTGTAAAATACATGGTTGAAGTCATATTTATATGCCGTGAACCTCCATATGAATTGTAATGAGTTGAGAGAGGCGATACACAAAATATTTCGAAAATACCCTTAAATTATGTACGTCATGAAGCTGCTTCTCGTTATCTGATGAAAATATTTATAAATATAAACATACTTCTTCTTTCTAGAAGGCATTAACTGAACAATAGAACCACTTTCTCGATAAAATGTATTCAAAAATTAGAAATGATATTAAAACGGAAGTGAGAAAAGCACAACGTTATAAGTACGTTTGTTAGAAACAAAGATAAAGAAATATATATTGTCGTTTTCTGCACTGGATAAGGCCAAGTGACCGAACATTGGTGTATTTGAGTGTTTTCGTTTTTATTTAAATCATCATTTCCCTCTAGAAGAAATATTTCAATTTACTGAAAGATAAAGCATATATTAAATCTAAGATTCGTATACCACAAGCGCTTCGTGGCCGAGTGGTCTAAGGCGTTGCCTCCTTTACCTAGAAGGTGGTAATCCTGGTTCGAATCCGACTCGAGCACTACTTTTTTTCAATGGAAGTTTATCAAATGAGAGATAGTTATATTTTCACATTTCTTCCCTTATTATCTGATTTGTTGTCATTATTTTTTCATCTCTAGAAGATAGTGATCGTATTGCACAATCAGGACTATCCATCTATTTTGCGGGAAAATTCAATAGCTTCTGCCCAGCATGACATATTATTACCTATTAATCCATTTTTCATCTACTTCGATTGCGTATTCTACAAATGAAGTACACAAAAGTAAAATGGTACATAATAATTCAATTTCAGAGAAAGACAAATGCTATATTGAATGAAATCTATCACATGAAAAAACCTTAACAACAAAATGAATGTAGGTAAAATGTTATAATAAGATATAGTCTTTTGAGTCATGTGACCTAAATGAGTGCCAGAAGGAGAAATGGAAATATCTCCATTTAGATGATGTTTCATTTCTTTTTTATGTTAACAGCGAAATGCACATTTGCATCAAAAATATTAAAATAAAATAAAAAGAACAAATCACGAAAACAACTGCACAAACAGGCATCTGGATGAGAAAACATATTTGCTTAACGGAATTTATTGTAGATGGCGCTATAAAAACGAATATTCGTTAAAATAGCTATCAAATTAATTCAGTTTACTTTATCACTCTCATTCACTTTCAATTGTGTTATGTTTTGTCTCACCCTATCTTTTTCAAGATATTAACATGAGATAAAGGACAACAAAACTCCTATACTAAAATGTATACAACTTGTGCAACTTGACATTTTAGAGCAGCCATGTTTTGACGTGTACCCGAAGGGAATTCCCCATTTTGTAAGTGTTTTGTATAGGAATGTTTCTTTGGTCAAGAAATGTGTACAGGGTTTAATTATAAGATCTCAAACTTTTTCTGGTAAATGCAATCCTTTTTTAACTTATAAACGACTCTAGACCAAATTGTTTATCCATGCATCACTTTGTTCCACAAATCTATACTTTTTTGAGAGATGATCTATTATTGCGGGAGTTTAAACTAAACTATCTGTCCCGGTTACGAACAAAAATGGCGAAAACGTATAATGCAGAAAGTTTTGATTTTTTACATTTTGTTCATCTAAAGCCGTTACGGAACCCGTAATATATTCACACATTGAAACATACAGTCCAAAACACCCCAAATTGCCGCCTTATTTTTAGTCTTTGACAACATGAGAGCTTTCCTAAATCGAACCTATTTTTTTTCATCTGAGGGCATCATACACAAGTTATTTCCAGGCCATATATATACAGATGTATGTGCAAATACATGTACATATATGTATGGGCTTTTAAAAGAAGTTGAAAAGCACGACAGAAACTAGCAGACAAAAATATATGTTTAGAAAAAAAGGAAATATCCAGAATATCTTTTCGCACCTATTATGTCTAATTACAAAGATGCCATCTTCGTGAACATGTGTTTTCATCAGATAACATCTGAAAACGATTATTTACACATATATCTCACACATCAATCTTGTAATCTTATTGAGCATGTTAAAACATTCTTGTCCTTAATTTTTACTGTTATTTTACCAGATCCAAATGATATCTCCATGTAAACATTGAAATGGACATGCACAAATTTACATGTGTTAATTAAGGTATCTTATAGGCCGTTATGAAATATTATGTTCAGGGTGCCAGACTATAGGTAAGGTGACACTTAACACACGGAAGTTGTGAAGCAAGGGGGGGGGATTCTTTCATAAAGTGTTGATTTGAAAAGACTACGTGAAATGCTGACATATATAAGAAAAGTAAAAAGATAAAAAAAATGAATAAATCAATCAATCAATCAATGATTTAATTTGACGTTTTGATCCGATACATGTGCAAATGTACTCGTAGTTAGTCTTATCGGATCAAAAAAGTCGGACTCAATTTTATCATATAAATAAATAAATAATTAGAATATATAAATAAATAAATGAATAAATAAATAAATCAATGAATGAATACATAAATAAAGAAAGAAAGAAAGAAAGAAAGAAAGAAAGAAAGAAAGAAAGAAGAAAGAAAGAAAGAAAGAAAGAAAGAAAGAAAGAAAGAAAAAAAAATTAAAAATTGCGAAGCCTGAAAAAAAAAGTCAAACCATGATCGAGTGTTAAAATGAAATAAGCAAATTTATCACATGATACACCCGTTATGCAGTTTCATAAAGCCATTTCATAAATATATGATATGATAACACGTTACATATCGCTCTGCTTGAATGCGATTGGTCAAGTTATGAACCTAATCACATAAACCTTGACAAATGTGACCTTTCAAATATCGGTCAACTGTTAAATTCAGACCCGGGGAGTCAGTATCAATGATTGAAATTTTTGTTGTTGAATTAATTCTTGCATTAAAATACTTTTCAAAACTGAAATACTTTTCTCTTACGTCCAGAATATCTATACGATGGGGACACTACTTCTCATGGCGTAGCAGACGACTCTTAGATCACGGCGTGGTTCGCCTCTGTAGTTCTCGGAAACGTTGATTTCACGTTAGAAATACACATTTTAGGCAATATCATGTGATAAAAAGAATCTCAAATGAATTTTCATTTCATACGATGTATCATGAAACTCGTTGTGCGTTTTATATCCCCTCGCCAAGGCTCGGGGATATAAAACTCACAACTCGTTTCATAATACATCGTATGAAATGAAAATTCATTTGAGATCCTATATATATTGAACTTGCATTTGATCATCATATTGATAAGTGAAAATATGTGTCAAACATACAAGTATATCATAAAATGGTTAACATAAAAATTATTGAATAATGCTTGTACATTATGATGTGTACTTCATTGTTTCGCTACGAAAATTACTATTTCAATTATTATTTGTACGTTATTTTAACATTTATTTTCATTGGAGAAAATATATGGGGCTATAGAAAAATATCAGGCGATAAATCTAATATACTGATGGAATTCAGTTGGATCTCTAAAATATTTTGAGAACAATATTAATGAAGATAAGAGTGATGGTGAAAAATTCCTCTTGTACGCTGTTGAATACAGTAAACGTCTAAAAGAAATCAAAACTCCCTCCGCAAACTTGTTTCAGAAGGGAGCTCTACCGGGGAGTTTGCTCCCTCCGTATCGAAATCCGATAAAGTTGTCAAATTTAGATTATTTTATTGTAATGAAGCTAATATTAATACACTAACTTTCAAATTTCATTTAATCGGCTTATATTTTCGTCTACTCGAATGCATGGTTACCGGTATATGTGTTTCACAATCACCAAAAAAAAATATTTATATAAGTCCCCTCCACCCCCCAATTTTCCTAACATTCCATCATCTCTCATGCAATTGTAACTGTTGATTACTTCCTATTACTTATTCCTAGTTTTGAAGACGCATTTATCATCAAAAAGAGCATGATTGTCAAACCGACGTTTGAACTGGGCGAGGATGCATCATCAATACCGCTCATGACCGGATATTATAAAACGCCACCACCTTGAATCACGTCTTCCTCTTGTTCACCTTGTCTACGTCACTGACCTCAACACTGCGCATGCGTGGTATCTATGGTAATATCTAGCGTCACGGCGCACCGACCGCCTTGCATGTATATTATTGACGTTACTACATGGTATATACTTGGATCTTGGCCCGAGGCCATCCATCTATATTTGTGAATGAAAACGTTCGGTTTTAGAGTAATAGATGCTGTATATTACATTGAAATTATCGGTTCAGTACACGATTTACTGAGGTTATTTGTTGATCTATTTTTTTTACGAAACTGCGTTCATCTCAAACAAAGAAATTGTTCCCGCGTTGCCTTTTGGTATTGACTAAATATGATGTCTTTGATACTTTAAAATGAAAATTATATTTTTCGAAAATTCTATAAAACTAAACTTTATCAGATATTCAGTTATTTCAGTCTAAAATACCATGGGCGGATCTAGAGTTGTCCTAGGGGACAGCAGGGGATCCAAGCTGTCAGGGGAGGGGATATCTTGCATATGAATTTGAAAAAAAAATTGCAGTCACATAAAAATTGCAAAAATCAGCATTTGGCTAATTCCTTGTGGGACCCCGGGGGGGGGGGGGGGGTGTTACATCCGCAAATGCATGCAAAATGCTAATACATAAAAAAAAGAGCGCCAAAATTATTGATCAGACAAATGTCATTATCATCAATCTTGTGTTCGTTTGTCAGGCATGCCTTTGATATGTGTTGTTCAGAAAAACAAAGCACTTAAAGCAAGCAAATCTTTCTGGGGATGTATGGTGGTTTCCCACACGAATGATTTCCCTTGTTTCACTCTCAGTATGCAATGTCACTTTCAAACTTCTACCAGCGATAGGTTACCGAAAAGCCCTTCATGAGGAGTTACTTTCACAATATTCTCCTCAAGGACTTTTTCTCCCTGCATGCATGCTGCTGGGCATGCAGTCAAAAATTGCGTGTGTGATTTTAGGGAGGGACAGAGGGAGAAAGAGGTTTTGCAAGTGCACGAATGTTCGACTTTACACTGGGAGAGGCTTGACCAAGAGTAATAAGCCCCCCCCCCCCCCTCTCTGCCCCCTTCTGTTTCATATTCATGTGCGCAAATTATTTTATTTCAAATGGACAAATGCAGAAGTCAAAGAGAACTACAAAAATATTTTTTTCCATCTGTAACTACCAGCTCACTATCCTTCTTACGTGAGGATCAAGAACACTTTTTCGGGAGGGGGGTCATTTTGGCGAGAAAGGGGGGGGGGGGGGGTGACATTTGTATGGTGACCGCGGTCTCCATTCTCATATCCTCAATTGAGAATGGTTGAAATAGTGTTTTTTCATTGAGAAAATTATTTATCAATGGAGAAATCAACACCATTCGTATGTGATTTATCCCTTTTGTTTTTCGCTTTTGATGAACTAATAGTTTAAGGGCAGCATCACAAACGGATCTGTGTGGAAGCTAAATATAAATTAAAAGATTTCAATGTAGTATACGATTTACATATCAGTCTAAAAAAATATAATTTATACCCCTTAATCCAAAGATTCAAGGGAGATTAGATCGAACTATTGTTCTTATGAAAGAAATCGAAGTGCAACCGTTAGTGATAATTTTGTAGGGGTTGAAAATGTTCATATTTTCTCCCTTCTTACTTTATTTATTTATTTATTTATTTATTTATTTATTTATTTATTTATTTATTTATTTATTTATTAAGATAAGACTGTGTGCAACTATCTTATTCGACCTTAAATGTCTTAAATAGGAAACTATCTATACAGTAAACTTTCAAAAATGTATGTAGTGTGTGACTTCCAAAGCAAAAAAAAAACAAATAACAAAACAAAACATAATGAACATATCATTACGAAAAGCACATATCGGAAACAATGATGTCACATCCAAGTGTCGTAAATTTGTACTGTGTATCCAAGAACACACCATAAAGGTGTCGAAATTTGTAAAAATGGTGAGACTTTCCTTGTTGTCACTGATCAGGTGTATTATACATATCTCTAAACAAGCCGTGATGGACGACTTACGCCCCCTAGCAATAATTGTCGGAGCCCAGCATTGGCCTAAAGGCAAACCGATGAATATGAATAATCACTGATCGACGAATCGTATTTCCTGATTTTGGCGTATAAGTGTACATCTACCCCTTCCTTATCATTCATTTTGATAAGGTCAACCGAGAGAGTAAAACACCACACCGAACTTTTTTTTTCGAATTTCGTATTTTCGGTGGAAGACCTTATAGACTATTGGAGTGTATGCGACAGTTTGTACAAAAGAAACAGCAGTGAGGGATATTGAGACGGCAAAGATGTTGAAAGCTTTAATAGTATTTGGTAAGTATAATTTTTCACTCTTTAATATTTTCTATACAGATATTTCTATTTTATTCTTATTTCCTGTCAAATAAGTATATAACGAAATAGGAATAGAATACTGTTTATGCTGTAACACAGCGAACTGCACATTTCTTAGAGATCAATTATAAATGCAGAAAGATGAAAAATGTATATTAAAAATAAAGCGGAGTCTATACAGAAATCTTTCTAAAACTGAAAAAAAAGTCCAAAATTCAAAATGTTATATGGGTGAGAAATAACATATAGTAGCTATACAAAAAAAAAACGTACGGGAGCCGTGCCCGATTCTTTTATGACGGGAAAGCAAGGACAATTATGACTAGAACAATGGTTTTATTACAGGATTGTCCGCTATGTCTGATCACCGTCGATTATTTGTAATTAAATGTTTACCTATATCGCCATTCTTATAATACATCATGTACTAAAACGAGACTTATCTTCAGATGTTCTCTTAAAACCAATAGATAAGAACAAAAGTGATGGGATTTCTAGTATTTTTATGTTACATGATATACATGCATTGCCGACAAAAAAAACACGAAAAACGAGCAGTTTTTGCAAGATCAGAGGAAATGTAAAGTAAAAAAACAAGGAGTTGCATTGATGTCATTTTACGTCAAATCTCGTAAAATAAGCGTTTTTGCTACCAGCCAGAATTAAGAGCATTTATCTAAACACAATTTTTCATTTTCTATTTTCTATTTTTCATTTTCTATTTTCATAACACAGTATTTACTTCAATCATAATTTTAAGAATTTAATTTATTCATCTGTTTAATTTTTTAATTTATTTTGCGCTTCCATAAAGGTTCAAATCAATTGTTAAAGGTAATTTCGTCATTTATGAATATTCATAATCACGTGACTTCCTCCTTCGTTGTCACGGTAACCACTCCCTGGTCTTATATACTCGGTCATAAAGTACATAGAATGACATAATGATAAATAATGTATAAGTACTCCCTTATCTTACATCTATACTTTTTTATCACGTATGAACATAATAATTAGATTTCACAATCAAGAATATTTTCCCAAAACCGACCGGAAAAAGGGGCTAGGGAGGGCAGATATGTATTATACACAAGGATAAATGATAAAACAAGCAACATTGGGGATATTGCTCCCCTCCTCCTTCTCTCTAGGTCAACATTGTTTGATTTGATAAATTAAGGCATTCAATAGTCTGATCTTGATCCCGATGTTCAGGGTTTTTTTTTTACTATTTTGCATGTATCATGTACGTATTTTGATTCCAGGGAAAATTAGATAAAACAGGAATGTCTTATATCATTCTAACGCAAATTCAATAACAAAAAAAAACATCCAAACTAGCTTTGCTTATATGTACATGTGTTACATATTTTATTTCGCAATTTCAGGTTTTGCGACCGCTGTTGTATTCGCTCAGCAGCCAAATCAACCCGGCGGCGGTGGTGGCGGCGGAAATGGTGGTGCCGGTGGGAATGGTCAGTTTAACTCCCCCTGTCTACAGACCTTCGATTCCAGATTCCGACAATGCTTTATGACCAATGGAAACTTCCAGCTTGAGGTCATATTCTCTCTGATAACCAATGGCTCAAGTGGACCACTTCCACAAGGATCGAATAGGGACCAACTTGTACAAACTTTATGCCAGTACGTTTTCGATTCGATTCTTAAAATTTTAGTAGATTCAAAATATTTCTTCTAGAGGGAAGGGATGGTACAAATAAAGTGTTTGTGTTTTTACGTAAAATTTTAGTTTTGTCAAAATAAAAAAAACTGCTCACGGTGAATGAAATCAGCTGTTTCTTCCAGAGGGAAGGAATGTCTCAAATACAAAATTTTTCGGCTGTTTACTAAACATTTATCAGTAATGACAGCGATATATACATTGTCGTTATAGGCCAAGATGGTACATTTTCATTAATATTATTTTATCACGCAAAACGTTCAATGAAAACGAGATAACTTTCCATTTTCAATCTTTTTATTCAAAAATCTATATTTTTACAATTTGTTTCTAATTCACAAGGAATCGACAAAATATTGAGGCATGCGCACAGCCAATTCCACAAGGAGTAAATATGAATTGTCAACAAAGAGAACAGATGATGATGGACAGCACTGTCCAGAGCACTGGACGTGCAGTGGCCACTCTATGTGGAGTACAACGTAAGTTATCACCCCTTTTATGTTAAAATTATAAGATAAATTATCCATGGCTTCCAATATAGAAAAAATATTTTTATTCTCTACAAACTTAGTAATATTTATTCACTAAGTTTTTACATTTATACAAAAATGATATTTTAACTTAAACATTTTCTATATTTTTTCTTTAAATTTTTTCTTTTTTTCGAAGAAAAATTGTGTGTACACGTTTATTGTTGAAAAGTATAAGAAAGTAAATGCTGCAATCTTAATTTAAAATGTTTTTCCTCATATACACTGTCCAATTTATGCATACGATTTGATTTTATAGCTGAAATGCCACCCTGTCTGAAGAAATTCGACACAAAGTTTAAGGGATGTATGTCACAGAAAAACGTCAATCCTGAGAATTACTTCAAACTTCTTGCCAATACCACTGAGGGAACAGGTTAGTTTCATATTTGATTTTTTTCCCAAGACATAAGTTGTCGCTCTTCGATCATAAAGTTTTGAAAAAAAAGTACGCACAACCCCAGGAGATGCTTACACTCCCCGGGCACCTGATCTCATCTACGGCGGGGAGACATTTGCTCTTTTGAAGGTTGAGTTTTTTTAGTTTTTTAATTTTCTTATTTGCATTTTGCAAAGTTTTGTGTTATTTAAGTAGATATTTGTTTGATTTTATATTCACTCTTTCAAAATGTCTAACATTGCCTCAAGTCGAACCCAATTTGTTGAAATATGTCAACATCCTCCGTAATAAAGAAACAGCTCGGTATTTGACTTTATTTCACCTTAAATGTATGTTTTGTTGCAGGAATGAACTTTGATCAGTTGAGGAAACAGACATGTAGTAAAACCGAGCAGCAGACGATCGTACAGTGTGCTACGTCATCACTCCAGTCCTTGGTCACTGAGTGTACCAAACAGGAACAGTTCATGGTCGGCCAGACGCTTCAGAACATGATGGCATCATACCAAAGTGTTTGTAAGTAAACTCATCAAAGAACCTGACTTTACGAAAAATAGATCGAACAGAAAATCAAGAAATTTCCACTTTCACCTTTTCATTTGAAAACATAACCAATAAAAATAAACAAACTTTATTTTTAAACTTTTATTTAGAAGAAAGCAACAAATCAATACAAATCGCATGTATTATTTTAAAAAACATGAACAAAATGTAATTTGTTATTATTTGAACAAAGATAGATACGAAGTCAACATACATGAAAGCTTCTTGGTTTTTTTTTTGTTTTTTTTTTTTCCAAAATTTCAAAGAAAGAAAAGAAAAAAACATATTACGGATCATTATTCACGATATATCTTCAGGCACAGGAAAGCCTCTGATTGGTCCAAACCGTCCACCCAGTCCATGCCTACAGAAGTTTGAGGATGAATTAGAGAAATGTTCTATGGAAACCATGAAGGTATCTACCGTTGACGTCATGATGCTGCTTACAAAGGGACAGGTGCCCGATGGTCAGGATATGTCTCAGCTCAATCAAACTATTTGCAAGTAAGATGAGTTTTCAGTTTTAATTTTTATAAAAATTTCTTAGAAAACGTTTTTATCTTTCGTTTGCTTTACAAGTATTTCAATCACGGTCAATCAATTCTTTGTAGAAATGTACAGTTTCAAATTTTATAAATTTTCATACATGTAATGCACTTAATGTCTAATTTAAAATTTTGATTTTAGAAACTTCCATGCCTTCGAAAAATGTGGAAAGAAGGTTATCAAAAGCACACAATGTAAAGGTCGTGACCTTCTGATTTCTGAGGGAACCTTCGCTAACATGGTCATCACTATAGGAGCATACTGCCATGACACTTCAGGTAAGGTTCCAAAACTTGTTACGAAGGTTTTGATTGGTCATTTACATAATTATACTAGTTTTGATTGGATTCAAAGTTAATATTTTTTTGTTACAAAGGTTTTGATTGGACGTATATATAGACAATCAAAATTGATCATATTTTGTTACTGATTAACGTATTCAGTGACATTTAATGAATATAAGGTCTTCCGCCCTCTATTTCACTCTCTCAAAAGACGTTAAACGATTAAAGCATTCGAAAATATTCACTTCCGGCTTCCAAATTTGGCACACTGTTGGGATATTTTAAAAACTTTTTCTTATCAATGACATCATTGTCCATTTTATTATAGTGCCTGGCGCATGTATGTTGACCCTGCAACAATCATTTACAAAATGTTTCGGACAAGTTGGGCTTAACCCTGAAGCTTACTTCTCAAACCAGACCGCACATAAGGGAGCATTGCTCGGAACCACAAGAGAAATGGCAACACAATATTGCAAGTAAGTAGAAAAATTATGATTAAAAGCAAAGTCGGTTTGCAAAATTGTCTCATTTTTCTAAAAATTTTCACAATTTCAAAATTCAAAATTACAAAAATTCGGATTCAAAACTCTATCAAAGTTTTCTTTTTTTTTTCACATTTTTCAATATTCTAAATATTTTTACCTCCGTTCATTAGAGAGTTCCAATTACATCGTAATACTACAGTATATCAAGAGAGATAACTCTAGATTTATTTATTTGTAATTTATTTGGAAAACGGAGCGTAGGGAATTACCTTAAGTTTCCGTATCCATTGAATGTTTCATGTAGTTTCATATTCTTCACGAACAGTATAAAATTTGACAATTTTAACATGTTGAAACATTTTTTTCAGCAAACGTCACGATCTGTACACATGCATGAAAAAGGTAATGCATCAGTGCCCAGGAGCTGAACAGACCATGACGCTGACCGGATTTGACCTCACTTCCATGGAGAGGGCAGTTGGTGTTCTCTGTAATGACATTCCAGGTAAGTTGTCATTTTTCCGGTTCCGGTTGATTTCTCAGAAATTCCTTCTATCACGTAGCACTCACCTCAATAATTAAAGAAGTCGGCTTCCTCCATACATCTGTTACAATTTAAAGACAGTCTATGGTGTATTAAATAAAACGACAACAAAAAAAGAAAAAAAAAGATTTTTTGATTGATTAATTATTTTATTTATTTTTCATGATTGAATCTTTCTCAGAATATTTGGCTGGATTGGACTGTTTTGCTGAACCTAGTGCCGCCGCTCGTAGATGTATTGACAATATGGGTCGTGATATCACCAGTATGTCAGCCAGGCAAATGGCTAAGGGACTTTCCCTGGATGGTTTCTTCCAAGATTTCTGCAAGTAAGTACACATTGTGACTATATTACATGTATTTATACTGAGAGAACTTTGAGGGGATGGGAGGTGAGTGGGGTTAGGGGTAGAATATATGAAGAGAAGAAAAGTGGGGGAGACGAAACAATGTCCGATATATACACGTCATAATTAAATATGAATTTAAAAAATCCTGAACATGGGGTACAATTTCAGAGAAATGAGAGATTTCAGTCAAGCGTACACAACTACGCAGCTGCTTCCACATCGTTTTGCAATAAAAGAATAAAAGAAAGTGTACAAAAGGTCATTGTAAAAAAAACTGCACTGTAAATGTGTAAAATCCATCAGATCCTGGGATTCCGCCCACTTTTAAAGCGATCACCCAACCTCCTGACTGAACGTGCTTCAACTTAACAACTACATGTACACGCATATACGCGCATATCAGTTTTCAACGTCGAAGATTTAATTTCTCTTTCAAATTGACAATTGATGATTTTAATAATATTTTCGGGGTTTTCATTTTTTTTTTTTTTTTTTTTTTGTGGTTTTTTTTTTTTTTTTTTTTTTTTTTTTTTTTTTGGTTTTGGTTTTGGTTTTGTTTTGTTTGTTTGTTTGTTTGTTTGTTGATTTTTTTTTTTTTTGTAAACTTTGAGTCCTCTATGCACTCCTTATATTTTTATGATAATTATTGATGATATATAATGCTTTTACATATTGATTTCAGGATCAGAGTTGACCACGTAAGCTGCGATGCTAATGCATGGGCCACGTGCGACCCGAAAGCTGTACAACTTAAAACCAAATTTGAATGTCTGTTACTTCCTGCAAGATGCCATAATATCAACGAAGACGACATCGTCAAAATCTGCCCTGCTGATGGTGAGTACCGTATCCCATAATGCACAGTATCGTATCCCATGATGCACTAGCGCTAATTTGTATAATCCCATAATTCCGTCTTAATGTTTGCCCAATGCACTTTACTGCAACTGTCCGTAAATTTGTTCATGGCATGGGAATAAGTTTAGTTACACAATGCAACATAATTTTGGACTCAGTTGGTACAAGATAGAAATATTAAGTAATTAAAAATTTTAACATATCAGACTAAAAATCTTTAAATTAAAACCAATTTTTGGGGGGATTAAAATAAAAAGTTGCGAGGGCGTATTAAACATCTTTTGACTAGTGATTAAAATAATAAAAATCTTAAGTCAAAATTAACATTTTTTTAACAAAAATTATTTTTATATCAAAATTATATTTCTTTTTTCACATTCTTGTTCACAGCTATTGTCAAGCCTCATACATGCCTGGACGATGTTGAAATGTCCATCAACAACTGCTTGACCCCCTACAGTATTAACGCCGACATGTTTGTTGTAAATATCACCCATGACAGGTCAGCCATGCTGGGATCTAAACAAAACGCACAGAACTTCTGCAGGTAATTTTTTTTTAAGTTTCCACAAAAAATGACCCTATCTTTATAAAAAATACTGTGTACTTGTACTTTTTTTTTTTGCATCTTTTTCGTTTTCGAACTTTTCTGGTTGACTCATTGAGACATTGACCAAAATGAATTTGTTAACAATCTTTCTGAGAAGACAGGGCGGTTCAATTTAATTAAATCTCCATATGGCGCAAATCTTAATTTTGATAGTATGGGGAGGATTAAAGCTTTTCTACGCGTAAACAACAGGTCAATTCTAAATCTTGGACCAAAAATGAGAATCACATATCCGGAAATTTTTTTCTAGACTGATCTGACGATCGATAATTCCATTTATATGACGCCGATAGTTTCTTAATTTTCCGATTTTAATGAGTTTTCACTTTATTTCATTACAGGAATAGGAAAAGTATTCATAAGTGCTTGACGAAAGCCGTTGACAATTGCCCAGGAGCCTCTGAGATGTTGGCTTATTGGGGACATCAGCAAAACCTACTGGAAAAATCGCTTAAACATTCTCTGTGATAATATGGATGGTAAGAACAATCTGTTTTCACTCTATAAAACAATAAAAAATTCTGAGTATTTCTGTTTTAAAGAAAGGATCGTCTGTTATATCATATTATAGTCATCTTTTTACGATCAACTTTTATTTCTTTTTTATATGAAACCGGGAACAGATTTTTATCACTTGTAGATTGATCTGTGTGTGGGTTCTGAATACAGAACATGCACTTAATATAGAGCAATTTCTTAGCCTTATGACTGTGCATACAAAAGTAAAATATTTCAAAATAATTGGATCCTTAATTAAAAATTAGAATTAAGTTCAATCGATATATTTTTCTTTTTCCAGCATACGGACAAATGGCCCAATGTTCAAGCCAAGCCAGTTTTGCTATCAACAGCTGCCGTGCAAAAACCGAGCGAAAAATGGCTGAATTGAAACAAATAAAACCAATTTCACAGATTTCATCGTCTGGATATTATGCAGAATTTTGCGAGTAAGTTTTTTTTTTCTTTTTTTTTTTTTCGCATGAAATAACAATGAAATTGTTTCTAGTAATTTCAAATGTTGAATATTGATATAAATATAATTTTCCTCTTTTTAATCCTATTCAGGATGTTCCTATCTGATTAAAAATCAAACTTTCTTTTCATTGCAGTCTTCGTATGGAGCAACTTCAGTGCGATTTGAACGCTGTAAAAGGTCCATGCAGTAAAGGAATTTTGGGTGTCAAAACCGAATTTGAATGTAACCTTGTCCAAGATCGCTGCCAGGGTATGCAGAGAACAAGATATAACAGTATTTGCAACAAAAACGCTTATGCTTACAGTGATCGCCAGAATATAGGAGGCGGAAACCAAAATTCATTAGCTGGAGGAAATTCGGGACAGAAAGCAACACCGGGAGGTGGCGCTGGCGCTATTTCTGCTTCCGTTTTTGTTAGCATTGCAAGTTTGATAACATCAGTCATAGCTTTTGTGCTGTAAATATGATTAGACATTTTGTGTTTCAGCATAATTACATGTTTGGGTGGGTCTAGAATTTTTAGGGGGGTCCAGGCCATTAGGAGAAGGTCCCAGTCTTCGATTTTGAAAAAAAAACACTTAAAAAACGGGAAAAATCTACATTTTTGGCAAATTCAGAGGGGGAGTTCCTGACTATCCTACACCCCCCTCCTCCCAATCTAGATCCGCTCTTGACATGGAACATCAGTTTTTGTTTCTTATTGCATTTCTAGGCAAGTTTCATCTTCT
Source organism: Pinctada imbricata (assembly GCA_033119305.1). NCBI lineage: Eukaryota > Metazoa > Mollusca > Bivalvia > Pterioida > Pteriidae > Pinctada > Pinctada imbricata. Next base: position 33,721,937 of record VSWD01000004.1, on the reverse strand, counting down.
AATGACCAGGTTCGATATACCCCAATGTCGCTCTGTGAAACGAGGGAGACTTTAATAGAAATCATGCAGGCAGACACAAAATCAAGTTGTTTAAGGGACAAATCTAAAATATATTGTCTAGGTGCATTCCTGTATGACGTCACTTACCTTTAAGAATGATGTGACTGAAATGTTCAAACTGCACTTTTAAAATACAAATCAAAAATTAAAAAAAAAGCTAAGGTAAACTAAGATAAAAAACGAAATGCGAAAAAAAGGAGAAGACAAAAAATATATTATGTATTACTAGATCTATGCTATTGTCATTCTCGTCTAAGTCCCAATTTAAAACTCTTAGAATGACCCAATAACAATGAACTTGTTCATAATTTGTGTTCATTTTTGTCTCACTTTCAACTTTACCCAAGATGATCTCTATGTACGTGTTCGACTAACTAAAATGACAGGACTCCATGCTAACACCTAACAATAAATTTTCCAACATTGAAATATATTTGAGAATTTTACGAGAAAGGTTTGGGGGTTAATCAAAGACATCAACGCTTTACGATTGGTTTTGGTTCAAGTAAACCAGAATTTTATTTATTTTAGGAATTGGTCGTTAAAACGTATCTTATATACTACGCGTACAAAAAAAAATCACTAGTGTCTCATTTTAAAATATTAATTAAAATCCTGTCTCAGAAATAGAAAATTCTATTAACATCATCGTATTATTTATTTTAACTTATTGTTTGCACAATTTAGTTCTTTGTCTTGCGCTGTGCGCACATGTCATATTGAATTGTATGAATGTTTGTTTGTGTAAGTGTGTGTGTGTGATATTTGTTATATATGCATGAAATGAGCGCTCATTTTATGAAATAAATTTTTATAATAAACGAAAAAGATTTGTCTTTGTTTTCGATACAAAAAAGACCAAGTTGTAGAAAACTAAATGCCTGCTCGGATTCCAAAAGAAGAAGGTCGTGAGAATATCAAAATATCCATTATTGAAGAGTCAATTTATGCAGATATTAAAGTCTGCTTCGGGAGCTTATACAAAACCACCGCACTAAAAAATGCTGGATCCATTTAAGAATCTTTCAAAGTCTCACAAACTTTACCGGGCCGGATGGCCTTTTGAATGTGAAAATGATTCAAAAATTGGAAATGTATATAATTTTGAGCTATTCCGTTCAGTAAAAAAAAATGCATATTCCCATAAGAGTTTCCGAGATGTGAAAACAGGTAATAAAGAAAACGACAACAAACGTCCTAATCAAAAGTAACCAATGAGCAACAAGAAGTGTTGCATTCTTAGTCTCGGTCTATGGCTAATTCGCTCTATGTTGTTATTTTGACCTTTTCATGCGGCGAAATCACATAAGCGCAATATCCCTACAAAGCTTCAATGTAAATGATGAAATATCTTGTTGCATGCAAACAGTAGACGCTAACTCTCCCCGGGCACCTAGTCTCACTTCGAAATGTTGTTCATTCCGGGGTTAGCAACCGTTCCAATGGACTTTCTGATGATTCTACCATGCCTTCTCGACTTTGAGACTGAAGAACTGAAAGGTACTTCTTCGATGTTTAATGTAGCATGTAGATGGTCGTCTTGCTTATGATATTGTCGTGGCCATTTAAGAATTTGTCCGTAAACTCAGAAACATTAATTCCAGCTTTGGAAAGATCCGGTTATTTTAGTTCACGATTCAGTTCCGGTCTCTGTTTATAAAATATATCATTGGTCACAAATCCACCCCCACCCCACCCCCAACCTCCGAAAAAAAGGAGAGGGCGCATATATAGTAGAAAACACACAGACACATACACAAAGCAATACACAAACTGCAAAGCACACAATGAAAAACAAACAGATTACACACAAAGACTTGACTACAAAAGGGAACAATCGCAACACCAGAGCAATCTAAAGAACAACCCAAGCAAAGATCATATCGATACATTTGGTACCCGACACTGACTTAATTTGTGACCTTTCTTGAACACTCCAAAAACAATATCAACAAGATCTAGCACTTGACCAAACCGAGTGAAACCACTCTTCTGTAATTTTTTTCCTATCCTGAAAAAATATCAGCATTCTGTAGAACTTTCCTACATTCTTACGTACATGTACATTTGCTCTTGTTCTAAGAAAAGAAAAGAAAAATGACATTTTGCATTTCACCCGAAAAAATCATAAATTCGCGCATCTAGACTTACCTTTAAGTTAAAACATTTTAGAACCGTTATGCTGGATTTTCTCCCAGTACGTGTGAAAATTGTTTTGAACATCCTTTGTAATGCTTTATCCCTTATGTTCCTCTAACATGTCTAAAGATTAAGTAAAGAAATGATGTTTTCTAATTTTGTCACTGATCCCCGCTTCTGAAAAGTGAATCAGTTGAATACCTCATTCATGAGGTATGACAAATTATAATGTTTGTTATTCAATTAAGGTATAATGGATGGGTGTCAACTATATCATCAATTTGTTCCCCCTGAGGATGCATGTAAAACAACTCGTATCATTAAAAAGTATCACAGTTATAAATCTATGTAGTGTATTGACTTTAAGTCCTTCATTTCTATACGAATAATAATGTCGAAGGGTTCCAACTCTTTACCTTCTTGAAGAAAACACGAATAGATAGTTGTTGGGGGAAAATGAAAATAGATGTATTTCCACCTCCTCTATACCACAAAATTGGGATTTCTAAGATTTATTTACATTCCAGTCTTAAGGTGTCATCCAAGGAAAAAATCCTTCTTTGTATGATTAACCATTTAGCTCAATTTGAGTGACTTCAAACACTTCAAAAATTATAAATTTGGTCTTGTTGGATCTGGACATCTTTGACACGCATAAAAATTAAAGAAAACAAGGGGGGGGAGGGGTCATGCATACCCTTTTCTCACAAATTCCAATTTTACATCACCCCTCTATCCATTTCGAAAATTGTACAAATTTCATCTATTTTAAATCGATCTATAGATTGCATAAAAGACCAGAACAGGTTGTAAACTCAATTTTTCCCGACTACAGGAAATGATACATTGATTTCATGTGCTATTTTTAAATTTTCAATAGTTTTGACAAATAGTGTGACACCAGTCAAAACGGAGGGGATTCCCCGCTAAAACGATTTCCTTGGATTACACCTATTTGATATCTTGCATTGAAGACTGAAGAGTTTTATCAAATTCGTAATCGCACATTTTCGGGCCTTTCCGTCGCACTATCGGAAAGACCCGAGAATGAGATAAATCAGATTTAAAAAAAAAATAATGTTCTGGAAAATTTCAAAAATTTCAAATGTCATTTCCACAAGAATTTGCAGTACAAGGTTTTCTCTTAGCATATATAAAGGAAGTTCCAAATTCTCAAAATCTGTATAGGAGACAATATAAAAAAAATCTACGCATTGAAACTCCATATTGTTATGATTTATTTAATGAAAAACTCAAAATCCTTAAGAAATTTCTGTGGTCCATTTTAGGGATGCACGTTGCGAGCACACCTTCTAAAATTCTTTGAATGTTTCTTGTTCCAGTCCGAAATATCCTCTAGAAATATATAATTATCTTTTTACAATCGATGAAAATGGCCTATTCTAACGAAAGGCATTCTGAAAAAATCAATCACCAGATTTCTTTTCCTTCTTTTTTTTTTTTTTTTGGTGATTTTTCTTAACGACTTTACTTTGATTACTCATAAACGTGTAACGTCAATTTAGCCGTCAATACCAGGTGACGTCATAAGCTGACCTGGGTACCCTAATTAGTCATCTCCATATACCGATGTAAAAGTCGGTCCGGACACGGTACTGATGGATTAATCAAGGTGTACACTGAATAATTAGCATATTTTTCTGATTTACTGGCGAAATTATATCCGTGACACCTCCATTCCTTACGTTACTTAAACTGGACGCTGGTCGAGGGAATGGTCATTTGTAAGCTGGACGTAACCTATTCACCCAGATCCCTCGTGTAGAACATAGCTGGTCATTCTAATATAATGTGTTATAATTCCGGACATAAGACATTTCTTGTGGCAAAAATAGGTAGGTGGAATACTATTTATTTATATACAAAATGTAACATCTCTTCTTTTTTATGTTAAGATTTCAGTTTAGATTTTTTTTAAGTTTCAATTTAAGGAAATTTTAATGAGAAACTTGACGTCAATGACATGTACATGACTGTGCATGTAAATAACTTGTTTCTTGTTTACTTGTTCCAATAACCAATTTCTACATTGTTGTGTAGAATTTAATTCATATCCAGATTCAATAAACACTGTGTTTGGCATCTGGATTAGAAATATTTTTTAAACTCGATCAAGCTAGTTGCATTCTTATTCAATTTGAAAATGACGTTGATTTCATTGGTAGTTCTTCTGGACACCCTCAAATCATATGTGCGACATAAAATAAGAAATAGTAGTGAAAAGGCTTTTTAGCGTTGTATTTTCCCCAAAAAATCAGTTTCGAATTGGATGAATACTGCTAGCTGCTGTACCTTATAAGAAATAACAAAGTTGCCAGAAATAATCGGTTTCGATCGTAAATTCGGCATTGAACATCCAAAAATCTTACCAACGACCCTCTGAAAGAAAAAAATTAAAACATAATATGTTTCATGGAAAATAATATGAAACCATTTTTTTTTTTCCTCGTTAGTGTTGCTGCTATTGGTTGTCACGCATGCGCAGCTACAGCCTCGACCACCAAACAACCAATGTGGAAACGAGGTTATGCAGCTGATGGTTTCGTGCTTCCAGAAGTCCGGTCTTGCGATGCAGACGATAAACGCGGTGATAACAAACGGAACGATGGCTCCACTACCCCCCAATACAAACATGATGGATCTTCGGAAAGGGCTGTGCAGGTACTAAATTAAGAAAGAAAAAAAATGGAAGAAAGAAAGAAAGAAAGAATGGAAGAAAGAATGGAAGGAACGAAGAAAGAAAGATTAAAAAAAGAAGAGAGAAAAGAAAAAAGAACGAAAGAATTTGATTAATTCATTATATCATAATATAAAGCTCTCTCCTTCGTTCTTTCCTCTCCTCCTTCCTGCTTTCATTCTATTTCTCAAAGCTAAATGTTTCCAGATATACATCGAATGACGTATAATAGCAAAAATATTTTTTCGTTGTCATTTTTTATTGGAGCGGATGGCTTTTGTTCTGTTTTTGCTTATGTATTTTTTTTGGGGGGGGGGGGGGGGAGGGGGGCTGTCTAAATTAGCACTTTCCTTTGTCCATCCGGTCGACCCGTTGCTCCGGTCAAGTGTACGGTATGATCTCTATACGTTGTGCGCGTTTAGGCCACGACACGTAAAGTTGTACAAGCGACACGGAGTCACCCGGCCTTTGGTCACCGTAATCCATCATAGGACACCTTACAAGTCATATAGATGTACATTTCATATATTTTGTGTTTACTTGATCCATGGACCCGCACGGTAGATGAAGGTTTCACTGTTTTTATTTTCTTCATTATATGTTTTATATTTTCTTATTTTCCGAGTTGGATACTTTATATATTATTGTTTTTCGTTTGTTTGTTTGTTTGGGGGTGGGGTTGCATTTCTATTTCAGTTTTTTTTCATTTTTTTTTTCATGTTCTTTGTTTCTTACTTGTTTCTTACTGAATTAATATCTATTCATCTAACCCTTTATTTGTTAATTTTTATCTATGTATCTATTTATTCATATTTCTTTCTTTTATTTATTCGTTTATCTATTTTTTTGCATTTATTTATATAGTAGATGAAAATGTGTATTGAAATAATTTTTTCTTCGGTTTCAATTAATTTGATTTTTTTCTTAATTTGAATGTACCTACCTGTATTTTAATGTTATACAATTTTTTTTTCAGTATTCGAGCCCAAATCATCCAATGCATTGTGCCTTCAACACTTAACAAACGCGGGAAACCGCCATGCACAAACACCGCGGAATTCAACTTTGCTGAAAATCAAGTCGTCCGAAGGCTCACCGCACTTCAAAATGCTTGTGGCGCTGGTAAGGAATTATATCATAATTATCTAGACTATTAATTCTGAATTTTGATTATCTATCTATTTGTTTATTTATTTATTTGTTTATTTATTTATTTATTTATTTATTTATTATTTATTTATTTATTTATTTATTTATTTATTTATTTATTTATTCATTTATTTATTTATTTATTTATTTATTTATTTATTATCTATTCATTTATTTACATGTATCTATTTATTTCATTTAACAACATCAGATGATCAATCTATTCATTCATTTATCTAATAATTCATCGATTTATTTACGTTTCATTTACTTATTTATGTTTCATTTATATTTAGCTATTTTGTTTGATCGTTTTTATTTTTTTTATTCATCAATAATTTATTTACTAATTTATTTATTGCTTCATGTATATACATATGTTACCATGTTTACTGGGTGCCGTTATATTCTAACCTAAATTAAATTTTGTTCGATTTTCATACTTATGATTTACATTAATATTTTTCTTTCATAATGCGACAGAATATTAATATTATGTATTTCTGTGCGTTTTAGGTGCCCTTCCACAAGCTAATCCCTGCATGGCACAACTAGATAGCAACATGCAGGACTGTTACCGACGATCCGGTTTATCACCTAGCATGTTTGGTTCTAATGAGACAGAAATCAAAGGAGCCATCATTGGGAAAGACAGATCTGCTGCCAAGAAATTCTGTGGGCATGTTGTTTGTTTTTTATGTAACCTTGTTGTTGTTGTTGTTGTTTCATACTATTTTTAGAGTCTGAGAATATTTCATATCTGACATCATAATAGGTAATAACCATAAATTCTAAACCTGAAAACGGACAAACAAACGGACAGTGAGGAAAAAATGTTCAGCTTTTCAAATCAAATCAGTCCCTCTATTTTAGTGTATGCATTTGAAAAACAAAAATGTCATATTCACTAGATCTGAAAACTTTTACAGGGTCCGGAACCAGCTATTTTCGTGCATGCGCAATGTGATCGAGAATTGCCAAGGAGCCAATGAGTACATGTTATTGACAGGTTATGACCACGCCTCCATGGAGTCGAGTATTAATCTGCTATGCTCGGATGTAGATGGTAAGATCATTATAGAAATCCAAAATTCCAATAACTCCACCCAACTCACCCCCATCATCCTAACTCAAAAAAATAGTTCAAGTACTTCCCAATTTTGATTGTGTTTGTGCGTTCTAACGTTATTCGGGATTGATCCTGGCTACGCGCATTAAGTAGGTGGGTTGTGCCCACGAAATCCGGACAGCCACACCGTGCCATCTATATTATTGTCATCAAAACGCAAATGACTGTACTTTGTAAGCATTGATGGCCATTAAATTTCGTCTGTTCAAGTGTAATGTTTCATATGCCATTTTTGTTTTTGCGTCACGTATCCCATACATATGTTTGATGTATTCTAGTGTTAAAATGGGTGGGGGTTAGCTGTTGTATTTAAAAAGGCTTGCTATAAATCACCTCATTTTTAGACCTGAGAATTTAAAGCTGATCTATGTAAATCTCATATATTATGTATCTTCGATTATGTTTAAAGTTGATCCATCTCGATTTACTGTAGCCATGGTTATCATTATAATCAAACTCCTTCCATTTTCAGTGTACGTTGAGGGGTTGATGTGTTTCTAGAAACCCTCGCATAGATCTAAATTGATCTATTCTAAAGCGTATCTATATCGATTTTTAATAGCTATAGTTATCATCGCATATCTTCTATTCTCAGTGTATGTTGAGGGGTTGGTGTGTTTCCAGAAGCCCACGAACGCTGTCCAGGATTGCTTGGACAATATGACGTCAAGCATGGTGGATCTGGCCGCCAGACAAATACAAACAAACATGGACATGAACGGATTTTTCTCGGAGTATTGCAAGTATGTATTTTATTTCTTTTAACCATATAGCATAGTGATCCCACCGCTGCTACCAAATTGTATATTAAGCGACGGGGAGGGGACCCGAATGAGGGGTCTGAAGTCAAGCGCACTCCGCATTTCCGACAAAGTTAACCTGCCGGGAGACAGTTTAAGTGGCTTATATCCCTACTGTCCTGTTCACTAATTCCAGAGCACCCTGTTTGAGCGATTTATTCTGTTGTATGAAAAATTTTGCTATAAATTATTTTTCAAAGAATTGACCTCCTTAAGTCGTAACTGGAAATTAACTTCAACTTACCCTATCAGCTGCCTTCAAACCGCAATATGAAAAAATAAAATGTCTACGGGAAATTCCCATGTTAATTTCAAGCCGCCGCCATATTGTTCTCCGTGTCAACAATAGTAAACAGTGACGTCAAAGCCTCCGACGTCACACATTTCAGCGATTTTACTATAGAAAATCCCCGTAGACTTTTTATTTTCCGTGCTATTTCTAACTTAGCTGAAGCACAGATAAAACAATGGTATTTTCTGTTACGACTAAAGGATTACTATTAGATTGATATCTTTTTGGAAGATGACATTATCATATTTTAGAGAAAACCGAGGAAACAGGGTGCTCTGGAATTACTGAACAGGACAGATCATTATTCGTTGCATTGACATTTGGAGATTTTACCAGCATCTATCCATCAGCAAAACCATCTTTAAGGAAATTAAATATCCAAACTCTGCAATAAGAGAGCATCTCACCGGACGAAAAATCTCCAAACATGGTGCACAAGATATGTTTCCTTGGATTGAGTATCTTCAGTACCCGAAACGTGCATGTCTGGTCCATGCCGCAAATCTATCTGTTCTTAAATAATGCTATTGAATTTGAAGACGTGTAACATATATATATACTGAATCCCTATGCCCTGTATGACTATAAATAGTATTTCTAAACACGAAAAGATTTCTAGCCCATTTTAAAAGCATTACTTTGAATGAATCAGTATCAAGATTTCCACCATTGTTACTCTTATGACGATAATTCGTGTGTCGTTAATTAGAATTTCTAATTCTTATATACTTTAAGATATATCTTTCCCTACTGAAAGTACAATTTGTGTGAGTTTGATCCTACATTGCAATATCAATTCAACATCCTTTTACAATGTGCCTTATTTATTACATCTTTTCCAGAATTCGTATAAACCATCTAAAATGTGATATGGGTGCATGGAAAGAATCGTGCAGTAAAGCTGGTGTTGGACTGAAGAACGAGTTCGAATGCACTATGTTACCTAGTCGCTGTCAAAAGGATGTTGACCTTCAAGATGACCTCAAAATGAACGTCTGCAGCGAGCGCAGCTTCTTCCGGGGTCATCGCGGAAATACAGCGCCATCTGTGAAAGCGTGGTCCGCAGTGACGGTGTCCGCGCTTAGTATAATTTTGTTACTGCTATGAAAACTGTGAATGACTAGAATATTTTTGAATTTGCATAATCATATTGAAATGGAAATCCTCAAATTATGTTTGAAAAAGTTTGTTACTTCATATATTTTGATTCCTTTTTTAATTATTATTTATACTTTTCATTTCTCCAGTTAAGCAGAGTCTGACTATTAATTTTGATGTAATTTGTATGAAGTTTAATTGTGCTTTTATATACCTTTTAACTGTTTTAACTTCACGTCTCCAGTGTCGAGAAGGTAAAATAGACAATACAAGTAATGACAAAATACATGTACATTCTTAATATTTTTACAATCTATCTCAAAAGAAATATTTATCCACTCTTTGGTTTATCTTTTTAAAAGATACACTCCACTCTTTTTGAATGAATTGCTTACTAGCAGGACAATTTTTATAATTCATTCGTTGTTATACCTCATAAATGTATGATATCTGCTTTAATGTATAATATCATTGTTCATATACTCGTACATGTAAATAGTATATTTCCTTTTCATAATTTCATCTTTAGTGTAAATATTTTTTTACAGTATGTAACATTATATAGTTACGTACGCACAATATACATGCGTATGCGAAAATACGCACATACGCATGTATACATGCAGCACCATCCAAAAATACCTCAGATTTTTTTTTATCATTGTACAGTTATTATTTTTTATAATACAAATATTTAGTAAATCTTTGGTGTAGTTGTAGTTTATTTGCAAAAGAGAATACGAAAGAAAACAGTTAAAAAAAATACTGCTCTGCTATACATGTATATGTTTACATTTAGAGCACATGTATACGTCTAATTTCATGGAGTTACGCCTTTAAAAAAAGTAAATGTGTGTCGAGTTCAAAGGTCTTTATGTCGCTTCGGTACTACTGGAATTCGTGGACGGCATTTTCCATCAATATACAGATTTTGTTCTGAGAGCTGAGCGTCTTTCAGATTAGATTCTCTCTTTGTCCATATAGGTACAACAAGAGCTAGTCCATACTAGTAAAAAGGAAAAAGTAGTGTTCAATTTCTACTACAAGATTCTGGACATAAAAACGAGCATACCAAACATAATTAATGCTTTTCTCGGATAATGAATCCTCATCAGTGGTACTTCATACTAAATTGATTCAGAGAAGCCAATCTGAAAGTAATTTCGTGGAGGTTCACACTGGATCCAATGTTGTTCATTTGTTATCAAACAACCCTGTATCTATAAAGATTGCTGCGGATGAGCCAATGTAATTTTGTGGAGGTTCACTCTGGAGCCAGTAATGTTCATTTGCTATCAAACGACCCTGTATCTATAAAGATTGCTTCGGATGAGCCGATGTAATTTCGTGGATTTTCACTCTGGAGCCAGACTGAGTGTTCATTTGTTATCAAACAACCCTGTATCTATAAAAATTGCTCGGATGAGCCAATGTAATCTCGTGGAGGTTCACTGTAGTTCATTTGTTATCAAACAGCTGTGTAACTTCAAACGTCTTTTATATCGTGGATAGGATCCTTCTGTCGCCAGACGGACACTTGGTTTGGTACTTGATCAGGCCACAGCCTTGTACCATTCTTAAGAATTGCACTCTGACTGACGGTGATGAGAGGACTCCATGACGGGCACAGTCCAAACCTCATTAGAGAAGACAGGGCCCCGACCACCTGACCTCTCTGAATGTCAGTCGGACTCCTCGGGTGATTACATGCATGAACTAGCTACATCCGGCAGAGCACGGACACTATTTCGCATGCCTTCTATTTTTTATATCCATTTACATATCCATCTGTGTTTTTTTTTTGGGCCTGCGTCATGTAGCCTGATTGTATGTTCATCTTACAGTGGGGAGGTTATTTTACACCACAATTGTGCGTTCTTCGATACCTCTGTGTACTCGGAAAAGTGGGAGGGTTATGCGCACGTAATCCGAACAACCACACCTATGGCGGTCCGAAGTCTGCACCGGTTGCCAATTGGTCTCGTTGGTTTTTGTGTGGTCTTTTGTGTTCCATGTTTCTATGGTGTGATTTGGGTGTTCCTTGTCCCTTTTGTGTCTTTTTCTGTTGGTGTCTGCTCTGTGTTTTTTGCATGGGTGTTTTGGGGTTTTGCTGTGGGTGATGCAACCGGGTGTTTTTGGAGATCCCCTCCTTTCCAACGAACTAATGAGAAATGAACGTAGAAAGTTTTACTCACTAAAACATATTTCACATAACTCTCACATTATTTCATTTTGAATGGCGATTTCATTTGGTTATATTCCGTAACATTGTTTTTGTTATGAATTCCTATATTATTTTGTGTCTATAAAATTCATTTTATTGGTTAAAGGTTGAAGACGCAATCCCAACTCGTAAATACCAAATGTATTTCTCAGTTGTTACACAGGATCACCGTGGCAACAGAAAGATGTTCTACTGATTGCCGAGGTCAAGGTCACGACGCAGGGTTCTTCAGGAAATAGCTTATGATAATTATGCATTCGCAGTTAATTTCACGCACTCTTAAGTTTTGCGCGTTTATATTACTGAAAAGTTTCGGAGACACATTTTTGTCACAACTGCTTAGTACCCAAGAATACACAAGAAATATCTATTTATTTCAACACACGTACAGGACAACGCAGACACTTCAGTATGAAGGTATATCTTGAAACGTGAACTTTCAAGAGAGTACCTGCTCGGGATGATTGTACAGAATATTCAATTTATTAGTAAAATAGAACTGCTCAAGAACAGGTAAGTTGCCTGTCGCATGTTTGACCATAAGTACCTGACCTTGACCTTTGAAAGTGACCTTGATCTACATATTAGGTTTGAGGCTCATCATACTTTACCGTCCCTGCAAGTTTGAACGATGTCTAATGTATATCAAGTAAGTTATAGCCAAATTAGTGAAAGTGTGACTACCAAACTGACAGATGGACTGACAGACAGACAGACGCCGGATAAAGTGACCCCTATATGTCGCTTTTGCGTTGTGCACAGTCGACGTAAAAAAGGTTACAGCCTTGGTATTCTCCGGGAAAGAGAAGGCGGACAGCAGTTTGGATTTCTTTGGAGGTCTTGTTGTAGATAGAATGAGACAAAATGTTTAATGTCACTTACTTTATATTTATCTCACAATAAACATAAAAAAATACAAAGTTATAGTATTTGACGTGCAGTCACTTTGCTTTTGATCATTTGAGAAAGCTTTAACTTTACTATTCTTTTCGCAGAATACCGTAAAAATTTTAATCACAATGATGGCTTATACAATATCATGAATATGATCGAAAGAGGTTTCCTAAATTAAAAGTCTCCTTGCTGTCATCACCATGGCAACGCACCACATAACGGTAATTCCAGAATGGATTAGCTCTGCTCCACTTGTTACTATGGCATCACAGGTACAGCTAGTACAAGTACCAATCGCAGCTCTCTTGCGCCTACCACGCACATTGCTTAGTGCGCATGTCCAGGAAGTGAGAGGAAATCCAGCGTTCTTCCATAGGTTATAGCAGTACTGAATCGCACTTTGTTCGTAAGGGTCGACAACTCTGCTATTACCAGCTTTATAATATTCACTGTTCAAATAGCTCATCGATTTACCCATATTAAAGGTGTTCGAGTTGTACACAAGGGCTGGTGGTACATTAGTTCCCCTGTAGCAGAACCCTGATGCAATAAGTCCTTGTTCTTTTTCGGGACACTTGCCGAAAAAAATGATAATAGGCTAAAGCATGCCTTGTTGTCCTGTCACAATTTGCAATTGAAGCGTAAGACTCCGCGGTTGTTGTTTCTACAAAATAGAAAGTACCTGTGTCACTCCCTTTACTGTACAATGCAAAGGCCATATAGTCCACATCCTCGATTATTCTGTCGTTTTGAGGGGAGGGTCGGAGATATTTTACCTTTATATTCCGGTTGATGTTCACATCACTTTGAATGTTCTGGTTTCCAGAATTCCAGTTCAGTTCTCTCTTTTCAATCCCATTTCCAATAAAACCATAATCTCCAAATGTCAAAACCAGCAATGCAAACATTGTTGTGTGCAGAAGCATTTTGAAAATAATATTTTGTCAAGCTTAAATGTATAAGGTTTTGTCACAGGAATTAAAAATTCTAGCTACTTTCGGTTTGATAATTGATGCACACTTGGAAGTACCCAGTGTTTTAATATACATGTACCTTTATTGACAATTTGAATTTTAAATGCAACGCATATCTAACAGATAAAAGCTCAAAATGCGCTGAAAATAATGATAATTATTTATAGAAATGACTTGTTTTACGCGGAAAAGAGCGAAACATTTCAGAAAACTAGAATGATTTGTTTCAGGTCTACGGTGACCGCAGTTATATCAAGTACATCTAAAGCCACAACTGAACGTACATGTACCAGTCGGGGCATCTCTTTCAGAAATTACTAACATCAGTCATATTGATATTGTCTTTACAATGCTGCTTAAATACCTCCAAATGACTGAATTCCATACTTTTTGCGCGCATTCTTGTTTCTCGAAATTCATTCCTGCGCATTTTCATTTTATGAGTTCATTGGGTGCAGAATAGAAAGTACTACAAATCCATGGAATTAGATTTCCCTAAATAGTGTAGTAAAGACAATTAAAAGGATAAACTTTATAGAATGACGAGATTCAATCATTTTTATGTGACAGATTTCTATCATTTTTCAAAATGAATATCTTTGATCGTGTTTAATTATACAAAGGTATGGTGGCATACTTCTGCCTCTTACATGCAAGATATTTTCCTTCAGATTATGTCAACATGCGACTAATTTATGTCAACATGCAACGTATTTATGTCAACATGCATGATAATTATGTCAACGTGCGACTTATTTATGTCAACATGCAACTTAATAAACTTGCATGTACACATGTTTTTCTCGCATGTTGACATAATTATCTTGCATGTTGACAAAATAAGTTGCATGTCAACATAATTAAGTTGCATGTCAACATATTTAACTTGCACGTTGACATAAAATGTATAAAAATATCTTGCACGAAGGAGGCAGAAATCGAAAAATAAATTATTAGTATCAGTCATTGCCAAAGAGCACTGAAATCAGTGATGCCCCTGACTGTGTACGTGATTCTACGGGCGGTCAGCATGCTGAATGTGGTGAAAATCGGGTGAAATCGTGCGAGACACACACGACAAATGTACGATTTTAAGAGGCCGTAGACTACACGTAGACTACACGTAGACTGCACGTAGACACATGTTTCCCATGCGTGTGCCTTGCGTTAATTAGTCTTAACGTCCTTTTAACTCACGATTAAATTTGCCCGCACGGCGAAGGTACGTCTTACCTGCGCATTGCGACTTCCACGTACGATTGTATAAAAAGCTTTCACGTTTATGAGATTTATAAATGCATGTAGCCTCCCAAAGGAAAAGGATGGGAAAAGTCTGCAAGAAAATAAAAACAACACAAGCATACAGAAGACCTGGTTGATATTTCGTCTTCTACTGAAAAGAGTCCCCCAGGCGTAATTTTTTTTTCGCCGGAATCTGAGAAGAAGCTAGTTGATTTTTCACGATTCAATAATCAATATTTTTTCAACAACAAGGCTTCTCCTCAATATTGTAATGCAACTGTTGGAGACAAAAGCAATTTAGCTTGGAACAGAATGTAACGAAAATTCAACACAGCTGTCACTGCATGATTATAACATTTAATACAATCAACAGATATATCACATTTTTAGAAGGAGAGGAGAGGGAAAAACTCGGCCTTTTGTAAATTATACGTGAAAATTAAAATAAGTATTGTCTAAATTCATAAAGAAGGAGAGCCCCGACATGCCTTGTAAATTTGTACATGATCATGTTCAGTGGTTATAGCTAGAGAGAGATTCGGCGTTCGAAAATACTCAGATTGCATTTCAAACTATTTTCTCCCACTTGAGACTGAGAACTCTAAAATTCCCTGGGCGAGAGATAAATCGATCTCACCCTCTGACGTCATCGATCTCTACCTCTGACGTCATCGCTACCAAAGCGACGTTATGGAAGTAAGGCAAACTGGTGATTATTACAGACACTCTAGATAGTCGATAACGTGGGAGAAAAACAATCAAACACCACCATGAGGGAGGGATGGCTAATTCTCAACCCTCGTGTAAAAATTTTGCTTGTCCATGACTCGGCATATGCAAGCCTCGTCATGGACTTGCAAAATTTGTACACTCGGGTTGAGAAATCGCCATCCCTCCCTCATGGTGGTGTAAGATTATATTATTCACGGCAAAAGTTTCAGGATATGAAACACCCCCATCCCATTTGAATAAATATTGAAATAGTTATATCTTTTACAATGTCAGTCTGCGTCCTCACTATGGCTTTTGTCATAATTCATATTAAAACTCCTCAAGATGAGTTTTAATATATTTATTGCAATGATCGGAAACAAGTGCTCCAACTTACAAGTTACCTAAGCAGCAATATAGTCACTGAGCATTTGAATAGATTTGTATAGAAATATCAGTTTCTTTTGTATTTAATTGATGGATGGGGCGCAGTTGCCATAGGGATCAATGTAAATATTGAAATATACACGTATGTTTACTTATATTATTCAATTTCAGTGCACCATATGCACATTTCAACAAGTTATGTCTCATCGGTGATGCTCGAGGGCGGAAAATATGAAATCCAAATTCAAGTAATATGAAACAATGAAGAACAAAAGTCTACACTTGACCTTAAATTTCTGCCAAAGAACCTGCTTTGGACAAAGCTATGCAATCAGTGAAATACACCTTAGTTTTATACGTACATTGTTCATTTCGTTTTGTCACGGAGAATTGATGAATATATTTCAAGCAAGTCAAGTGCCGAAACACTTTGAAGCTAGGCTAACGATGTCCTCGGGGACTAAACAATCCATCAGCAGGGATACCAACCTAGTGGTTGAAATTGTCAGACTTGAAATATATTTAAGAAATAACAACTAGCTAGCCGTGGTTTATTGTCCAGTAATTCCACGAGTCGCATGAACCAATCAAATTATCACCGAGCCGCGAAGATTTGTATCAGTATGGTCTGTTTTATAAGCTGATCCAATCAGTTTTCATTCAGCAGAATATAAGGGGGGGGGCGGGGCGGACAGGGGGTACCTATCTCCCCCTCCCACCCCTTACATCCCCTCCCGCTCCCGCCCCTCCTTTTCACTTTTCCCTTACCTCCACCCTCCGGCCCCCTCCCCCAGCACTCTTCCCCCTCTCTCCCTCCCTCCCTCTCTCCCTCCCTCCCTCTCTCCCCTCCCTGTCCATCCCCCCATATAACGTAACATCTTCCCCAAAAAAGACTAGTTGTTATTTCTATTCTAATATAGCACGTGAATGGGCGGAGCTTAGCGCACTGGAAGTTTGTTGGAGATTTTACACCAGGCGAGTTCTATGGTACATATAGGGAGAAAATTTCAAGTCGTATTAGAATATCTATTCTAATATGACTTGATTATTTTTCCTTATTAAGACAACAGACGCGAACCGGGCTCTATTCTCCAATATAGGCCCTATAGCGGTAAGCCACGCCTACCCATTTTCTGAAAGCAGATAAACCGACAGGAACTGGTTTTTACCAAGAATCGAAAGGTCTAAGTTTGGTCATCATTAGAATAGAAATAAAAAATGACAAGCCGGGCTCTATAAAATTGTCTCATAATGCCCTCGCGTCCTCAGCCAATCACATTTATCACCTCGCCGCTGACGCCGCTCGGTAATAAATGTGATTGGCTGAGGACGTTCGGGATTAACAGACAATAGAGCCCGACTTGTTATTTATTATTTCTTAATTATAAAATTTCAGTGCATCACATTCGCATTTCAACATGTTTGATGCTCGGGGCCAAAAAGAATTAAATCCAAATAATACGAAAATCATGAAGAGCAAAATCCTATAAACTTCACCAAAAATGTCCATCAAAGAACCTGCTAAGAACAGAGCTATGCAATCAGTGAGATATATTCCTTAGTTTCCGAAAATATTCGCGACGGTCGGTGCATACAGTCAGAGTCAGAGGACTCTCATTCCTCCCGGGCACCTGGTCCTGCCTCCTGTCGGGGGTTCTTGGTTGCCATGTTAATGAAAACTTACACATTTTTGCCATATTTCTCTGGATTTTTTACTCCTGAGCTACGATTGGTACTTCTTCTCTGGTATACTCATTAAATGGGGGGTCGGACGGGGGGGGGGTACCTCTCTCCAACCTCCCACCCCTTACCTCCCTCCTCTCACCCCTCCTCCCTCCCCCTTCTTTTCACTCTTCCCTTACCTCCCCCTCCCTCCCTCCTACCGCCCCCTTCTCTCCCTCCTCCCGCTCCCTTTCTCCCCCACCCTCCCTTTTTTGCCCCTTCCCTCCATCCTCCCTCCCCACTCTCTCCCCTCTCCCGTCCCCTTCCTCCCGCCTCCCTTTCACCCTGTCCACCCCCTCATTAAATACTCGCTTTTCGAGTCCAAAACTCACTTTTGAGTCCGACTTTCTATTCAAGATGTTTGAAGTCGATCATTTAAAATCGTTCATCAAAGATCCTAGCTAGTGGTTTTTGGAACCGCTGTTCTCTCATAAGCATCCAGGAATTTCCTAAAAATTTCCTGGAAAAATCTGCCGTGCCAATATATCTGCCTATATATCACATGTAGATAAGTTCTTCATGATACACGCTATACACTCAAATTGCATTGATGATCTCCTTCTATGAACATTCCGCAGACGTACTTGTTTTTGGTTGCATCTTTCATCTACAGACCCATTGCCATCCACGTCATCCATTCATACTCGTTGGATCAACGAGACCTATGACCTAGAGCTTTATGGAAAAATGGGGTGTCTTTATTATCGCGAGTACAATTTTCGCGATTCCGAAATAACAAACAAATATGAAAACATGATGTTACTATTTTGTACCTTTCATTATTGATTTTTTAGTTAGTTTTGTCACAAGAGTACACTCAATTCACTTCTCTTTACGTTAAATCAGAAAAAATTAAGAATGGCACATAAGTACAATAAGAACAAAACATAACTGATATACAAATCTATGATATACTTTATCAAACACAATATTTCGCGGAGATTTATTTTCGCGATTCCAAATCACTCGCGAATATAGCGAAAATTAGTATCTCGCGAAAATTTCTGGTTATACGGTACAAGAGGGGGTGGACAGGGTGAAAGGGATGGACAGGAAGGGGCGGGAAGAGGAGGGAGTGAAGGGGGAGGAAGGGGGCGGAAGGAGGGAGGAAAGGGGGTGGGAGGAGGGAGGGGGAGGGAGGGAGGGGGAGGTAAGGGAAGGGAAGGGGGAAAAGGAGTAGGAAGGAGGGGAGAGAGTGGGGAGAGGTACCCCCTGTCCGCCCCCCCCCCCCCATACAGTGTGTATCCCTTTTGATCCCAATGGCACCTGAGCCCCTCCCAGTTAACACAAAACATTTTCGAAACATTTTCAAAAGGTTTCAAAAAGGTTCTGCTGTAACATTTCTAGCAAAACGTTCTAAGAACATTTTAAAAACGTTTTGCGGTAGAAGCGAAATGTTTTTATAACGTTTTAACAACATTTAAAAGTGATGGAAGAATCGAACTATTTGAAGATATTTTCAAAATGTTACAATAACGTTATTGAAACATTTATATAAAATGTAACGAGAATGCATTTATACAACAAAACAGAAAAATGTTTTTAAGATGTTTTAAGAACATTTTGAATTTTATTGAAATAAAGTTCTGACTCAGTCAATTATTAAAAACATATTTAAAACATTTTTAAAATGTTTAAGTATTTATAAAATTTTATTGGCTAGTTTCAAATCGTAATATTAATTGATATTGCTGCATTTATAGCGATCTTTAGTTTGATTTTCAAAAAGACCATCTGTAACATTTGACTTTCATAATTGTCATAATGTACATATATTGTTGATATTTCCAGAAAAACAGACAAGATATAATTCAGAAAGATCAATCTGGTTAACCATGTTAATGTAGGGAAAATATCGAAGTGTTTAGCAAACACATTTCTACTACAAAACATAAAGTTAATGTATAAGATACCTGCATTTGAATGTTTTATAAAATGAGTTAGAAACATTGTAGAAATATTTTTGAAACATTTATTATTAAAACGTTTTAAAAACATTGTTAAAATATAAAAATAAAACATTGATTCGAAATATATAAAAAAAATCATTGCTAAACGTTTATAAAATAATTGTTTAAATTATGTTTTCCAGAAGTTACAAAAAGGGTTTTAAGCATAATAAAAATGTTTTATGATGTAAAATTGTAAAATACTGTTAAAACGTTTCAATAATGTTTTGGAAACATTTTAAAGGACTAGTTTAATTATTTTGATTTTTTTTCCACAGAACTAAAATACAATACATGTATGGTAAGTACTGAAATATATTTCAGTAATAAAAACTTCTTTGTATATACGTAAATCATGTAAATGTGTATGTATATGTATTCACAGTAAAATACATTTCTAACTGTTTATGTTCCTTGTAAAATAAGTCGAGTAAACTATATATTTTCGATATCAAGATACATGTATATTAATGAAATACTTCCATGAAATAAATTATAAATGTTAAGATATATATTTTTTTCAAAATGATAACTTCATTTGCATTTTTTTTTTCTTTTTCAGAAAGGGTAAAGACATTAGAGAGGAAGCTATACGTGAACCCGCAGAAAATGTGTGGATTAATAAAATATTTGATTATGAATAAATGGCTCTATCATGAATTATTTTTATTCATGAATAACATTTTGAAAACGTTCCAAGAAAATGTTTTTGAAAACGTTTTCATAATGTTTTACACACTGATGCAGAGAAACATTTTCGAAATGGTTTTTTTTTCTTGGGGGTTGGGATATCGTCACTGACGCTGGGAAACCAAAAATAATTCGAAATGTACCTATAATGTTCCTGAAGAACGTTTTGTGAGAATGTTTTAAAACGTTTCAGAATAATGTTCCCAAAAAATGTTTTATAACGTTTTAAAAACCATCCAAAATAATGTTATCGAAACATTCTTAAAAAACGTTTTCACAACCAAATGGAAACATTTTGAAAACGTTATAGAAATGTTACTGTGTTAACTGGGCTAATTGCCAAGTCTATCAAAAGAGTATGACATTAATACAAAAGAAATTAATATTTCTATTCAAATCTATTTAAATTTATAGTGGCTATATTGCAGCTTTACCTAAAAGACTTGAATTGTTTCGAATTAAACATTGGAATAAAACCTCCATTTATTTAGTTCTGCTTCTGGTAAATATTTTCATTTTTTTTTTTCATATCTCCTTCTTTCTCAAGACTTTTTATTCATGCTATCTACTTAAGAACATCTTTCTTAAAAGAGTTATTTCTTTGCACGGGTTCAATTACATTTATAATCATTTCCAACATCAGAAACAACTAAAGTTTCTTCATTGAATCCATTTCAGCGAAAACCAAGGAAATAAATATAGCGTAGAAATCCGGAATAAAGTTACACGGTATGACTTCGAGTATTATTCAAGTTCCCGGATGCAAATGTTTTCATTGGAGATGAATTCAGAAACGAACTGACAGAACGTGATCATGAAATTACATAGAATTGTTAGTTTTTCATCGCAAGATTTTCCTTATCAGTAATTTATAATGATCATTCTCATATATGAGCTAAATATTTCTCCCTTCAGTGATTTTTCACCCAACCTAAAGTCCTACAGTCACTGTGACAGATTATGGTAGAAACTGTCTGTCTGGTCAAAGAGATGGCATATACAATATTTATTGGGTAAATAGTGGTAGAGAAAGGGCAATGGGCTGAAAAATTGACAAGGAAGGAAAGTTTAATTATCTGACGATTTTACTTTACCCGCCCAGACTCGTCATGTTGCTCATGCTTACTTGGAACCGAAGGCTGACGATGCCGAAGGTCGTGAAATCCATACCGGGCAGATTACTGCGTGGCAGATCACTTTGGAAACTGGATAAACTCAATTTGGCCTAGTATATAAGTGAAGACCTTTGAGTAATTTGATGCATTGTGATTTTTCATTGCATTGCCATTCTTGGTTCAACTTGTTAATAAATTATATGTAATGATGTTTGATAATATGTAGATTCCGAGACATACATTTCGGTGCATGGATTTTAATGTTAAAATAAGTCAGTTTATTTTTAAACACCTAGCAAAATATTTCTTATTCACAAATATTAGATTAATTGTTTGCCAATGTTACGCATTGTACCTTAAAAGGACTGTTTTTAAATTCTTTCAAATCGAAAGGGAGAGCCAGGGCCCAGGCAAAAAAGTTTTAAATATTAAATTTTTGGTAGGACAAGGTAAAAATAATAAATCTGAGAAGTATGACTGATATCTTATAAAAGGTTGATCCCATTAAAAAGATTGTAGCTTAAATAAATTATTCATTCATTCAATAGATCTTGCTTTGGTATAAGTAAATAAGGCCAAAAAAAATAATTATCAGCCGCAGAACGTCGGATGACGCTGTGCTATTTGGTTGGTTGTGGTGTGTTGGCCACAGTTCCTATATATAACAAATCAGGGACCCAAAGTTAGCATATGGCCGGCAAGAATCGGCAAGTCTTTGAGTTTCTCAGACACCCGCCGCATCACGAAAAAAGTCCTGCCACATCCATATTCTTTTTATGAATTCATGGCATAATCATCTATGAGGAGGAAGTCCAAACCCTATTGTTTTTATTTTATCTTGTGTGTATATTTAATACACCGCTCTCTTCATGTAATTTCAACAGCAACCATCAATTTTCAAAACCATTACGATTGTCGGCGACTTTCAAGTTTCAGCGATGATAGCGGCACAACACTACTTCAATAGATTTAAGGGTTTTTACTAGTGCTGGGGATTACAGCAAGAGCCTTTCTTAAATGATGATATTTTGAAGAAAAATGAATTTGTGATCAAATTTGTGTATTATTTTCTTTCACCCATGGCCAATTAAAGATCATTTTTGTGTCGCCTGCGAAGCATAGCGACACTTAGGGATCACTTTGTCCGTTGTCCGTCTTTCCGTCTGTCCGTCCGTCAGTCAGTCTGTCTGTCTGTCTGTCACACTTTGGGTGTCACAGCCCATAACTTTTGATTGGTAAGTGATAGGGCTTTGATATTTCACATGTGTATTCCTCGTGACAAGACCTTTCTACACATGCCATAATTTTTGACCTAGTGGCCTTGACCTACATATTTGACCTACTTTCCAAAAAAATTAAGAATGGATATATCTTTTGATTGGTAAGGGTTAGGACTTTGATATTTCACACATGTAATCCTTGTTGCAAGACCTTTCTACACATACCATAAGTTTTGACCTTGTGACCTTGACCTAGATATTTGACCTACTTTTGAAAAAAGATCAGATTTACTATATCTTTTGATTGGTAAGTGATATGGCTTTGATATTTTACATGTGCATTCCTTGTAACAACGCCTTTCTACATATACCATAATTTTTGACCTATTGACCTTGACCTACATAGTTGACCTACTTTTCAAAAATATTAAGATTGTATATATCTATTGATTGGTAAGTGATAGGGCTTTGGTATTTCACATGTGTATTCCTTGTGACAAGACTACACAGACCATAATATTTGACCTTGTGACTTTGACCTAGACATTTGACCCACTTTTCAAGAAAAGTCAAATTGGCTATATCTTTTGATTGGTAGGTGATAGGGCTTTGCTATTTCACATTTATTTTCCTTGTTACAATGCATATCTACACATACCATAATTTTTTACCTTTGACCTTGACCTAACTATTTGACATTCTTTTCTAAGAAATTAAGGTTGTATATATCTTTTAATTGGTAAGTGATAGGTCTTTAATACTTCTTATGATGAGACCTTTTTGTTACCAATTTTTACATAGTGACCTTGGCCTAGATGATTGACACTAATTTCTGAAAATTTGAGAATGACCATATCTTTTAATTTGTAATTAAGAGGTCTGATATTTCAAATGAATTTCATTTGACAAGACTTTTCTACTGTTACCAATAATTTTGATCCACTTTCTAGAATAATAATCAAGCCGCTTCGCAGGCGACACAAGCATTCCTTGGATTGCTATTTTTTCATCTTTATCAGACAAAGAAATAATCTGAACAAAGATCTCAAGGAAATTTCATTAAATCTAGAATTTATAATGAGAGAAATAATAAAGCTTAAAGTATTGTGATACTATCGTATCTCAACCCTGTATTGTGATACTGTATTGTATTGTAGGGTAACTGGCAATATGTAATCCTGAAAAATACAAACAACAGGTTTTATGTATACAGTATCTTTTATGAGCACACTATCACCTGATGAAATTCTTTCTTATTATGCATTTCAGACTTCTTCCCGGAGAAATACTATAAAGAAAATCAAATTTGAAGAATGAAAACACCAGCCACAATGACAGAGAACGGAACGAAAGACGATCACAAATTTGAACGGTACACTCCGAAAAATCCGTTACCAGATGAGATCCAGAAAATGGAGAGAGACGAAACCATCTGTAAATATTGCGGAGTCAGCTATCTTATACACAATGAAATAAAAGCACTGGAGGAAAAGCTAAAGGTATATTTATAGAGTCTAGATCTGTATTCTGACACATATCTAACTAATGGATTGAATTTCCTTATATTCTATCATGATTCTATTATCGGCATTACTATTTCAAGGAACAAGAAAGTGTAGTGACCTTTATTGTTATGACTTCAAAAGTATAAAATGGAGTGATAGTTTCAAGGTCACACACTACATGTATATTGGATATAACCCTAATATGCCTATTATTAAGTAATATTAGAAATGCACATGGTACCTTATGCAAGAATCCTTATTGGCATCATTATAACAGTTATCCAGGGGGAAGGAAGGGGGATGTGCAGCCTATGATTTTTGAAAGAAATACACAAAAAAAAAATGGCATTTATGAGAAATGCTAAGAGGGAGTCACCCTCCCCCCCCCCTTCCCCCTTTAATATCCATGCATGCATTTTATTCTAGGAATTGTTAATTTCTTTTTGGTTTCTTACAAATAATTTAGACAAAGTCAAATTTCAGAGGAAAATTTGAATTTTGTGTATTATTGTATTGTACAGACCTATATACATGTACTTTACACTGTAATTTCTAACTCTTTAGGTGACGGAGGCAGAATTAGAAAAACTAAGAGGATGTGAGGAAAGAGAAAACAAACTGAAGGAAGACATAGAAAAACTGACGGAAGAAAAAGCAGATATTAAAAGGAATCTTGAAGCAAAAGAAATCCTGTAAGTGAAGATGCAATTAGAAGTCGCTTTAGATTTTTCAATGTAATGTCTATTTGTTGACATTAAATTTTTGTGTATTTTGAACACGCGATCAGTATACATAGTCAGGGATAACCCTGGAATTTTCTTATGAGGGGCCCATGGCCCCTCATAAGAAAATGGAAGGGGCATTGGCCGGGGGTATGGGGGCCGCCTAGGCCCCCATTAGGGTCCAGGGGCAACGCCCCGGTTGGGGGTCTAGGGGGGCGAAGCCCCCCAGGAAAAAACGAGGTTTTACAACCATAAATGCATAAAACTGAGCCTTCCAACATTCTTCATTTTGAATTCTGGAGGCATCTAAAATAAGAAAAATTTCAAAGTTGAAGGTGCATTGTTAAATCCTTGGGCCCTTGTATCATTGTCCTCCGACTGAAATTCAATCATTATCTTTTGTTTGTATTTGGGGGGGGGGGGGGGCTTAATTCTGAATTGACGACATTGGTTCGTGTTATGGATACTGGTGTCTTAAATTTGAGAAAGAAAAAAAAAGAAAAAACCTCTCCCCAAAGAAAAAAAAATTGAGAGTCAAGACATAAGGCTATTTAAAATCTATTCTTGACACCCTCACCCACAATACGTATTTTTGCAACTTAAGGGGGAAAATGGCCGACGCTGTGTCAGATTTTCGATCGTTTGTTAAATATTAAGTTAATTAAAAAAAACCCCAAAGATTATCCAGTAAAATCAGTCTTTGAAAATAATCGTTCCAACGTACGTTTAATACACGATAATCACCCTCCGCATACCGGGAAATCAATGCAGCGTAACTACTTATACAGTACATGTATATCTAAAGGTCAATCTGCAAATAAAGGACGTACGTACGAAATATTTCTAACATCCCGACTTTATTCACATCTTGTAAATAAATAAAGAAAGAAAACTTGTTCAGCTATTGTACTCATAACTGACCATGTGCCGCCACGTACGTGTGACGGACAATAATGATTATTAAATGCTGTCCGCTTACAACAGTAATCCGATCTCAGTTTGGAAGTCTCGGTATCTACACTACATCTTCGGGAAAATTCAAAGTTAGAAGACATTAAAACTTAATTCTGAACGATGAAATTCGTGAATTAAGGGTTAGGGTTGAATATCTGATCGACTTGACGCACGTTATGGGCAAAGCATGCGCCATTCTCGTAACAGGTGCGGCCAAGTGGCCCACTTGCACAACTTTTCTGCGCCATTTCCGAAAATTGTGCGCAAATGGCGCAATGGCGCGGCCCAGGGTGATCCCTGCATAGTGTTGATTTAATTCCTTATATTTTCTCAACAGAATCACAACTTTAAGGAACAATTTGAAAAGTGAAGAGGAACTGGTAGCAGAAAATAGGAAGCTTCAGTTGAAAGTAGAGACGGCCATGCAGTTAAAAGAAGAGTACAGGTAAAATATACATGTAATTTACAAATTATCAAAACATTAAAAGTTCATTGCAATTTAGCTTGCTGTGGTTTAAAATGAAAATGAAATATGTTTTAGGATAATCGGCATAATTTATTACGAAAGAAATGTAATATGTATTGAGACAGTGCATGAGTATAATCAACTCAGTTAAACAAATAATTGCATCCAAGGGATAAAATGTGTCAAGATTTTAGTATTATCAATGAACAATGCTTCAGTTTTTTTTTTTCTTCGATTACCAGAGTTCTTGAAATCTTCCAATGAGGTGTGGGACATTTGGGAAATTTTATCGGTTCAAATAATAGATGTAATGTGAGTTTTTATCAGACCAGACAATTTTTTGTTGGCAAATCCGATAAAACCAACATATTTCATGAACTGTGGATTACAAATATTCAAATGCGTATTTTCCTTTATTAACAGGTCTGATTTAAGTTTTGCTGTTCTGCTTCAATTTTCTTATGTGCATTTGTACATGCAGTAATGTCCTTATGTAAAAATAGCCTTATGTCAGTTTTTGTTCCTCATAGATAGGGTAACTCTTATTTTTCATGAATCAAGATGTATGATATTTGTTCTTATACAGAGCGAAACACTCCTTGTATCAAACCAACTTACCGTCAATACGGACCAAACTAGCGGAACAGAGAGCAGAATTACAGAATATACACACCTTCATACAAGAGAGGGATCTGAAAATGAAAGAAGAAATGAAGATATTATTGGCTGGAGTAAATGAAAGGAGTACTCAACATGAGAGTGGTAAGTGAGATACTGAATACAGAGAAATTTTCATTCTGGTTTTCATTTATGCCCTTTTTTTTTCAAGATTGTCATGAGGACAAATTTGATATGGGGTAAGTGTAATTATATTTGAAGGATTTTGTCAATATCAGAATATATTCCTACGGTATTTTCATTTGGTGATTTGTTCCTTTCACTAAAAGCGGGAAATTCATTATTTTTTGTGAGAAGTATCAAGTACGTAATTATCATTAAGTTTAATTTTAAGGAAAATTGCAGGGCCGATTTATGGGTTTCGTGGCCCTACCCCTTTTGAATTCATCTACATTGTATTAATTATTATTATTTACATGGTATGGGCCATGAACATACATGTACATTTAATCATGATTTATTGTTTTTTACAATTTGATATTTTTATGATGTTTTCAGAGAAAAAAGAGCTGAAAGACCAACTTAATGAACTTCAGAAAGAAAACTCCGAAATGACATTGATGTTGACGGCTCTTAAAGATAAATCACGGAGCCAAGAGGAGGAAATTAAATCTCTGTCGCATGTAAATGACACCAGCACACAACTTCAAACAAAAGTCTCACATTTAGAATCTAAACTCACCGGTAATTCACAGTTTTCTTCATTTATTATTTGCATGGATTTTATATTTCCTTCTTTTTAAGATCAGGTCATGATTTTGATAGATTTGGTCAAATTTAGGCCATGTAAAATAAAATCTATGTTTCTCAGACACCGCCGCGCGCTATAATTTGCCGCCGACGAGATGTTTTTATTGCAACTTCAGAAAAAAATATACGCCGTGTCTCATCCTCGATCGTCGATTAAAAACGAAATATCCATTTATTTCATTGAACATGTTTATTGTCCTTTAAAATCGTCAAAACTGTACCCGATGAATAAATACTTTTAAAAGCCCGTATAAATCACGGCGCGTTCCATATTTACGTAACGGGTAAAGACTTTATCCACGCGTCGTTTAAAGGGAATTGTATAGGATATACTAACAACGTGCCGCGGACACTTGGACGACTGGCTGTTCGCATGTTTAATACATCGAGGATGACATTTATTAAAACGTTCGTATAGTTTTCTTTATTGATCTCCACAGCATATGTGAATACCTATGCCGAACAATAGTAAGTGTCAATTGTAATGCTTCCGAATCTATTAATAATGACATTCACATTGTAAAAAGTATAAGCAAGGACCGCCGACAAACGCAAGAGAAACATAGTTAAATCCTTAAATCTATGAATAAAAGAATGTATATTGTACCCGGGCCGTGTACATTATTTTATCAACCGGTGGTTAATGCTAAACACTTCATTCGATCGATTTCTAAAGATTCTGCTTCATCCAGACTTGACTTCCGAAGATATACGCTATCGGCCAAATTTTAATTTACCATATGAACGGATCCATCCGAGGAAGTGAGGGGTCGTATTTAATTTGAACTGTATAAACAGCCGTCGAGTCTCTTACGCGATTCTTCTAAATACTCACGGCAATCAAAACATGTCATACTTCGTATATCAAATTTGATAAGCTTCTTCCATTCAGACAGATGAGCTACGACTCCCCGTTCTCAGAAGGAGTAGGTTATTTTACTTAAAAAAAAATCAACTTATTTACAGCAGTGGCGGATCCAGCGCCCCCTTTGCCAGGGAGTCAAGGGGCGAATTTTGCTGATTTTTACTGAAAATGGGTAAAAATATACCTGTTTTTGGAAAATTTGGGGTCAGTGCTGGGGGGGGGGGGCGCCCCCTCCGCACCCCCCTGAATCCGCCACTGCACAGGAGAAAGCCATACATTTTAATGTACATGTTCCATTATTTTGACTGACGGTGCAAAGACAGTTTTCTATAAAAGAAAAACGGGGGGGGGGGGGGGGGGGGGCAGCATAAGATTTTTTGTCTTACATGAATAATAGGGGGGGGGGGGACAGAACAGACGACTTCTTTGCCTTACATGAATAATAAGAGCACTCTTGATGAAAAAAAAAAAAAACAAAAAATAAAAACCCTACCTACCTTGCCACTTTTTTAGACCCAATTATCTGAGAAACATAGAATTTATTTTACATGGCCTTACCTTATTTTGATTTAGTTTAATTTGATTACGATTAGAATACGTTAATTTTTTTTTTATCCTTGTATATAATGGGTAATTCACGATTTTTGATTCATTGATTTTTAGTTTTATTTTTTTCATACAATTCCTTATTTTTAAGATTCTTTAAAGTAGAAACACTTTGATAGACACCACCTAGTCCCATTTAAATTTAAAGGAAAACCTCAAGCTATGTTAATTTTGTTTTATCCTTTCGCCTTTATAAAGTTACATGATTTAAAATATAGAGATCTTAGAATGAGATGTAAAGTTTACATTCAGCATACTTGTTGTAATTGGTAATTAGGTATTTTCTGTTAGGGAAAGTCATTGTTCTGTAAACGTGGTTATTTTCGCTGGGGGAAAATTTTGCAAAATGACAATGCAACAGCTGTACGCATTGGGATGATTTTGGAGAAATCAGGAGTATACCCTGTAGGTTTGATACTTGTTGTAGTTTTCATGCGGGAGTTATTTTCGCAATAATGCGAAAAAAACACAAAAACTACCACCTTGCGAAAATTTCCATGTTTACAGTATGATTACATGTAATTGGTTATTAGAATTTCCAGTATCTCTGAACTTTAATGCTCTTAAATGTGTGAAAGATATACATGTCTTGTTTTAATCCTGACATGTATGTATGTCTGAATCTTCAGCATACCTAGGGCTCTCACACCCATTTTGTGACTTGGGTCAGGGCCTTTGAAAATGGGAAAAATAGCAACATTTTCTCAAAAATTTGGAAAAATAAACATAGATTCTGATGCCTTTTCACTTGAAATTTAGTTATCTCAAATTAGATTTCATTCTTTATAACTCCTTTTTTCAAATTTTGGGCAAAAAAAAACCTTTTTTCACCGGGAATGGGGCCCAATATCGGCCCTAAATTATGTAGACTGAGAGCCCTGATACTTGTAACTGGTTATCACTTTGGTAACTTTTGAACATAACAATAGGACTTTCATACATGTATTTCACATGCATATGTCACTTTTATTTTTGTACTAAGATATGACCTTTAAGAAATCTACATTAGGTTTGACCCCGCCAAAAAGATATACAATGTATGTAGTTGCAGGTTTGAGCATAATGTTTCAAAAATCAGACTTCTTGATATCTTCTGTGGATTGTCAGACATTTTGTGACTTTTATCAGTCCAGATACTAGTTATGTACTGAGTTTTTTTTACCACATCATTTTTTATCAGCCAATCTCAGACTGATAAACCTATGCTTTTCAGAATTAAACTCTGAAAAATACAACTTATATATTTTTCAGATTTACAAACTCAGCTTGAGGAGGCAGCAGAAAAACACAGACAATTGACGTTAGAGAACCAACAATATAAAGAACAAATTCGGTAAATAATAATGTATATGTGGAATTATTCATGGTGTTTTAATCTTCGCTAATTTCACACTCGGCTTTGAACCATGAAAGGTTGTCTCAGTGAATTTAAATACTGTATGTGTACTTACATGTATTTCAGCGTGATTCATATTTAAACGGAGTTGAGCGCTAAACGCTAAAAAGACTGCGCTAATTCAAGACTACACTAAATTATTGAACTTTAATAGATTATAAAGGAAGGAAAGTAAAGTGTGCTAATTCACAATTACGCTAATTGTCAATTGGCCCATTTTTATCCTGTTTGTGCTAAGTTGTTTTTAGCTCACCTCGACGAAGTTGAGTGAGCTTATGCTATAACCCCACGCGTCCGCGTCCGCGTCCGTGTCCGCGTCCGTGTCCGCGTCCGCGTCCGGTTAAGAAGTTTGGGGTAGTTCAGTATCTGACAAAGTACTAATGCTACAGTAACCAAACTTGCACAAGTGATTCATCTTTGGATGATGAGGTGAACCCATGCATCGGATGCAGCATCTGACCTACATTTTCCCCTTGAGTGACTTGGTTAAGAAGTTTGGGGTAGCTCAGTATCTGACAAAGTACTAATGCTACAGTAACCAAACTTGCACAAGTGATTCATCTTTGGATGCTGAGGTGAACCCATGCATCGGATGCAGCATCTGACCTACATTTTCCGCTTGAGTGACTTGATTAAGAAGTTTGGGGTAGCTCAGTATCTGACAAAGTACTGATGCTACAGTAAACAAACTTGCACAAGTGATTCATCTTTGGATGCTGAGGTGAACCCATGCATTGGATGCAGCATCTGACCTACATTTTCTGCTTGAGTGATTTGGATAAGAAGTTTGGGGTAGCTCAGTATCTGGCAAAGTACTAATGCTACAGTAACCAAACTTGCACAAGTGATTCATCTTTGGATGCTTAGATGGACCCATGCATCGGATGCAGCATCTGACCTACTTTTTCCACTTGAGTGATTTCGCTTTTAAAAGCCAATATTGAGCAAAGTATAAGTGCTACATGTACCAAACTTGCATATTGGATGTATCTTTGATCAAACTTTCAAAAAATGACCTTGACCTACTTTTTCGGCTTGAGTGATTTTGCCTTTAAAAGCCAATATTGAGCAAAGTATAAGTGATACATGTACCAAACTTGCATATTGGATGTATCTTTGATCAAACTTTCATAAAATGACCTCGACCTACTTTTTCCGCTTGAGTGATTTTGCCTTTAAAAGCCAATATTGAGCAAAGTATAAGTGATACATGTACCAAACTTGCATATTGGATGTATCTTTGATCAAACTTTCATAAAATGACCTCGACCTACTTTTTCCGCTTGAGTGATTTTGCCTTTAAAAGCCAATATTGAGCAAAGTATAAGTGATACATGTACCAAACTTGCATATTGGATGTATCTTTGATCAATCTTTCATAAAATGACCTTGACCTACTTTTTCCGCTTGAGTGATTTTGCTCTATAAAGCCAATATTGAGCAAAGTATAACTGCTACATGTACCAAACTTGCATATTAGATGTATCTTTGATCAAACTTTCATAAAATGACCTTGACCTACTTTTTCTGCTTGAGTGGTTTTGCCTTTAAAAGCCAATATATATGTACTAAGAAATATGTTTGAATTGAATTTTGCTGTCACGAGGTGAGCTTCGTAATCTGTGATTTCCTATGCTTTTATTATCCAGAAATAAAACAAAAGAAATGGAGGATTTAACATCAAACTTCCGGCGCAAGGAACAAAGTTCCGAGGCATCCATGAAAAAGTAAGAAATATTGTGTAATATTCCATGTAAATTCACTGATGCATGACATTTTTGTTCAATCAACATCCCACCAAATAGTTATTATTATAGATTATTGATTGTTATTGATGTTGAATTCTTACACCTCTCCAATGTAATGTACATGTATCAGGGGTCTAAAATTCCCATTTCCTGTTGCCCGGGAAAGGGAAAAGTCAGGTCGTGAAAGTACAAAGCAGGTGTTCACTTGCCCGTGGGCAAGGAGACTTGTTGAACATTTTTTCCTCTTCATTCAGATTTCTTTCTTATTTTATTGATTTCTATAGAAAGAATTTTAATTTTAATATTCTGAAGAATCTAGCACTCCATTTACTAAATATATGCGAAATTTCAACAAGTTTCAGTATATTAAGAACCATCATTGAGGCAAGTGATATTTTTGTCAGGCAAGTAAATTTTAAGCCTCGAGTTGCCGTGGCAAGTAGATTTTGAAAAAAAATTCTAGACCCCTGCGGATTGGCAAAAATGTTTTTCTTTGCAAGTCTCACTTATGATTTTATAAGATGATTACATGAAGGAAGTTTAAATTACTTTATCCAGATGAAATTTGGACATATTGACCCTTATCAGATGGGGCAGGACCATAACCTACATGTAGGTCAACGTGAATATTAAGAAAGTATAATATGCCTTGAAATGTTGTGTTTAGATAATAAATCATTATCCCAAGTTCCACTTGCATGTAGTATTCAAACCAAATGTGGATGTACAGATACATTTTCCAGGATGGAGATATCTATTGATTTTGGGGTCAATAGGTTAAAGGTCAAGGTCCAATATAATTTAAAAATGCATGGAGATCAAACTCATACAAGTACATGTAATTTGATTTTATTTAGGTTACAGAGTGATTTAAGGCAAAAAGAGGCAGAATTGCAGTCACGCATGAATGAGTTACGTGACCTTGAAGGTCGTTTCCAAGAGCAACGTAGAAAAGAAGAGGAAATCCATCGAAAGGCTACTCTTAATGTTTGTAAGTAACTTTAGTAAAGGAAATACAAAAGTAGCAGTGCTACCGAAGGTTGGTCAGACATCGGATATTTCCAGGTAAAAATCGCGTCAGCCCGATTAATGTGCCAACTATGCCAGACCAAAATGTCTGGTAAGGCACGTATGGAGGAAGGGGACAAGGTGATTCAACACATCATTTTGTAAAGTAAAAATTGTCCCTTTATTAAACCATTTCCTTATCTTAGTATACGTTAGAAGGTAATTTGAAGTTTCTACAGCAGAGCGCCAGTGAAGCCCCTTCTTATTCATGTAGAAACTTGAAATTAAATTTTCGGTCTGGTAAGTTATTGTTCGGTCTGTTAAAGTTTTTAGCTTCACTGAGGACCGAATATTCTGTAAAGATTTGAGATCTTTACGAACACTGAAGTAGTAGGCTAGAGTAATACTATACATGTACATGTACTTATTTTCAGTCAGAAATTGGCTTTCAATTTGAGTACTGAAAATTTGTATATTTTGTGATACCTAACATGCAAATACACTTTGATCTTAATTTACAAATACAAATAAAACTGTTTAGATTTTTTTAACTGCCTTGTATTTGAAATTTGTGTGCTGCCATCTAGCAAATTCTTTCACTTTCTCGTCCTTGTAATAACCAATCATAATGGCCTTTACAAATACGCTTATTTTTATCTCCATTGGAACCTTGGAAAAGATATGCCAGAAATTCAACTTTTAAGATTATTGAAAAGTCAAGAAGACGTTATTCACACTATATGTGATAAAAAATTATATGGAAATGCAGGAAAAAAGCTTTTTTTGGTTTTTATTCATACTCGAGGCAGTTATACAATGTAGATATATCAAGGAGAAGAGAAGCATAGGATGGTTAGGATGTATCAGAATCACGATTTATGAAGATGAACTTAAATCAACTTGTATCACAGTTTTCTCGTAAAATTAATCCCTGGTAACTAAAATATGGTAACCAACAGTTGTCGTTTCTTAAGTGCTTTTTCTATAGACATGATCTGTATATTATTAACTAAATATTTTCTTGAGCATTTTTCGTTACATCTGATCATGTACATGTACCATGTAACTAATAGAATGAATAACGTTTTCTGGCATGCTGTAAAATCATGACTGTTTCCCTTTAACAGCGGAGTCCAGAGAACTGAAACAAATTCTACAGCAAGCAAAGGCAGAGATAGAGCAACTCAAATCAGAAAGGTCGGTTATATTCATGTAAATCATGCAGTTTAAAAATGTGCAGAGCCTGTTTGAATCAAAATATTCTGTGATTGTTCCCGTTCCATGCTAAACAGCACTCAGATTATAATTCATACTATCAAAGTTAACACAAAAGTGAGATGTTTTGTCAAAAAATGATTTTGATTTTTTCTTCCAAACGGTAATATTTTCTCTGAAAATCCACATTGACATTGACAAAATCCGCCAGAATTTGCTGACAATTCGTCCATTTTCATAAACCTTTTATTTATGTCATATCATTAAATACAGATGTACATACAAATTACTTATAATAAATGTATTTTACATGTGTATAGCCTTTGCTTTTTGTGAAGAAACTGAATTCTTGAATTCAAACTTATTTTGTAGAGAAGTAATGATCACCTCTCATCAGAACAGAATAGAGCAGCTGAGAGAAAGCTTCAAACAAAAACTACAAGATGCAGAAAGCTGGCCAGAAAAGGTTAATTACTGTATAAATTATTTAGAATTTTTGCGAGTATCAAATTTTGGGTGAAATGGAGTGTATTTATTTTCTCAAGTATGAATTTTTGCAATTTCAATATGTATTGGCCCTTCCGATTGCCGGAAAAAAAATGTAAAATTTTGTGATGTCACAATGCTTTTACCTTGGACAAACAAGCTTTGAACCTCTGTCAAACATAGAATTTGCATTGTGACGTCATGGAATTTCTCAAATTTTTCCCGCGTTCGGAAGAGTCAATTATACAGCTATACATGTCATCTCGCACGCAAGGATACAAATTAGGCAAGCAAAGTACCCTTGCCTGCAGCTATATTCTCCTACACGGACTGTAGTCTTTGACTTCATAGAAGTGCTACTATCAAAAGGCAGTTACTGAAAGTGCCTTTTTACGTAGGATATGTGTTCGCTATGAGAAAAATTTCAAAATTCATAATGGCTTTGTACGTTTGATCCTCTCTAGAACAGTTTGCGAATGAGTTTTAATAGAATGGTGAAAAGGTTTTGGGAAATAAAGTATGAATCATCTCTGAATCTTTCTATATACATTGTACATAATTATGTATGCATATACGTGTAGAACAGTATTATATTTTTGTTTTGCACATATCATTATTGCAATTTCATTATTAAAGTTTTAGTTATAATCTAGTAATTTCTACCTTAAAAAAACATTCAATTAACTCCTCTGTGTGTGTTACTCAAATAAGTGAAGAATGGTAATACATGTATATAAGGGTGAAACGTTTACACGTGTACCGGAGCCGTTTCGTTTTTTGACTGTAAACGTTTACATAATTTCTAAGCGTGTACACGGACTACTGTACATACAATAAAAAGATATTCTTTAATATCAGGCGCGTAGCCAGAGTAGGAATGATGTGTACTCAAATCAGTCTATGTTAGAAGTCTTGGGGCTGCCTTGAGGCCCCCAGAGGGTCCAGGGCGAAGTCCTGGTAGGGGTGCAGGGGCAAAGCCCCCGGAAGCTCGTGAAATATGGCAATTTGAAACACCAAATTTTCACTGTAAAATGTCTTATACATAATATTCAAGTATAAAGCAAATGTCGATGTTCGATTCAATATTGATATCTATTTGTACATTTTTTAATGTTCATAATGTGTTGACGTAATTCTTCTATTTCCTCGCTGTTAAAATAATCTCGTTTTCGTGAGGTTCTATTTTTCCTTCTTTCTTTCTACTATGATTATTTTTATTTTTTCTTATTTATTTATTTTTTGTCAAAATGATGTTCACGCAGTTGCGTACTTGCATATGGGCAGCTACGTGCCTGAATATTGTTAATATTACTCTAAAAACTCAATACTTGTATTGATTTCCTGAAGTCTCGAAGTCAGTCAAATGATTCATCATTTAACGTACATACGAAATGTACATGTATGTGCTATCAGAGTTATGTATGCATCCTTGATTCAAACACACTGGACAAACTTTTAACAAACGCTTAAAACGGGAAGAAAATCTGAGAATCAATCTAATCCTGTTATAGAAAGAGCCGATATCTCAAAATTGACACCGCCGCAATCGTCTCTTTCTCCGTCATTGACGTCTATTTCTTCGTCTATTTCTCCGCCCATGCCTTCTCTTGATGGTATGTTGTCCAACCTTCCACGAGTTACTGTTTTTGTAACTTACTTGCACTTTTGAATTGTGGGAATTGTTCAAACACATTTGAAAATAACAGTTTGATTTTTGAATCTTTGAAAGTTTTATTGCTGTACGAAACATCAGGATGCCGTATTAAAGTTGCGAATTTGATCTCGTCAAGCATAACTATATATATAAGTCGTATTTATGTCAATTTATGACCATGTCTGCAAATGAATACTAGTGGATATCACTTTTCACATAAGAAATACAAAGAAGCGTTTAAACGTTTACGTTTCGTTTACAGACTTCCGTGTACACGTTTTGGAAATTTGGTAAACGTTTCACCCTTGCATGTATACAAAAAGAACAAAAGGCAATTAGTATGCCAATCTTGAATCTATGAAATTATCAACTACGAGAAAAATGATAAGATCTTCATAGATGTTTTAATGCCAGATAAATTTTCAACTAAACTTATGATATAGCTTTCTAAACGTCACTGTACTTGATGTAGTTACAAGAAGCTCTTCAAAAGGAGAAGGCCAAACATGCTGCAGCATTAAAATCCATGGAGGAAAACTTGAAGGATAATTTTGTTATGGTGAGTGTATTTATAATTACATGTAATTCCTTCAACAGTCTTGAAGACACATTTAAACCCTCGCTAGCCCAATACAATGAGCTTGTAGAAAATATGCTTGGTTAGAAGAAATTATCTAACAAACTACTGTACGTAAACATGCTTATTTTTGATGGGGGAAATTTTTTGCGAAACGTTCATTGCAACAGTATGCGTGGGAGTAATTTTGGCAAAATCTGGATTATTCCCTTTAGTGTTTTATACTGGTTTTAATTTTCACACAAGGGTTATTTTCCCCAACAATTATACAATCGCAAAATAAGTGAAACTAACCCCCACGTTAAAATGTCCATCTTTACAGTATTTGATCTGCCTGTAAAAATTGTCTTTGGGCTAGTGGTTTTTAAAAAGTTTTCATGAAGGATAGTTTGATTGAACTTAAATCTGTTCTATTTTATTACTTGATTGTATTATCAAAAAAATTTTAAAGTACACACAGCTTACCTATTACCTACATGATAAAAGCATGTCCATAAACTTTGAACACGTAGGTCAAAGGTCAAGGTCAGACTAATGAACAAAGAATATGAAATTATAGTAATACTTTGGCCCTTATGAAATAATTGACTCAAGAAGCTTTCAAGGTAGAATTATAGGATCTGCCGAAGTAATTTTTACTGTTTTCAAGGTAGAGCTTTCATATTTCATATGCAAATAGAGGATTCATAATATTTGGTGTCCATGTACATGTATGAGCCCAAATACCAATAGCTTGCTGCTTTGCCATTTATTACTTGGACTGTCTCCTTGTTTACCGTGAGCACATGTATGTATTTGTTCATGTATGTACAGGTTTAAGATGTACATGTATGCTTATTTATTTGCATCACTGTTGTTTATCCTCTTGATTTTTGTAGGAGATGACCATTGAGAAAGAAAAATATCAAGAACTATTAGAAAAGTACCAGAATGTAAACAGAAACCACGAAGCATTGGTGAGTACTGATGAAATATGACTGTAATTTTCATCTACATGTGTATCTAATATTTTACCATGTTAGTACAGCAGTAATGCACTGACTTCTTGCCTCTAAGGTGCCAGGGTTGAATCCAAGATTTGGCAAAGGTTCTTACGAAGGAGGGCAAGGTTGTCACCCACCTGGTCTCATAGTAATGATTTTCTGAGGAAGCATAAATAAAAGGAGGCTAAACTATCATAAAATACAGTACCTTTAATGATATAATCAGGGGTAAAAATATTGGAAATCTGATAAATATCGCATAGAAAAATTATTACTGAGTCTTGGGAGGTTTTTTCTCTGTGTATTTCCTTTTGCTCCCATGACCCTCATGGCAACATCTAAACTTCCATGTACATGAGACATTAATATACAATGTACATTTGTAAGTTGTATAACTTGTTTGTTAAACATTGTCAAGTGAATAAAGTTCCTCTGCATATTGCCTTTATTCAGGTGTACATGTATCGTACATTTTCTTCACTTTGCAGCTCATTTAAGCTTACCTGAACATCAACTTTTTACGTTTTCGACTTCTCCTCTAGAACCGCTGTACAGAATTTCAAGAAACCTTACAGGAAGCAAGTACTCAAGATCATCTACCATGTTTGTGTTTTTCATGCCCATTGGTCTACAAATATTGCCTCCAAGAGCTTTGATTGGCTGACACATTTTTGACTTCTCCTCTGGAACCGCTCCACAGAATTTCACAAAAACTTACAGGAAGCAAGTACTCAAGGACTCCTCTGCCAATTATGTAGTTTTGTGCAAATCTGGTAAAAAATATGGCTGCCAAGGGTTGGCTGACACATTTTTTTTGCGCCCGCCTTTAGACAGGACGTATTATGGTACAGTGATGTCTGTCCTTCCATCCGACCCTTGTAAACAAGATAGAGCCCAAACTCATTGAGCTAGGAACTTCAAATTTATTGATGTCTTCTCTGGAACCAATGCACAGAATTTCAAGAAACCTTACAGGAAATAAGTAACTTAAGATCCTCTACCAAGTTTGTGTTTTTAGTGCTGATCGGTCAACAAATATGGCTGCAAAGGTCTCTGATTGGCTGACACATTTTCGACTTCTCCTCTGGAACTGCTGCACAGAATTTCACGAAACCTTACAGGAAGCAAGTACTCAAGATCCTCTACCAAGTTTGTGTATTTAGTGCTGATTGGTCAACAAATATGTCTGCCAAGGTCAGAGTCTGATTGACTGATGCATTATGACTTCTCCTCTAGAACCGCTGCACAGAATTTCATGAAACCTTACAGGAGTACTCAAGGTTCTCCACCAAATTATCCAATATCATTCTTTTGTCTTCAACTCAGGTGAGCAATGTGGCCCCCTTGGGCCTCTTGTTTCAGTACATGTTCTTATTTTTGAATTTTGTCTCTATATCTTATTATTGTAGCTGAAGCAGCAGATTAATTCTATAGACAACAGGTATAAGTCTGAGATCAAAGAGTTACAGCAAATACTCGCGGACTCGAAATTACGAGCCAAAGAAACGGAAGACTCTCTAAGGAAGGAGGTGCAGAATTTAAAAGACATCATTCGGGACTTAGAAAATAGACTTGGTATGTGAAATAATGCAAATGATTGAAATGTAAAATAGATCAACTTAAAAATGTCTCGGCATGATTCCCTCTGCCGTTTACTAAGTGTTAGTCTTAACACATTTTTCAAGACCAATTTTGAGGGTGACTTAATTCAATTGAATAAACAGCAAGCAGTCTGCTTATCTGCATATCCTTTGTCTAATAGGCCACTAGCCAAAATTCATAATGGCTGACAAAATGACGAAAAATGTCTGCGATAGGCAATTTTTACTAACTTTTTCATTGTTACGTCTTGATGGAATTGCGTCTTTTAACAGTGATGTCATAATGTAACGCCAAAAGATATCGACTCGGACATTTTGTGCTTTCAAGCAAGATCAGAAAATGGTCTATTTTGTTGCGGTCAAATTCATTTGGCTTGGAAAGGTACATGTATAATAGACTGCTGGGTCGCAAAAAAAAAAACGAAGCAAAAGAGTGTGCTGGCAGTGAATGAAAAATTGCCAAATGTCGGTTTGACAATATCAAGTCGGTCCATTAAGATTAGGGCTGCTTTTGGTCAGGTCAAGACAAATACACTACCCACCATAAATCAGTATCCAGGCAGTAAAAAATATGAATTCCTTAAAATAAACATCCAAATATTTTCTGTTCTGAGATACAAAATGCATGAAAATTGACAAAGCACTGTCTGCAATAGTAATCTTGATACAGAAATGGACACATCTTTATAGGGGAATCATGGGGAAATTGTTTTCCTTCAAAAATTTGTATTTGGTGTGAAAAGTGGAAAATTTTATAAAATCATAAGTTGTTAAATTTACCTGTCATGTGAAAGAAATTAGCTTGAAAGTTCATCTTCAGATTTTCAATCCAATTGTTCATTTTCATGAAAAAAAAAGTAATAGGTACTGTAGGCGTTTATTAATGATGGTTAGTGCAAATGTTTACTGTTTTTTCTTTACTATTATTTTTTTACTGTTTTTTTTTATAAAAACAGTAAAAAAAAAATAACAGTAAAAAAAAAATAACAGTAATACTGCTATTTTTATTATACCCCCACCATATAATGGTGGGGGTTTATAGGGATGCACTTGTCCGTCCGTCCGTACGTACGTCCGTCTGTCCGTCCCATCTGTGGTTTCCGGACATTTAAAGGAAAACTATTACAGATAATCAATTCATGTCTTGCATATAGCTTTAACACCAAGAAATACAGGTCAAGTTCGAATATGGGTCATGTCCCTCGTTTTTGTGCAGAGTTATGCCCCTTGAAACTTAGAAAAATTCAAAGTTTTGTGGTTTCCGGACATTTAAAGGTAAACCGTTATAGATAATCAATTCTTTTCTTACATATAGCTTTTACACCCACAAATACAGGTCAAGTTCGAATATGGGTC
Source organism: Pinctada imbricata (assembly GCA_033119305.1). Classification (NCBI taxonomy): domain Eukaryota; kingdom Metazoa; phylum Mollusca; class Bivalvia; order Pterioida; family Pteriidae; genus Pinctada; species Pinctada imbricata. Next base: position 33,680,874 of record VSWD01000004.1, on the reverse strand, counting down.
ATGTCCCTCAATTTTGTGCAGAGAAATGCCCCTTGAAACTTAGAAAAATTCAAAATTTTGTTTTTTCCGGAAGTTTGAGGGAAAACTGTCACAGATTATCAATTCACTTCTAGGATATAGCTCTTACGCCAAGAAATATGGGTCAAGTTTGAATATGGGTCATGCCCCTCAATTATTTGCAGAGTAATGCCCCTAGAAACTTAGAAAAATTCAAAATTTTGTGGTTTCCGGACATTTAAAGGAAAACCGGTACAGATAATCAATTCATTTCTTGCATATAGCTATTACACCAAGAAAAACTATGAATATGGGTCATGTCCCTCAATTACTTGTATGTGTGGTGTTATGCCCCTTGAAACTTCGAAAAATTCACAATTTGTAGTTTCCAGACATTTAAAGGAAAACTGATACAAATAATCAATTCATTCCTTGTATATTGTATGTCACCTTTCACACCAAGAAATACAGGTCAACTTCAAATAAGCGTCATGTTCCTCAATTACGTGCTGAGTTATGCCCCTTGAAACTTAGACAGATGCAAAAAGATTCAAAATTTTGTGGTTTCTGGACATTATGAATGACAACTGTTACAGATAATAACTTCATCTCTTGAATGTATCTATAATACAAAAAATTACAGGGTAGGTTTGAATATGTTTGTGCTTGCCTGACATTTAAATGAAAAGTGTAACAGGGAATATAATAATTTCTTAGATATAGCTTAACATTTAGAAATACAGGTCAAGTTCAAATAAAGGGTCATGTTCCTCAATTTTTGCGTTGAATTTTGCACATTCAAACTTTTTATACATTGCTTATAAGTAAAATATGCCGGGCGGGGGTATCATTGATCCTTAGATCAACAATAGATTTCATTTCTTTTACTGTTTTTTTATTTTACTGTTTTTTTACTGTTATTTTTTATTTTACTGTTATTTTTTACTGTTACTTTTACTGTATTTCAGCTCGACTGGACTCTGGTAATGATGAAGTTATAGTGACACTGAAACAGCAGCTTAAAGACAAGAATGAAGAGTTACAGAATACAAAACAAGAATATGTAAATAAGCAAAAACAAATGGACACACTCAAAGAGGAGGTAAAGTACAGTATACAAAGTACTGTATTCTTATATTATTGAGTACTGGTTGCTTTGTCAGTAGGATGCTTAAATGATAAAGTTCACAAATAATTTTTATTATTTGCATGATTTATAGGTACTTATTTCTTTTTTTTTGGGGGGGGGGGGGGGTCAAAGGTCAAATTTGTATTTCTGCACTATACTTTATAGCTAGGTTAAAGTTCTATTTTATTTATTTATTTTTTTTTGGCAGGGAATTTATATGATAAAACTTCATGAACAATAATTCATGAACAATATTCATCATTCACATAATTGATATGTATTTCTTTCTCTTTTTTGTTGGGAGGTCAAATGTCAAGGTCAGATTTAGAGTATGTCAAATATGTATTTCTGCACCATACTTCATGGCTGGGTTAAAGTTTGTTTTCTCTTTGATAATTTACAATTATAGCTCTTACTTCAACTGAATTAAATTTCATGTACATGTACATATCACAGAACATGCAGAATGCCATGTCATTGAATGTCTACTTTATTTTTACAGCTTTCCTTTCTCCAAGACACTGTGCGCAAAGAATGTGAGGAGAGATTTGAGCTGACTGAGAAATTGAGTGCTGCCAGGGAAGAACTTCTACATTTTAAAAGACCAACAGGCAAGTATTATCCCTCATTAAGGGGCTGGTTGACGAATTCCGAAGTATCGCAACTGTTTGCCAAGTTTTACATTATTAACCTATTAATGCACGTTTGTGTTGGTACTATTCTCTTAGTGTTGCTTTTGGAAGGAATAGTGCCCGAGCTTCAGCGAGGGCACTTTTTACCTTCAAAAAGCAACACTATGAGAGAAATGTACCCACACAAACGGGCATTAATACATGTAGGTTATGTGCATCACATAACCTCGATAGGATAGACTTAGCAATTCAGATTATTTACAAGAAAGTGGTGTCACCTATTTATAGTGCATTACTCTCCAAGCAACGTAACTGTTAAGCAAAAAGCAATAGCGTCTGGTCATCCAGCACTAAACTCTCATAGTCCCCAAATGCTTAACCAATGGTATTGTAAGGATTTATCAAGCTTTGGAGTTTTTGAAGTAATAATTTTCAAAAAAAAAGATTTTTGAAAGTCTAGTGTATATACAGGGACTTTTTCTCTTCCCCATTTTATCCTTGCCTCATGAGGTCAAATTTGAGACTTGTGGGGCAAATAAAAATATATGTACATGTATATACAGTAATTCCTTATTTTCTATACAAAGTTAAACAAAGTGTTCAACTGCAAATTCAAAGTCTTGTACATTAAATATGAATGATAATTGTTGAAATTGTTTTTCTAGGCGGATATACATCCCTAAATTCATCAAGGGGATCTACGGCCACGAGTTCATCAAGCCAGCCTAAACGATCAAACAGTGTTCCTGACTCACGAGTTCCTGAGTTAATAAATGGACAAACCCACTCTCCTCAAACTAATAGTGACTCACCAGATTCCACATCTGAGGGGAGAAGGGCGTCGCTAGGCCCTCGGCCCCCTAAGAGCCCTCCTAAAGCACCTCTTCGGGAACAAACAGTTACCGTCAGTAGTAATAATAGTAATATATCATATAAAGGAGAACAAGCAAAACCTGGCGGAAAAATGAAAGGAAATTCTTTGGAAGTGACGCGAAAAAGAATCGCAGCAATGCTAGGGCGCAAAACCTGAAATTGATATTAATTCAGCTTAATTACCGTTTATTTATTGAAATTCCAAGATATGGTGCTGATTTTGGAAATGCATTCTGTACAATCATGTGCCGTTTAAAATCTTAGAAAAATGTTTGTACATTGTGCATGTGTTAACATTTGTTCAATACAAATAAGCTCCGAAGTGCTTGATATCCGTAGCATTGGAAGAATTCTGATGGACCTTACATAATGATGTGTAAAAAATTAACTGCATACTTACTTGTACAGTTGTACATGTATAACTCGATCAATTGAAGTATCAGAATTGAGGGATGTCTAGCAATAAATACCCGCTTAGTGCACCTGTTCTAGGAAGACTTTTACGTATGATGTAGAATCATTTGGGCATTTTAGACCTGTGGACATGCATATTTTGTTTTAATTTTCAAATTCCGTCCATATCTGTCATTCCATTCCTTGAGAAAAAATATCTGCACTTCTACGTGAAGAGAAGGATAAAGCAGATTTTATATACGTTTTTGTACATGTATATGTATGATACTCTGTGATCCTCTAGTACCATAACATGCAACAATAATGCTGCATGAATACTGTGATAAACACACTTGTATAACTCTTTTATTTAAGAAAATATAATTGTTACTTATTTGTTTCATGAAATTGTGTATTTACATTTAGTACAGTGGAAATTGGAACTAGTCTATTTAACAATTAAAACCTCAAAACAAAGTATCATTTTTGCTTTCATAAGTTGTTTTTATGCCCCCGGAATCAAAGATTCGGGGGCATATAGTTTTTGGCCTGTCCGTCTGTTTATCTGTCTGTTTGTCCGAAAAACTTTAACATTGTCCGAAAAACTTTAACATTGGGCATAACTTTTGAATGGGAAGTGATAGGGCTTTCATATTTCACATGTGTATTCCTTGTGACAAGACCTTTCCATTGATACCAAAATTTTTGACCTCGTGACCTTGACCTTTGACCTACTATTCAAAAACTTTAACATTGGGCATAACTTTTGAATGGGAAGTGATATGGCTTTCATATTTCACATGTGTATTCCTTGTGACAAGACCTTTCCATTGATACCAAAATTTTTGACCTCGTGACCTTGACCTTGACCTTTGACCTACTTTTCAAAAACTTTAACATTGGGCATAACTTTTGAATGGGAAGTGATAGGGCTTTCATATTTCACATGTGTATTCCTTGTGACAAGACTTTTCCATTGATACCAAAATTTTTTGCCTTTTGACCTTTGACCTACTTTTCAAAAACTTTAACATTGGGCATATTTTTTGAATGGGAAGTGATAGGGCTTTCATATTTCACATGTGTATTCCTTGTGACAAGACCTTTCCATTGATACCAAAATTTTTGACCTCGTGACCTTGACCTTGACCTTTGACCTACTTTTCAAAAACTTTAACATTGGGCATAACTTTTGAATGGGAAGTGATAGGGCTTTCATATTTCACATGTGTATTCCTTGTGACAAGACCTTTCCATTGATACCAAAATTTTTGACCTCGTGACCTTGACCTTTGACCTTTTAACCCAGTGACCTCACAAACATGTACTTAACAGAAAATAGTGTTCATACTAACAAAGATGCCACCAGGGGCATTCGTGTTTCACAAACACAGGCTTTATTCAGAAAGTTAACAATAAAGAAGCAAAGGAGGTAGGGCTGCAACGATTCACTGTGGTTCTCGATTAACCATGGTTATTGTTGTCAGAACGATACACAGTATGGCACTTTCTCTGTCTCGAGAGCTTTTTCGATACATTTGGATAACAACTTTACGACATTTGCAAACGAAGTTTCAACATACATGTAAATTATGTACAAGGAGCTTCATATAAAGACATGCAAGATATTCCCAGGTGATTATTACTTTTTAGTATTGCTCATATATTTGGAGTCTTCTTTTATACTAGTAGGAAATACATGTACAATTTGAAAGTTTTTTGAAGTTGATTTCATCTTTCAGCAGATAAATCAAAGAATTGTGATATGAATCGTAACAAAAGCAAATATCGTGATACTTATTCGAAACACGTGTCTGGTGCATGGAAATTGGTTTGGAATTTTCTTCAAGAAGGTATAGAGTTGGAACCCTTCGACATTATTATTGTATCATGAGCATAGCATATCGTTGAAGCTCTTAAAGGAGGAAGAACAAGATGTTGAAATATGAATGCCCCCATAACAAGTGTGATGAAACCTAGAGCTGTCTGTATCATTACCTCAAGGTGGTATTAGCCTCAATGGCTTGTGACCTTGAAAATCTATCGATTCTTCCTCGTGTATTGAGAGTATAAAGTAGTACATATGTACCAATATCATTAGCTTCGGTTTGTTTTTTAAGAAATCGTTTGGAGTTAAATGACAATTTTTGGCTAAATGGATTCTAGACTAACATCATGACTGCATATCTGAACATGTTTTTTGTGTCTTTCATACAGTCTAATTTATTTGCCAACATGTATCTGCCGAACTCCATCAGAGATTTCCCTTTGACCTTGAAAATACACGTAAATACTTGTTACAATGTACCTATTCTAGGAAAGGATGCTACTGTAATCCTTAGAAGTACATTGTAAGCTATTTCCAATGCACAAGCATCATTTTCCAAATCAGTATACAGTATACATAGAATCATTCGCTGTGTATAAACTTTCACTACTTTCACGGTCGTCCTTTTACCACGAAAGTTTGTCTCAGTAAATGTAAGTACCACATGCATAACTGGAAGGAACCCGAGATAAATCCATGAATCATTGTCTATGCAAAAGGATTTACTTTCATAAAACTGCGAAAGAAAGTACCAGCGAATGATTCTACTTAAACAGTATGTAAAATGCACCTGCTGCTATATGAAAATTTGACCTTGTAAAACCCATACATTTTGACTTGATCTCATTGGAAACTCTCTTCAGTCTTTTTGACAATCTCCGAGGTAATCCATGAACTCTAAAATATCAAAGTATTGAATGAATTTCAAAATTTGTTGATGATGATAACATCACAATAGAAGCTCGAGGATTTTAATTAATTTAATGACCTAGAATGGATGAATGCCCACGCATCCACTTTCACTCTGAAAATACTGTTTTACATTTTGACCGTCACATATACATTTGTACACATGTCTGAAACTGATAATGCACTATAAATCTAACACAGATCTACACTTGTCCATTATATCCGTGGATAAACGGCAGTCCCGTTCCGACTCTCCTCTGATAGTCGACGTAATCTTCTCCGAAGAAATTCAGGAGGTAGATCTCTTCCTCGTAAATTCTGGCTCGGAAAAATCGCCATGAGACAAGGGTGTATACAACAATACAAACTGGATTAAATAATATCATCTGAAAGGAAAAAGAAAATTACTAGTCAAATTGAATTGAATTGAGGGGTTATAATATATGTAGGAAATAAATCAATTTAAATAAACAAATTTCAAATACTGTAAACGTGCCAATTTTTGCGTGGGGGTAATTTCGAGGGATTTCGCGAAAATTTCCGCAAATATTTCCCCCACGCAAAAATATCACCGCTGCATTCTTACTATGGGAAAGACATTTTTATCGCGAATATCTCCCCCGCGTGAAACGTCTTGATCTTAAAATCGCGAAATGTTCCCCCAGCGAAAATAACCACGTTTACAGTATTAAGGATAAATTGAATATTTTTCTTTCCAAAACAATTTACTGTGAGTGAGATGATACTTTTTTTTACCGTAACGTTTGAGTTGTTTTCCTGTAAACATGGTGAAGTATTTTGATATCATACCTGTCAACTTTGAAATTTTGAGAAGAGGGAGATCATGCGTGATCCAATTTTTATTTTATGATAAATTGTGACATTCAACAAGCTTGAAGGGAACAATCTTTCTAAAAATTACATGAACATGTACAGTACTTACATTCTACGGTAAGTCAGAGAAAATTTGATGAGGTCCAAAAATGAGTGACTCCCTTCTATAGAGGGAGAGTTGACAGGAATGTGCTACACATGTATGTAAGGTTTAACAGTTACGTGTATTTCACAACAACTACAGACTAGAGATGTAATGATACACTATATCACGATACGATATGTTCCACGATACAAGGCTCACGATACGTATCACGATACAAGGCTCACGATACAATATGTATCACGATACACTTTTCTTTTCAATCCAAAACTCACATATTTTGTTAAAAAAAAAATACTGTATCATTGTGTATCGTTTGAATGGAAGATGTATCGTTATACATATCATCAAGCTACTGTATCGCGATAGGAGTACAAACAATATATCGTTACACCACTACTACAAACAAATGAATATATTTCCTCTCACCTTGAGGGTATAAATATAACTTACCTGTGTCCCTATACTCCAGTAGAACCATCCTACATATGAAGGATGTCTGCAGAAGGAATACACGCCGGACGTCACTAAAACATGGTCACTATGTTTCCTGAACTGTACGTAATGATTAAAGTTTGTTTTCGCTGTAAACATACTGACTTTACGCAATACTTCTCCAAGAATGACCAGCAGCAATCCTATAAAGCTTATGTAATGGAATCTCTTTAAGCCTGAAAAACAGTTTTGATCATGTTGATAGAATTAATTTATACTGCATTGCTATAATTGCATTTTGGAAATATTTATTATTAAGACATTTTTGTTATATATTTTGGGTGGATGGAGGCACCAACTTAATCATGGAAACTTTGATCATGCATGGTGCACGTGTTGCCAAAATATTCCCACAATTAGGTCTTATATGGGTCTTTAAACTCTGTCAACCCTAGAGAATATTTCATTGCTAGTCTATTTCTATGCATGTAATGGACTGAAACATTGCAGCTATACAATTCACACTGATTGCAACATACCGGTACACTTTAACATCAGAAATGACATATCAACCTACCTGGAGCAATGTACCATTCTATGGCAAATTCCAGCCAGCTTGCCACTGCCGCCAGTTTATACTCTTTGCTATGATCAAGTAAGAAAGAATCCAGTGTCAACGAGCGTGGATTTGTCACCGCAGTGGTGAAGTACTCGGAGAAGTGGAAGAAGCTGAGCACCATAGCGTACCATCCAAAGTAGGTCCATGATGTATCGGCAAAGCTTATCAGCAAACCTAGACCAAAGCAGGTACCAAGGAAGCCTCCTCTAACAGCAACCTGGTAAAAATGAAATTTTGAAAAGTGAATGAAAATCATTAGACATGTTAGATATACATATGTATATACTGGTAATTACAAGTATAAAGCACAAAAAGGGTAAAAACAACCACGTTCACTATTCAGTCAATGTCGGATCCATTTGACCCCAGGAGAGACAAAATTGCAAATCGTTCGGAAATACCTTCAGTAACTTGCATAAAATGGCCGTTTAAGGGGGGTATCAAGATACCCTAAAATCAACATTTGTAGGTCGAATTTCAAAATTATTTTACATAGGCATCTGTATAAAGGGTGAAGCATTATTAGTTCCAAGTTTCATGGTGATTGGCTGTATAGAAGTCGAATTATTGATGAAAAACCGCAAAAATAATTCAGAATTATCTGCTCGACCAATATCGAGCCTAAAGGCCATTAAAAATCGAAAGATTTGGGTTAGCATTAATTAAAGTACTCAGGTTATTCAAGTTAGCTTATATTTCTCTAGCGGCTGTTAGTGGAGACCGGTCTTTTAATTTGTCAGCAGCATGTGACATCTTCTAGAGCCATTGATACTTCAGAGCGTATTAAATCCATTGACTGGAAGTCTGAGGGCCGAGTCCAGACAATCCGAAAGTCAACAGACATACCAAACAAATCTGGTAAAATTTGTTTCAGTGTGGTAAAATATTTCAATTTTTTCTTAATAAGCATAACGGTATTTAAATTCCTACAAAAATTTTAAAATGTCTGGTAAGCTGTAAAAACATTTGCGATGTCTTTGAGCATGTTGAGTTGTCAACAGGTACAAAAAAAATGTACAATTGCTTTACAATGTCTTAAAAAAAATATTTACCATGCATGAATAAAGTCTGGACAGGACAGATTTTTTAGGCATGATTTTCCGGGACATTTTTGTCCCACTGGGACATCTGGCAAGTATGCTTTCTTTGTAAAGGAAATATTAAAAGCTAGTTTTTCCATTCTTTCTTTTTTATATTTTTGCAATCTGTCTAGTACCAATACACTAGAATCTATGGTCAAATGTTGCATCATCTTTTCTTATTGAAATAACTTTATATTATGAAGAAGATAAATGTCATCCAACCTGTAGATTGTAAAATTCTAATAAATCCCGAATTTCCTCTTACCTGATACTTTTCCTTTGAAGACCAGCAGATCAAAATCAAAGCTGCATTGTGACTAATTACATATAAAAGTAAAAGGAAAAACCAGAAATCTTCCCATAAATATAGAAAAGTATTCCCAAGAATGCCAATAAATGACAGTAAACAAACGCATGCCCCCGTCGAAAATCCAGCGATGCTAACTTTCGCATTTGGTATCATGATGCTAAGTTGCAAGAGTTACCGTTCTTGGAGCACCTGTCGCATTTTTGAAATATTTTTCCCATAGGCAGTGAGTATGCGAATTTATTTATTTATTGGAAAGCGCATACGCACACCATTGCAATCTTTCGCCCTGTAATTTTCCTCTCTTTTTTCTAGCAATATGAGTATTTCTCAAATTTTACAGTAATGTTATTTTTCTCGAATTATGATTAAAAGATGAAACTGAACAGCTAAGTTAAAATTTTTTAGACATCTGACCCCCAACAATGCAGATAATGTGAGGTTGTGATATGTATGCTTTCATTGATAACGTAGTTTTATTTCTTTATTTCTTTCTTTATTTATTAATTTTTATCTATTTTTTTTTTTATTTATTTATTTATCTATCTATTTATTTATTTGTCTATTGATACTGTGTGGCCCTCCAGCGGAGTATTCTATAGTGCAATATTAGTCTGTAAAAAGTGCAAGTAAAAGAAGTTATTTACAGTTAAAAACAGAGATGTTACGGGTGGAGGAGGGGCAGTGGCAAAAAAAAAAAAAAAAAAAAAGGTCGAAAACGAAAAAAAAAGACCTCCACAAACTGAAGCTCAAGACTGGTGATTTTAATTAATAAGTTTGGGGGGGTCATTCCAACTGCATGTTGCATTTAGAAGATAGAGTTTCTTATACGTTTACTTAAGTTTATAGGTATACTAGCGAGCGTAGGTTCAGTCATCCATACATGTACAATGTACATACATGTATATTATTCTAAATTGGCGAGCGGAGCGAGCCGGGAAATTTTTGGAATAGATGGTTACATTTTGTCATAAGATTACAATGTCTCTCTCATTTTCCATCCTCTATTTGTGTTTGACCAATTGGGGAAGGTTGGGAAGATTAGGGCACTGCAACCCCACTATCCACCTGTCTAAACTGCTAAACTGGTTAGATCGGCCCATGAAAATGAAGCAGTTGGTAATTATTCAAGTGTTAATTTCATTTAGAGTTTTGTATATGTTTATGACATATGAATCCGTTCAAACACGATGACAAAGAAAGTTCAAGACAAAGTGAAGACGAAAAAATAGACAGCTAATGAAAAATTAAGTGTGGCGAGCGAAGCGAGCCGAAAATTTCCCCCAAAGTAAAGAGATTAAGCATAAAAAGAGTATTCTGAATCAATAACTTTGGGTGAAAAAGGGGGGCCGGGCCCGGGCCCCCTGGGCCCCCTCTCTAAATCCGCCACTGAGGAGGGGGACCCTTTGAACTTGGGATCTGAAGCTCTCAGGGTCTGGCAAGGTGACAAGACTGTAAGGGAGGCTGTTCCATAGAACAATTTTTATGGTCCTGGGAAAAAATAAGTACTTAAAATAGTCTTTAGTGGTGCTTACCTGATAAAGGTTTCGAGAGGAGTGCCTAACAGGGATAGAGTAGTGGGGCATCTGAATAGCAACTTTTCCATGAACAATTTTGTGTAGGAGGATAGCCCTAGGCTGTCCAGACGTCTCAGGCAGGGATTTTTCAAGTCCGTTTTTGGGTCCGATTATCGGACCTATTCCCAACGCCAAAATGACCTGTATTTTCCCAATCTATGGATGAAATTTCCCAATTTGAACCTCTTAAATTTTTTTTTTAACTGTTCTCCAATATAGAGCAAAATTATGACGACTGAAATACCTAGCAGAAACATGACATTAACGATGTACACTGGTGAGAAATCTGATACCCGGTATAGGTTTACGTTGTCTCCAGTATTAGGAACCCAGGACCATGTCGCCCTACAACAGCCAAATATCATTGGCGGATCTAGCGAGGTGGATAGGGGGATTGCAACCCCCCCCCCCTTTGGTCCGACCAAAAAAGAGAGGAAGAAGAATAGTGAGAGAGAGAGAGTATTTATATTAAAAAACTTAATCTCTGTCCTTCTTACTTAACAAGCTTTCAACACCAAGGTGTACAACATTTGTGACCTGAAGTCTGAATATTATAATGTTGAAGATTTGAGGCTTATAAAATTATCCTTGCTCCGATGCGTGTTTAGTTATTAATAGGAAATTTTGTTTACTTTACCAGGGCGTAGTAGGAGGGGGCAGCGGGGGCACCCCCCCCCCTTTTGAAAAAAGGGGGCATAACCATGTTTGTGCCCCCCCCCCCCCCCCCCCCCCCCACTTTTCAATCACATAATTTTATGATGCATTAACATTGTTTAAAATATCAACATTTTGTACCATATATCTACAATTTTTCGGTCATTTTTCAAGATTTTTCTTTGGCTCGCTACCGCTCGCCAGTTCTTTATAGACTTTCTGAATAATTTAGCTATTCTGATCCATCCTTTATACATATTACTTTATCAACGTACATGAAGACATTTAAGTCAAACTATATAGAATATTACTACATGTACTTGTTAATGATAGAAGGTATAGAAAATATTTTCTGTTAAGACAATAATTTGCTAAAATTTCCTGAATCGCTACCGCTCGCCAGACATTTTTACATGTACTTAGAATTGAGAATTGCGCCAGAAATGTTAAAATTTGTGCATGAAATCCCATATTTTAAAATATCCCCCCCCACCCCTTTAAAAGATAATAAAACAGATATGGATTATCTTTGAGTAGTCAATGCACACTTTAAGGTATTATTGCAAAACAGAAGCTTTTGATAGTATGCATTAAACTTCCCCCCTTTCAAAATATTCAACCCCCCCTTTGAAAAATTCCTAGATCCGCCTATGAATATGATACCAAGAAATTACAAAAGGGAGTAAATCCTTGAAGAGGATATATAGATATGTTCCAAGATAAAATTTTGGATAATGACTAAAGAAACAAAAGAAAGTAGTTCATGTTCAAGTAAACAGAATAGGGGCGACTCGGACAGTTGGAATGTCCCTCGTCAAACACCGACTTTGAATCTGAATCCTGATTGATCATGAACATTAAAGTAGCCCCTCTGACTCTGAACAGATGCCTGTTCCAGATCCTAGAAGATAATGTCCATTGAAGTACAATCTACTAAGTATGACGGCTTTACTAGTACTGAGGGCAATTTGAATAAGTAACTATTATATCTCTATGTAATGATTTATTCTATTATGAATCAAATGAGACTGTTGGAAATTCCCAATTTCATTCAAACGCCGTGATTTTTCCCAATTTTCCCGGGCCCTGGACCCAAAGTAAAATACTCTGAAAAAAAACCCTGGTCTGTCTTCTCTGTTGTAGAGTGTGCCAGCCAAGCTGGTCTAGCATGGCTGACACACTGCTGAGGGGGAGTAGTCATGAAGGCACCAGCGAGCAGCACGTCTCTGGCACCAGCGAGCAGCACGTCTCTGGACCTGCTTAGGTTGAGCTATGTAGCTGGTCCTTTGTATAGGGGTCTCTGACAGGAGAGGAATATTCAAGTTGGGGGCGGACTAGTGTTTTGTATGCAGTTTGTCTGGTTTTTGAAAAGCAACGTGTAATGATAGTGTAACGAATAGTGAGCTAATAGGAATGTAAGCCACTTGAACTGCCTCCCCGGCAGGCTAGCTTCACGTTACAATTTGGTGGCAGCGGAGTAGCTTTGGGTCAATGGCAGGCCCTCTGGGTGAGTCATTCGGAGAAGCTTTGGGTCAATGGCAGGGCCCTCTGGGTGAGTCATTTGTGACTCGGTGGTTCATGTGGCCAGGTTTCGATAGAGTTTTGGGCACAATAATTTTCACACTCTTAATTTGGCAATATTACATTGTTTAGACTGAGGATCACTGACGAGGGTTAAGTACCCGAAACGAGCATGTCTGGTCCATGCTGAAATTTTATCTGTTCTAAAATGATGCTATTGAATTTGAAGACGTTTAATATTCGGAACATATATATGGTGCACGAATTAAGGTACTTCTGCTCAGTCAGTTGCCGTCCATGTTGGGTTAGCAGAGGTACGTAGCATGCAGCTGAAACAAGAGAACTCACGCAAATGAGTAAGCTTCGGGGACAAAGTTTCCCCGAGAAGTGGGGGGGGGGTGTAACCAATAGTGAGCTCAGGAATATGTAATTTGAACTACCTCCTCCGCTTTATCGGGAATGGTTTCAAGTGCGAAAAAACTAGAGCCGAGTACTAGAGCTGTTCATTTTTATTTAGCTTACTAAAGTATGGTGGCATACTTCTGCCTCCTACATGCGAGATATTTTCCATAGATTATGTCCTCATGCGACTTATTTATGTCAACATGCAAGATAAATATGTTTGATATGCAAGATAAATATGTTGACACATGCCAAGAAATTCTGTCCAAATCTGCCGGTCGTCCCGATACGGTAGATCATTAGAGCAGCTGGTATCATAATAGATGATAATTTGTAACGGTTTACTCCTTGGCATGTTTTGCACTTAAATTTAAAATGCGATTTTTGAATTCGCGGGACTTCTTTTAGATCGACCCTTCATCTATTGGTAAAGTTGATAATTTCACAAATGATTCGTGTTTTGATTTCTTATTTAAAGACCTCTCTGTGATATGATTAGATTTTTTTCAATTCTTAATACTTATTTAGAATTTTATTTTTAAAGTCGGGAACAAGATTTCAATAGCGGCCATGTTTTTTACCCGAAGGGGATTCCCCATTCCTTACAGGACACAGATCCCAATCCAAACAGTTCTTTGAATCTTTACGAAGTTTTTATTATGTGATTCAAATAAAATTTCTTATCTTTGATGATGACGTTTAGCATACATGTCGAAATGCTGAAACCAGTGCAACCCCCCCCCCCCCATGCACCTTCCGAGTCCTGAACATTTTTTTTATTTCTTTTTATGAAAATAAAAACGCGGGATTGTAAAATGGGGGGGGGGGTTATTGTCTTATTGCGAATCGCTCTATGGATATATGCATACTTTTTTCACCTGATAAAGCTTGTCAATGGTCACCGACAAAGAGCAAGGAAAAGAATTTCATTACAAAGCCAGAAATTTGTTTTTCTAGCTGATTTTACGCAATTTTTACAGATTGTTTTATCCCTCTAGGACCTCACGGAAAAAAATCATATAAATTCTAAAAAATACAGCATGAAGTTTTTGCAAGTAAGATATCCCTAGATCAAAGTTGAAAGAAGACAACACAGTTTATTTTATGTAAATATCTTTATTTGGACGAGAACAGGAAAGTTTTGAAATTGTAATGAATTTTGCCAGATATTGCGTGCTTAGAAATAGCCATGCCAAGAAATTCTGTCCAAATCTGCCGGTCGTCCCGATACGGTAGATCATTAGAGCAGCTGGTATCATAATAGATGATAATTTGTAACGGTTTACTCTGTAGAAACTAAACCGCTAAGGATTTCTTGGCATGTGCAAGATGATTATGTTGACATGCAAGATAATTATGTCGCATGACAAAATAAGTTGCATGTTGACATAAATAAGTTGCATGTTAAAATAAATAAGTTGCATGTAGACATAAATAAGTAGCATGTTAACATAAGTATAAGTCGCATGTCGACATATTCTAAAGAAAATTATCTCGCATGTAGGAGGCAGAAATATGCCACCATACTATGCTAAAGTGTTAGTAGTATTAGTGTCACTCCAATCACACAAAAGAAATGCACTTTAGTGCATTTCAATTGTGTTTATCGTATATTCATTTGTTTAATTTGACATCTCAATTGATGGATGGGGTGTAGGTGTCCTTAAGATTAAAAGAGAGCGGCATGACTTTTGTTGTAGAGTATAATAGGTCCTTAAGATCAAAGGAACATTTGAATGGTGATACGTGTGTAAATGCAATCGAGTTGGTACACGTCATGACCATTATGTAAGTAATACGAATGGTATTGAAAATGACGGCCACCCGTGCAAAGAGACGCGGTAGTGACTGACAACGGTCTTGCCCCTCCCGTGTGTGCCACAACGTGGTATCAGGCTTAAATGAAATGGCCTTTGTTTACAATTATTGGTCAAATTCGAACTAATAATATTTTTTTGCGCGGCGCCCCGTACTCCTGTTTGGAGGTAAGGCATGACTTAATACAATTTTTAATTGAATAGAAACCACGCCTCGCTTTCTTTGAATGATTGTTCCTTTACGTCTTTACCAATCCTAAGTATTAAAAAAGGTATCCTTATATTTCAAGACTGTCATTTCAGATACAACATCTATCTGATCAACACGTCTATAGATACATTTTATATAAATAAGAAATACAATACAAAGTACTTTTGAGAAGAGTTTGAAAGTGAAATACTTTTCTTCAAAATGAAACACAGGAAGTACGAAGGAATGAAGATCCATTTAATAAATGGGTTCCCAAGCCTTGCTAGAAAGGATGTCAAGCGTTCACGATTTTACACTGGCTTCTCTGACTACAAGAAGGCTCCAAATGGTCGGTACTACGTTACCATTGTCAACATGATAAAAGGGCACAAAGAGAGATTGAGATACAAGTTCTGCAGGATTGTTGACAGAGTTATACGACGACGCAGGAATGTCTTGGAGGAATGGCAATCCATCACACGTCGACTACTACGTAAATCCCGACGCGATAGACTTATTTCAGCATTAACAAAAAATGGATTTGAAGAGATGATCAGGCAGTCACGTTTCTACACGAAGATTCAACAGCAAGTTGAAAAAAAGAAAATATGTCCTGACTGTGTAACAACGAAGTTATATAAGACAGTTGGATCTTCTTGTGAATGTCACACTTGTGAAAACTGGTTTGGTTCGTCTACTTGTGATTCAAAATATCCTGTTATGTTGACATGCAGTACCTGTTCCTATAGTCGCACTATAGGTTACACTTGCAACAGAGATAAATATTCGAGATACTTATATTAAAGAATTCAAACCTAAAGATCGAGTTATTTCTTTTTAACCAAATAATATATATAAAGATATATCCAAATCGACATTGATTGTTCATTGGACTCCTTGGTTTATGAGTAGTCTGTTGTGTTTAATAGTGTTTTAGTGCTTTGCTGTTTGAAATGTAACCGATTCTTGTTAGAGATCCTTTCTTCTTCCTACATATTCTAAAACATTATCAGATATAGAATTAGAAGAGATACCTATTCTATCCGGACAGCTGATCGCACCTGTAATAAGACTTACACATTTGCAGAATGCTTTAGTTGTTTTTGTTTGGTTTCACTTTTTTCTCCTTGATGTGTAAAGCTTTAATAAAAGATTCTGCTTTGGAGTTTGTTTCACATACACTCACTCGTCTGTTGATCACACATAAAAAGAAAGATCTTTTTTAAATTTTGCAATTTATTTATATACAACGTTATTTGAAAAAAAAAACCCAAAAAGTTTCAATTAAGAAATGGGTACAACAATGATAACATGTTTATGATATGTCTTTGCAAATGTCATTATAAGTTTACAATAAGTGTTCCAATGGCCACCGGCCAGTCCACACCCTATCTTGAAAGGAAAAGCAATAGTGTTCAAATGGGTTTGCCCAAGTTTGTGTAAGCACTGTTCAAACCACAAAAGTCTGTCTTCTTCAGTGTCTTTGTACGGTGGTATTTGACGGTGTGATTGTCCACATTTTCCGAAATCCCACTGTGAAAGGAGACAAACTACACTGGGACTTGTCCCTAGTTCGAATATCTTTAAGGTCCCCGGGTTACCTCTAGTTTCCACAGTTGCCAAATTTCGTCGTCCAAGTGGTGTACGGAAACTGTAGATATCAGCCCATGGATACTTTTCAGCAATCTGACGTGAAAGTCCATGTGATTTCACCGTCAAACAGTTCACTTGATGACAGATGGCATCGACATTTGTAATTTGTAATAGATCGCCGTAAACTTGTCGATAAGTCATTGTTCAATAGTTTTCCCAGTTCTGATAATCATCCGGGTTACAATTTCTGCATTTCAACATTCCAATTTGGTTCTAATGATCATCCCTCATGTAACAAGGGACAACAGTGATCAATTCGGGTAGGTGACCCTTTATATCTGTGATGTTGTCTTTCAGACATTCGTATTCGTCAGGTCTAAGACAAAGACCAACTTTGGTTGGAACAACTTCTTTCCCCTGGGGTGGTCGCCAATAAAGTCTGACATCGATACAAGGATTATCCTTGCGTACAGAAACGAAGACATTAGCTCCCAGGTGCCATGAAAATTCTTGAATTTTACGACGGTTGTCTTCGATACCGTCTTCAAGAATGTCAATCAGGGCCTTGATTTGTGTCAGATTAAGACTTATTCCCTTTTTCGTTGCTTTCAAAATCTTTCCTTCTCGATGCCATTCTCTCAGATCGAGTCTTGGATCTCCTTTCCATTCCACGACTTTGACGAATCTGTTGTTTGTCAAATGAACCGAGAGACGTGGCGTAGACATGTTAGTATCTGCACGTTGAGAACTAGAAATGATTTGAAAATGGACGACGCTAAGATTATATAGGGCATTTAAATGACGTCATACTAAGTCATCCAAAACAAACATTATCCACCAATGAAATACTTGTTAAATATAGTACAGACGCATGGATACCAATCCTGAAATTGCAACACATTGTGTTGTTTGTTCCCTTGTCGAAGTGAGGTCATTCATGTCACATCAAAGGATCTTATAATTGTGACAAACCTTTTCATACAAAAAAAAAAAAATAAAAATATTATACAATAAACCTTAGTGTTTTTATTGTCTAACCGTTCATTTGAAAAAAATTCTAAAAATAGAAAATTCGCATGGAAACAATCTGTGCTCTTTAATTTAGAATAAATGGATTATACCATTGAATTCCCTTAAGATGGGTGAATAAACCCTTTATGGTCAATTATGTACTTTATTGTTATAAAAACAATGAACGGCGATGACGTCACGGAATTTCCCAAACAAATCATGCATGAAATCTGTATATAAAAGAAGATGGCCTTCCCTCATTTCGTCATTTTCGCCATACACCAGAACTATCAACATGTCGTCTACAATGGATTGCTGTCCAAATGTGTTAGAAACGGATTCTGGTCCAAATTATGTCGGAAACACCGTTGCCGACTCGTCGGCTAATTTCGCTTTTGCTGGAGACTCTTCGCAGAGATACCACGATCAATACATGACAGTAAGAATGCCAGTGAGAAACATTGAACCTCCGCCACTACCTACCAAAAAACAATCCCAACCCTGGCAATATCCAGATTATGTGTACTTTGCAGAACGTCTAGCAAGTTTCAAAGACTGGCCAAAATTTTTGAAAGGACCGAGTAAGAGAGAACTTGCAAAAGCAGGATTCGTCTACACCAAAGTGGGAGACAAAGTGACTTGTTTTTGGTGTGGTATGACATTCAAAGATTGGGAGCCTTTTGACAATGTGTACAAGGAACATCTCAAATGGTCAAAGGACTGTACCTACGCCAAAATAATATCTGACGGACTTTGATGTGATAAGTCTTTATCATTACGAACTGATTCAGCATAATATTGTTTAAACGGAAAATCTTATTATCTTTTATATGATTATTTACCTTGGTGACTTAAATAAAAGAAAGAAAAACATTTCTCTCTTATTGTTATTCTTTAGGAACAGTATAAAAAGGGATGAGTAAAAATGTACAAGTCATTTCTCTATTAGCACCTAAACAGTACACACGAAAAAATGGAAGATTACTTGAAAGGTATTTGGTACAATCCCCGTCATCCGGCTTCCTTTGCCGGTCCAGAAAAGCTGTACCAGGTGGTGAAACGAGAAGGCAAATATAAAATAGGCTTGGACAAAATAAAAGATTTCTTACAGAACCAAGACGGTTTCTCTTTACAAAAGAGAGTGAGACGAAGAGGGTTCAGACGTAGAAGAGTCGTAGTCCAAGGCATAGACTATCAATGGGAAGCCGATTTAGCAGACGTCCAAAACATTTCCAAGTTTAACGATGGTATCAATTATTTACTGGTCGTCGTTGACGTCTTTTCTCGTTTTCTGTGGGTGCGTCCTCTGATGAACAAAAAAGCCAATACTGTTTTAGAGGCTTTTAAAGACATTTTATCTGGACCAAGAAAACCTAAGACAATTCGGACCGACAAAGGATCCGAATTCACCAATAGATTGTTACAGCAATATTTCAAAAAGGAGGGAGTCAAGATATTCTACGCTTTAAACGAAACCAAGGCAAACTATGCAGAACGTTACATACAAACTCTCAAAAAGAGATTGTATCGCTATTTCACCCATTTTCAAAAGTACGAGTATAAAGATATTCTGCAAGACATGGTTCAGTCCATCAACGAAACACCGAACCGATCCCTAAATGGACGTACTCCGACATCCGTGACCAAAGAGAACGAAGCGGAAGTACGACTGGATGCTTACATAGCACGAAGAAAACAAGACAAGTCCAAGAAAAAATCGAAAAAGTCCAGGCGGACCCCTTATCGATTCAAAATTGGTGATCAGGTGAGGATTACTCATCTTAAGAGAGTGTTCCAGCGGGAGTACGATCAGACCTATACGGAAGAAGTATTCATCGTGCAAGATCGCAGACGTTCACAAGAAGACATACCCATCTACAAGCTGAAAGACATGATGGACGAACCCATTCAAGGAAGCTTTTATGCCAGTGAGCTACAAAAAATATCTAAGGATGAAAACACAGTATGGAGGATCGAGAAAATTGTAAAGAAGAGAAAATATCGAGGTAGAAAGGAAGCGTTAGTACGATGGCTTGGATGGCCACAGAAATTTGATAGCTGGGTGGCTCAAAAGGATATAAAAGACATTTAATGTGTACTTCTTCTCAGTCTCATTAAAGATGTCGATGCGAATGGTTCTCAAATCGACGGACAGCGAGTCATTATATCCTGATAACAAAGCCTGGGATTTCAGAGTCAGACTCCCTAGATCCCTTCCTTTGAAAGGGAATTGGTCGGTAGAACTAGCTGAACTGGGCATAGATATTGTTACCAAATCGAGTAAAAACGAAGTGTACGTATATTGCTCACTTTGTGACGACAGTATCGTGGGAGATCAGCTTCAACCGTTACTGAGACGGGTGTACTTCAAAGAATCGGACAATACAATCTTTCTACGGCCGTATCGAATTCCGTTACGGTTCAATGATTTGAGAGAAGTTCACATCTATATAAAGGACGACAAAGGAAAAGATGCGTCATTCTTGATCGGAGAGTTGACGGTGACACTTGTCCTGAGAAAATTCTAAGAATATGCCTGGTTCTACCTACATCTCAAATCCCGCATTATGGGAGCTTTACTACCGGAACCGCAAAGAACAACAATTCATACCCATGATACGTCGCAAATCCCAGAGAGGAGGAGGAGGATTAATTTTCAAGAAAAAAGCGCGCATGATACCCGTAAAAGTACATTCCGTATCTTCGCCAATATTTCAACAAGTGACTCCCGTAGCAGCAGAACAAGAGAGAGCAATGTCAGATTTAAAGGAATCCATGCGGAACGACGAACCCCATATGCCTCTCAAGAAGCCTATAAAAACAAAGTCCGGAGTAAAACCTGTCAGTCGTCGTAAGACTTCCAAGGTGAAAGGACGTGTTCAGCAGAAGAAGAAGCAAGGGCGTAAACAATTAAAATCTCTTAAAAAGTCGCTGAAAAAGCAAAAGAAAGCGTCAAAACAGAAATCTCAGAAGTCTTCTGAAAGAAACAAAACAAAAAGGACTCAACTTTTACCAGGAGGTCCCATCTTTTAAAAGAGCAATGGCATTTATCAGCGATTTGAACACGAACGTACAGGAACCAGAAGATTTACAACTTTTCTCTGACCCTCCCAACCAAGTGGCAGTTCAAAAAATGTATTACTCCGAAATACGTCCAATATCTTCATTCGATACGGCGACGGCACCTCTGGAGTTTGCAATACCTTCCAGCGGAAGCGAGTACATGGATTTGCGGAGATGTCGGTTGTACATCAAGGCCAAGATTACTAAAAGCGACGGTACTGCTCTGACGGCATCTGAAAAGACCGGTACCATAAATCTACCTCTCCAGTCGCTGTTTTCTCAAATCGACGTCTATATGAACGGCAAATGCGTTTCACAAAATGCAAACTATTATCCTTGGAAAGCATACCTAAAAGTTCTGTTAACCAATGGCATAGACGCCTCTTCATCACAACTGCAGACACAGCTCTATTGGCCGGAGGGAGAAGGTATCGGTGATCCAGACCCGGCAGCAGGCACCAGTAGGTCATTGAGGAGTCGCTATCCTTACACGAAAGAATCCAGGGAGTTCGACATGGAAGGTCCTTTGTACGTCGACTGCTTCAATCTCAAGAGATATCTCATCAACGGTATCGACCTGCAACTCCGATTATTTCGAACTAGAAGCGAATTTGTTCTCACCAGCGAGGAGTCGTCACCGTCCTACAAAGTAACTATTCTTGATGCCGTCTTCAAGGCTTGCAAAGTACGAGTCGACAGTGCCGTTCTGTTAAATCACGCCCAAACAATTGCAAAAATGCCGGTCTGCTACAACTACACCAAAACAGACGTCAAGATGACCACCATTTCCGAAAAGACTAGCGAGTTTTACTGGGATGACGTTTGGAACGGGAAACGGCCTTCCAAGATGTACGTTACCTTTGTCAAGCAGTCTGCCGTGAATGGAAATTACGGACACAACCCGTACAATTTCGAGCACTTCAACTTGTCGGAGATTGTTCTCAGCATCAATGGCGAATCGCTACCGATTCGTCCACTGAAAATGGATTTTGGAAACAACAGCAACTACGTCACGCCTCTCTGTAATTTGTACCAGGCGGTAGAGAAATGGCAACGTGACGAAAGTCTCATCATAAACCGCGAAAAGTTTGGAAATGGCTTCGCCATCTATGCTTTCGAGATAGATCCCTCCGACTTGGGTGAGGACTATATAAACCTCGTGCACCAGGCTAACGTCGGTATTTATGCTCGTTTTAGTCAAGCGACCACCTCGACCATCAGTGCTATAGCATTTTGCGAGTATCCAGGATTGATCATTGTAGATCAATCCAGAGAAATTCGATTGGGATGAATGGTCAACAGATTCAAGATATCGTGAAAACTTTACCAGACCTTAAGCAGGTCTTTCGGGGTGTCTTTGCTTCGGATACACTTCCGCTTCATGTTGGACGTTTCCCAGCGGCTTTCATAGCCAATACGGACCCCCATCAAGAGTTAGGCAGCCACTGGATAGCCTTCTGGTTTCTAAGTCCTACGGAAAGCGAATTTTACGACAGTTTTGGTCGCCCACCCGACTATTACGACAATGACCTGAGAAATTTCATCGATCGGAATTCCCTATCCTGTACATACAATAACATTCAGGTTCAACCCTCCTCGGCAACAACCTGTGGATATCACGTGCTGTTTTATCTCTTAATGCGGACGAAGGGATATTCGATGGAGAACATTTTGAACCAACTGAGCGATAGGAATGATGACTTCCTGGAGTACCTAATCAATACCTTTTCCTTAAATAATCTTTAATGATATTGTAGATCAAAATCTGTGCATTCAATTACTTGTATTGTTTTGTCATGAGGTATTGGAATAAATAGCAAATGAAAGATGTGATTGTTTGTTTTCTTTTAATAATATTGTTTTCAAGTCCCAAGATCAGTTCAAAACAGAACGTCAAAGAGTGAAGACATGAAGTTTAAATTTCCGTTTTCACTGGCCTTGATTGGTGGGACAATGAGTGGTAAGACTCATCTTGCATGGAATATCTTAAAAAATGGTTCCGACATGTTTGAAAAAGAACCCACGCAAATAGTATATTGTTACTTAGAAGAACAAAACATCATGGAAGATATGGAGAGAAGCCTGTCTAATTTCAAGACGTATCAAGGTCTACCGACGAAAGAGGATATAAAGCAATGGGCCGAGGGGACAGAGCATCTCTTGTTGGTCTTAGACGATATGATTCATTTGGCAACCAGAAGTGCCGATGCTTTACATCTCTTCCAGACCATGATTTCACACTTGAAAATCACGGTATTTCTACTATCTCAAAATCTGTACCCACCTGGTGTTTATGCCAAGAGTATTTTGCTTAATTGTCAAGCATTGATACTCTTCAAGAATGTCAGAGATAACAGACAAATCATTACCTTCGGAAGTCAAGTCTTTACGGGGAGGTCAAAATTTTGGATGAATGCTTACACCAAAGCGGTTTCTCGTCCGTACGGTTACATACTGGTGGACTTGAGCAACACCTGCCCGGAAGACAGACGTTTGAGAACCAACATCCTACCTGAAGATGGTGATACCGTCGTGTATTTACCGAAATGATATAAAAGAAGGATGTTTTACAATTCAAGTCATTTGTCCGAAGATGTCCGAGAGAGTAAGACGTCAAGCTTTTTTTCTCGAATTATTATTACACACGGATAAGAAACAAAGACAGCAATTGATAAACATTGCCACGGATGAACAGATGAATGCCTTCAGAGAAATAACTATCAATATTTACATGGGACAAATCCCCATAAGCAATTATTATAAGATAAAACTGAAAGCCTTTAAGAAAATTGTTCAGTTGCTCAGTGACCGTCAAGTGAATAACATCTCTGCCAAAAGATTACTCCAAAGAAACAGTGACATTATTCCTCTCCTACTAAAACCCCACTTTCAAGGCCATGGCAGACGAATATCTTCTCGTCAAAAAAACGACTTACGATCAAATGAAGAAGAAGAATCAGGAGGAGAAGACAGCTGAAACTTCAGATCAATGTGTACAGACAGATTTACCATTGTCATCAAAAGAGTCAGCCCCCGTGATGACGAACCAAGACGGAAGAGGAATGATTTTCGTTGGGAAACGGAAGAGGAGTGCTTCTCCACCGGGACTAAAAAATACTCCGCCGTCAAAGAAAAGAAAAGCAAAGTGGATTTCATTTTGAACATTTATTACCATTGACATTAAATCATCAATCTATGAATACATTTTTTTAAAACTACAATCACATCACTCTTTATACAATAGCATATTTTGTCAATTGGTGTGTATATGATCAATAAAGTATATACAATTTTACATAAGTTGTTTTTATATTTTAATATCCATAGGGAATTGTTGTTAGATTTTGCAAGACAACTCGCTTTGTATATACACAAGCGTAATGCTTCATTTCTTCCTGTGAATATAACTCACTAGTTACATGGGATCCTGGCGATTGAACATCGCATCTTGCATGCTTGCGAAGTTTAAAACTTGAGAATTACCATAATTGAGAGAAAATCCTTTTACTTTGCACACCTCTTTGCCTTTATTGGTTTTGTAAGCGTAATTTTTGGGACCACAAACAACCAAAGACTCTATCCACGTATCTGAACCGCCGAGTTCATCAGTCAATTCACCCAAGTAATCTCCCGTTGGGGGTTCGGGTTCTCCCGGAAGTGATAAATAGATGACGGAGTCGGTATCCCAGTACAGGGCTCGAGTCTGTAACATGTCTAGTAACTCATACAATTTGAGTCTAGCCCAACATGTCGTAAAACTAGCCAAAAACACGTTGGTGTGACCGGGGTCACAAACGTCCTCCGACGTTCGTTTGGTCGATAACATAAGAGTCTCGTCGTTCACGATGTTAAAATCGACCAGTTCTACCGTTGGATCGGCCATTTGACCGAACAGTTTATGGGCTTCGGTGTCATGGATGAATTGAGTCTTTGTCAAGTTCATCCTCTGACCAAATTTACCCCAAAAACTGTTTAGGAGCAGTTTGGCCAAACTCCTCAACCCTAAGTTCAATTCGACGTTTTGGGGTCTAGACGGATGCCCTCTCTTTTCTCGTACAATTCAATGTACTTTTCGAGATCGGCCTCCGTTTTGACCCATTCCGGACGACCGCTGGCTTCCTGTTTGATCTTCAAAAACATGTTGATGTACTCAACAAAGAGACCCCCAGTCTTGGTGGTCGGATCGTACTGGGTTGTTTCGGGCCAGTGGTAGATCTCGTAAATTTTGAGAATCTTATATCCCTTCTCGATCGCCTTTTCAATTTCCGGCGTGCAGTAGGTCCCCACAAACGAACGATCTGCTTCGGAGCATCGGCAAGGGGTCTGCTGTTGTTTCTCTACACAGCTACGGCACAGCGGAAATGTCAATTTCCCACCCGTCTTATAGCCCAAGACCGGATGAAACAGACCACGTGGGGGTAAAATCTTGACTTTAGCAATACCAAAGTACGACGAGATGTCCGTGATATTACCGGTGATGATCTCAGGGTGATAAAGCGGATATTTTGCATTCTTGTTGATAAAGGGGTACAAACTGGTAAAGTCCACGTATTTGATTTTAGATCCGGTATTGGCCCTCTTGAATAAGACCGAACCGTTTGTACGCCCACCCATGAGACTTTCGCGAGGATCTAAGCGATCTTCGAGGTCTAAAGATTCGATAAAGGATCGGAGGTTGCCATTTTTCTGGCATTGAGAATCAAACTGACATTCCCAGATTTTAACGACCTTGAATCCCATTTCGCGAAGTTTGGCTTCTTTGATCAGGGTGAGAGCAAATAGTTCAGAGGCCGTTGCTCCCGTAGTAGGATTAAGAACATCGTCTTTGTTTTTAGTAGCAGGTTGGACATCCGTGATACTTACAACCATTGAATTCATAAGCTATGACTTGAGGGCGATCGGCTTCGGGTGCTACGAACCCGTCCAGCGAATATCTGGTACCGGGTACTTTGTACTCTCCCCTTCCGTTAAGAGCGTGCTGAATGTTTAAGATCTGACCTTTGACACTTGCGCGGTGCATGAGCCATTCTAGCCACTGTATCGATTTCTTACTGAATTTGACTTGCGAGACGTACCCATTAGGGGGCGGCCTGGCGATGGGAGATCGGACAAACAAAGACTTCTTTATTTTCAGTCCGGTTTGACGCTCGAAAATGCTCGCGTTTTTCCAGCAACCATGATGAAAGACTTTCATTTGACCGTTCAGTTTGAAAGCATTGAGCCATTCCTCTTTGTCATCAACATGTTTAGTGGCATTGTTTCTAGACTCATTGTCCGCAATAGGAGAACCAACAAGTACTCTCCATTCTTCGCGCAGAAATTTCTTTTTGAAAACTTCCATGCACAGGGAAGCTATAGTACAGGAAGCAAACGCGTCAATTTTCAATCCCCCGTCACTTCCGGTCGCGTCATTCAACAAGTTTTTAAATTTCAGGCATGCGCGACGCAAGATGTCGACGTCGCTTTTGCAGTACTTGATCATTTCTTTTTGAAAATCAAATAGTTCCCCGGATGTGACCTTGTTCTGATACCATTCCAAGAATCTACTTCTGTCATCAAGGGACATGCCATCCGGACCGTAGAATTGGACGGGCGGATAGGGTCCTACGTAATTCAAATGTTCTCGACGCGTGAAAAAATGTGGGAAATATCCTTTGGCAAGTGTGTCGAGCTGAAATGCTTTGGGTAATTTGGCTAAGGCCATGGGTAAAAAATTGAATGAATCTATGACCCTGATTTGTAAACTTTGTACGTTGAACATTTGAATTTTACTTCCGCGGTAAATGACGAAAGATGGTCGCATCGATTGCGAGAGCAGATACTGCATGAGAAACTGACCGTCATAAGACAAGTTATGAAACATGACGGTAAATCCCTTGTGATTGTCGTGAAAGATCCACGATCCTAAGTCGTACAATGTGCGAAAACCAGTTCGCGATAACCGCAACTGTGTGCACAAGGAGATGACACAAACTGCTTAGTTTTGCCATCTCTCTGTGAACACCTCGAACAGCGACTGCCACAGTATTTGCATTTGCTTTGGGAGTTCAGGGGTTTATCCTCGCATTTAGAACAAGCCGTCTGACAGACGGCTAAGACTACTGTATGACGTTTTTGACCACACGAAGATTTCAGACAGTTCTGACATGTCTGACACGCCTTACATTTATTACGAATAAATGTGCATTCTTGACAATGCTCTATTGGTTGTGGCGAGTATTTGAAAGAGCATGGCGAACCCATACCACATTCTGCTTGCAAACAATACTTACACGTGACACACTTCTGACAAAAGATTCGATCATATTGACACTCAGAACACGTGTTATTTCTGGAAGGAGCGTATCCCCAATTACATTGAACAATTTCGTCCCT
Source organism: Pinctada imbricata (assembly GCA_033119305.1). Taxonomy (NCBI): domain Eukaryota; kingdom Metazoa; phylum Mollusca; class Bivalvia; order Pterioida; family Pteriidae; genus Pinctada; species Pinctada imbricata. Next base: position 33,653,530 of record VSWD01000004.1, on the reverse strand, counting down.
CTGCGATGCCTCGATATCGGCAAATATGTATTTACGATCCTCGACCGCCATCTCGGATACTGATCTTGAGTAACATATATGATCAGGTGCCACGTATTGCTGACACGATTTACACGTGTAGTAACCACATTTGTGGTCTTTAGGTGTCAACTTTTTCGTTTCGAACGTTTTGTGACACGCAGGACATTTATAGAAGAATTGACAAGGCATGCTGCCCTTGTCCGAAATCGTTTTGTGTCTATTAAAACATGTCACAGACCGACATGTGCGATTGCAATCTGGACATGTTGTATCTCGTTCTTTGATACACTGGTTCGACAAACACACGTTACAATGTGTCAAACAGGAATGATTCTCTCTGTTCGAATAGGGCTTTAAACAAGAGGTGCAAAAGTAGGACTGACCGAAAAACCCTGTGATTTTAGTGATGGCGTGAAAATGATCAAGATCATCTTCTCTAACGTGGTACACAAAAATTTTTGTTCGCTCCGTGTCTGAACTCGAACTCACGTAAGAAAACGAATTCCCTAGGTTCGAAGAAACGACATAAATATTGACATTGAATGTATTTTCAAGTCGTGGAATGATCTGATAGGACAAGGGGTTGTTCCCTTCAATGTTCAACCGATACACCAAATGATGTGTGATGTCGTCTTGTATACCATGATTATTTAATTTAATTCGTCGGTAACATAAATTAGAGCACATGCCGTACTCCAGTAACATCTGCTTCTCTGTGATGGTGGGATGACTTTCCTTAAATCTGTGTATTTCATCATCAGAACGTTTACAAGTGGAGGCATAGGCCACTGTGACGGCTCTCAGCAGACACAAATTGTCGTTGTTTTGGATTTCAACGACTGAAGTTTTGTTCTTCAGCGATCGTTGTATGTTGCTGATTTTATGTCTATGACCGCCACGAGGATACTGGATGGCCCCGATGTCAACTCGAGTTGAGGAATCGAAAGGGATATCCTCTTGGCTATTCAAGACGTTGACGATAACATCCATCATCATTTCGGGTGAAAATTCCTGCATCGGCTTCAAGGGTATAAAGATGGGTGTGTCGAGAGCATCGTTGTGAATGGCGGCTCTCATGATGTCATCTGGTTGTAGATCTTTTTTCACCCTTTGAATCATATTTCCAAAAGCATCTTTTAAGATACCTAAGACATCTCTTAATTTTTTATCTTGTTGAAACATATTCGGTTTGAAAGTTAGTTCGTAATTGATGTCTTTGACACCCATCTTTTTTAATTCCTTTTCTTTTATCAGCTTTATTTCGTAATTCTTCGTGCCACCACCGACAAGGGTTTCTGCTTGGACGCCATTCAGTAGCGCGCCACCATCTTGGAGGGAGACGTTGCCATACTCCGATATATCAAAAATTGGTATGACGTCCACGTCTTTTCCGAGTGAATCGTAATCGTGAAAGGACGATTCTAGTATATCATAAAAATCATTCAGAGATTGTAAAGCAGACCCACTGTTGGACGTTTGATCCAAAATTGTGTCGGCAACATTGTCATAGGGTTGTTCCCATTCCATTGTCTCTATATCGTCATATAATGCATGTTCTACGACTCTGTGAAAAATTTCAATGGGTTTTGAAATGTATTTGTATAGACTGTTTGTCCTTAACAATTACCAGACTAAATTATTTTTCATTACAATAATGATTGATTTTATTTATATATATACAAAGGAAGACGATGTGGATTACATTTACCGAAACATGAAAGACTCAAGAAAACAATCTTTTGAGTTTCACGGTATCACTAGACATGTAATAAAAAGTATTGTAATTTAATTACTCATTTTTAGAGAGTACATTAGAGAGTAATCATGTCAAACTCTTTAATACCTTATTGTCACGTTTATTTCATCTTTCTATCGAATATATTTACTAATGAATTTGATTTCAGAAACAACCCGAGTTTCACAAAATCATTCTAAATATACAACGAGAGATAACTCTGTTGTCCTTCTAAAACTTAAACCAGCGCGTCACAGAAATTCCTAACAGTATGATTTACATTAACGTTTAAATTTCACACCGGATATACTATCTTTTTATTAGTTTATTCCATTTTATTTTCAATTTGATATCATTTTACATGTCTGCCTTACCTTACATTCTGGATATCATCAAGTATATTGTCAGCAATGTTCAAAGTTGACGTAGCACCCCATTCTGCTTCTTCTATTTCTTTGAATAAAAGACGCGCGGGGTCCATTTGAGGTCTGAAAAAATCATACTTTTTAATTCATCACAGATACAGACGTTGAAAAGTTTTAAGAATTCTTCATTAAACACAAGTTGATTAGTCCTTTGACTATGTAAACATTTTTGTCATACTGTTCATTTTAAAAAAGACAATATTAACATGTTGGGACTTGCAAATAATATTTCGTGAGTCCTTTAAATTCTGAACTCGTACACACGGATAAACTAATTAAACAGATAATATCAAAAGAACAAAGCGAAAGGGATTTAAATTCAATACATTCAGATATAATTTGTTCTGTACAAAATACCTTGATTGACATTGTTGACTTTGATTTGCTTGTCTGTGTAAATTCTGATGGCGTATGAAGTTATTATACCCGTACACTGTACATTTACATCTATTACACTGAAATGCCTTCATGGCTTTGAGAGTACGTTTCCTTCTGTGCGTCTCTCTTAAAATGAATTTCAAATGTAACTTCAAACATTATAATATACATTGTTTAATATTTGAACCAATCAAAGATTTTGTTATGAAATTAGGTTGCTATGGTAATGAAAATACTCAGTCAATATGATACAGTTTCAACTGAATGCGTAATCGGTGAAACGTTAAGCTATCATCTCTTTAAAGTAATAGTCACAAAACCATCTATGCGGTTCATTAAACAAGGTGAATTGCGAAATCTTGAACTTGAATTACACCAAATTGTTATTATGGGAATTGAAATGATTCTACAACGATGATTAAAAAACCTCCACACAAAGATAAGTAACCGTATCCTTATCAGGTATACTATCCAGGACAAGCCATGATAATGCAGAGACTGTCATGTACAAAATCTAGCTGATTGATATTTAAACATGAATCAAGAAGTATGTAAATTGGTTCACCTTGTTGAATGAATGGTGTAACGATGTAGAAATTTTACTTTCAAGTCACAAAGAAATATATTACTTTGTTATCTAACAGAAACGGTGGACAATTACAACTATAATTCATTGATGTCACCATTTGTACTTTAAATTTGCTATTTTAGCCTGTTCTAACACGATACTTTAATCTTTAGACATCTATTACAGTGTGGGGGTTTCACGGTACGTGGGTATGAACGGAGATTGGGTTTCAACCTGTGCTAACGTGTACCTTTAATCTTTAAAAATTGTTTCGCGGTATATGAGCATGGAGGGAATTTAATAATTGTTATGGGTTTAAATAAGTTCAACATAGGTAGAAACTGAAAGCTCCTATTTATTCGCATAGTTTACGTAATTTCTCCTTTTTTACCTTACAAAGATGATATCTCAATAAAAGTTATCCCACCCTAAACACATGAAGGGAAGGGAGGGGCACCTCGCATTTCGTAGTATTTTTCCCATCCACTTCACAGGCGATCTATGTAATTCCAAACCAAGGCCATTTCAGTCGTCAATGTCATTCAAAATGACTCCCCATTCAGGTTTACGTCGCATCGTTGCACATACACGAGGACATTTAAATATCAGGGTCATTGCCACCGCGTCTCTTTGCACGGGTGGCCGTCATTTTCAATACCATTCGTATTACTTACATAATGGTCATGACGTGTACCAACTCGATTGCATTTACACACGTATCACCATTCAAATGTTCCTTTGATCTTAAGGACCTATTATACTCTACAACAAAAGTCATGCCGCTCTCTTTTAATCTTAAGGACACCTACACCCCATCCATCAATTGAGATGTCAAATTAAACAAATGAATATACGATAAACACAATTGAAATGCACTAAAGTGCATTTCTTTTGTGTGATTGGAGTGACACTAATACTACTAGTGTTTTATTTTAATATATAAAAAGATATATTCATGGGCGGATCCAGGAATTTTTTTCAGGGGGGGGGGTCCTAAAGTCCGAATTTTTTGAAGAGCCAAAACAAAATCAAAACAAAACAAAAAACAAAACAAAAACAAACAAAAAAAAAACCACAAACGCAAGAAAATAAAGGTCTTCATTGATGATTGTCAGTTCTGTTTCTGATTATTATTAAACACAGGAGACTGGAAAGTAAATGCGAGCAGAACGCTTAAAATCATGAATTTTAACATCAAAGTACTTGATTATTGATTGTCAGCTCTATTATGTGATTACAACAAATGGTGAGCGATAGTGAGCCAGCGATTCAATTCAATATTAATGTCCTTTTCAGTTTCTTTTAGTCTTCTTAGTGCCCTTGTTTATTGACCTAGTTGTTATGTATATGTGTTGTATATAAGAAAGCGCAGTATCATTTGAAAACAACGTACATGTATATGATAAATTCTGGCTCGCTACCGCTCGCCAGAGAAAATTTTTTAAATACTGAGGGCAAAATATTATCAAAATGAAAGATTTCTGAAACAAATTCATGATGTATTTTTCAAATATTATGACAACAAAAGGGGAATTGGGACTTAATCTTATGAAATATGTATATTAATTTTAAAAAAGGCTATGTTTCGAAAATTCCAGGGGGGGGGTCCGCCCCCCCCCCCCCCTCTGGATCCGCGCTTGATATTTATGAATATATGGAATTTATTGTGGAAATGGTCATGTAAGTCTTGAAATTGGAGAAAGCCAAGTAGCGTACATTTGATAAAAATCGTCAAATTTTCTGATTTTCAGTACAAATCATTATATCATTATTATTCATTATCTTCAAAAAGGGTCTAGCTTTGTCAGTGATTCAATAAAACAATCGTCGGAAACCCATGGTCCCTTCTCCGCTATACATGCAATCTCATTGCAATAGCTTTGGGTAAAAAAGGACGGGCTGGGGCCCTCTAAATCCGCCACTGACATGCGATTGATTGACTGACGTTTGAATGAACAGAAATATGTTTAGCAACCCCCCTCCCCTTTTTTTCCCTCCGAAGTTTTCGTATTTTATGCTCTTTCTACCAAGAAAATGAATAGGTGCTTTTATACAGTACTATATATATATATTGTAATTCAAATAAAAAACAAAGCATCGCCTTTGATTTCAGTACACAGTTACAAATTATTTACTCTTTACTTGTGACTATTCAACACCCCCCCCCCCCCTTCTCCTCTCGTATTTCTCCTCAGAAAATTTTATTTCTAATTATTAAACAAGACACACTTTTAATTTGATATTTGAACCAATATTCTTGTCATACACTTACTTCGAATCTGCATGCACATCTTAGAAAAAAAAATTATTACCTTACAGAATTGATAACCCCCCCCCCCCTCTTTTTACATGAACGTTAGAGCCAATGTGACCGAAATCAGTCAGATTTATCTTATACAGAAAATACTAATAGCAATGTCATATTTATTTTATTTATTGAAACCGCTTTGAATTACTGAACACGATATAATGAATAATTTTCTCATATATATTACAACTTCTTAGGATTTCCCGCCTTTATCAGGACATGTCACAGTCTTGCGCATGCGATGTGTTGATTTTTTTTATCGTGAAATATTGAAACATAGTAACTGATTAACTTTTGGAATAATAACTTTGACTTTTCCTAAAATTTACGAAAAATTAGTGATCGTTTGGGTTTTTCTCATTTTCAGCGATTTTCTCACATAAAATCAACTTTTTGCCCAAAATTCACCACTTTCCCATTGTCCCTGTGTTTCCGATTTTTTTTTTTTTGTGGTGGTGGAATGGATATTCAAGAAGCCAAAACCGTTGAAAAACCTTCTGTTGCCTTTCCGGTCACATTTTAGGCTAGATTGACTGGACTATTTGACATGTTTGGTCATAATGTTACGTTTGATGAAGCCTAGTGATCTGTTTGCTTTGTTTGTAATGTTATCAATGTGTGTTGTTTATCATTTTATTATTTATTTATTTATTTATTTATACATTTATTTATTCATTTATCTATCTATTCATTTTTTAATAACTTAATGTATTTTAGTTTCAGTCCCATCCCATGGGTTTTGCAAAAATGCTCAGTTTTATATTTTTGCATAATATTATTTAATTTTCGTAGTTTCAGAAATTCAGGGGATGTGTAACCTCTCCATAAAACAATGGGGTTAAAGATGAGAAGAAATTATGAAGTCATGGTTTGAAAAGGAAAAAAAAAAATATATGCCTACATGCAAAACGTTACGTTTTATCGGCGATACCTATTGAATATATGCGACATTCATGGGTCATGCATAAATCATATTAGGATTAGGGACGAATCAGTCTAGTAATCAGGCATATCATACTGTGAGAGATATAATTTCGAGATACAGAAAACATATCTAAAATCACTATTCCGTATAAAATTTTGCAGCAATTCTTCAAGTTAATTCAGAATGAACTATAATTTTTAGATTAATTTAATTCACTAAATGAGGAATATATGACTGAGGTGATCGTAAAGGACGGTGTCAGTCTCTACTGGATAGCGACTCGGTAATATTTTGATATTTTTCGGACCATATCCTACAAAAATATGAGGTAAGATTTTTGTTTATATTTACATTTTTTTCAAACTTTAAACAATACGTATGGTAACACAAAACGCATAGATAATCATACTGACATTAATTCTAGCAAAAAGACAAGTAGGAAAGTTTTAATACATTTTTATCTAAACGCTGCAAAATTTTGAGAATACAACTCAATCTGATTAAAACAGATCTCTACACGCTCGGAAATTTGTCTTACCTCTCCGAGACATAACAAGATCGGGAGCATGTAGAGATGAATGCAACTTAGAGTCATTCTAAAACAAGAAAAAATTAAAATTAATTGTCACGATAGTCTGAAAAGCAGTATATATGTACGTATTATAAAATGTCAAAAACTGTTAGGCTGATCAGTGGCGGATTCAAGAGGGGGCTTAGGGGGCGTACCGCCCCCCCCCCCCCCCAATAAATTTGCAAATCATAGGTAAAGCGATCAATTTCAATCACAAAAAAAGATAAAAATGAGTAAATAGTACCTCTTAGTTCATATACTTGTCAAATACATCAATCAATTATTATAAAGTCACGAAAATGGGTCATAAAAGACTCTCATTCAAATTTTACGCCCCCCTCCCTTTAACTCAAAAGCTGGATCCGCCTCTGCTGATTGCGACTGAAAGTAAAATGAATATACTGCCATTAATTTCACATATTCATCAAATGTCTCGATCGTTTTGAGAATTATATAAGAGCAACGCATTTCTCAACGACAACATATCTAAATCTTAGTGGTCGATATTTGGCAAAATACTCTTCTTTAAACATCTGCAGCCTGTTTCACAAAAATACTTACGAACAATTTCAGGAATTTTCGTAACGTTTGATTGCTCAGTTCTACTAACTTGCTTATATTTGAGAAGTTTTATTTTTGAATTTACATTTAGTATGTAGAAATGGTATTAGAAAACATGATACAATCTAACTAGAAAACATTTTGAACCCTTTATTAAAGGACGAAAGTTACGAAAATTCCTGGATATTTTCGTAAGAATTTTTGTAAAACTGGGCACTGCTGAACAGGGAATGATAAAATAGACAGCATGGTGTTCAGTATAGTCTGAAATGGTTCTCTGAAAATATCCTAACCTTAAAACATATCCGCTTTGAAGTGTTACCGAAATATGTCACTCACATTGTACGTATGTTTCCACAAATTAAGGTATCATTTTCTTAATTCAAAGAAGACAAGGCAGGATGGTTTTTTTTCTTCTTTTTTTTTTTTTTTTTTTTGGTAATTTAAGAAATCAAGGGATCGGGACGATATGATATTGGGGAAATTAGCGACGTTGGAAATATTTTGGGAAAAACTAAAAAAAGAAAAAGAAAACGACAGAAGAACCAAAAATACATTTTATGCTATATCAATTTTTTTTTCAATGGTCCAATCTCTGATGAGAACAACAAAAATGACAAATATTTTTAAAAAAGACAAAAATTAACAGTAAATTTGCTACTTTTGCTCTAATAAGTCAAACCAAGGAGCTGATCAGATAAGGCGTAAAATCTGCCCTGAAAAAAGGTGGAATTTTAAAAATGGGAACTTCAAAAAAGATTGTTTCATAAAATTGATGCCAGTTCCTGGTTTCATCAAAATCAACAGTTGGATAAGATTTATCGTGCATCGTTTTCATAAATTTTGGGGCGTCTTCTTCTATAGAAATCAATGAAAAATGGAAAATATTTTTAAAAACATTGCCCCCCCCCCCCCAAGCTACTTAGTATACAGAACGCCACTTTTACCGAAGGTGTATATCACTAAAAAGTATACACGTCTTTGATAAAGTGGGGTTATGAGACGACAAACTGAAAAGGGTAGGATAGGGGGCGTTTTACGAATCTGTGATTTAGGCCTTAATATAAGCAAAGTTTCATTTTTTCCCTTTAAGGTAGAGCATCCCTCAGGTCTCAGATGCTAATATTTCCAAAATTTCAACTTTTACAATATTTTCTTTTTCATATATTCGAAATTTGTGCTAGATCTGATATACAAACCAAATAAAATTTGTGGTTTCATGATTATCATGAGAACGTAAAGAGTCTGAACTTTAACATTGGACCCTATGGGAAAAGTAAGAAAATGCCAATTTTAAATGTACATGTAACTATAAAATTTTCTTTTCCCAAAACTATGTTAGTTTGATACTCTGAACAATATTCTGAAGAGAAAAAAATAGGGTATCCAGGCATAAAATTTTCAAATTCTGACCTGAGGGATACTCTACCTTAAAGTCTTCATTTATTTATTCTAAGCATGTTCAGATGAAATGCACACGAGCGTCCTGTAACTCCTGTTTATATATTTCACGGTAAAATGCCTACTTTGAAGCCAATGCAACCGTTCTTCAGATTCAAGATTTTGAAATTTATGGATAAAGTTGAGACCAGTGTTTTTTTTTTTTTAATCTGATTTTAGCATAACTATGTTTCAAAGCTTTTAGATATCCATATTAGCCAGATAGTTCTTAATTCTCAACGTTTTGATCGATATCAGCTTCTTTTCAACATGGCTACCCCCTTACTCTTTGGAGTGTTTACAAGTCAAGTATCTAGAAATAAGCTTACCAATACATTATATTTTAGTAATGACCAAGTTTTTCTTTCACATAGATCATTGTGTAGAAGAAATACTTTATATGAGATTCAGGACTAAATACATCCCTCGTCTTATCAGCTCCTTTTTGTGTTTTTAGAGTCAAAGTTGAGAAAACATAATCACTATTTTACATTGGAAATGGGACTGAATAACGGTGCAAAGTGAAAAAAAACCCCCTAAAAGATCGATTTTTTTGGTGGTTGAAAAAAAATGACCGACCAAAACCTGACCAACTGCATAGGACTGGGTACGTAAAATTCCGTCCAATTAATACATATCAAAAATATATTTTTATGCCTTAATTTGGACATTGTTGGAGCCGGACAACATGTTTTCCCTAAACTGATTATATATCTATAGATGTACGGCTGATTAGAAAGACAAGATACCATTGTCATAAAAGTAAGAAGTTTGGAAGTCTCTTGAACCCCCCCCCCTTCCCTACTGTTCTATGTGCGTCTACACCACAAAAAAAAAATGTTGTGTTTTTTTTTCCAGGAATTTGTCGAAACTTTTATCAATGTAGTTTTCTTTTATATTGCCAGTTTGATATACAGTTTGTAAATAGAAATTCAGAAACAAAACTATACGACTTTAATATTTTAATAAACGAAGCTATCAAACATAAGAAAATTCCCAGGAAATCTCGTAAAATAAATTGAAAAAAAAAAAACTTTTTAAAAAAGATCCACATATGATTTCAAGTATACAATTTCAGAATTTTAAAAGTAGTGAAACCATTTTTGGCTAAATAAATGAATTTTATTTATTTATTTATTTATTTATTTATTTATTTATTTATTTATTTATTTATTTATTTATTTATTTATTTATTTATTTATTTATTTATTTATTTATTTTTTATTTATTTATTTTGATTTAACCATTAATTTATTCAGTATTCCTTTATCAATTAATCCATCCATTTATTTAATCCTTTAATTTTTTTCAGTATTCATATTGTATTGCTGGTACAAACTTATGGCGCGAATTTTATGTGGATCTATTTTTTGTGCTCACATTCATCTAGGTACATACAGACAGTGCAGTTGTCCCTTAGTTAGATTATCATACAAGTATATATATACGCGAGACATATATTATTTCTAGAATAGCTCATTAGCACGTGTTTATTCAAATGCAAATATCAAACATAAAGATGTTATTTTCTATGTTCTATGCCCTGTCCGGGGGACTGTTTACGGAATTTCGGACGATAAAGGTGACGGAATATTACATATTTATTGGTCGCATGTAACGCCGTGTGAATCTTTTCACAGTCAATATTGCCAATTTTCCGGCCAATCGGTTCTTGAACCGTCCATCTGTCCTAGCTGACAATCAGTCTGTCCGTCCAAGCAATGGGAAAAAGAACTTGAAATTTTAAAATAGTGTATTAGTAAAGGTATTAAGCAAGCCGATATTGTTTACAATGAAATGAGCAATATCACAGTACTTAGCGGATTCAAAGGGGTGTAGAGGGGGCGCCCCCCCCCCCCCCCGACATTGTTTATCTTGGCCCATTTTCAGTAAAACACGGCAAAATACGCCCCTTGACTCCCGGCAAAGGGGGCGCTGGTTCCGCCATTGCAACAATACATTAATTAGTATAAGGGCAGATTTAGAAAAGAATATATAAAGTGAATTCACGTGAAAATAGAAAGCAAATAAGCCTACCCCCCCCCCCCCCCCCTCCCCCCCCCCCAATATATAACCACCAATACGTCTATGAATTGCGGAAAAGACGGGAAGAAAAAAGGGGAGGGGTGAAATCTATAACATGTCGTTCATGCCTTATACACTAAGTACGTTTAATTTTTTTTTATTTACCATAGGTCTCAAAATTGGTATATCCGATTTTAATGATTTAGACAGAAAACGAGAATCAACACTTTTCATTAAAAAAAAAGGGGGGGGGGGGATAAGGGGTACTTTGACATAATTCAATTCAATTCTTTATTGACGAAATACAATGACATGAGGCGTACATCAAACACAAATTAACATTTCAATGATATAAAATATTTTCTTTTCTTCTCTTAAAACATTCATCTAAATATTTGCACAAATATTTGGTGAATTGATAATTCACAGGATTTTAACATCTTCAATTGCAATATGAAAGATATAAAAATGACCCAATGATTCCTCAAATTTATCTCTAATGCCTTGATATAAGTTACAGATTAACAGAAAATGCTCTTCATCTTCAACTTTATTAATACAGATGACATAATTAGATGTTCGCGGACTCTAGATTTATGATGACCAGGGACGGGGAGAGAAGGGGGTTCACGTTCGAGATCCTCTTCATTTTCTTTTTATTAGATAAACGCTTCATCGGTCAGAAAAATAATAATATTTATTTCACATGTCAATTAATCAAAATGCACTCTGAAATCCTGGTCGATTTTTTTCGTTTTGTAGATGTATTCTGAATTCTTTTTCGATTTTCTCTCGATTTTATATAAACATGAAATACTTTCCGAAAGATGTGGCGGTGTGTCCTGGTTGTTTAAAAATACCGTCCAATCAGAATGGGGATTTCCACCAAATATTTACTTCACGTGGACCTGCACGTTTATTTGCATATACTACCTGCGTTCCTTATTTACTGATGATTATATACCTGGAAAAAGTGTTTCTAAACATTTTCAGCTTTTGCAAGACTATCTAAATGTGATACATGTTCTTATTAGTGATTTGTCAAAAGACTTTAGTGTTGTATTGGAAATATCTCATGTCAATTATTCAGGCAATCAGAAACGCTGAAGCATGTAAGTGTAACGTGCATTATTTTGCATGTCAGAATTTTTCAATATATTGCTATCAACTAAATAACAATAGATAAAGTATTATTTTCTATCTATGAGCTTATTTAAAAATTGTGATTTTGATAATAATTGTTTAGAATTTGAGTATGTAGAGCGGCTATTTATAGTGCACGTGTCGCGTCGCATGAGCCGCTTGCCAGCCTAAGAACGCAAGATCGATAACTGTGACATGAAAAGTACACGGGGGAAAGGGGGGTTGAAGATGCGTTGTTATGGCCCGGTTTTTCGGATTCTCTTCGGAAGTAAATTAATGGTCTGAACTTTAAAACGAAAACGTTAGATCTTTTTATAAATACATGTAGGTTCACATATTACGGTTGGGGGTGGTGATCAAATCATTGTTTATTCTAGATTGTATGTAAAGCCTATACTGTCCTATTCACTAAATGTAAATCAAGAGCACCCTGTTTTCCCATTTTCCTCTAAAATATGTTATTGCCATCTTCCAAAAAGACATCAATCTTATGGTATTCCTTTATTCGTAACAGAAAATGCCATTGATTGTTTTGGTTGTACGTCAATTAAGTAAAAAATAGTATGGAAAATCAAAAGTCTACAGGAATTTTCTATAGTAAACACATGGTAAAATCACTGAAAATTTGTGACGTCGGTCGCTTTGACGGAATCTCGGCGGCATGCTACGCAATTTTGTTACTCAACTGATTCATGGAGTTTATTGTCCTTTCTATATATAGGGGTATGAATTCATAATAAATTTGAAGTACAAATTTAGACGATATTTACCTATAGGGTATTTTTGGTCAAAATGTGATAGATGCTTGAGAGGAAGAAGGGGAGGAGGGGGGAGGGGTCGCGCAAATTCGCTCCTGAATGTTACTAGTAGGGGTGTTATAACTTCAATTTATCTTATTCAATGTTTTAACAAATTATATTAAAAATTTAAAGCATTGGTGACAAATCTGAATCCAGTGGAGTTATGACCCCCCTTCTATATACAGCAGACCCGAGTTGATAACAGTTGTATAGTCGTCAATTTAGGCAAGCTGGCTAGTTGTTCGATGAAGAACGTGGAATTTAACGCTTCGCACAATCAAGAAGTGGTTTGATGGACGACAGATAAGTTAATGGGCGACGGACAAACGACGAACGAACAACTGACTACGGAACTATAGCTGCCCACTTACAAATAACAATGGTTCGATATATGTTTAGAATTATCAGTTTGAATGATTTTCAAATCAAAATGCGGACTGAGTGTTCCAACTCTATACCTTCTTGAAGAAAATCTCAAACGAATTTATTATGCCCCAGGTACGTCTTTCGGATATTAAATCCACATCAGTGATGCTTCCAGCCAAAGTGCTTTTCATAAGCCGCCAAAATTCATTTCAGTAGCGCCCTCTGGTTTTATTTTTTTAATTTAAATTTGTGCATTTACTTTACAGAGAGTGCGCGGCTCCCACTTTCCTTTAGTAGGGTCGATTCAGTAGCATATCTAAATAAAATCTATGTTCAAAATAGCATTGAGGGATGGTGCCAAGATGTTAACCTCCTTTTATTTTGATGATATTTTTGAATTAAATGACAAGTTTCATTCGAAGTTTAATCACTAGGTCATGGTCGACGCGACAGAGACAGACATTTTACTTCACATGTATAGTAATCATGATTCATATCACTCGATTTTTGGCCGGATTGCAAAGCAATTCCGGTCTATAGATTGACGATGTCCGTCCGTCCGTCTGTCCGTCCGTCCGTCTGTCCGTCCGTCCGTCCGTCTGTCCGTCTGCCATTTTGGTTAAAGTTTCTGGTTGAGGCAAAATCTAAGGAACTGTATGCAGTAGAAACCTTATATTATACATATAGGTTGCCCATGACGAGATCTTTCAATTTATGCCGTAACATTGGACCTAGTGACCTTGACCTTGGACTTTGACCTAGTTAAAGATTTTGGTTAAAGTTTCTGGTTTAAGCAAAATCTAAGGAACTGTATGCAGTAGAAACCTTATATTATACATTTAGGTTGCCCATGATGAGACCTTTCAATTTATGCCGTAACATTGGACCTAGTGACTTTGACCTTGGACTTTGACCTAGTTAAAGATTTTGGTTAAAGTTTCTGGTTTAAGCAAAATTTAAGGAACTGTATGCAGTAGAAACTTTATATTATACATGTAGGTTGCCCATGATGAGACCTTTCAATTTATGCCGTAACATTGGACCCAGTGACCATGACCTTGGACTTTGACCTAGTTAAAGACTTCGGTTAAAGTTCTTGGTTTAAGCAAAATCTAAGGAACTGTATACAGTAGAAACTTTATATTATACATGAAGGTTGCCTCTGACAAGACCTCTCAATGTAGGCTGTAATATTTGACTTAGTGACCTTGACCCAGTTGGTGACAAAAACTTACTTTGCAATCCGGCCATACCGTCTTTAGCGGTGTTTTATTTTTCATGATTTATTATCAGGAAATATGCTGCCAATGTTTAAAATGTTGATAGTAGAACCCACGACAGGGATGTTATATCTTCTTTGATCATTAAAAAGAAATAATTCGTATGAAATTACAATTTTTTTTCTAAAACGAAACCCGGATGGGGGGGGGGGGGTTAAATAGATAAAAATAAAACAACATCGAAAATCACAGAATGTAACCCCCCCTCCCCAAAAAAAAGGGGGGGGGGCGCAATGCACTAATAAGATAAAAAAAACTGATAAAGAAAAAATAAAAAACATTCTGTTTTCGTGAAAATAGTTTTTACTTCAATCAGGAACTTTCCACCCAAAAATCGATTGTTTTCCGACAATTTTTCTTGCATGCCTTTCTGCATGTCAGTAATAAATCAATGTGTCTTTTGTTTTGATACATTCATTTTAACTTTCATCGAGTAGGCGTTTATCAGGTGCAGCTACATGTACCGATGGATTGAATCTATGGGATTGAATGATGTCAACAACCATATAGATGATCGTATATTAGTGAATTACATTGAATTAATATAGGGTTGAATCAGAATTAGGAAATTATATGATTTCATTTACAAGATAATACAGGTAATTATGTCTTTAGTTTATTGAAAGCTGCACATCGATTTGGACGATGACCTTGATTTAAGGAGATTGAATGCATCGATTTTATTTCGTATATATGAATTCGATGGAATTGAATTTGCGAGATGTGCATAAATCGATGGAAATTGAAATTGATTGTATACAATGCATATGCAATTCAAGATGAGATTCATCCTCGGTACCCCAGGCTATTTGCGCTTTGGCTGAATATTCAGCCAAGCGCAAATAGCCTGGGGTACCGAGGATGGATGAGATTGAATTTATGACTGAATTTGACAATTCAGTTCAATTCAATTCAATGGACAGATACTGGCTTGAAAATTTGAATTGAAGTCGCATCTCATGGGCGGATCCAGGAATTGTTTCCAGGAGGAGGAGTCCTAAAGTTCACTGGTCTTAATTAGTCCCCTACCGGCAACGCCGAAGGGGACTCTTAGTTTCCTCTCGGTCTGTCTGTCCGTCTGTCTGTCTGTCCGTCCGTCTGTCCGTCTGTCCCATTTTCAGTTTTCCGGACTTTTTTTCGCTGTTGTTGCATATATTGAACTCATTTTTGGTATGTGGATATATCTCAATATGATACAGATCAAGTTTGAGTTTGCTTTCGATTGACCTAATTTTACAAGAGTTATGGCCCTTGGACTTAGCAAATTTTCTGAAAATTTCAGTTTTCCGGACTGTTTTCCGCTGTTGTTGCATATATTGAACTCATTTTTGGTATGTGGATATATCTCAATGTGATACAGATCAAGTTTGAGTTTGCTTTCGATTGACCTAATTTTGCAAGAGTTATGGCCCTTGGACTTAGCAAATTTTATGAAAGTTTCAGTTTTCCGGACTTTTTTCCGCTGTTGTTGCATATATTGAACTCATTTTTGGTATGTGGATATATCTCAATGTGATACAGATCAAGTTTTAGTTCGCTTTTGATTGAACTAATTTTACAAGAGTTATGGCCCTTGGACTTAGCAAATTTTATGAAAATTTCGGTTTTCCGGACTTTTTTCCGCTGTTGTTGGATATATTGAACTTATTTTTGGTATGTCGATCTATCTCAATGTGATACAGATCAAGTTTGAGTTTGCTTTTGATTGACCTAATTTTACAAGAGTTATGGCCCTTGGACTTAGCAAATTTTATGAAAATTTCGGTTTTCCGGACTTTTTTCCACTGTTGTTGGATAAATTGAACTCATCTTTGGTATGTGGATATATCTAAATGGGATACAGATCAAGTTTGAGTTTGCTTTAGATTCACCTATTTCTACAAGAGTTATGGCCCTTGGACTTAGCAAATTTTATGAAAATTTCAGTTTTCCGGACTTTTCTATTGTTCTATTGCAAATAATGCACTGATTTTTGGTAAATGAATACATCTCAGTGTGATACAGACCGAGTTTGAGTTTGCATGGTTTCCATTGACCTTATTTTTACAAGAGTAATGGCCCTTGGACTTAGCAAATTTCATGAAATTTTCAGTTTTCCGGACTTTTTCATGCCTGTTATTGCAGATAATGAGCTGATTTTTTGTATGTGAATACATTATAGTATGATGCAGACTTGAGTTTAATTTAGATTGACTAATTTTCACAAGAGTTATGGCCCTTGGACTTAGCAAATTTCGTAAATTTAGTTTCCCAGACCTTTCTTGGGTGTTGTTGAAGAAGATGAACTGATGAACAGAGATGCAAGTCATAAATTTATGCCGCCGGTAGGGGACTTATATCGCACAGCGATCATTGCATTTTTTTTTTTGAAAAGCAAAAAAAAAAAAAAAAAAAAAAAAGGGGGGGGGGGGGGGGGGGGGTCGGGACTTACTCTCATGAATTACGTATATTTATAAGCTTTAACAAACTATGTTTCGAAAATTCCAGAATTCCAGAGGGGTCCGGATCCCCCCCCCCTTTGGACCCACGCTTGCATCTACATCGATCGTTGTCTATCATGTTAATTCGATGATCGAATTTAGTCGATGTGTATGATTCGATGATTGAATTAAATCGAATTCTATTCATTTAAGCTTATTATTCGATTGAATTCAGTTAGCGGGATTTTTGGTTGAACTACATGTACTGAGTACGCTGTATTTCTCGAAGACGGGTCCTGATCCGAGGGTACAGTGACTGACTGACCCCAATGGCGGATCTAGAGGGAGTAGGAGGTTAGGAACCCCATGAAATAAGCCAAAATCCCCGTAGTCTAAACCCCCCCCCCCCGTTTTAGGTGTATTTTTACAGTGATTGGGAAGGACAGGAACCATGCGTCATAGTCCAATCAATGACCCATTGAAGTATGTTTCCTTCCCAATCTCTGTCTTTCTTTGAATACTTTAAAAATAGGCTGGAACCCCCCCCCCCCCCCCCCCCCACTTCCATTATGACTGGACCCCCCTGGAAGAAAAACTGGATCCAGCCCATTCTATGTGCATAGTCACCGGGTACAACGCAGCATTACGGGGGCTTGTGCTGCGACCCGGGCGCTTGTGCTGAAGCGTCAAAAAGCTAAAAAAAAAAAAAAAAACTGAACCTACGGAACTCAGCATATATATTGGAAGTGTTCCCGTTTCACAGTCGTTTGTTACCTCAAATTTCGCAAGTTGGACGATCCAAATGGGGAAATAATTTTATAATATATTATTTTTGGTTAAAAATGTTTCTACAATGTAAAAAAAAAAATATGTGAATTTCTGGATTTTTACACCATAGGGTGTAATGTTAAAGTTTGGGTCATTCGAAGTTATAGACGATAAAGACACCAGGGTTCATTCGAAAAATTTTTGTAAAAGGTTCAAAGATAAGCACGAAAAAAAAAGCGATCATCATCATAGGGAGAATATAATCTTTCACGACCAAAGGAATTTGTTGTCAAACATACTAGTAACTATATAATAAGTCTCACTAAAGCGAAAAGAAATGTAGAAGAAGTCAAACTAAAAATTCTACATTTCCGATCGGGTAGTATCAGTATCAGGGGAAAGAACAATCGATTCTCAGAGTGAGGGGGGGGGGGGGTTAGCCGGAATAAAAGAAGTAAGATAACGTGAAGTACGACAAAAACCAAAGAAGGCGGATCTAGAAATTGTTTCTAGAGGGGGGGGGGGGTATCAGTCCGTCAGGGGGTAGGGGTCCAGGCTATGATTTAGAAAAAAATCAGGAGTGTTGGTGTATGGGATGGGGGTGTTTTTCCATGTAAGTAGGGTAGAAACCAGAGTTCAAGTCCAGATACCCTACTAGAGAATCCTTAAGGATCCTTTCAGGATCCGGATTAATATCCAAGCAGCAGCAGCAGCAGCAATGGCAGCTGCTGGATGTTGAAACATTGAAGCTGCTGCTGGATATTAATCCGGATCCTGAAAGGGTATCTGGACTTGAACTCTGGTTTTCAGCCGACCGCGTACGGATTCCCAAAGCTTGTCCACGTTTTTGCACGTAGAGTAAGACAACAGGTACTTGCACGTGCCGTAGGTTTAACACTAAGGCGAATGGCGCTTTGCCGGTGTTACTCGATCGCCACTTTTCCCGCCTGTTGTCGGCTTACTCTAGGTGTGACGTCTTGATATTCTCAAAGCAGACCTGATGTCACACAAAGGTTTAATAGAGATAAGCACCAAACACTTTTTGTTATTTATTACATCTCATAAACACGACAACTTAAGAGAACTAAAGTAATAAACATTAAAGAAGTACCTTTCAGTTATTCAGTCTCAAAGTCGAGAAGACAAGGCAAAATCATTAGAATTTCCATTGTCCTCGCAGAGCTGTTGCGAACCTCGGAATGAATAACATATTCCGAAGTGAGGTATAGTGTGTTCCCATGATGATGTCATACCTCCAAATTAATCGCCATATTGGATTACAACTCTCGGACTTTATCCATTTCTACCATGCAAAACGTTGACATTAAAAAGATTATCAATAAATTATCAGAATAGATTTGATAACTTACCTTCTGACTATTCTTTAAAAATATCTTGTTGTTTGTAATTTTCATCAAGACATTGATATATACGATGTGAAAACTTCAGAAAATTTATTAAAGTAGAGCAATTTTAACATAGCAGAGATGGATAAGGTCCGAGAGCTGTAATCCAAGGAGGGACCGGAGATAAATCTAGCAAATGGAGGAAATATATGGAGACACTATTTTTAAAGATAATCTTTCTCATTGGTGAAATTGAACACTATCTGAGAGTTTTGATATGTCACTCACGAAAAAAAAAAAGAAAACTAAAGACCAATTTATGTGCTAGGTTGACCATGCAACCTCTGCATTTGAGCCGCCGCTGCCGGTGGTATAAATCTTATTTTCTTCGAAGTTCCGTTAAAAATACTTCTGGCGCTTTTAATTTTTTTCATGATACGAGATAAAGACCTTTGTCTCATTTATTAAATCCCAAGACTCTTTGCTTTACATCAGCTGGAAACCGGTCCTAGCTGGAAACTACTGATAAAAGAAATCGATATTTTCGTTTTGTATGTTTTAGTATTTCAATCGTAAAATTGCTTATCGATTTGGCGACAAGCTGACAAAAACAACGCAAAATAGGGCTGGGAGATTTTTTACGCTACGTGCGTAGAAATATATCTCATCTTTACAGAAAAGGTATCAACTTTTAATTAATGTAAAATGAATTGAATATTACGATAGAATAACTTAAGACAGAATCTATTTGGTATTCAGACAGGATTAGGGGAAAGGGGGGGGGGGGGGGGGGGGGGGGGGGCACTCAGCAGGGTCATTCCTGGCCCTCAAAAAAGCGCCTTGCACTAAATACTGCATTGAAAAAAATGTCTGATGGCAAGGGAATGAAAGAAAATGTAATGTTAAGGAAATGAAATGTTTTTGGTTTTCATATGATAGAAACAAAACATCATAAATTATCATAAATTACAGAAAGCTTACTGTCCACGCGGCTCACTTCGGAAACTGGATAAACACGATTTTGACTATTTCATCATGCAGAACTTTGAATAAAATTGATACCATTCAGTAGATTTCGCTGAGTTGTAAATTTTGGTATAAGTACATGAAAGTCAGTGCACGCAATCAAAATTAATAGACAAAACAAATTTCAGATGGGTCATTTCCCATGCTAATTTTTCCCGTGACGTCGTGACACTCTCCATAGGCTCAATGTTAAACTCGGCAAACTGGCAAATTTAACATTGAAAACGCCCCATCTAAAATTTATATTGTCTGTATAATTTGATTGCATAAACCCTCGACCGTGTAACATATACCAAAATTTACGACTAAGTGAGATCTATTCAATGATATAGTTTTTATCTTATTTTCTGCATGACAAAGTTATCAAAATTGCATTTATCCAGTTTTCGAAGTGAGCCGTGCGGACAGTAATTAGCTCAAGCGGCTCTGAAGCGGCTGTTCACAAAGTGAACTCATAGATACATGTAGGAATGTTTCCTAAGAGGAAAAATGAATAAGAACCCCCTTATCCACCTCTTCACGAACCTCCATTACTGCACATTATGGTACCTTAATTTTGACTCGATGGGAAATGACATATATTTACAAGGGAAAAGTCGTAATTACGTTTTGAGGGAGCATGCATGTCTGAAAGAACACAGTCCAGATAAACTTGATCTAACCCTTTTTTTATTTTTTTAGTTTTCAAAGGCACTCCTGCATATTGAAAGACTCTCTCCTATTATCAGGATATTAATGTTATTTATTTTGTATGTTACAGTATAGTTTATACTATCAGTGTTTTTTAAAATGTAAATTGTGTATGTACTTTCATAATCATAATAAGTCTTGATAGTTGGACTTGTTGGAGGGATATATTATTTGGTTGATATGTTATTTTACATCAAATACCGTCCAAAAAGGAGCAACTCTGGTTATCGCAAACAAAACAAACAAACCCGAATTGAAGAATAGAGCTGGCTTTGGAAGTGCTCTATTTCATGTATTTCAGAATGTATGAATATTTCAGAAAAAAAAACTTCATAAATTTTTATTTTGTGTATCATTTGTGTATCGAACATCAAACTTTACTATTCTATTTTTAGGTGTCCTTTATTTGAGTAGATTCTCTGTAGAATGGCGGATGGATTCATTGATTCCAACTATGGCTCTTTGAGTGGGTAAGTACTTGTAGACCAAAACATATTTTTTGATATATATAAGTTCAGACTTACAGGCCACTGGCTTGTCTATAGAACATGTTGAAATACATCAATGATCAGGGCTCTCGAACGGCCTGATTTAGGGCTGCTATTTGACCCCATTCCCATTGCAAATATAGTTTTGGCCTAACGAATAAAATTATTTACTTGTGTTCTTGTAGACTCAGTAAAGTTAATAAAAGATGACAGTGTGATTTAGTTGACACAGTATCGAGGTATTGGGGGTACTGGTATAATAACAATATCCTGGAAAAGCTAGAAATTATGTACTTCCAACCTTATATAGTTTTAGATATTTTATATTTTTGAATGTTTCATTCAACTCACCATGAAAATGTATGGTACCGAACACTGCCGAAGTCGTGCATCTTCCGCCAACTTCGAGGTATTAATATTTCTTGGTTATCAGAACAACCGGAAGTGGAGTATTTACTAATATACCCCTAATGCCTTAATTGACATTAGCTGATAATCATGTTTCTTAAAATTTCAGTATGCAGAGTAGCAGTAGCAGCTTCAGCATGTCTCTTAGCGGAAGCGATACGGTCGAAGACCAACCATCCACAAGTGGATGTAGGTAAGTGACCACTCAGTATGTCTCTTAGCGGAAGTGATACGGTCGAAGACCAGCCATCCACAAGTGGATGCTAAAAACCATGCAACTATCTTCTATCCAAAATTGGATGTTTTTAGTCACATTGCATAAACATGCAAGTAGTCGAAGACAAATGATTCAACAGTGGATGTAATCACAAATACTTGCACATGCTAACTACATTGTATGATTTAAACAAGTATTGGATGGTAACTATGTAACAGTTAACCAATAGGAAATCATCTCTATAGAAGTTTTTCAACTGTGATTAATGGATTCTCAAAAACAGAATCGAAAGTCGGCGACTCTGATAACTTAGCAGCGATAGCGCCGATGTCGGCGACTATCGTTACATCACTAATGGTGACGATACATTTCACTGTTAAAGATATGATTTGCCAAAAAAAAAAAGACAATCTGCGTTCTGCAAAAAAAAAAAAAAAAAAGGATGCTTGACAAATTGTGTATAATTCTGTTTTGCAGTAGTGACATGGCACATTTATAATTCTGTTTTACAGTAGTGATATGACACGTTTATAATTCTGTTTTACAGTAGTGATATGGCACATTCCAAACAACAAAAGGAAAGAAGGAAGGAACGTGTCAAGCACTATCTCAAACAACTTAAAGCCATGGTTCCTCCGGCCATGGGAAGTCGGGGGAAAATGGGCACTTTGTCGGCACTACAGCATGTGGTGGACAGTATGAAGAAAATACAAGGTTTGATTTCAAAGTTTTTTACTTAAGTATTAGGGGTATGATAACAATATCGTGGAAAAGCTAGAAATTATGTACTTCCATTTCTTACATATTTTTAGATTTTTGATATTTTTTTAAT
Organism: Pinctada imbricata; assembly: GCA_033119305.1. Taxonomy (NCBI): domain Eukaryota; kingdom Metazoa; phylum Mollusca; class Bivalvia; order Pterioida; family Pteriidae; genus Pinctada; species Pinctada imbricata. The sequence goes on along the minus strand of VSWD01000004.1, from coordinate 33,630,789 downwards.
GTTTCATTCAACTCGTCATGAAAATGTATGGTCATGAAAATGTATGGTCCCGAACATTGCCGAAGTCGTGCGTCTTCGGCAAACTTCGTGGTATTTAATTTTTCTGTTATAAAAACAACTGTATGTAGAGTATTATACCTCTAATGCCTTAAATTCTATTCTCTTGTATGAAGAATTACATCGTATTCATAACATGTACTTTAGGTTGTGAGAGAATTGATAGAATCACAATTTTTCAAAAAATGTTTGTCAGAAAAGATGGTACGCTACACTTATTAGCTAAAACATAAATGTATGAAAATGTGTTCTACAGAGTTTGTAGTGTATGATCAAGTTACGTATTATTTCAAGTCCTAAGTGTTGTGAAATTGATTTTTATCCCCAATTTGATATACATTTTGTTGCTTAATTGTAGAAGGGAAAGAAAAGACTGCGTTGGAAAAGCAGGATGTCTTGGAGAAAAGTTTGAACGCATCGCTATATGAAGGGGAAGGACAACTTCCGAAGCAGACCCTGAAAACAAAAGTAAGTTCAATTTTGATCAAGTACTGTAAACATGGTTATTTTCGCTGGGAGAAATTTCCGCAAAATATCCATTGGAACATTACGTGTGGGGTAATTTTGCTATATCGGAAGTATTTTCCTTTAGTCTTTTATGCTGGTTGTAATTTTCACGCGGGAGTTTTATTTGCAATAATAATACAGCGCGAAAAATTCCCCCCACGCGGAAATTTCCACGTTTACATTATTTGAACTTGCTTTGTTTTATAAAACGTGTAAATGACAAGTGAGAGACAATTATGTTGCAGAATGTAGAGATTGAAAGTAGTTTTTGTGTCGCCTGCAAAGCATAGCAACACTTAGGGATCACTTTGTCTGTTGTCCGTCCGTCCGTCCGTCTGTCTGTCCGTCCGTCAGTCTGTCACACTTGGATGTCACACCCTATAAAAGTGATTCCTGAGTGTCGCTATGTTTCGCAGGCGACACATGCATTCCTTGGAATGATTTTGATATTCTAAAATTCACCTAATTTGAATTTCAGCATGTTCATTGAAAAAAAATTGACATTTTAACAAAGGATCCTTTGATTTACGACTTTTTAAGATTAAAGACCTAAACTGTATTCAAGAAAAAGGGGGCACAGTTGTTAAAAACAATTGTGAGGAAATGAGAAGTTAAATTGTGTCAAAATTCAAGTCACAGACTATTTTCCAAAGACCTTTAACTCTACTTTCCCATAATTTTTGCAAAAAATTAGAACATCTTGCTGTAATAGCTGTATTTTAATAAAACGTTAAGCTGGAAATAACCTAGACATGTACATGTATCTACAAATAAAATTAATTCTTACACATGCATGAACATGTATTCACTTCTGACTTCTTCTTACATTTTACTTCCATGTACATGAATGTGTAATATTTTTCTGTTATCTTTTTCTGTACTTTAGGACTGTCTGCGGATAACACTGAGGTCAAGGGATTTTACCGTAATGAATGTGTCGTCTAATTTAAACAAGTTACTGGGGTATCCAATGGTGAGTAAATCCCTTTTGTAACTACACATGATAATATACACACAGAATAGAAATTGATTTATGGTAACTTCTCGCACCGAATTTATGCCTTTATTAATGATAAATGAACCGATGCAAAATGGATAATTGGTGAGTTCCCGAACATTTCAAAGTAGTTCGCTCGTTTGTAAAAATCTAAGTTAATTTTTGAAATAAAAACATAATGTGGTTTTGTTGTAGCTTTCCTGGAATGGCAGAGATCTGATACATTTCATTCACAAGAAAGACGTAGTAACCGTCAACAGTAATCTGGCGTACGAGTCGGAAAATGTCTGTGCTCCTAATGGTATGTACAATTTGTTTAATTTATGGTAATCCTAAACGGTATCCCTTAAAAAAAAATGTTCACGAATTTCATTCAGTCTTTTCACAGCATAGAATCATTTGTTACCTTGGATGGTCAGAATTAAAAGTATTGGATTAAAAATTATTAAAATGTCATAAAACCCATCTTGTTCTGTGATTTCATAGAATTTTACGGTGATTTTAATGACGCCACAATTAGTATACATCAGATTTTGTCTATACACACATGTAACTGCCGAAAAATATGTAATGTAAAGGTGGAATTTTTCGCTTGGGGGTAATTTTCGCACTTTCCATGACTGTATTATTGCAAAAATAATCCCCTCGTGGAAATTACAACCAGTAAGGAATACTCCCGATTTCACCAATATTAGCCACTCACACACTGTTTCAATGGTTATTTTGCGAAATTTTCCCCCAGCGAAAATTTTCATGTTTACAGTATCGGGCCAAAAATTTTAATGATCAAAGCACCAAAAAATTTCGGTTCATCCCACAGCCCTTATGTAGAGTCTATTTAGGAGGATAAACAAATCTTCTGTTTCTTTTCATAACAGAGAGAGAAGAGGAAAAGGAACAAGATGACGTTAGAAAGTATTTCTACTTCAGGATCAGGTACATGTATATTTTGTTTTATCTTTCCGTCTGTTTTGGGTGATTTATGTGTAATTGTCCATTTAGAAATATAGTGACACATCTGAAAAATTTGTTTACCTCAGACACTCAGATACCAAACAATTATGATGTAACTCTGTATTGATTAGTGGTGTACAGATTATCGCAAATAATCGATTATCACTCGATAATTTCTATCGATTACAATGATCGATTATGAGCCTTAATAATCAGTTATTCAGCGATGTAATTTAAAGAACATTTTTCACAAAAAAAAAAGATTCAAGTTGAGGTGTCACAAATAGTGTTAAATGACAGGCGCCCAGACCTAGCATACTTTATGTAAAAGGACTAAACGATTATGTAGGCTTCTAATTCAAGAAGATTGTCATGATATTAATACAAGTAAAGTGCCGCGGTTCATATTTTCTGGACAAACCACAACTTTTAATGTAAATCATGATAAGATTCTGCTTAACAGATTAATAATCGATAAAATTGCATCAAATGGTCAACAGATTATACCGATGATCTATTATGAAGATGCAACAGATTTCCCATCACAAGTATAATAATACGTGTATATCTAGACAGTAGATCCAACAAAAAATTTCTGATAATTGATCATCAATTCTATTTTCAGACATTACAAGAGTTTGCAGTCTGGTTTCAGCCTGATGAAGGCCGATCAATACACAGCGTTTCAGGCGTCAGTTGTTCTAAAAACTCACGACTCTGGGCCAGATTACACTAACCTAAATCTGAACATGAATTTGAACGAAGACGAGGATAAATGTCCGCACAAATACCTGATTCTGGAATGCGTTCCTCTCAAGTCGGCATATGGAAGTAAGATTTTCTTATACATGTATTGAAATTAGAGACATTTTAAGGAATCAAATTATTCTGCAGTCTTCACAAAAACTTGCTAGCCTGATGCCTGAGGAAACTACAGACTTTGCCGCAAAGGTTATTTTGATATGCTTAATGAAATGCATAGTATTATCACATGTACATGTACATGTATTTGACAACAAACCCTCAAATTAACAAAATGTTGAGATGGACGAGATAAAGAAATGAAAAGTATATACTTGTGTATATTTTAAACCGCAGAAGTGATCCAATACACATTATTTATCTCATCAAACATACACTTGTACGCTCTTTTGACTCTTTTTTTTTCGCCAGTATTGTACATTATTCATGTAACTCAATATCAAATTTTTTTTTCAGTTGATAACCTAAGCCTGGAGAGGTTTACTTTCATCACCAGACACACCTTGTTCTGTAGCTTCAGCTACATGCATCACAAGTAAGTTATAGTCAAAGAACACCAAGTGTGAACAGTAAATGTTTAATTCTTTTGTTGATGTTTCTTTCGTTGATAACTTAAGCTCTGAGAGGTTTACCTTCATCACCAGACACACCCTGTTTTGTAGCTTTAGCTACATGCATCACAAGTAAGTTATAGTCAAAGAACAGCAAGTGTGAACAGTAATACATGTAGTTGATGAATAACGCTATATGATGTTTATACATGTAGCATTGTTTGTTCGGCATAAATCTTCTTTCTGGTGTAAAGTCTCAATTTAGGTTTCATGTAAATTTAACAAAGAAAGTTTTTACTGTAAATGGTGAGAAATTTTTCCTTTCAAATTTTTTTTTTCAATTAAAAAAATTACATAATGACTTGACAAGGCAGATTTAATGACTGAGTCAAGAATTAAGGATGTCAATAATTATTGCAGAGTTGTAAAAATGACCACATCTGCAGTGTGTATGTGTAGGAAAGAGCAAAATTAATAATTCTGCAAGGGTATACCACATACATTTACATGCACATTTGTATATTTTGATTACATGTAAAGCAATTTAAAAATTTTTAACATTCATATTTTTCAGTGCCATCCCCCTGCTTGGATATTTACCACAGGACCTTGTGGGCATGTCTATATTTGATTTTTACCACTCCGATGACCTTGATAGTCTCTACAATACGTACAAACAAGGTAAACATTTACACGTCTTGTACTTTGTGAATTAAAATAGTACTTAGCATTTGATAGTTTTAAAATTCTTGTGCTGCCTGTGTCGAAAATTGCAGCCATTTCAAGGGTAGGGAAAATGTTTTGTTTATGTTGCAATTATATTTTTTCTGAGATGACATTTAAAAATTGAGATGCATAATGCATTTGCAATAAAATTGCATTTACACATGTACATTTTAAAAAAAGAAGATTAATATTTAAATAGAGAAAGACTTAGTATGAATAGGCTTTCTTAAGTCTGATGTATCAATACGTTAAAGTAAGCATGAAGCTATCAAAACAACTTAAAATTTATTTTGAAGTTTTCTTATTTCATTGTTTTACATGTATATCAGTTCCTCAAGAAATATTTATCTTTATTTATTATATTTTATAATATATACCTTGTATACCTTGTATACATACATGTACATGTATAATACAAATGTACATATACATGTATTAACCATGTACATGCATACATAAATTAAAAATACATAAATCGATGATTACATGTAAAGTTTACGCTGAAAGTAGAAAAAAAAATCTATGATATCTGTAATTCATGTATGTTTTTCCAGTGGTATCTGCTAAAGGTACTCCAATCAAAGGGGCACCGATTCGTTTCCGTGCCAGAAACGGCAGCTACGTTTATCTGGAGACGGAGTGGTCGAGCTTTGCTAATCCCTGGTCGCGCAGGCTCGAGTTTATCATCGGTCAACATACCGTCATCAAGTAAGTGGAGATAAATCAGTCAGAAATTTTTTACTTCTTTAATTATGAACTTTAATTTCTTTGACTTTGCAAATAGATGTGGTTGGAAGTCTTTATCCATGTTATCTGTCTTTGAGTATAAAGTATAACATGTAAATCATAAAGTTATCTTCTGGTAGTAATTTTTCTCTTCATCGATAGTGTTTTAATAGTGCTCCTCATTTAAGGTTTTTTGTCATCTTTCCAGAAGTCCTACATTCATAAGTTTGTCATGTTGATGTGATTTTATTATTGCTTAAAATTATTTGAGAAAGAAGTTTTTGTACAGACTTACAACTACTTTTTGAATTAAAAGTTTACGTGTTTGTTATAACTTTGTTAAACTCTTTCCCTTCACGTAGCTTTAGATATTTGAATTACTGAAAGCTGTGAAAATAATTCTTGATCATAACCCGTTTTTCAGGAGTCCCAAAAATAGTAACGTGTTTGCAGACATTGTGACGACACCTCTACCAGAGCCCGGCGAGAGTGTGCAGAAAACTCAGCAGAAGATCAGACAACTCTTGCTGAAGGTACGGACTCCGATTGCAGTTGAATTTTGAAAATTACCTCCTTTGAATGACTACTGCATCAGATTTTCTGTGCATACATGTACCTTTAGAATAATATTTTTTCATCATCTAAGAAAACTTGGCATGCCTTCTTCATGTAATTTGAAGTAAATTTAGTAGGACAGTAAAAGATTTTATAATGAAGTCAATAGTCTTAATTGGATAAGTTTCCTTAAACAGATTCTAACTAAGTTAACAAATCATTATGGAGAGAAAAAAAAACATACTTTGATTATGAATTTTTAGAATTTTCATTTTCTTCAATTAAATTTAAATAGAAATACATTTACTTGAATGTACTAAACAAACTGAAGAATTCCATTTAAGCCCATATTGACACATTATTTACGATTATTTATTTTCCTTTTGTAGCCAATTGTTGAACACAAATCCGAGGATATACCCAGCAGCTCTCAAGATGAAAAGACAACTCCTCCAACATTTTCTGGTAATTATCTCCACTTGTGCAAAATTGTCAAAATGTGCCCTAATTTTGTGTTGTTCCTTTTGTAATATTGCCACTTGTCAAAAAAGGGGGGATGGATTTTTTTCTAGCCTCATCTTGTATGAAACAGGTATGGTACAGGGTCATTGTCTTGTGATACATGTATATCATATTATGATCTGTGTTCAATTCTTAATTTGCATGTTAGATATTAAAATTATGGCAAGGTACATGTAAGGGTAAAAAAAAATTTGTCAGACACTATATTTAATTCAAAGGTAAGGTACATGTAGAATAGGGCAATATAAAAGTTTCATGCATGAATATACATGTATAAGAATATGACAAAGTTGACTTTTACATGTATATATCGCGCTGTATTTGTGCATGCGATATTTTGGTGTTATGAGATTTTCATGTAAAAAATATTGACTTTAATGAGGGTAATGTGATAGTCAAATTTGGTCATTAAAAGTAAATTTTCATTGAAGGGAGGAAAGGAAGGGGGGGGGGGGGAGAGGGAGTGGAGAAGGATTTCTTAAATTTCTAATTTCTTGGTGAAATACATGTACATACGTACAGTACCTTCATTATGAACGTTTGACCATCTTGGGAAGAGGTAAATATTTTATCATATGGACCTCATAGGAAGTCAATATTAGATGTATACCATGAATATATTATGATGATTGGAAGGCTGCTCATCAGGTCGCCATGAGAAGAGGTAGGAAATGAAAATTGATACGGATTTATGTCTTTCTTTAAGTTCATCGCAGTCGTAAAAGAAGACGTATTCAAATGCAAAACAGTAAGTAGATTTGCAAATTTGTGATCAAAACCACATTTCATTTGACTCTAAGCATGCATATCCAATGTGGCTTATTTTGGCTTAAATTTGTCACATTTTTTTGTGATTTTCTACAATGTATGTGTAGTAAATGTTTTAGATTGTGACGTTGACTATTGTTTAGGAAAAAAATGTTTATGTTCATTTTTCACTCTACATACATACATGTATAAATGAATTGCAATATACATTAACATGTACAAATTTTAAGGCACATTTTTGTCTAGCAAGATATGGGGTGTTCTATTCTACTTACATGTAGTTAAGGATTATGGGTAAACTGGAATTATTAATAGTGTTACTGGTACATTGTAGTCAAGTGAAGTAGTTTTCAGTAAAACTTCATGTTTGCAATAAGAAACTTGCATGGTGTTGGAAAACATTGTTACATATTCATGTAGGTTGACATCTACTTCTTCATTGATCTATTCCATTCTTGATGTCGGACTGGTCACATGACCAGATTTCCGCCATGTTTACAGGGGGATGTGTCTCTAGATGCCCTATGAAAAAGCCGTGATTTTGTTTGCTCCTTCTTCAAAACTCCTTTTATATTAGGGTTTAAGGATCTAAGAGCTAATTTATTAATGGTTCCTTCAATGAAATTTAGTAGTTTTGTCCTTGATATAAACGTTAGATTCTAGATATAAAGCAATTTCCATTCACTATGCTCTATGATAAACACCGAGTTTATCCCCAAACTATTTTCGGAACTTCACTGTGCTCATCTTTAATTGAACATTTGTGTGACATGACGCTGACATAGAGAATACAAAATTCTGATTTCTAATTAAGGTTTTTTTATGATTTTATAATTTTTTCTACATGTATATACAAGATTCATAGCATTTTGAGGAGTACAAATTTATTTGATTGTCTGTCTTTCTGATCGTCTGTCAGTACTATGTCCTCAGTTAAGTTATTTGTATAAATTTCTTCCACTTGGTATTTTTTTTTCTAAGTAAGGTGTGTCTACTAGATTGATATTGACACATTTTAAAACTGATACTTTCATTTAAATCCAGGTTCTTCAAGTATTTCATAGGATTCTATCGGATTGTACTTGGATACGAAAATTGAAAATTACAACCTGAATTGAGAAAACTTATAAAATTTTCTCCAAAGCTTTTTGATATACATGTATATACAGTATCTACTAATGTAAGCTCATTTTAGGCCAACAAAATTTTAGCTTAAACCGACAAAGAGGGGTCAAATTGATACAATATTCACATACATGTACATGTTATTCTGTGTAACCATGGTAACATTGAAGTGATTATCCTAAAAATAGACAATTTTATTTTAGTATAAGTCAGTGTTTAGAAAAATTCAGTAACACATAAAGAATTTTATGCTACATGTATATATGCAAATTGACGTGGATTTGTCGCAGAAATATTAAGAATGACCAAGAAGTGCAGCCTGCGAAAAAAATTGAGTGCATTTCTTGAAGTTACCACGTTCATGAAGCATGTAGATATTCCCAAAATTATTTGCAAAAGTACGTACATGTAATTTATCAATACATACATGTATTCATCAATTGTCATGATTATACCCTGTTCTAGCAATGCATTAATTCTCAAGCCTGTTTTTCTAAAACCTGAACGTGCTAAAATCAGTACATTTTCAGCATCTTTATCTGCTTTTTGTTAAGCTATTTTCCTTCATTATCTGAGAGAATTGATCTCTAGTTCCTCAACAAGCACATACAAAGACACTTTTTACGTATACATTTTTTGTGTAGCATTTCTGAATAAAATACTATTTTATATTTTCAGGCGAGTCAGAAGAAGAGCTTCATAAAGTAGAGAAGATTTCGACTACCGTAGAGCAGATGAGAGATGACATCGATAGAAAGGTAGATATTTTTTTATCACGCCTCAGACAAAAATGTTGGAATCTGATTGGTCAGATCATGGTCACATGACGCCGTGAAAAAAGCCGTATCAGGCTTGTAAATCCGTATCGGGCGAGTAGTTTATTATGACGTCGTGAATTGTATGATAAAGAGACCCCCACACATACAGTAAAAGGTCTTCGACGTGATAAATTCGTTACACGGTTAGTTAGTGACCTGATACGGAAAAATACATGGTGTGAAAAGAAAACCCGTATCGGGCTCGGCTTTCGCCTCGCCCGATACGGGTTTTCTTTTCACACCATGTATTTTTCCGTATCAGGTCTCTAACTAACCGTGTAACTAATAGTATCATTTCCGAAACATTATTTTACAGACCAAGTGTGTGATATTTTCTGCCAGTATAAAATACTTCTTTTAAAAAGCTATTCTGTCTTAAAAATAGATAGTGATTATGTTGCGTGCAATACAGGATTTGTCTGTCTGTCTGTCCATCTATCTAGAAGTAACACTTTTACGTACATGTAAATGGCTATAACTTGATTAATTTCCTTTATGCTTCTATCAAACTTGCAAGAATGATAAAAATGATTAGACTGTCAAAGTTGTCAAGATCACTTGCAAGGCCAAGGCCACAGTCACTCATGCACCAAGGGACATACTTGTTATGGAACAGTTTTATTCAACGAGAAAACTTTGAACATACGTATGCAAACGTTTAGAAACTCTGAAGCAAAAGCATAGATTTTGGAAACTTGAAGCTTTTGGGTGCGGTATTCAGATAGGACTAATCCGACTATGCTTGTTATTTTAGCCGCAGATTGTGTCTAACAGTGACGTCAGTCTCTCACCATCACAGCAACTCTTCCAGGACAATGATACATCAGTTGCCTATGAACAGCTTAACTATACCAACAACATTAAAAAGTAAGTATGGAGCTACAAAATGTACCGTACACAAAATATCGCTGACTTGCTATGTTGTAAACTGTAAGCTTATACATGTAATATAAAAAAGGAACAAGTATGCATTATTGATATTGCATAATTTTTACGATTTTCGACCTAAAATCACGCCCTACGATTTTGCTATTCCATTTTACACCTAAATCTATATTTTGAGCAAATTGACGTTTTTGGAAATGTTTTCCATATCTTATAGTCAAAGGCATAAGTTCTAAAAATTTGTAATAATTGTGGAAGCAGGCAATGTTTTTTTCCTCGATTTATCTCAAAATTGCATCAGTGGTTTAAATTACGCTTTAGTCATCAAAATTACACTTTCCTTAACAAAATATTACACTAATGATGAGAAACAGGTAGGCAGGTCTGTTCCTCCTTAAAAGGAGTGCTATTTCATGGACAGATATTGACATTAACTGATATTCCAAAGATTATCAACAACTTACGTTTTACAACTTTCAATGCTTGTCGTTTCAGATTCTTACTCAGCCAAACGTTTTACAACTTTCAATGCTTGTCGTTTCAGATTCTTACTCAGCCAGCCAAGATCGTACTCATCGAAATCGGATTCCAAGTCAGACAACAAAAGTCCGTCGTCAAACGAGGAGTCAGACGAAGTAGAATTCCAGGGTGAGTAAATATTGATTTTTTTTTTTATGTACAGAGTTATCACCTATTTTGGACGGAAACTGATCTAATCTAATTAACTTCTAATTTAGTCTTTTATCTTTTTCATTATGACGTCACTTATAAAAGACGTAATATTAATTCCATTGAAAAGTAACAACGAAAAAGAGCGCAAGAATTGCCCACCCCGTACATTTTTCAATATTTTGTCGGCCATTATGAATTACGGCAAGTAGTCTATTCTGACTTTCTCTGTTACGTTACAAGAGCCTGAGGAAGTACCTGCCACAGTGGATGATTTTGAAGTGGACATATCGGTACCCAAACCCCCCAGCTTTGGCAGTAGTACTAAGGTATGGTCATGTAATACATGTACATGTATATACATACCCAGGGCTCTCGCACCCATTTTTGTGACTGGGGCTGGGGCCTTTGAAATTTTGAAAAATAGTGGCATTTTCTCATAAACTGGGAAAATATATACATGTAGGATAAATTTGGATGCCTTTTCACTTGAAAATTAGAATTTTCAACTCATTTTGTTGAATTTACCATGAGGTGTTGAATAGACCTTCTTCATATTACTGGTAGACTTGCATTTTAGACACTCCAAGACCCGACATCATTACTTTTGACGTTATTGCTAATTGTGACATCATAAATCAGATATGAGGTCACAATTAAAAGTTACGTCAAATCTTGTGATGTCGGGTCTTAGGATGTGTAAAATACAAGTCAGTTGCGGTAATGTGAAAATCATCTATTGGATAAAAATGTCAATAAATAGGGGAAAAAAAAAAAACTATTTTGCATTGGAAATGGGGCTGAATATGGGCTCCAATTAAGGCTGATAGAGAGCCCTGATACTACTTACATAGTGCATGTAAAACAAAAACAAAAATTGAAAAATAATTGTTGGCTTATTAAAAAAGAAGAGAATGATAAAATGATCTTCCCTTTGCATCTACATGTATTTTCATTGGTTTTGATGATGAAGGCATTATACAATGTCATGTATTTATAATTTAGGTATTACTCTCTGAGCAAGGGCAGCGAGAGGAGGTCGCCTCTAGCCCTGCCCATCATAACGAGGACATCACGGAGGAGCCTGAACCTCTCAAAGAAACCCTCCCTATCCCCCCGCCCCCTCTCTCCATGCCAACCATAATAATGCCGCCACCCCCTCCTGTCATGGAAAAAGAGGATCACCCAAAACTGATTCACCTAACACAAGAAGCGCTAATCAAACACACAAGGCTACAGGAGAAAATCTACGTCAGTCAAGCGACACACGATCGGAACATCATGATGAAACACCAGGATATGACAGGTGTCATGACGCACTGATTCGCAGCGAATGAAGCGGACCCACAGTCCTGACTCTGACATGTGGGTGTCCAGGGGAAGTAAGGCTTACAAACAGGAACAAGGGGACTTACTCCAGCCGCCCTTCCCACTTAGCGTCCAGCAGCAGGACCTCAGCTTCGAGAAGACGCAGGCTTTAAAAGCCGCTCACTCTCTTATGGACGGGAGTTTTCCGGGCAGTCCAATGGCAATTTACCCGGCCGGAGTTCCGTGTAGCGTACCGTCTGATACTTCTATCAATTCCACAGCGTCTGCATCTCCATTGAAACAACCCACACAGAGGACAGTGGCCAGTACTATGGCAGGGAAGATGCAGTGGCCCTACTACCCACAGGCCGGTATGTTGTTAGCTACACTAGACTTTCAATAAATCTATCTTATACCTTCGTATGCTTCACTGTCGTTAAGGAAATATTCATACAAAGTTTTAAGTCTACTACACTTCCAATGATAGTATTAAATTGATAATATTATGATAACGACACATTTCAAGAAAAGAGAAAATTAAAAATGCAGCTGTGATCCTAATTTGTTCTTGAATTCATACAGTAGCTCATTATGAAAATGATTTATAATTCTTTCTCTGTATTCGACCCTCTTTCTTCTATCACTCTTTATTCTACCTTGCAATTCTTTCTTCAAATTCAACCAACATGTACTAGTATTTTCTCTCTATTTCACCAGGAGTATCCTTCATCCCCCAAGTGATGGGTGGATTCTACCAGACTCAACAGCCTGCCTTCACCCAGGTAATGGGACAGACCACCCTGGGCCATCCCGTTACAATGCAGGGCTCCTCAATGATTCCCGTCACCATACTACCCAGCACACACACCAGTATTAACACGCGCGGAATGAGGATCCCAACATGTGGATATTCTTATGGGGCAGGTTTTCAGGTATGTTTTTTTTTTTCTTGCACTCTTTTTATACATCCCATCTTTTTTTTTGGAGGGGGAAGGGGGGATAAACAATTATTGACCTTGATCAATACTACATGTACATTGATGTAATTCTTCAAAAAATTATGGTAAAAATATTAACGATAAGAAATGCTTTATTGAATTGTATTAATAAAATCAAGTACTGTACTGTATTTTAGTAAAATTTTTATAAAGGCTTTGTAGAATTAATATAAATGTACATCTACGTACAGTAAACAAAAAAAGATACTTTGTAAATAAGAATTCATGTAGTATTGATCAAGATAAAAAATTGTTTATTCCCCTCTCCCCTCCCCTCCCCCCCCTAAAAAAAAAGAGGGGAGTGCAAAAAAATCAAACAACCAAATTTTAATGTTTCCCATTGTAATTGTGATGCAAAGATTGCCAAAAAAAAGCTTTTATGACTTTTTTTTATGATATTCAAGCATTTGTTCACTGCTTTGTAATCTATTTATAGCCCTTACTTTCCGAGAATGGAACTAAAATAGCTACGACTTCAGACATGTCATCAACGGAGGAAACAAGCTCGTCTTACTTGTATCTGTTAGAATTAGACGAAAACAATAGTGCTACACCAGAGGTAAGGGGTTATTGTATGCTAAAATGCCTCTCTTCTAAATGAACGAACAGTTTAATTTACTAATAATAATGCAATCTTACACCAAAATAAGGGAGGGATGGTGATTTATTCTCCAGTTTTGCTTGACCCTGTGAGACAGCCTATGTGAAACACATAAGTTGTCTCAAAGGCTCAAATTGACCAATGCTAAAAGAGAATCTTATTGTGACGTCACAGTAACGTCTTCAGAAAACATGATGTTGGATGGCATGGAACGTTGTTTGAATTCACTTTTTTCTTATGTTTCATGGAAGAAGAAATAGATTCTTTCACTTTCTACTGAGTGAGACATAGAAATTTATACTCATGACGGAAATTTTCATCTCTTCCCTCGTTCCGCTACGCTCCACTTGGGAAAAGATCAAATTTCCGTCACTCGTGTAAATTTTAATGCCTCACTCAGTCGATTGTGATAGAACCTATTATTCTAAACCCAAGTGTACAAATTTTGCAAGTCCATGACGAGGCATGCTGACTCATGGACAAGTAAATTTTTTACACAAGGGTTGACAATTAGCCATCCCTCCCTCATGGTGGTGTTTGATTTTCTCCTCCGTCGTTGAGTAGAGTGTCTGTGATAATCACCTGTTTGTTGCCTTACTTCAATAACATGTCTTTGCTAGTGATGACATCAGAGGGTGAGATCGATAACGTCAGAGGGTGAGATCGATTTTTCTCCCACTTGAGACTGAGAACTCTCAATTTTCCCTGGGGTGAGATAAATCAATCTCACCCTCTGACGTCATCTATCTCACCCTCTGACGTCATCGTAAAGCGAAGTTATGGAAGTAAGGCAAACTAGTGATTAAAACAGACACTCTAGATAGTCGATAACGTGGGAGAAAATCAATCAAACACCACCATGAGGGAGGGATGGCTAATTCTCAACCCTCGTGTAAGAATTTTGCTTGTCCATGACTTGGCAAACCTCATTGTGGACTTGCAAAATTTGTACACTCGGGTTGAGAAATAGCCATCCCTCCCTCATGGTGGTGTAAAATTATAATAATCTCACCCCAGGAAAATTTGAGAGTTTTCATTTTCAAGTGGGAGAAAAATTGTATTCTCATCATTTTATTGTTTCATGAAGAAGACCCAATGTATAATATTTGTATAAATTTTCTTCTCGCAATTGAAAAAGGGCTAAGACAAAACTGACTATTCTCATAATTTGATTTTATGTAAAAATATATACTAATTGCATTTCTTCTCAATTTAAATAGAGAGAATGAATGAACAGCAATATTTTCTGTTTTATTGGTATCATAAGGAAGAAAAAAAAATTCCTATTATTTGCGTTTCTTCTTAATTCATATGGAGGGAATGAAAACCCAATATATTTTGCCAAGTTTACAACAAAAATCTTAGTTCTATTATTTAATTGTTTCATAAGGAGGAAAAAATGTATGATATTTGAATATCAAGAATGTGAACAGTGCATTCTGCTAAGATTATGTCAATTCATATTTTCTAAATTTAATAGCATGATAATGAAGAAAAATGTTTCCTATCTTCCTGCAGTACTGATTTTTGCTATTAAATTAACAGGATATGGAGGGAGTACGTACTCAGTACGGCGCCGTGAATTCGGGCGTTGGCCTCAGAAAACGAGTCACCGAACCTCCATGGTTACAGACGGTGCACTGGACACCGAAGCTTGCCCTGTTGTACACTGTACCGCGGAGAAAGAAGCACCGCATTCTAAAGGAGGACAGGGACGCTTTGTGTAAGCTGAAATCGTCAGATCTCGTACTAGAACAGATGACAGCGCTACAGGAGGAAGTCACGAGCGAACCAAAGTCCCCGGTCGTGGTGAGTTGTCTTTCTTGAAAAGTGTTGACTTCTCTATTGATTTTTAAAACAGTATTTATTACATACTTGTAATATGTATGTACATGTGGCAATATGTATGTACATGTGGCAATATAACAAAGATATTTCAGGATTTTGCTACAAGAAAGAATAACTTACATTAAGGTACATGTAGCTTGCACCTCTGGTCGTGAGAGCTTATATTCTCCCTATGATAACTTTTTTTTGGAATTTTGTGCATATCATCTCTGAACCTTTTATAAAATTTTTTTTCAAATAGACCTTAGATTGTAGAGATATCTTCATCATGTATAACATGTATAAATTCAAATGAACCCAACTTTAACATCATTCCCTATGGAAAAATCCAAATATTCACATTTTTTACATTGTAGAAACATTTTTAGCTTTACCCAATGTGCAATAATATGAAAAGAAAATATGGGGTATCCATGTATAATTTCCCTGATTTTTGACCCGAGGTACAATCTACCTTAAGCATGCCAAGCTCTCTTGTTGACTCTTCTTAATTTGACGACACATGGAATGGTAAAAATATTTTGATACGAATAATGATAAACAGAAAAAAGAAAGAATATGAAAGGTCATATTATGTATCTTGAAATTATTTGTTGACAGTGTATTGCAGAATTTGAAAAATATGATAAAATGTCATCTTGATGTAAATGTACATGTATTTGGTATTATAGAAAATTAATCTTGTTAAATATGCAAGTTATTTTCTCATTTACAGTATACCTATGAATGATCTAACATAGGAAAATTTTGCTAACAATAGACCCTTTCGCGATAAAGTACGCTCAGGTCACTTTTGTCTCTTTGTATGATACTTTTCCACTCAAAACTGTAACAATGGAATGATGACAGTGGGGAGTAGTGCATGCCACAGTTTGGAGCGATATACTGTACATGTATGACGTCATTTCATTGTTTTGAGTGGAAAAAGTACCGTACAAAAAGACCAAAGTGATCCGATGTGAACCTTATTATGAAAGGGTTTATCCTGAGTGATTATCCAGAATATGAGACATTTTCATCTCTCATCATTATTTGCTCCAATTACTGTAAGCGAGACTAAATTTATGTACCCACATAGAATTCATTGTGTATTCATAGTCAGGGTATAAACTTTATTTTTTTCAGGATGAAGAGAGTGACTACCTATTCCCACTGGAAGAGAGTGAGCTTCAGAAATTAATGGAATCTGCTGACGTTTCTAGTGATCAAGATAGTAGTGAAATGTCCGTGTGTAGCATGGAAAGAAGCCAGGACGATATGTTGTCGAGTGAGGTAATTGGACTCGAAAACAACAAAAATAGTGAAAGTAAAACGGAAAAAACTGGTGTGGAGAATTACGACAAGAATGCAGCAGAAAGTGAGTCAGAAAAATTACGAGATGAAAAAGCTATGTCGTGTGATTCTGGGGATCAGGAAAGTGTCGAATCTCCGAAGGAAAATATTGAATCATCGAGTCGGAAATCTGACGGAGAAGCGTCGTCTGTCGAGTGCGAGAGTGATTATTCAAAGACTAGCGATCTCACGCCTAGCGACCAAAGGAGTAATGAAGAAGCATGTAGTTCTATTAAAGAGTCGGATGGCAGTATGAAGGAAGTGGAAACATCCTCCAAAAATTCTGATTTTTCATCGAACGATAATAAATCGTCTTCGGAATCGGAGCCAGAAAATAAAAAAGTCCCTGTGTCTGCCCCATATGATGTGTTCTTCGTACCATTACCCGTAAAATTTTGCAAAAAGAACAAAAAAAGTGTTCCGTGGTTGGATGAGACAGAGCTCAACAGCATGGTGGAAATGGAGTATTCCATTACTTCGGAAACTTTGCAGAATCGTTTAAAACACGACAAATTGAGACTGAGAGATATGGCACAGCCGGACTTGGTGAAGCAACAGTTTGACGCTATGGTTGAGGAACTGAATTTACAAAAAGTTTCATCTCCGAAACTGTACAGTCGGCAGGACTCTCAGAAACAAGAGTTCCAGGGTGGTCCAGGTGCTGTATTAGGACCCGTCTCACCGAAGCGATTATCTTCCCATCAAAAACATAGAGAAGGACGTCGCAAGAGTAAAATCGACGAGAAACTTTTCGAGGGTCTGTTTATTACGATGTTTAATGAGAAAGAAGAATTAAGTTCTAAATCTGACTCATACCCTGACATTGAGGATGTGTCTAACTCGCTGGATGAGATAGATTAGAGAAAAACGTCATATGATCATGTCATTTCACGAGATGAATTAACTAAATAAAGAAAATTTCACTCGTATTGTTTCTTCTCGTGAGATATTCTATGAAATTAGAAGAGAGAAGACTTTGAAGTTCGCTAAGATTATTTGTCCTCACGAGATACAATGTAGATGCTGAAGTGAGAATAACTTAACTTACTGTTCCATCGCAAGATTGAGTGACTATGAAGAGAAAAGACTTCACCCAAATTGTTATTTCTCCCGAGATAAGTGGAATATAAGAGAGAAACTTCAAAAATTGGCATGATTAACATAAAAAATTTAATCTCATGAGGTAGAGTAACTACAAAGAAAAAGGACTTTATTAGAAATGCTTTATCTCATGAGATAGGAAAGATTATATTAAGACTTGTTAATCTCGATATGTAATTACAAACAGGGTTGAGTGCCTGTATTTATTTTTTCTTCGTGATTATTTTGTTGTCTTCGTCATTTAAGAAGATGTATCATCTTTCAGTTGTTTAAGAAGATGTACTATCTTTGATATTGTTTCTAAAGGTGCAGAGTTTTTAATTCATTATTATTCATTTAATTTGAATTATGATTTTCATTGTTAAGAAGTGTTTCATGAACATGATGAATATGAATTTTTTCATTGATTATGTTTATAGTACATACATGTAAGAAAATTCACAATGGTAAATAAAATAAGTTCTTGTGAATCCAAAATTTCCTGGATGACCCTAAAATTTCATTTCCTAACGGTGTAAACATCAAGCTGAAACATTCATGTATTTCCCTGTTGTATCAAAGACAAATCAACAAGGAATATTTGTGTTAAGTTTGAACTCTTAAGGTCAAATAGTCTTTGTTCTATAGGCAAAAGTTTGTTGTGACCTTGAGAATCAAAATTTGACCTTGGGTCAAGGTCAAACGTCGGCTACTACTTTTTTTTCAGAAACCTTTGTTTTGTGAAGATCATGATCAACTGCATAATTTTTATCATTCGGTACATTCACTTCATCTTAACCATGTTAACGGAATTTTTCTTGCCCTATGGATGTGTCTTTGTTGATCCAAGTTCGTAAATTTTTGTTGTTTGTTCCGGATAGGGTAGATCTTTGAACGAATAGATTTTGTGTCCATGCTCAGTGCTATTTTGAGCACAATAAATGACTGTGGTAAAGATAATTAAATCCTTTGAACATTTTCAATCCTTTGATAGATATACATGTACGTAGAAATCCTTAACAATGCTAAAACAGTTCTTTTGATAAAAAGTTGATTTCCATTCCATTGATGTCCCTATGATATTTTCTACCTCACTGGTTACCTTTCTCCTCTTCCCATTACTTTTCCCCTCTTTCCTTCTTCCTTCTTTCTTCTCTTTATCCTCTTTTCACTTCTTTCTCCCCTTGTCCTTTCATCTTTCCCTTTCTTATCCCCCTCTTTCCCTTTCTTCACCCCATCTTTCCCTTTCTTCACCCCATCTTTCCCTTTTTTCACCCCCTCTTTCCCTTTCTTGTTTTAACTCCTCTGTATCAAGTTTATATCCCATCTATTTTGTGCACATTTTCTCTTATCCAACTTAAGATAACTTATGATAACTTCATAATCTTATTGATCAATAAACCATTATCAAGTTCTCGGAATCGACCGTTAAAAACCTTGATTTTTCACATTAGACTACGGATATCAAGTTCCTTGGCAACCTTTTGAACTGTTACATCATAATTTATTTAATCAAATTTTTTACGTTATGTTTCCAGTGCTTCGTTTATGACATCACAATGAAAAACGTCGCCAAAGTATGTGATGTCCGTAGTCTGAAAAAATTAAAAATCAAACTTTATTTATTTTACAACGTTTAACAAACAAGTTACACAACTTAAATTAATGCCTCATGTTGGCTCAGATGTTGGCGTGAGGGGGTCCAATGAGCAGGAGGAAACCGGAGTACCCGGAGAAAAACCTCCTACTGAGGCCTGGGTGGGGGACCACCTACCCTCCCACATAAGCCCCTTCACCGAATCTGGGATTCTAACCCGGGACCTTAGAGGTGAGAACCGAGCGCACTACCACTGCGCTAACCCGGCCGTAGTCTAGCTATCAAATGAACATCTCGGAAATTGTCTATTGTTTCCTTTTTACCAAAAACCATTTACATGTATGTACATTTATAAAACTTTCATGTATCTGAATGTAGAGTTTGAAAACTTATGAATTGCAATTAAGTTTTTGTTGCCACTTGCATTCTCTAATATGTCATTGAATTCAATCAGATTTATCTACATGTATATTTTGTTATGTGATTGTGTTACGGCATGTACACTTAAGGCAAGTGAAAAGGAAATATTTAATTTGGGCAGCATATTTTCATTTGCTTTAATGAATATTGTGATATACAATTTACGTTTATACAATAGAAACTTCTGTTAAGTTTCAAATGTATGTTTTCTTTTTCGATTAGGGGTAGGGATGTAGTAATGATGAATTTGTTATTAAATATATAATACATGTGATGTTTTCTTAGGAGATGCATTATCCTTTGATAAGTACCCACCTACACATAATATTTCTCTCTTGTTTAAAAAAAAAATTAAAAATCTTTGTTCCATTCTTTTTGAAAATCTGAAACCATACTGTTATCAAGTCATGTAAGTTTCCCAGCTAAATTTTGTTTTATATTTTTTTTGCTATTTTTTGCTATTTTTTTTTTTATAAAAATGTCAATTTTTGACCAAAAAAAAAGATAAATGGAAAATGCTCTTATTAAAGGTGTCAAGATCAAGTTCAAGTCGGGACCTTACCAATAAGACATACTTGGTTATAGTAGTGCTAAATACCTATAAATAAGTTGAGTTTACCCCCCCCCCCATTTCCTCCCTCCTACTTTCACTTTATGTGCAATTTTGTGTACATTATGAATTTATTTGTGTTTCATCGATTTCTGTTTGTTGATATTTCAAATTGCCTGGATACTTGATTGAATGTCTAGATAGTTGTTATTCATTCACTTAAGTCCATGAATCTTCCCAAAACCTCACTAGCCAAATACCTGGGGCTACTAGAAATTCAGACGTGCTATAGACTTCTTTTAACAAGTTATTTAATGAACCGGTAAAATTTGTCTTCGCATTAGCAGTTCTAAAAAGTTTTCATGAAGACTGTATATTAAATCTGTTCCATAATCGTTTGAGAATTGCGAAATCCTTGTATAATTTCTACCTTGCAGTCACTGCGTTTTAGGATATGAATTTTATTGATATTCTGCTTTGTTCATGTTGTTTTATCATTTATTGCACTACAGTGTTAAAATTTGAATAATGTGCAGGTAATATGGGAAGGTTCGTTATCATCTATAATTCGATTTCTGTGAATCTAGAAATAATATTTGAATTCTATATTCTATGTAAAAAGGAAAATATAGATCCTGAGAATATTATTTAATTAGAAAGAAAAAATTGATTTTGGAATCTGTAAAAAACATACATGTACATTCCTGTACAAAAAGTGCAATTTTTCAGAATGATTGTTTATGTATAGATATTAATTTTACGTCCCACAAATAATTTATCATGTTTATGGGGCTATTTTTCTTAACATTGTGTTGATGAATGAAGTTTGAATTACCATTTGGATCTTGCTTTCACTTGTACTGCATAATTTTCTTACCTTGTCTCGGTAGATTATTATGATTTAAAAATCTTCAGGTTCAATGACTTGCATCTCACATCTCAAATTGATCACTTGTACAATCTGTATTTATTTGCTCATTCTTTTGGAAAGAGCAAATAAATTCAGATTTAACAACATTCCCTGTGGAATATTTGTTATTCCCCAGAGTCAGAGATTCAGGGAGATAATAATTATGATTATTTTTGTCTGTTCATCTGTTTGTCCATCTGTTAGTGTTTTCTGCAGAAACTTTCAAATTTTAATTGGTATGGAAAGAGGCTTTCACACAGTCATATATTTCACGTGTGTATTCCTTGTGACAATTCTTTTTCTTTGGTAATAAAGTTTTCACCTTCTGACCTTGACTTTGGAGTTTGACCTACCTTTATATTTCTTTTGCATATTCCTTATGATTGGACCTTTCCATTTGTACCCAAAATTTGACCTTGCAGTATGATCTACTTTTTGGATAAGAAATTTTGCACTTACTAGTCTGTCAGCAATGGCATTTGTGTTTCTTAAACCTATCTTGTTTATGAAAATTTGAACCAAAGATAGGTCTTACCTTAAAATGAAAATGCTGAAGGTAGATCCTTTGCTGATAGACATATTCTAGCACATTGCTATGGTTGGTCTTAGGAAATTGGATAAGACTGACTCATTAGCAAAAAGTACCGATGCATGTACTTTAAATCCAGGAAAGTGTTCAGTATGTCAAAAAACATACTGACCTATAAGCTGGTAACTTTGTTAATAAATTTCTGAATCATTTCAGATTTACTGGACTTCAATAATGAGATTAGTAGCATCTTTATTTAGAATTTGTACTACAATATTTTCAGAATGCCTCATGTATTATTATTTTGTTTTGTGACCAATTTTTGCTCCTAAATCATGTTGAATATAAATTATTACATGATGTCATTGTGATATTTTCGTTACCATGGTTACATTGTAAACGTCCGACATAATTTTGTTGTCTTTGTATATATGTTGCTTTACTTTCGACGTTGATTTCTGCTGTACATACCAACACTTGATGTCATTGTTATATTTGTTGTGTAAGAAAACAACAAATGAAAATAAAAAAAATTGTCAAATACGAGCGTTATAATTTCTTCCTTCGTGCCAGAAATTGAAATTTTAATGGATTTGGACTCACCGTTTGTTACCTGTCCTTGATGAAGATGCCCAACATCGTTCCTTCTCTTTTATGTCAACTGCCACACAAGGGTAACATATAGCATTTTTGTCTACCATTACAAGTCTGTCTGTCTGTCTGACTGTTTGTCTGTCTGTCTGTTTGGTGCTCACACTGTCGCTTAAATGGCTATAACTTGCAGGGATGGTTTAGAATGATCTGAATCCAATACCTATTTACGGTCAAGGTCACCTTCATGGCCAAGGACATTAAAGGTTAAAAAATGTAACACAACAAAAGACGAACCTCTTAAACTGTCTGTATAGTTTACATTAACAGTGTAGATGCTGGTGACTTGGTCAAAGGTCAAGGTCATAAGACAATAAAAATTGCAAACGGTTTCCTATTTAGCTTACCTCAGTTGTGTAGGTATTGATGATTTGGTCAAAGGTCTAGGTCATAGGTCATTTACTATTGCAAATGGTTTCCAGATTATAAATGAGTATGATTATCGTAAGTATGCAGCAAGTGGAAAGTGTCCTTGACCTACTTTCTACAGTTGATTGACCTCCTTCAGAAGATTTGAATTTAAGTTTATATTGAAATTTATTATTAAGGGAGTTGCAAAACTCAGCTCTTTTAAAAATGGATCAGTGAAAGAAAGTCAAACACAAAAGCCGAAAACAGATTCAAAAAACCACAATCGATAGTCTCACGAATTTTGGAACACCCCCCCCCCCCCCACAAAACAGCACTTTCTCTCGCGAAAAGAAAATGGTGATCGTGATGGGACAAACAGACGGAGATAATAACAGGTGATGAAATGTCAGATGGACATCTTATGAGATGGCAGGCAGGCGGCATCAACAAAAGGTTTTCGTACTTTAAATAACTTTGCAGATGTACCTAACAGACTTAGTAAACTTATATTAATCGAAACATGGAGAACAGAAATCTCGCAGCAGATGCAGATGAAGGATTTTATGCCTCAAAAGCCAAGGTCATAGGTCGTTTTGAATTCGGAAGAAAATGCACTGATACGATATGACTTTCATTTGTCAAGTCATCTAGACTCTTCAGCCAACCTGATGGAAGCATCTTATGCACAGCTTCAGAATAACCTTGACGAATATTTGCATATTTTGTAGTTGTTCACCAATCATATTGCCAAGAGTTATTTTATCCGTGCAAGTATGTCACGTTTGATTACAGTATACCGGCAGTCATGACTGCCGGTAAAAATAGTGCATTTGCACTAGACAACTGAAGTCACAGTCATTCATAAGTTGCTTGAACTGTGCGGTAGGAAAATTCCATTATAACGCAAATTAACTTGACCAATCAAAAGCCTTTCAGTATATATTCGCGGGAAAAGCGGAGAGTTCCGATTAAAGAATTTGGGGGAAATAAGGGGAAACTTCTGAAAAAAAAATCCTATTAAATTATGTGACTACGCACAGTCTTATCGATTTTTATATCGCTCATTAATTTCTTTGTTGCATTTATCAATTTGTCTTTGGAAAGAAAATATACAAACAAAATGGAGTATCCTCAACGAAACAGCTTAATCGGCTGGATGGTGAGAAACTTTTTAATTAGCAGTGGCGGATCCAGCGCCCCCTTTGCCGGGGGGTCAAGGAGCGAATTTTGCCGATTTTTACTGAAAATTGGCAAAAATATACCTGTTTTTGGAAAATTTGGGGTCAGTGCCGGGGGGGGGGGGGCGAGCGCCCCCTCCGCACCCCCCTGAATCCGCCACTGATTAGCCCACTGGCAGCCTCGCATTCTAAGTATCCAAACGTTTCTTTGATGCAATTAGGGATTTTGAAGGCATAGGGTTTACTGTATTGTTAAAGGAAAAATATCATTGTAGATATTAATGTGCAATATTTCAATTCAGAATTGCGATGCCAAAGCGTTGTCACGACGACATGTCCTACTTTTGTGAAGTGGATAGCTCTGGTCACGTGTTTTTCACTAGTCACAAAAGAATGTTTCTTTCTATCGGACAATTGCCCCTATTGCAATGTTGAATCTGATGAATCAAATCGAAAGTTGACAAACCTGTACAAATCTAGAATAAGTCGATATCTTGATTTTTTAATTTTTTTTTTTCTGTCAGAAATTTACATTTTCATGGAAAAAATGCAAAAAATTATAATACAGAAATTTAATGTAAACGTGGAAACTTTCGGATGGGGTAATTTTCGCGCATTTCACGAATTAATTAGTTTCGTGAAAATTTACCCTTCGCGAAAATAACACTTCTGCATATCTACAAAGGCTGAGACATTAATATCGCGAATATTTCCCCCAAGCGTAATTTATTGATGTTATAATCGCGACTCCCCCTTGCGAAAATAACCACGTTTACAGTAACTATTTAAATGGTTAATCTTCATAAACAGTGGAACACAGGGATTTATCGCGCTTCCCAGTTGCTTGATGTGCAAATTGGGTTTCATAACCCATAGTAAACATGGTAAATCGAGCAACCAGGAAGCGCGATAAACCCTCGTGCAATGGAACAAAAATCTTTCATTTTTTGAAGTACGTTTCCGGTGAGTACTTATTAAAGATGTGTAGTATAGTATTATAAACGTGGCAGTGAACATAGCGGAACCCACCCGCATTAAAATAGAAAAGGGGATCACAGGGAGACAAAGAGAGAAATCTATCCTAATTACACCCATTGAATCATGAAAGATTTCGCTTTTGAGAAACATTATCGGACCCTATATAGAACGAAGCATTTGGTACACGATTGGGGTGTGGGGAGGATGGGGGTGGAGAGTTGGATTCTCCCTTGCAGCTTATGATTAAAAAATATACGTAAAACGGGAAAAGTAAGGGTTTTTGGTACTCTAGGTGTATCCGCCCTTGGTTGCTTTCAAACATTGCTTGTTTAATCACATTTGTATGCATTACATTGGCGGATCCAGGAATTTTTTTCAAGGGGGGGTCCTAAAGTCGATTTTTTGAAGAGCAAAAAAAAAAAAAAAAAAAAAAAAAAAAAAAAAAAAAAAAAAAAAAAAAAAAAAAGCAAAAAAATAAAGTTAATGTCAGTTCTGTTATTAATAAATCAGGTAACTGGAGAGCAATGGCGAGCAAGAAGCTTAAAATCTTGAATTTTCACATCATAGTACTTGATTATTGATTGTCAGTTCTAATATGTAAATACAACAAATGGCGAGCGATAGCGAGCCAGCGAAAATTTTTGTCTGAAGATTGGAGTAAAATCCACTATTCGTGTCTTCTTCAGTTTCTTTTCGTTTTCTTAGTGCCCTTGTTTAATGACCTAGGTGTAATGTATATGTATTGTATATAGGAAAGCGCAGCATCATTTGAAAATTACGTACTTGTATGTAATAAAATTCTGGCGAGCGGAAGCGAGCCAGAGAAAATTTTTGAAATGCTGACGTCAAAATGTTGATTTCCAATACAAATTCATGATATATTTTTCAAACATCCTGACAACAAAAGGGGAATTGGGACTTAATCTTATGAAATGTGTATATTAATAAAAAATAAATTAGCTATGCTTCGAAAATTCCAGGGGGGGGGGGGGGTCCGGACCCCCCCCCCCCCCGACCCCCCTCTGGATCCGCGCTTGGCTTACGCTTTTCAGTTTAAATCTATTCAAATTCATTTTAATTCGAAAATCCGCAGAACTGATGCATTTAAATATCCATTGAAATTAAAAAGAAGAATTTACTTAGCGTAATGAGTTTTCAAAAAATGAAATCGATTCGCAAAATTGCTTGTTTGAATCAAACACAACTGGACATGATTAAGGCCGAATTTGTTTGTATTCCTCGGTTAAAGGTCAGTGTATGGAACTTAGATCAATAAAGCTCAATACAAAAGACGATCGAGTAAACCAATAAAAAAGTTTCGGATACTAAATCCTTAAAAAGTGAAGACCGAATTAGCCTGTGGTTTAGGAACCTTTTTCAAAATGAATGTGCCATTGTTGAAAATGAATGTGCAATGAACAATTTGAAAAAAAAAACAACAACAATAAGAATATATATTTTTTTCAAAACCTAGCTAGCTCTTATATTTACTTCACTTTACATGTCTGATCCATGCTGCAAATGATCTGTTCTATAAGCTTAAAATTCATCAAAGATGCAAAGTGCCGAGTTGCAAAACTTGACTGGTCTCGACAGATGGGAAACATCACAGGCACGTTTCAGGTTGATACACATTCACATATAAATATATGCACAACCTGTAATTGTCCGAGATAAAGCTTTCAGGACGATTGTTATTGATTTCCGTATCAATAACATTAACAGTGTGACGTAATGACGCCCAGGATCGCGGATGAATTCAAATTGCATATCAACAAGTATGAATAAATATAGAAAGTAGGAACATCATCATATAGAGAGCCAAATCATAACTAAAATCTTCCCCATAAATCCCTTACCTCTTTCAGCGACTGTGTCTTGACGATTGTAAAATACGACATCAAAACAAGCGACAGGGGCAGGCGCAGCTACAATAGCTCTCTGTCGGTTGATGTCACATCCTACACTCAACGGAATATTTCGGATGAATATTTCTTGTTACATTCAGCGTTGCTTGTTATAATTCCAAAATAACCCAACCATAAACAGTACACAGTATAAGACAAATCCATGAACTAACGCTGTCAACATTTCATGATTTCACCGCGCTGCAACTGAGTCAAACGGATACTACTAGTAAATGGGAATACATTCCGCAAACAAAACTAGTTCCAAACAGTCAACATCTAGAGAGTAATAAACAAGTTATCTGGTCATATTTTGTCATTATTCCTTTGCTGAATTTCTAATTTGTAATACTTGGTATGTCATAATGCATTAATTTATGGCATTTCAGTAATACTGAATAAGCGTGACGTTGTCATGGGAAAATCTAGCTGTTCCTTTCTAAAATTAACTCCCCTCCGCATTGGTGAACGGATTCGCTTTATAAATAGAATCGGGCGCTTCCTTTGTTATATTTTTGGCTTTGAAAGCGCATATATATAGAATAAGTGTCCAATTTTGTGTGTTTATGCAGAAATAAATTACAATGGCTGATGCATTTATTTGATAAAATGCGCTAACGCGCATTATATCAAAATAAATGCATCAGCCATTGTAATTTATTTCTGCATTAACACACAAAATAAGACACTTATTCTATAATTAAATCAAATGTTTTTCAGAAAAAAAAAAAACAGATGTCTCCCCCTCCCTCTAAGTTACTTTGACCTTGGGCCAAGATGATGTAAAACCTTTAAGTCATGGGCAACATCATACTAAAACATGAAAGTGATTCATTATATTGTTTGAGGTAAAGCCCAAACATGATTGGCATATACAATTTCATTATAAGCATATTTAGTGAAATTGACTTTGGTCACATGACCTTGGATATTGGTGATCTGAAACCTACATTGTATGGATCATGAGCAACAAAAAACAGAATTAGTGATTGGATGCACGGTTCAAAATATTAAGCCTCAACATGATAAGCATAGACAATTTCAGCCTGGACATGATTAGCATATACAATTTCATTACCAAAGTAAGAAGTGACCTTAATCATGTGACCTTGGGACAATGTGATAAGAAACATTTAGTCCTGAGAAACAACATACTAAAATATGAAAACAATTGTAAGAAGGGTTCAGAAGATATAGCCCAGACAAGATTAGTACATACAATTTCATTAAAAAGAACTAAATGATCTTGAGCTTGGGCACATGACCTTGGGTCAAGATGATAAGAAACCTTCCAATCCCGAGCAGCAGCATTCTAAAGTACCAGAGTGATCCAGTATACGTTTCCACAGATATAGCCCAGAAGCTATAGCATTTGCAATTTCATTAAAAAATGTAATATTTGACCTTGACCTTAGTCATATTACCTTGGATCAAGGTGGTGTGAAACCTTTGGGTCATCAGCACCATCACACTAAAATATGAAATGATCCGATTACAGTTCAAAAGATTAATACAATTTCATTTAATTTTATACTAATTGACCTTGACCTTGGTCACATGATCTTGAGTCAACGTGATGTGAAACCTTCGGTTATAATTTCAATTTCAATTTCATTTAATTGTATACTAATTTCAATTTCAATTTCATTTAATTGTATACTAATTGACCTTGACCTTCGTCACATGATCTTGAGTCAACGTGATGTGAAACCTTCGGTCATAAGCAACAACATACTAAAATATGAAAACGATCCTGCAACCAGTTCAAGAGATATAGCCCAAACAGGAATGCATGTACAATTTCATTAAAATTGTACTACATAACCTTGACCTTGGTAACATGACCTTGGGTCAAGGTGATGTGAAACCTTCAGGTCATAAGCAACAACATACTAAAATATGAAAGTGATCCGGCAAACGGTCCAAGAGATCTAGCCCGGATAGGAATGCATGTAAAATTTCATTAAAAATGTACTAAATGACCTTGACCTTGGTCACATGATCTTGGGTCAAGGTGATGTTAAACCTTCGGGTCATACTAAGTAAGCAACAACATACTAAAATATGAAAGTGATCTGGCAAACGGTTCAAGAGATCTAGCCCGCACAGGAATATACGCATAATTTCATTAAAGATGCACTAAGTGACCTTGACCTTGGTCACATGACCTTCGGTCAAGGTGATGTGAAATCTTTGGGTCATAAGCAACAACATGCTAAAATATGAAAGTGATCCAGCAAACGGTTCCTGAGATATAGCCCGGACAGAAATGTATTCATAATATCTTTAAAAATGCACTAAGTGACCTTGACCTTGGTCACATGACCTTGGGTCAAGGTGATGTCATAAGCAACAACATACTAAAATATGAAAGTGATCCGGCAAACGGTTCAAGAGATCTAGCCCGGACAGGAATGTATGCATAATTATATTTAAAATGCACTAAGTGACATTGACCTTGGTCACATGACCCTGGGTCAAGGTGATGTGAAACCGTCGGGTCATAAGCAACAACATACTAAAATATGAAAGTGATCGGGCAAACGGTTCAGGAGATATAGCCCGAACACGATGTGTGACAGACGGACAGACGGACAGACAGACAGACGACGAAGGCAAAACCAATATGTCTCCTCCCCGTTGGGGGGGGGGGGGGGGGGGGGGGAGGGGGGGGGGAGACAAAATTCAGAAACCATTTTCAGTTACCGGAGTCCTATGAATTTGACCTTTGATCCCAAAATCAATAGGGTTATCCTTGATTCATGGAAACATTTCTGACAAGTTTCATGATTATAGGTGCAATACATGCTCAATATGATCCCGAAACCATTTTCAATTATCAGAGTCCCATGACCTTGACCTTTGACCTTATGATGCCAAAATCACTAGGATTCATCCTTGATTCATGGGAAACATTTACAGAACATTTCATGATCATAGGTACAATACAGGCTCAAATATTATCCGGAAACCATTTTCAATCATCAATGATATGAGCTTGACCTATGGCCTTTTGACCTCAAAATTAATAGGGGTCATCCTTGATTCATGGAAATCATTTCTGGCAAGTTTCATAATTATAGGTGCTGTACAGGCTCTAATATGGTCCGGAAACCATTTTCAATCATCAGAGTTCTGTGACCTTGACATTTGACCTTTTGACCCATAAATCAATATGGGTCATCCTTGAGTCATGAGAAATATTTCTGGAAAGTTTCATGGTCATAGATGCAATACAGGCCCTAATATTGCCCGGAAACCATTTTCAATCATCTGAGTCCTATGACCTTGACCTTTGACCTTTTGACCTCAAAATCAATCGAGGTCATCCTTGATTCATGGGAAACATTTCTGGCAAGTTTCATGATCGTCATCCGGAAACCATTTTCAAACATCGGAGTACTATGACCTTGACTTTTGACCTTTCGACCCCAAAATCGATAGGGGCCATTGATGTATCATACTTGACTTATAGTCTGGAAACTAATTTCAAACATCGGAGTACTATGACCTTGGCCTTTGACTTATTGACCCCAAAATCAATTGGGGTCATCCTTGACTCATGGTGAGTACATGTATGAAGTTTCATTGCACTAGCATGTATCATACTTGACTTATAGTCCGGAAACCAATTATTGACGCCCGCCCAACCGCCCAGACGCCCGCTCACCCACCCGTCTCATATCAAATCAAAATAATAGGAATGGATAGATATGGAAATTTTAATGACTTTGCCTTGCCTTCTCGACTTTGAGACTGGATAACTGATAGGCACTTCTATTAATGTTGACTATAAATGGAAGACATATATATATACATCCTTTCGTGGACTTCGTTTATTTTTCTGTATTTATTTGAGCTATTTTCTATATACTATTAACCATTTATTACGAATAATTATCCTACACTATTCACATGTGACCATGCAAATAAAGGGCCGATATGGACTGGGGGGGGGGGGGGGGGTTACGTGTCAGGATCCATTGCGATTCGCTAAAATAATATATTTTTTCCAAAATCATAGGCTAGATGCTTCCTCTCCCCCCTCCCTCCTCCCCCTGGTGAAAACATTTCTAGATCCGCTAATGGAAGTGTTTAATGAACGATTTGTCGATGCGTGATAGGAAACTGAATAAATGAACACATTACGGGAAATGAATACGTTATGAAAATTGCTTCCCTGTTTCCTTTTTCCTATTACGGTCTTATTCGCATCGAAAGGACTCGTACAAAACATTTTAAAATTTTTAATAGGTCAGGGATACAAGTAGGAGTTAAGTTGTATATTTCTCTCCCGAAGTAGTAGTTCAATTGCATTAATCTAAGTCCTTGTGGATATATAGCTGGACAGGAACTTAAAAGATTTATTTAAATTTCGTCAGCCATGCTGGATTAGGAATGGATTGCCCTACTGACTTTTTTCGCCTCCTACAGTTGCTCAAAATCAGTAAGTATAATTTTTTGTAAAATAAAAAGCTAATGTATCACGATCAATTATTTTGAATAATATTTTTTTAATATTTTGAATCTGATTAGTAATGTGAAATTCTGTATCCTTTACTCATGTTATTTCCTTGCAAATAATATTCAACGCCAGATATAGCTCACCGACACAATTCAAGCGCGGATCTAATGGGGTGGGTGGGTTAGGGATGGTCAAAACTGGTAGGAATTACAAGTTACACATGTATTCAGATAATATGCTCAAAACAATACTTCATAAGCTTGAACATTAGCCCTGCCTTGCGTGTAACCCCCTCCCCTTCCCTGTTCCCGATATGTTCTCTACTGTCTGTAGAGGCGTAGAGATTCGAAAAAGCAAGAACATTTAAAAAGGTTTTTCCAAATGATTAAATCAAAATATCAATGTTTTAAAAGGGCCCTTTATTGCAATTATTGATTCCTTTATATGGTCAGAAACCTGTCTGCAAAATGTTTCATACTATTTCATGCTAATTTTCCGCAGAGCGTCAATAGGTATACATATATAATAATGAGTTAACTAAATATTTCACCATTATTTAAAACCCCCCAATAAACAACAAACGGGATGTTTTCACACCACAATTTAGGGTTACTTGCATTTATAAGGCTTGAATTATTTCGATACTTTCATGGGTTGTAAAAGTGATAAATTTAATATCAAGAGGCTTGTACCTGACAATGGTATAAGAGTTCTACTATTTTTCACATAGATATTATTTATCACCATAAGGACGCCAATGAAATGTATTGGTCACAAGGCTTGAATAGATTTAAAGAAAATTGTTTAAATGGTCACCAAAATATTTCATATTTTTATTCAAACGCAAAATTATGACTTAATACATGTATATTGCTTTAAGACAGTGATGAGAAGGATTCATTTGACTTCCAATCCTATAAATGCAATAGGACAACGTCATGGTAAACAAGTTTAGGTCCAAGGCAATGCTTCAAAGGAACAAACAGAAATACAGTAAGTTGATCAGTTTATATGATTCGTGACGCGTTAACCACACATATTTTGATTTCTGA
The DNA here is from genome assembly GCA_033119305.1 of Pinctada imbricata. NCBI lineage: Eukaryota > Metazoa > Mollusca > Bivalvia > Pterioida > Pteriidae > Pinctada > Pinctada imbricata. Next base: position 33,598,412 of record VSWD01000004.1, on the reverse strand, counting down.
TTTTCGTTTTAGTTGAATGGAGGTACACAACGAAATAATATGTATTATGTGTTACTACCAATTACAATTTGCTTTCTTCTTCTCGTGGTATACTACGGATCCATCCATTCAGAACAGCTGGTCATTCATCAAATTTATGGACCCAATGATAATGCAACATATAAATTGTATTATTGTATAACTGCTGCAAATTAATGATGCTATTAAATTTGAAAACGTTTAACATTTGTACAACTTGGTGAGTGTCACTGCTGGTGGACCAGGAGTCCGGTTTGATTTTTTCTTCAACGCATACGAAAATTTCTGTTATCAAAATTTCTTGAAATTTCTAAAACATGGGTCCTATAGCATCATATTCCACCCATCCTGCTATGTATTTTGGTACATTTTTGGACATAATTATTATCACACTCTTTGGCCACATTACATTGTTTAGAATGAGGATTTCTTACGGGGGTTAAGTACCCGAAACGTGCATGTCTTGTCCATGCTGCAAATTTATCTCTTCTTAAATGATGCTTTTGAATTTGAAGACGTTTAACACTTGTATCTCTAATATTTCACGTCTTCAAATTCATAGCATCATTTAAGAACACATGCAGCGTGGATTAGACATGCATGCACGCTTCGGTTACTTAACCCTCATCAGTGTTCCTCAATCCAACCAAAGTTATGTAAAAAAAAAAAAACTACCGAAAGACGTAGCAGGATGGTCGGGATGTGATGCCACAGGACCCACTTTTCAGAAATTTTTAGAAAATTTGAACAGAAATTTTCGAATGCGTTTTACGAAACGACAAAGACGTGTGCCCTCGGGACTCGTAGACCAGCAGTGACACTCACCAAGTGAAAAGTTATGCATAAGAGTTAAAGAAGATCCTGACGAAAATCTCAACAGCACTCACAATAGAGCACTAAGTTGAGCATCGACGGACCCCTAGCAAGCCAGAGGTGGGACCAGGTGTCCGGGAGGAGAAGCATCCCATGTTGACTGTTGACTAGCCGAACCCGCCGTCGATGTTCATGCACGAAAATGAAAACAATATATAAAATACATGCACTATAAAATACGAGCACTGTCTGAGAATGTGTCTATAGAGAAAGTGCAATGACGACCATGTCAGGGAAAATATTCAAAACATTCACTGTCAAACCCTTCGCGGAGAACTTTTTTACGAGCTCCACACGGCAAAGGGCATAAGTGTGACACAAATGAGTTAAGGAAGATCCTGACGAAAATCTCAACAGCACTCACAATAGAGCACCAAGTTGAGCATCGACGGACCCCTAGCAAGCTAGAGGTGGGACCAGGTGCCCGGGAGGAGAAGCAAAACTCACTATACCAACATGCAATTAATCGTGTGTTCTGTAATTGATTGCATATGGAAGAGATCAGGCATGGTCATGTAAGGAGCTAGGATAAGAGGTAGTTGAAAGACAATGATAGATATTATCACAAACCAACTACAAAGCTTGAAGTACATGTCTGACATAGGTCGTATTCTGTATTTCTGAAGCGCAGATAGGCCAGCAATTCATAGAAACATAAACTGTTTTATCAGGAAGGTTGGGAAATAAATCTATAGAGGAAGAGGAAATCTGTCATAATTTTGATTTATGGATATTCCCGTTAAGGTTTTTATTCAATTTGTCCCCCCCTCGAAAATCCGCTAATACTATTTGCGAAACACGATGAAAACGTGTTAATTGGAAATTAAACATTTTTATATATTCATTTTGTCTTTTACTTTCAGAAACTCTACTCTGCTCTCTTATATGCATTATATCCTTCGTGGCCATATTGAAATGTTTCAATGCAAATACAAGAGAGGGGCTGCATCGAGAAAAGGAAGCGTACAAGAAATGGCTTGTGAAACTGTGTAAAGAAATTCCGGCAGATTCACCTCAGGTCGCTTGCATGAAATACCAAGGACGATTGGGAAATTTGCTGTATATGTACGCTTTTCACTATGTTTATTCCATTCAGAAGAATGTAGCAATGGTTCGTACCGGAAATTTTGATCTCGACAGAGTGTTCGTTTTGGAGGAAGGTAAATTTTTAGATGAGTCTCAATACAACAACACGTTTTGTCGTTGTATGAAGTTTATGCATGATAGATTTGACTGTGGTTACGACGAAAACATAACAAGTATTAGTGATGGACAAAGCGTTTCGTTCATTGGATATTTTCAAAGTTGGAAGTATTGGATCGAACACGAACATACAATACGTAAACTATTCACATTTCAACCTGAGGTAAAAAATTCTGCTGAGCGCCAATTTCGAAAAGTATTAGAAAGTAAAGGGTGGAGCCATGAAACTGATGTATTTGTTGGGATTCATATACGACGAGGAGACTACGCAAAGCAATACTTGATAGACTTTGGACAGAAGACTGCGCCATTGACCTATATCAATAAAGCAGTCGCAATAATGAATAATATTCACAAAAGATTTTCAGTCAAATATATCGTATTTTCGGATAATATAAAATGGTGCATACGTTATGTTCGGATAAAACAGAAAGACGTTTTCTTTGTGCAGGACAACACAGCCGCGGTGGATATGGCTATGATGACGTTAACCAATCACTCAATAATAACAGCTGGTACATTTGGTTGGTGGGCCGCCTTTCTCACCAACGGCACAACTCTATACTACAGAGATATTTTCACAAAAAATACTCTTTATGCAGAACAATTTCCCAACCAAGACACAGGTGATTTCTTCCCGCCCCACTGGATAGGGATTGATTAATAAAATGTTCATGCGTTTTACACATTTACATGTTTAGAATTTTACACACTGTATTTACAAAATTTTCTGTTTTTATGGCTTTAAAAAATGTATCAAAATTTTGCTAGGATCGAAATTGAATCACGAAATAAAAAGCGGTAAAAAATTCCCATCCACTTGAAAATTGACTTTCGTCTCATAATTTCTAGACACAGAAAATTAAAACATTCAATTACGTCATAATTACGTCATAACCTATGACGATTTTTTAGACATATAGGATAGCCATTCACTTATTTAAAATGAGAGAAGAAAAGATCTCGACCAAGGCAACTTACGTTACAGTGGAGCACACAAGCCCATGGTAACATACAATGAACATCATGCATGACGTCTAAGTAACCAAAACTGTTGGAGAGTTTATTGTTTCTATGTTAAATGTCTTCAAATTGAATAGCATAATTTAGAAACAGATGAATTGGCAGCATGGACCAGACATGCACGTTTCGGGTACTTAACCCTCGTCATTGATCCTCAATCTAAACAATGTAATATGCCAAAAAAGTATGAAAGTTACTATGTCGAAAAAGCGGCATGTTTTATTTGGTGTTCCTTATCCCTTTTGCATCTATTGCTGTGCGTGTCTACTCTATTTTTTTGGATAGGGTGTTTTGCTGTTGGTGCTATAACCGGGTGTTGTTGGAAATCCCCTCCTATCTTTCATGTTTGAGAAAAGATTTTATTTTGAAATGAAGTGTTTGAACAATCATCGATTTGAGAATATAAAGATAAGCGACATAATTAAATGTAGCCTGAAAAGTTGGAGGGTTTATCCAGATGCATGTTATCCAGATGGCCACATCATTTTCTAAGACCATCGGATAACCACACCATTTGCTAAAAGCAGATGGCCATCCAAAGTCGGCGCCGGGTGCACATTGGTCTCCTTCCTTTTATGTGTTGTCATCAATGTTTAATGTTTCTGTACGTCTGTTACGATTGTTTTGTATGATGTTCTAGTGATTATTGTTGTGACTTTTTGCAATTTGGAGTTTGTATGATGTCATTTATATGTCACTTTTTATGTGGGTTTGTTTCGCTGGGTGAATGCAGGTTGGTCATGCTGGAGATCATTCCCTTTCCTTTCTATGGATTGATAATTTAATTGCAATAATAGCCGGTTATTGCCGCATATTGGTACCTCATGTTTGCCCTTAATGATTATGTATTTTCATTGTAAAGTTTGGTTATTTTCGTTCTCATGGGTTTCCGTTCATTTTGTCTCGTTATCTCCGATGTTACTGTAGTTTTTCATGGAATCTGTTGTTGCAGCAATCTTTTTGTCCTGTGTATGTATTCCGAATGCTCTTATTTGAATTTTTCCCCTTGGCCACAAAGTTGGTATAGTAAATCATTGGTAAACGATTGTATCGAATAGTGCCCTCAAGTTCATGATATGTTAACGTAGTCATATATACTAGTATATCTTACCTACTAGTAAAATTTATGGTTTGAAGAACCGAATGAACACTTTATCAAATACTAAATCTTCAAAAAAAGGAGGGGATCTCCAACATACTTGGTTGGAGAATACACATCAAAACGTCGAAATAATCCATGTAATAACACAGAGTGGACATACACAGTAAGAGACGAAAAAAGGACAAGGAACACCAATACTACATCAAAACACACAGAACCTAAGAAACTACACATAAACAAATGGGTAATCGTTGCCGACTTAGGACGGTATTTGCCATGTAAGTAGCAAATAATGTGTTTATCCGGATTACGTGCGCACAACCCATCCATTTTTCTGGTTATCCAGAAGGGCAAAACTGAAACAAACAGTGAAAACTTCGAACAAGAATCTCGCCAACAAACATCACGAAGCGAAAGAGTAAACTCTTTATATTAAAGACAAATAACTGGCTGAATAAGGAAATTAAGGAAGGAGGGGATCTTCGACAACACTCGGTTGCAGCACCAAAAGCAAATTTCCAGAACACCCAAGGCAAAAACACAGAAAAGACATCAACAGAGAGAGACGCAAAATGGACAAGGAACATCAACTCACACCATAGAAACATTAAACACAAAATACCACACATAAACCAACGAAACAGTGGGCAAACGGTGCCGACTTAGGACGGCCATCTACCACGCAGATGGACGCACATTTGATACCAATGATTGGCTGACTACACAAAAAAGACTGGAAGACGCAAGGGCCCAGGCAACACACCGATGAATATATAAATGATCAAGGGCGTACGAAATACAGTCCGTGCTTTGCTGGCTGTAGCGACCTCTTGCATGTTATAATCCGAGGAGGACATGAAAAGGAAGCTAGATAAAAACTGATATCAGATCTAGATATCTCCACTAAGGCAGATTAATATTCACAACTAAAAAGGTTTAGATGAACTTTTGGATTAAAGACATGGATTGACACAAATAAAGGAGATCCCCAATAACTTTCCTATTTTAACACTGTAAATAAAACAAGATGACACCTTTATACTAGTATCTATTTTTTATGAAATGAATTGGTAAAGTTTGCAGCGAGACCGAGTCAGTATTTGGATAGACCAAATCCACTGGTCAGTCTGAATGATGAGCGATTAAGTGAAAGGAATCGATTTCAACGAAGTATTTTAATTTATATAATGGCTGTGTAGTGTTGTGGACGGTAGGATACGGACCAAATACAATCGAAGTTAGACAGTCCTATGTAAACCCATTTGCAGGTAAGTAATCATTGATTATTATTTACATTCTATACCATATCAAGCGACTAGTACCTTAATTACACGAGATATTTTCACTATGTACAGTATCTACCTATATTTAGAATATTTTGGGTGAAATCAAACGTGAATCTGGACATTAGGGGTTGGTGGAGATAAAACCCCAGGAATTTGCCAAAAAATCCTATATTTTCTCATTTTTTTCGATTTCCCCCCTCAAAACCACAAACTGGAGTCATCATACTACGACTTCGTTCAGAGGTCAAGCAGACTAACAGAAAAAAAAACAACTATTGAACCAATGGTACATTCGTAAGCGACTGACTTAGTCACTGAATATGTACTGCTGCAACTTTGTTTTTTATTTCTTAAAAAAAATTGGATGATCAATTAAAAATACGAAGCGTTATAACATTTTATAAGATCTCGTTGTCCTCAAAGTTGGAAGATAAAATCCAAAATACGGAAGTTAAGTATTTAAAGGAAAAAAAATTCTGTACGGCTTAAGTGACGGGTGTTGCTAGCAAACAGGAGATGCTTACTCTCCCCGGACACCCTATCTGATCTCCATTGGAGTTTCACTTTCGCTTCTTTGCAGAATTTTTAGGTTGTTTGTAATATTAAGATATGCATAGAGCTTTTTTTTTGTAAAATAGATATTTATTGGTGTTGAAAATTGGTTTGTAGAAATCAACTTGTGCTGAACCGCGCACATGTAAATTGCTGATGGTCATTTGTCTGCATTTTTTATTAGTTTAAAATATTTTAGAACATATACTGAACAAAAAAAGTTATGTCCTTCTTTTTGTATTGGTTTAGCAGGAATCGTGGAAACAAATTTCATTCAGAGGCGATATTCTCGAAAAATATTATTTTGAATTAATATTAAACAGTATATCGATTAATTATTCGACTCTGACAATGATCTTGTTTAATTGCTGTAAATATGACGTATCATCAAGGTTTTAATCAAAGGGGTTTCACCTGTTTGATCATCTCTGGTAAGGGCGTTTCTGGATCCAAAAGAATTTTACTTAACAAATCGGTATGTGCACACCCTTAGATACACATTCAATGTGCTTTTGGTTCTTGACATGGCGCATGACCGTCTGTGGACTTCCGGTGTCATTTAAGCTAAATTTTCTTGAATAACAAGCTATTTGACAGATTTATGGATAGTCGATTTCAAACTTTTATTCCGTTTTTCAATGGAGAAATCTCCTATGCTTATTTATACACTTTTTGCTCTCGAAAGCAGTCAACAAGAACAAAGAAACAGAGAAATTTTCCTTACAAGGTGAAAACGCTTTGTTTCGTCACGCTTCATTACGTTCAATGCCTGAGTGATAAAAAGAAAATTTTGGATTTTTTTTGAGTAAATTTTACTATTTCAACGGTTATAACGTTTCATCTGCACAAGTGGTGACCTTTCATTTTGAGGGACATAACTTTTTTTGTTCAGTATATAAAATGATAATGGTGATTGCTGTATAATTTTAGTGTTCGCTGTGTTGCTATCTGGTTATGACAAATTCAACAAGGAATTATTATGTTTGTAGGGCTTATTTCGTTTATCAATTATAGTGCACATCTACAGTTTACTCTCGTTTACTCAAACTCGGATAACTCGAATTCCGATAACTCGAAATTTTCGCTAAGTCAAACTAATTTTTAGGTGTCATAACTCATTTAACATTGAAAATTCATCTCGATAAGTCGAACCACGAATAAATTTCAAATCTCAAACAAAAATGAATTAATTATAATGAGATCGGTGGACAGATAATTGATACTTTTTTACATACATTAAAGGTACCTTGATCGTCAAAAGAAGACAACAAAAACGTGTGTGAACGGTGATAGAGAAAGGGACATCAGTCTAATTAAAATCGATTGCTGGTCATGTAGTCAGTAAGTCGAACTTCTGATAAGTCCAACTTTTTCCGATGGTCCCTCAATGTTCGAATTATCGAGAGTAGACTGTATTTCTTTATCGAATTTATTCAAGTTGGCGCCACTAACCAATAATTTTGGTCATTCCGTGGCCAAGCAGCGAATCTGTGGGTAATAATTCTAAGAAAAAAATTGGGAGGCGTTTTGAGCTTCCTTTTCTGGCCCTTCCTGCTTGGATACTATGCTTGCATTGGATATGTTACATCATTAATGTGATATATGGAAATAATTAGCACGACGCTTTTTAACAGCACCAACAACAATGTATTCTACAATGCCAAATGACATGAGTATATAAAAAAAGCAGTTGATCAACGGATGCCTAGAATTACTCTTCCGTGTTAGGCTTTACGATTAACCCGAAGATTGGACGAGAGTTTTCACTGCTTATTTCGCTGTAAAATTAGGGGATAAACGTACTGTGTTTTGTGGTTCCGATAGGTATATGTTGGATATACTGTTGGAAACGCTGTTATACCGTCGGGGCCTGTCGGAACCACAAAACACAGTACGTTTATCCCTATTCTAATTCATGTGACATATTTTAACTTTTTATACCCCTCAGATGGTCTCACGCATCGTTTTAGAGGTGTCGTTGCTACGGAGGACTAACAACGACTAAAAGAAATTATTGCGCTTCAAAATATGAAAAACAACTGCTTCGTATTTATTGCAATGGCGAAACATCAAAGTGTCATCAATAACAAACTTACTTGCTCTGTTGTTGACATGTGGATAACGCCATTTACAAGCTCATACTTTGTGGTTTTACGTCACAGTATGACGTCACAGAAGCGAAGAACAAAGGGATGAATGACGTCATACGCAAAAAGTGCGCTAAAGCTTGTAACGTGCAAATTTACGTAGGGATACATTTTGAAGTATGTCAAGTGAGTCGGTTTGCCGCATGTATATCGTCGTTATACATGCTTGTAGAAATCCTGTGAACCAATCAGAATGCGCGAAACAAACAGAATGAATTAGAATTTTGAATATGTGCAACGCAGCACACATTCATTTCATATCGCGCTACCTTAAGTTGATTTCACTTCTTACAAAAGAAACATACGGAGATTAATCACTTATAAATTTGGTGTGATCGTTAAATATTATGTTGTGAAATTGAACTGAAGTCCTACTTTCAAAATCCCTTTCTATTCAGAGGGAAAGTTTGGAAGAAATTTTGAGGCCCTTAATGGAACGTGCTAATTCAAAATTTTGGACGCCATGTGAAAATCCTTTTTATCACTTAGGGATGCACGGTTGTATTTTTCCTCTAAATTTTGGAGAAATCCAAAAAAAATTTTTAATTTTTAAAACGTGTGTCCTGTAGCATTGATAACATCCCATCCCATGTTACGTCTTTTGGTACATTTTTGGACGTAATAACTTTTACACTGTTTGGCCATAATACATTGTTTAGATTGAGGATCACTGACAAGGGTTAAGTACCCGAAACGTGCATGTCTGGTCCGTGCTGCATGTTTTCTTAAATGATGCTGTTGAATTTGAAAACGTTTTACATGTATGCCACTTGGTGAGTGTCACTGCTGGTAAATTGGTGGTCCCCGAGAGCACGTGGAGCCAAATTCGATCAACTTCGGATTGATTGAGTAGGTGTTCACCAACATGACACGAAAATTTTCGAAGGAAAAAATTACTTAAAAATCATTGTTTTTCGGACAAGTTAAAGAAAATTTATTGGACCACCTAGTATTATGTTGTTTAAAGGATCGTTTTAACAAAAAAAAAAATTGTGAAAAAAGTTAAAAGAGGAGTTTATATGGATGTTTACGTTTACCTGAGTTACCTGAGCTAATTACCTGAGCTGTTACATGAACTGTTTACGAGTATGGCGGATCTAGATAAAAGTGTATCAGAAATTTTGGGGGAATGCAGAGACACCCTGTATAGTGATACAGATAAAGATTCTGAAGCAGTGAATGTCTTAAAAAATCTCGTTGACCTGATGTCCAGATTGGATCAAAGATTGTCCGCAATTGAGAAAAACACTAAAAGCTTGGACGTCCTGGATCAGAAGTTAGATGAGTTAACATCTAGAGTAAACGTAACAGAAAGTGCAGTCAAAAATGTCCAGACGCGTATCCAGGGAATAGAGGGTGACCTACATGGCCAAAGTAATCTCTACGACGGGGTGAAAGAAGAAACAAGCAAAGCAAGAAAGGATGTCAGTGAAATGAAATCGGAAATTAAAAGAATGAGAGATAGTGAAGTTGAAATGAAAGAAGAAATAAGAAAGTTAAAGGAAAAATGCAGTATGTTGCACGAGAAGGCAGTCGACGCCCAATTTCGATCGATGAAATACAATCTTATTTTCCATGGTATAGAGGAGGTCGAAAATGATGTTACAGAAGATTGCGAAGCGAAATTACTCGATTTTATACACGAAAAGCTGAAAATTGATCGTGCGCTGCCGATGGCAAATGTACACAGAATAGGCGTGCGAACCAGGGAACGCCCTACGAGGTCGGTCATCGCAAAGTTCATCCACTTTAAGGATCTCACTGACGTCAAGAAGGCTGCCAGAAATCTTAAAGGGACAAACTATTGGATCAGCGAGCAGTTTCCGCCGGAAATAGAGGCCGCCCGTAAAAAAATATATGGAATAGCCAAAGCAGAGAGACAGAAGGGGCATAAAGCTTACATTGTGAAGGACAAATTGTATGTAAATAAGCAGCTTGTAGACCCCAGTAAATACCCGCCGATCGATGTACAAACGCCGATGCCCCATCGTCCGCCGCGACAAAGTAAGCGTCCACGGGTTGGATCCACCCCTGACCGCCAGTAGGGACTCGCTGGAGGGCAAGCTAGCCCTAGATCGGACACTTACAGCTCAATTGTCTATCTGAATAACACTGTACATAGTGCTGATTACTGTTCTAGAAATATTGAAGATTCTTTTGTAAATAATAATGTATGTGGTCTTTTGCGTAAATCGCAATATCCAGAATTTTTAGATTTGATAGATGGTTATGATTTATTATGTCTAGTTGAAACAAAGACAGATGATTGTGACAATGTCGAATTACCAGGATTTATTTCTATTATGAAAAATAGATTTTTATTTAGAAGAGTCAAATTCGGGGGGATAGTTTTGGCATATAAACATCATTTGGACGGGTATATACATGCTATGAAGACGGAAAGTACTTATGTAAAATGGTTTGAGATTGATAAAAGATTATTTAACAACAATGAAAATATAGTATTTGGGATAGTTTACATCCCACCAGAAAGTTCAATTTATTGTATTGGTGATCCATTTAACGAAATTGAAAATGAATATATTAGAATCAGTAATAACCATAAGTACGTCTGTCTGGTCGGAGATTTTAATGCTCGCACGTCTAAAGATAAAGATTATTTGTCAGTAGATGAAATCCAGGACGAAGAATTAATTGTTGAAATTCTGAGTAATAATTTTAATCTAGATGTTTTTGATCAATATGATATTCAAAAAGATAGAAATAGTAGTGACTCACGAAAAAATAATTTTGGAAACCAGCTATTGAATTTTTGTCAATATAATGATCTCTTGATTTGCAATGGTAGAGTTGGAAAGGACAAAAATGAGGGTAAATTCACTTGTAAAAATTGTAGTATAGTTGATTATGTTATTTGTTCTTCAAGCTTGTTTGCATATGTACTAGATTTTGAAGTGCTGGAATTCAACAGCCTTTTTTCTGACGCACATTGTCCTTTAACTCTTACACTAAGTTGCTCATCGCTTAATACTGATTCTGATAAAAACCAAAATAATATTCCTAAAGTAAAAATCAAAAAGTGGGATAATGAAAAAGCTGATGTGTTCTTAAATTTAATAGATGAGAATATGGTAAATGATGTTGTAAATAGCTTTGATGTCAATGAAGAAAATGTTGATGTAGACCTATTAGTAGAAAAAACTAGTAAAATTCTAATTGACGCAGCTGCATCCTCTCTAGGTACATATGTAAAGAAATCAGTAAAAATTGTAAATAATAGATTAAATCAACCATGGTTTGATGACAATTGTAAAAAAGCTAGGAAGCTTTACAGACAATCAAAAAGTCAATATAGACGACATAGAAACGAATATTTTTTGAATCGGTATAAAAATTCGGAACGATCATACAAAACTACTATGAATGAAAGTATGAAAAATTACAGAATTTCACTTAAAAAGAAAATGAAATCAATGAGAAGTAAAAATCCTAAGGATTTCTGGAAACTTATAAATTGCAATAAAAAGAAAGGAAAGCATGCTAAAATCTCATTAGAAGCACTTCATGACTTTTTCAAAGAATTAAATTCTAACATCTCTATCCTAGCTATTTATACTTAAAATGGAACTTTGTAAGAATAGAATGTCTTCAAATTTGGCAAAACAACATTAATTATATATGCTTTTTGAGTCATTTTGGCTGGAAGTACCATTAATGAGCATTCATTGTCCGAATGCCTGGTGCATATAATGTATTCTTCTATGAAAGAAGGCTGCCCAATAGTAACAGGGTTAGCACTCTCCTTTCTCTTCATAAGGCCGGTTAAGTTTGCAAATGAACAGGCCTTTCAAAATTTCATCTGCTATCATTACATCTTGGGATAATTTTAATTTCTGGTTGGAGATTTCCTCCGTTTTTCTCTACATTGATTCAAAAACGAATCTGAGGAATCTTCAACTGTGGTAAGATGAAATGGTACTACGTATGTTTTGGCATGTAAAACTCAAGTGGATGAAATCTATCTTGAAAGCAATTGTCTTGGATATCAGTGTTCCATAAAGTTTGAAGGTTGTTTCTATATCATATATCTTAAACAGGTTTTCATTCCAAATGTTTTCTTACAACACAGAGTATTTGGTTGAAGAGTAAGACGTAGTCAGTGTGACAAGCTTGAAATGAGTCTAGAACAGAACAGGAACATAAGTCAAAAGAACAGTGACAGGGAAAATGATCTATGTCAAGAATGCAGATCATGCAGAAATCCTGGAAGAACTTTGCTCCTTTGAATTCCTTTGGCAGACTTTCAAATAGGACAATCACTTAAGTATTTGACATGCTATTTTGACAATCCATAGCCCTAAGATGTAGATTCTTGCTTCAGGTCGACTCTTATCCCCCTTTCTTAAAATAACCAATATTTGCAATTTATTTCTATCTTTATGATAAAAAAAAGATTCTTCTCTTTTACGGTTTGAGAATGTGCAATTTATGTAAAAAGTGCATGTGTAAGCTCATATCGACAAAAGGAAATTACACGTGGATTATACCACCTTTGGGATCACAAATAATGTTTTACGTCTTCAAATTCATTAGCATCATTTTAGAGCAGATAAATTTACAGCATGGACCAGACATGCACGTTTCGGGTAATAAACACTCGTCAGTGATAAGATGCACCACAGTTATTCGTAACGTAATGGGAATATTGAAGTGAGGAGTCATTTTATGTCTAGCCTTTAATGAACTAATAAGCAAAATGACACAAGATATGGATTTGGCCCTTAAAAGCCCTGATTTGATATGCTACACTTGATATATCAAGTAATCATTACATTTTACACAGTAGTAGAAGACTATAAGGTGGCCATTTTGGATTTCCCAAGATAAGCAGAAATGTCCCAGAGGCATGTGTTAACTGAAAACAAACAAAACAGTAAAATAAATCTATTCTAGGACCGTTGCAACTACAAATAAATTGTGTTACATCAACGTTTTATTGAAATATTCACATTGTACAATAATGAGGTTGAAATTTGGCGGCCATCTTGAATTTTAGTCCTGAATGAACTCAGATTGTAAATGACATCGGAAATGGGTTTGTTGACCCTTAAAACCCCTGATTTGATCTGCCACAATTAATATTTAAAGAAAGAATTTAATTTCATCCGTTGATGGAAGGCATATGGTGGCCATTTTGGATTTCCGCCGATAAAAATAGTTGCCCAAGGTTGCCAGAGTGGCAACCAAGCTAGAATCGTTCAGTACTATCCCATAGATAAAAAGAAGGGAGGAGATCTCCAACAAGACCCCGTTGCAGCATCAACAGTAAAACACCAAAACACCCGATGCAAAAACATAATGCGATAATGGAAGAAAAGATAAAGAAAAATAGATAAGAATCATTAAAAAAAAGTTCATAGGAAAGGACATTTCTAGGTTCTGAAATTTTCAAATCGACTAAATCAACAATGTATTGAAGTGCTTTGATTAAATTTTCGTTTCTTGAATTGTCATAACTCGCGTTCAAATTTTATTATCCATAAATGGTCAAATTATTTCGGTTTCCCTTGGAAAAAAGAGAGTAAATGGTCTTTTAGAGACTTTACTTGTATCGATTTAAATAAATTAATATTCCGAGATGGGCAAATTATTTCTCATTAGATATGCTTATTAAGGGGAGATAATAGTTATGGCATGAAAAGTTGCTTAATGATATAGATCATTTGAATGGCGACAAACTTACATATTATATCAATGCATTTTAGATGAAGAATCTTATGTGAAGAATGTTTATTCTTGACATTTAAGTTATATTCGATGTGGTTTGTTGCCTTTTGATACTTAAGAAATGCCTGTAATAATTTTTCTGTCTATCGATGTATACACAGAAACCGATGCAGAAACTATTTAATCCACGAAGCGGTTTGTGCATAGGTGTTTGTCTATACATCGATAGACAGAAAAATTATTACAGTCATTTCTTATCATTATATTAATTTACTATCTGATTATCTATTATTTGCAATTGATGTCATTTTAGCATTGTTGATATTCAAGTTCAACACTGGCGACGTAATATTTGAACAAGTCAACGTAGCGGCGCTCGGCATTGGTGACGTCATAATAAGCGACATTGTCTGTACAGCTATAGATAAAATTTCGCTCCGTACGTTTGTATAATTATGATTAATTAAATTATTTGTCGATACGGTGTGCAAAAAAAAAAAAATCCTCTACAAATCCTCGCAATATCTACTGCGAAATGTAAAAGGCAAGTTTGAAAAAAAGACCAACTTTGCGAAAATGAATTACTCCCGATGCTGCAATGTAAAAATAATTTTACAACCCCCCCCCCCCCCCCCCCCGCAGATTTGAAATTCAGCCCTCTATGAAAGTAATAGTCTTTACAAGATTGAATGGTTTAGATCGAAAAAAAATCAATATAAAAATAAAATAAAATAGACGAAAATGATGAAAAGAATTGTCAATATTCTGTTGATTTATCGTCAGTGTTATACTTGTTTATGGAGCTGCTCACTTCTTGCAAAATATATCATGAAATCTTGGAAATTAAACGAAGGGATGTCACACAAAAATATTTTTTCAACATTTATCATATTTGGCGAAGGGTAAAAACAAAGCTTATTTCAAGCGACATTGCTTGAAAAGTAATTATTATACTTTAAACATTCGATCATAGGCAACGAATTGGACTACTCCACACTGTTTAAGAAAATAAGTGTTAGACATGCTTCGGTATAAAAAACTATGTGCTTGGTTCGTAGAATAGATGCAAATGTGAAACCTAAAGCAGATTATCTTGAATAAATGCATGTAAAATATATTAGCCAAAACGATGGCATATTCGGAAAAAAAAAAATAATGACGAGAAAATTAACCACAAGAAAATTTTCGGATAAATCTGTTCGCCTACCAGAGCAAAAAATTTCACTGTGCTCATTGAATGTTGGTTATTACAATTTTGAAAGTAAAATAAGAACTTCAAGGCAATAGGAGCACAAACAAACCCCTCATCACTAGCATGGTTCTAATATTACTATCGGACGAGTAGTGATGTGCGTGTCATTTTCAAATATAATGGACGTTTGCACTTTAAAATATCATAGCAAAGGACTTTGATGATACGGAAATTCAATGATAAGCCCGATAAAAGTTACCCAACGCCGAAAGATAATGTGCATTTCCAGTGATAAAATTTCTAATAAAGTAAATATGAAGATTTTCAGTACAAAAGCAGATAAATTTCTAATAAAGTAAATATGAAGATTTTCAGTACAAAAGCAAAAAGGTGATTTTTACCTGTGGGGTTTAGCAATATCCGTACGTTTGTGAACACGATGAAATATATTTATTATGGGCAAATCTATTTATATGTCATAACTTAAAGGATGCAAATATTTTATTTGCATTGGGAAACGTTTGTTATGAAGAAACCTTAGAAACATCCTAAATGAAGATAACTCTTGTCACCCGGGATATTTTAATCAGAGTTGGACAACTTTAGAGGCACTGAGTAATCTTCTTCAGTGGTACATCAATCAAATATGTTTCAGGAAATATTATACGTTCTGTATTAGTTTTTGAATTTTTGAACTAATACAGAACGTATAATATTTAGTTGGGACATTGTTTTAGAAAATATCTGCTAAGTTACCTCCCTTTTTTGTCGGTATATAGGGGATAAACGGCTACACTCTTTTTTTTATGAAATATTGCAATCGATGAAGGAAGGGATATTCTTTTATATGTAGACAATTGTTTTCAATTTCTATTATTCCCTGAAAATACGGTTCACACTCATACCTCCTTAAATATTCGACGTTACCATATCATTTTCATGACGTCATAATGGTTTTACGTCAGATACCGTCTCAAATGGGAAATATCTCTGTATGATAGTTTTGAAGAACAAAATTCGTAAGAAAAAGCTCATTTTAGTCTAATTAATGAAAAATTATTGGAAAATAAATGATAGGGTTTCAGATAAACGGACTTTATTATTAAAGATTAGCAACTCAAAGACGTTTTGAAAATAGATATAAATTGACCTCTTTTCGACAATTTCTTTTAAAAGTGTTAGTGATCATTTATAAATCTAATCATATCCGATTGCCCACATCATATCTAAATGAAATATACAGAACTTGTTAATATTCTGCCTATACAGAAGATTTGTATCTGGTTTTTCATTACCTAAAGTGTGTTAATTTTAACGTCACATTTACTGCCCATTTTGGGAATTTGAATGGGTATATGTGTACGTTCATAGCTTCAAAACTAACGGTAAAAAATTGATGAAATTTTGCATGTAGAAACAGTATATCTCAATTATTAACATTTATAATTTTGAGGAAAATTAAATGATTTTGATGACGTCATAATCACTCTACGTCAGATACCGTCCCAAACGGGAAGTAACGCTGGTTTTCGAAAATAGGGAATTTCCTACTATATCTTAATGCTACAGCATCTCAAGAGAGACAACTCCAACATTTGAACAAAGAGTAATGAAGAAAGGAGATATCCAACAAGATACGGTTGCAGCATCAACAGTAAAACACCGGAATACCCCTGACGAAAACATTGTGGACATACACAGCAAGAGACGCAAAGGGGACAAACAAAGAAAGGAGGGGATCCCCAACAATACTCGGTTGCAGCACCCACAGCAAGACCTCAAAACACCCAATGCGAAAAAAAAAAAACAACCCACAGAGCAGATATCCACAGAAAGAGACGCAAAAGGGATAAGGAACACCAACACACACCATAGAAACATGAAGCATAAAAGACCACACAGAAACCAACGAGACCAATGGGCAACCGAAGTCGACATAGGATGGCCATCTGCCACTTTAAAATTAGCAGACGGTGTGGTTATCCTGGATTACTTGCGCACAACCATCCCACTTTTCCGATTACCCAGAGGTCTCGAAGAACGTACAATTATAGTGTAAAACAACCTCCTCACTGTTAGATGACCACACGCAAACAAGACTGTAAAACGCAGAGGCCCCAGATGAATAATTGATGAATACACAGATGAATAATTATGTAAATGGATAAAAAAAGAGGGCGTGTGTAATACAGTCCGTACTCTGCCGGTTGTAGCGAGCTCATGTATATAATCACCCGAGGAGTCCGACTGAAATTCAGAGAGGGAAGGTCGTCGAGGCCCTGTCTTCCCTAAAGATGTTTGGACAGGGCCCGTCATGGAGTCCCGTCGTCACAGTCAGTTAGAGTGCAAGTCTTAAGAATGCGCTCGTACAAGACTCTAGATTGGCCAAGTACCACGCCTAGTGTCCGTCTGGTGACATTAGGATCATATCCACGGTATGAAAGGCGTTTGATGATTCTGTCGCATTTTCGATGGCTATGCTGTCTACCTTTTATCCTTCTTATTTTGTTTATCATATCACCATAAAAGACTGTGTAATAAAAGGTTGTGTAATATTCAAAGTAATGTACTCTGTTGCGGGTATTTATCAGACTTTCAAAAGAAGTTGACTGTAATTTTTGTAAAATTTCCAGATAGTCTTAACTAGTTTATGAAGATAAAGATGAGGACCCCCATCAGCAAAAGCAGCGGAGGGTCAACCCGTTTGTTAAGAATAAAAGAAAGGAGGAAATATACAACATGACTCAATTGTTGAAAATACAGAAAAAACCGAAACCTCCAAATGCGAAAATACGAAGCGGACAAACGCAACAAGGAACAACAAAGGGACAAAACATAAAAGACTACAAGAAAATCACAGAGACCAAACGTCAACCGGTACCACTTTATTAGCAAATGATGTAGTGTTCCGGATTATATTTACGATCCATTCTTACGGTTTATATGTAGCTAATAAGATCTCCAACAAAACCGCCTAGTCACCGCAGTGGAACATACTCGTATGATGGTAAAACAAAGGAGGCGATCTCCAACAACACCAGGTCGCAGCGCCCTCAGCAAAACCCCTCAACACCCAATGCAAAAACACACAGCAGACAAGTAACATATTGGCTACTACAAAACAGCCTAACACTGTGTAATGACGCCGACTGGAAATCTTTGCTATAAATATATTTTATTTCAGATTGAAAAAGAAAAAATTATGAAAGATATTTGGTTGAATACAATTTCTCGAATGAAAAGGCACAAATATAGTGAGTCATATTTTATTTGTTTCATCCTCTGTAGCATATTGAGTCTTATCTTTTTTTCTCATTTCCGTTCCTTGCTGACACTACTATAAATATTACTCATATATAACGAGTATAAGCACTGTTAAACATATATGTTTTATTAAGAAACATTAACTATAGTCTTTCATACTTATTCTGCTCAAATGAAAATTTCAACCAAAATTCAACCCCCCCCTTCAAAATGATAGTGAGTTTGAATTGTTTTTCTTTTTCAGGAACTGTTTTTATTATCCTGGTGATCACTATTGTCGTCGTTATGTTAAGGAATGAGGAGATTGAAGAGATTGCCGTCAAACTTTGTATGGACTCTGCAGTTTATACTCCCTCACCAGTTGCTTGCCTGAAATATCAAGGACGATTAGGCAATTTGCTATTTATGTACGCCTTCCACTATGCTTACTCAATGCAAAAAGATGTAGCGATGGTCAAAATCGGACAGTTTGATTTAGACAGTGTGTTCATACTGGAACAGGGAAAATTCGTAACTGATTCACAATACGATACCACATACTGTGACTGCCTACCTATAATTGAGGATAAATATGACTGTGGCTTTGATATCAATATAGCGAGTATAACGAAAGGACGGAGTATCTCGTTTTTAGGATTTTTCCAGTCATGGAGGTATTGGATTGATTATGAACATAAAATACGTGGCCTCTTTACCTTTCGCTCCGAAATACGAAATTCTGCAGAGCGACAATTCAAGGGGATGCTGGGACATCGTGGATGGAGCGTTGAAAGGGACATCTTTGTAGGGATGCATATCAGGCGAGGAGATTACGCTAATAAGTTCCTGATAGACTTCGGCCAGAAGACGGCACCTTTGGGCTATATCAAAAACGCAATGACACTCATGAAAAAAATATATAAAACAGTAAGATATGTTGTTTTTTCGGACGATATCGGATGGTGTAAACAGAATATCAAGACAAGAAGGAAGGAAATTTTCTATGTAGAAGACAACACAGCCGCTGTTGATATGGCCATGATGACTTTGACCAATCATTCAATAATAACAGCCGGTACTTTTGGGTGGTGGGCTGCCTTTCTCACTAACGGTACTACAATATACTACAAAGATCTGTTCACCAGAAATACTCGTTATGCAGAGCAATTCCCCAACCAAGAGACACGGGATTTTTTCCCGCCTCTCTGGATTGGACTTGATAGATGATAATTTATAGACAGTAAGACGTAAGATAGGTCATGAATTGAAGGCACAAAGCGAAGATGAATTTGAATGTAGAGGTCTTTTTGCCCGAAAAAAAGCTATGCTGTCAATTCCCGAATTAAGAGACAGGGGATTTCTTTCCCCCTCTGTGGGTTGGCCTAGTTCATTAGAATTGATACACATGTACTGAAACGTGGAAATTTTCGGTTGGGGTTAATTTTCGCGTATTTTAAGAGACAATTTTCGCAGAAAATTTTCTCGGCGCGAAAATATCCCTGTTGCATTCTTACGATGAAAGACGCGTTAATATCGCAAATATTTCCCCAAAGCTTAATCTCTTGATTATTTAATCACGAAATTTTCCTCTAGGGAAACTAACCACATGCAAAGTAATTAGCTACACTCTCCAATGAATTATGTACAGTATCTTTTTGTATCACTGCTTTTAGAAATCCCTTAGTTCATGTTTATTGTAATCAAGCATTCCATTCAATAAGGCACAATCGTGTCAATAATTTGTGTTAAAAACGCGCTAGCCTTTTCGCTCTCATTATGAATATATACTGGATTTTTTTTCTAAGGACAATGCATAAATGCTTAGACGGTATATATGTATTTTTCAATACAAAATGATGATATATTGTAGTTCATCGCATGAAAGGGGTGTCATGTGATGACCATGTACAAAAGAAACAAAACTCTGAAATAATTATATCGTTTGTGTTCGTCAGTAACATCAGTTTTGAAAGTGAATAATCTTTATAAATAAAAGTATGCTTAATTTCGATATTACTTTTGCTTTGCAAAACAGATTATAGTCTCAAAGTGAGTTATTGTCATAAATGAAGTCCACCGTCCATCGTCCGTCCGTAACATATTGACATGTTTTACTTCTTCTCCAGAACCACTGAAGGTATTTTAATGAAACTAAGTAGGTATGAAAAACTTATAGTCCTAAAGAACCACTGAAGGTATTTTAATGAAACCAAGAAGGGATGAAGAACTTATAGTCCCAAACAAGTGTTGTTGTTTTTAATTCATATCCGTCAAAATATATAGGTGGCGCCACCACATACAAAAGTAGATCAGGGGATAACCATCCATTGTCAAACTTCTTCTTTAGAACAGAAGCACACATAAAGAAACCGGAAGCATCAGGATGATCTAGAAGGATGTCTCAAGAAGTGTTGTTGTTTTTAATCCACTCCGAAGTCACATTTTCGACATTTTTAAAACTTTGTCAGAAATGCTAATTTTTGAACTGTTTCTTTGAATACCTCTATCGATGCGGGTTTCATGCACTCATTTACTAAATGTGTATCAAGTCATTCAGTGGTTATACATTGATTAGGGTTGATGTTTTTATTTCGGATTTCTCATGAATGTCTTTCTTTTGTTAAAAAGAAGGGTCGCGGAGTATTTTTATACATATTGGACATTTTATCCTGAGCCCATAGAGTAAATAAGAAAAGAAGTACCCAACAGTTGTTCAGTCTCAAAATCGAGAAGGCAAGTCCAAATCGTAAGAACTCCCATCGTAACGGTTGCGAACCCCGGAATGAACAACATTTCGAAGTGAGACAAGGTGCCCGGGGAGAATCAGCGTCTCGCAATAGCTCCATGAAAACCTGTCAAATTCTTTGATTGTCACGATGTACATTTTGATGTACATATCAGATAAGTATGACAAATATTGATAATGACCTTATCCAAATACACAGTACAAATTGATTATTCAGGAAATCACAAATCAATGGCATACGAATTCAGGATAAAACAGGAACCAAAGCAAACAAACAAAAACATCCACTTCATGACAAGAAGCGAACTCCCAATAAGGAGTGAGACCAGGTGCCCAGGAAGAGTCAGCATCTCCTGCTTGCATGCAACACCCGTCGCTTCTGTTCGGCAGAAATATCGCATCCGGTTACTTCCATTTCGGAAGATATTAGTATAGTCTGTTGTTGGATGGTTCAAATGGTCTGAGACAGGATATCTTTCACCATTCTGGACAATGGACATCATAGTGAGTACGAGTACGAGTTCCCCGTATCGACCGTAGAACTTTCTCAGTGACGATGTTAGTCGATCACAAACGTATCCCTGACTGAGAAGCTTATCCGAAATCTTTATATTTGCTACTTTCTCTGGCATAACGTATCAACTGGGATATGAACACGCAATAAGAAGGCGATGAAGGGATGTTGCTACTCAGAAATGGGAAGTTTGTGATGCTGAAACTAAAGTCGTCACGTTTGTCATAGAGTGAGGTGTTCATGTGACCATCAGTGTTATAGGACAGTATTATGTCCAAATAGGATGCTGGATTATTTGTCCATGTAATTTCTTTGACTTCAAGCTCCGATGGATAGATTCTGCTAAGATAATCCGCGAATGTTGGATTATTTATGGACGACAGAATGAAGTTATAGTTAGAATCTTTTCCCTTCAGATACCAAAGATTGAATGAATTCAGCTTCATAAGAGTAAAGACACATGTCGACAAGGAGTGGGGCAAAATTAGTCCCAATTTGAATTCCGACAATTTGTTGGAAGACTTTTCCTCCAAAAACAACAACAATATTGTCGATCAGGGAGTTTAAAATTTGAATAATATCTGTTTCAGTGTACTTATTTTCAGAATCGAACTTTTTTACAAAGTAGGTTTGTCATAGTTAACAACATTAATTTGAATATGCGATTGCCGTTCTTGCTTGTAAACGCATTACTCATAATGTTTGCGAGTCTTGCTTTCAATTTAGAATGTGGGATTGTAGTGACATGTAAAGTGTCGCATAATAAAAGGCATTGATCGAATGGACTCTACTAAAAAGAGTAGATTTCAGATGTTCTTAAAGTTCCTTCGAATTCTTAAAAATCAACATCTGGTCAATACCGCTACGAGAATATACTGTCGAACAATATGTTTGAAGTCCAGATTTGATTTCAGATAAAACTTTGGTGAGTAAGATCGATGCAGATTTGGTAGAACATTTTGAGGAACCAGGTATGAAACGTTGTACGGATTCTTATGCATTATAAGTATGGTAAATCTTAATCTAAGTTGTTTGAATTTGTCAAAGCCACAGGAAGCGAGATCTGATTTGTGGTTATCTATTATTTCAGAGGCAGAAAGGTTTATTGGGGTGTAAGTGGGATTTCCAGGTGTCGAATTTTAATCCAACTCTGTAACAAGGCTGTCGAAATAGTACTTTTTGAAAGTAATGTTTAACGTCTTCAAATTCATTAGCATCATTTTAGAGCAGATAGATTTACAGAATGAACCAGACATGCACGTTTCGGGTATTTAACCCTCGTCAGTGATCCTCAGTCTAAACAATGTAATAAGGCCAAAATCTGTGAAAATCATGTCCTAAATATACCGAAAGACGTAGCAAGATGGCTGGGATGTTATGCTACAGGACCCATATTTTAGAAATTTGAGACAATTTTGTGTACAGAAATTTCAAATGCGTTTAAAGAAACGACAAACCGAAATTGATCGAACTTGGCTACACGTGCCCTCGGGGACTCCTGGTCCACCAGGAGTGATCTCACCAAGTGGTACAAATGTTTTACGTCTTCAAATTCATTAGCATCATTTTAGAGCAGATAAATTTACAGCATGGACCAGACATGCACGTTTCGGGTATTTAACCCTCGTTAGTAATTCTCAGTCTAAACGATGTAATAAGACCAAAATCTGTGAAAATTATGTCCTAAATATACCGAAAGACGTAGCAAGATGGTTGGGATATGATGCTACAGAACCCAGAATGTGTAATAATTTGAGGTTTTATCTGCTGGTGTAATGACATAATGTTCTTGGAGGTAGGTAAGCTATGAAATAACATCAGGGTTTTAAAAGATAGACTCAAATCTGGTGTTCACGGTAGATTGTTGATGGTAAATTCTAGATAAAAGTAACCCTCTGATGGATTTTATCAATTCGGAAAGTTGTCGAGCTGTACATCTGTAATATAACCCTGAACAAGTAGCTTACTTGCAAGTCGTCTGGCTCTAATGATGAAATCTTCATATTTGGAAAATGCCCTAGCGTACCGTATCAGCTGAGAAACAAAAACGCCATGAGCGGGAGAAGACGGAATGTTGCTACTTATAAAAGAGAAATCAGTTATGTCTTGTTTGGTGATGCTGACAGCCATTCAATCACAATGCAGAATTTCACTGATCATTCTGGAAAGGGGGATCGTAAATATTTTAGATGTATCTCCGTAACGACCGATGAACTTCCTCAATGATGATTTCAGCCGTTCTGTAATATAACCCTGAACAAGTAGCTTACTTGCAAGCCGTCTGGTTCTAATGATGAAATCTTCATATTCGAAACATGCCCTTGCGTAACGTATCAGCTGAGAAACAAAAATGCCATAAGCAGGAGAAGACGGAATGTTGCTACTAATGAAAGGGAAGTAAGTTACGTGGAAGCTGAAATCGTCACGCTTGCCATACAGTGAGATGTTCAAATGACCGTTTGCTTTGAAAAAAAAGTATACCCAAATGAGTTAAAGAAGATCCTGACGATAATCTCAACAGCACTCACAATAGAGCGCAAAATTAAACATCGACGGACCCCTAGAAAGCTAGAGGTGGGACCAGGTGCCCGGGAGGAGTAAGCATCCCCTGTTGGCTAGCCGCACCCGCCGTCGATGTTTATGAGTACGAAGTGGATCTGTCACTCTCTGTTGTTTCCTTAATCTCTAGTTCATGAGGATAGATTTCATGTAAATGATCCTTAAAGTTCGGATCATTAAGGGACAACACGTCATCTATGTATCTGAAGTTAAAATTGAAATGAGATGCGTTGTGCTTTTGCCCAGTCGAGATTAAGGTCTGGATGAAGTCAGCTTCGTATGGATATAAAAATAAGTCCTAAAGCAGTGGGGCGCAATTGGTACCCATGGGGATGCCGACTATCTGCTGGAATACGGTTCCTCCAAACACAACAAAAATGTTGTCAATGAAAAACGTAAGCATCTGTATGTAGGCCTTTCAACTAAATTTTCAAATCCAAGAACATTCCTTTAAAAGTGCTTCACGACATTTGAATCTGTGTCTAGAGAGCATTAAAGAACTTTAAATTGATAAAGACATGCTAATTTTCGAAAATTATTTAATTTTAAATACCAAATTCTAAATAAAATCTGCTTAAAAAGGGAAACAATTCAAACTGTACCATTTGACAAACACTTAGTTCCCGGGACACCTCTTGATTTACCAAGTTTAACGGGCTCCTTTAAATTGTGAAACGCACAAGAAAAGAAATGAAAAGTAACGAAACGAAATATGTTTATTTTTTCTGGCAAAGAAAATATTTAGAATATAAAGATTTTTATAATTGGAAATTCAAAACGTAGAAAAGGAGGAAAAGTAACCGGATTATTTACATGTACGTTCGGGTATGGTATCCATGAGTTCAACCTAAATGCGTACCGTAAATAATTTGAAAGGTCCGGTAAATTGTGTCAGTTTCATTGTAAGCCAAGGAATACCATGAATAGGATCCGGATTCTCCTCAAGATACTTTGATACGGCAAACGAAGTTCTCTTGACACAACTCGAGATGCGTAACGGAAAAAAAGTTACGCCGACAAAACCCCACTATCCACCTATCTAACCTTGTTAGATCGGCCCATGTAAATGAAGCATTTGGTAATTCAAGTGTTAATTTGAATTTGAATTTTTGTATAATTATGTTTATGACATATTGATTCGTTTAAACACGATGACATAGAAAGTTGAAGACAAAGTGAAGACGAAAAAGTAAGACGTCTAATGAAAAAATATTTTCCCAAAAGTATAGAGATTAAGCATAAAAAAGTATTCTGAATCAATAACTTTGGTGGGAAAAAGGGGGCCTGCCCCCCCCCCCCCCTCTAAATCCGCCACTGGTTTGATTTTTATTCATTTATATTTCTTTTTTTCTTTCGCGTTTTGTGCTCATACATCCTAAATTTATCTATTACAGCTAAATTATTTGTAGAATTAATCTATTATCAGGAAAGCCATTACAAATGTGCGGCTTTTTTTTCCGGGGGGGGGGGGGGGGGTGTACATTGTTTATATACGTTTTATCTATCCCAACCTCTTCCGACAGATATTTCTCCTATTCTGTCAAATGAAATTACATGTACGTCTGTCAGTCTTTTAAGGGTCAACTCTTAACAGTGTCGGTGTAGCAAGTTTATTTCTCATGACTGTTAAAACGTGGAAGTCTCTGAAAAATAATCAAACAGGTGAAAATTACCAAAGAACTATAACCGAACCCCAGATATAGCAAATCCAGTCTTTTCAGTTAAGTATGAAAAGAATTTTTAAAAATCTTTTTTTTTTAATTGCTTTAATTTGTTTTTTTTTTAAGATACAGCCTCCCTGAAAATAAATTTAATTGAAAACGTAAATTTTATTCCAAAGAGTCTATATTGAGGAAAAAGGAGCCATGAAAAGTTTTATTTGAAAATATGCAGTAACGACCATAATATTGTCCAATTTGTATAATTAAATCTCCATATATCTCTATTATAAAAACGCAATACGTTGTAGGTGGCGCCAGTGGAATGAATCAAACGGCTATAACTGCGAATTTGAATTCATAGAAATGAGATTGTAAACTTTCATATGAAAAGAAAGATTTTGCATTATAGAATTAATATCTTGTAAAATAAATTAATTTTCGGGGACACCGTACCTTTAAGAAAATGAGAGGTACCGAGCCCCATATGCCTTGTGAAAATAAATATATATAAATAAGTTAAACCTGATTCTTTTTCAGAGAAAGTGTATTTCAACATTAAGCCTTTCAATGTATCAATACAAGCAAATATAAGGTGCTGCAGTAATTATTGTCGTAAAAATCACCTTTCAGAGTGTAAACATGTGGAGAAATGATGCCACTTCTCTCAGTCACGTGACGAAGTTCAGCGAAACTCCCATTAAAATCAGTTAGTAGCTTTCTCCGTAAAATCTTCGTTTTATTTGATTTCTGTTATTCATATTATTTTCAATTTGTTATATAACGATGATTCATGACCTATTTTCAATTCTATAAGAAAACATAATGATTTTATACTAGAAAATAGAGGAAATTTCGTAGAAAGAAGGAATTTTTAAAATATATGGGAACCGCCAAAATCAGTTATCCGAAAAAACGACATTTCCTGACTTCATGTATTTATTATGAACTTTCAGTCGCGATGCCCGGAACACGAATTATTAAACTAGAAACTAAGAAAACGGACATTGAAGTTGCCAAAACTCGCCAAATCATGCTGTCTTCCTATGAAATTACCGTACAGCCTATGGACAGAATCTTGGTAATTTTCAACTCATGTGGGAACCGCGAATTTAACACGGAAAATAAAGTTTTTTACATCAACTTCTTCAGAAAATAGCGGAGTATCATTTTCAATGCCCGGAAGCCGTTTAACAATCTTAGTTACAGTGATGCCCATATACGACAATGGTAATTTCAAATCTGGCTGCGAGCCATGACGCGATGTCAGAGTAGCATTATTTCTCCGTATGATGATATAACTCTGCGTAACCGATTGATAATCGGTAAAATCGCATCGGATCACCAACAGTTTGTAATCGACGATCCATTATGAAGGCTCAGCCAATTCTTTTTTGTCATACCTATGATTTTGAAATAAAAATGTGGAAAAGTCTCTTATTTTTTTGCAAATATCACGGTGGATGGGGTGGGGGTGGTTCAGACTACCCCCTCCCCAACCCATCACACTCTAGATCCACGCTTAATTGCAAGTTTAGGTGACATGTTTTAAGTATACGTTTATTCAATTCAAACTTATAAAGATGTATATAGCGTTCTTTAAATCTATAAAGTATTGAAACAAGAAAATATAACAAAATGAATGTTAGAAAAAGACAAAGGCTATCATGCAGATTCGCAGATTTCATCATTTATCGAAGAGGATAGGGCGGGGGGGGGGTTACACAAGTACATGAAACAAATTAAAGTATTGTGCTTAATCATACCAACTTTGTCCAACAACCAAAAAGAGATAAATAAATGAGAAATTTCATGATTTGAAGTGATTTTTGCCCATTGTGTTTATGAAGAAGCTCGAAATGTCCCGATTTCTGACACTTAGGGTACGAGTTGTCGTTACTTTCAGTCGAAACCTAGCGGTCGTTGAAAGGCCTACTGTATGATATCGTCTTTTGTATACTTTTTGTTTGAAACAGAGTGTTCCTTCATGAAAAAAAGTTTCATCCCGCAATAGGACGAGGTATTTGTACCCTCTATTACCGTTTTTTGAGAGAAAGGTGTCGCGAATAATATTGGCAAGTCTGTTTTTGAGATTTTGGTGTGGGATGGTAGTGTAAAGCGTGGATAAGTCGAAAGACTGTATGCTAGTAATATGATTAAACTTGGTGGCTTTTGAATTATCCAAAAGTTCATAAGAATTCTTTAGGATCCACATCTGATTGACTCCATATCTGGAATAACTTGTTTCGCAGTATGCTTGAGGACATTGCTTTTCGTAAGCACAATGGATAGAGGTTTTGTGGGACACCTGGACGAACCGGCGATGAAGCGGTGCTTGTAAGGATTTTTGTGCATTTTGGGAGTCCAGTAGATATAAGGTAGTTCAAGATCAGAGTCATCAGCGTGAACACTGAAGGACTCAAGAAGAGATTTGTGGTTTTCAAGTTTTTCAGATACAGATAAAGTTGTAAGTGCGCATGTTGGATTTCCAAGTGCTGAATGTAACCCAAGTTCCTTTGTCAGGTATTTGAAATAGTACAACTTGCAAACGAAATTAAGACTGTTTGCCGCTTTGCCAGGAGGAACAATGATGTATTTTTCATGGAGGTCAGAATGTTCTTCGGCAACAACAGGGTCATGAAAAATTGCCTCGTGTCTATTGTTAACTGAAAGCCGAAGACAAGTGCCTTCTCCAGAACCGAAGCACATATGCACAAACCGAAAGCATGCAGCAGGATTATCTACAAGGATGTCTTAAGAAATAGTGTTAATCTTTATTCCACTCCGACGACAGTTTTTTTAACGCGTTTCTAACGTCGTTTCGGACTTTACACAAATGCTCATACTTGAAGTATTTTTTTAATTACTTGAAAAATAACCCATTGGATGTATGACGTTATGCACTCATTTACTGCATATTTGCCATATCTAACGACAAACATGGACAATGACCTTATCCCATAAGATACGAAATGCTGTGCTATAATAATATATGCTTTAATTTTATTTTGTTATGATTTTTTAAATTATATATGGTCATGTTTATTTTACATATGAACCCAAAGGTTTTGTGTCCAAAGCCCAGCGCTGGCACACCAAATTTTGTTTCTTCGTTTTTTCTCCTTTTTTTCTGGTTTCCATAGAATTTGATGATGTCACGAAACGCTCACGTCAGATACATGCGCAAATGGGAAATGACAATTGACTACAATATGCAAACTTAAAATGAAATTCATTGTTGATAGCACGAAAGGAGTATTCATAACACAAGGAATGAAAGAGTAAGCACTTTGTCACAAACAGGGGATGCTTACTCCTCCCGGGCACCTGGTCCTACCTCTAGCTTGCTAGGGGTCCATAGATGCTCAATTTTGTGCTCTATTGTGAGTGTCTTTGAGATTATCATCATGATCTTCTTTAACTCATTCTTATCTATAGATGCTTCAAAAGTCGAAGGTCGGATAAAGTGTAAGTGTAACCTACTTTTTTAACCCCCCAACAATAATTATGCTAATTGAATACTCATTCTAATTATTTACATGTTTATGGGAACGTTAACGAGAGTTTGCTATAGTTAAAGGGGAATCACATTTAGTAATTCACTTTACTTTAAGTTTGAGAAATAACTTTAATCGATGTCGAGAACACTGTGTGACGTTCAGATTTTATATTACGACTTATTTGTTTGAATTATCTTTGCTTCATTGTTGATGTTTTATTTCATAATTTATGATTTTATAATGTAAGATACCCGCCGTGGGTAATATTACTCAAAGCGAGTACTCAAATGTCACATGACTGATAATACCCATGATGAGTACTGAGAACTTACTATATATATGACAGACTTTTGAGAGACTCTGGGCAGACTTAGCCAGACTTTATAGATTTATTGATATTGTTGTGACTTGTTGTTATAAAATGCCTTGATTTTATATTTCTTGGATTTAACTTATGTGAGCTCATCTGTATATATGTAAATATTAAAGTAGTGAACTAGATTCATGATTTATGTCTCATTTCACATGGATTATATGGAAACCACAGTTTTACCCTGGAATATACTTTGAATCATACCGCTCGGATTTTACAATACACACTAACACTACGCTATGATTTAAGAACATGCCATCCCCACGAAAACAAGACACGCTACAACTGGCGGCAGCGGTGGGATGACATAGCAGATTATTTATTGAAATATTGTGTTAGTGTCAATTTCCAGGAAGACTGTGAAATTTTCTAAATTTTGTGAACATGGAATTTTCTTATATAAGGATTTATAAGATTTTCCCGAATGGAAAAGCTACAGTGAAAACAATTTGTGATTTCGGAAATGTGGAAATGAAGTGTGAAAAGTGCCTTTCCATTTTTTCCTAGACGACATGCGAAAAATAAGAAGATTGTGAAGTGCGTTTGTGCGCGAGTGTTTGTGTTTATGTGCCCAATGTGTCATGAAATTGATCGAATCTTCTTTTAGTTCGAGGAAAATATCAACAATGTGATATTCTCGGAATATTTTTGTGCTTGGATTTTATTTGCAATTATAGATTTATTAGTGTTGAATTTATGAGTTACTAGAAATGTGATCTTATTGTGCGTTGTGCATGGAATCTTATGTTGTAGATTCTGCCGGTAAATTGTGACAGTGTTTTATGCCTGAAGTGCGAATAGTAAGTGGAAAAATTGTACATGTGTTTAATACTGTGTTGTGTACGTTGTGCGGATACAAAGCTACAGTGAACCGAAGATAATAAGGATATGGATAGGACACGCTATTCACCGCAGGAATTAACTTCCGGTGTACCGCTGGATGGAATTGAAGAGAGAGAACAAAATAGTCCTCCGACCGTAAGGCGGAATTTGATGTCGGCATTTAACGAAGCTGCACGACAGGAATCTCCTGTTAGTGATATAAATGAGGATACGTTCCTAAAAAGTCCTCCTGTAACAAATCTGCCTTCATTGTCAGAGCAGAATATGTGCATGGATATGGACGAACAGAAATCAAGTGAATGGAGCTGGTTTTGGTTCGCGTGGTTCATGGTGTTTCTATTAGGATGTGTTTGTGTTGGTGCTTTGTACCAGTATTTTCCGAGTTATTTGCTCTTGTGCTTAACTAAGGAATTACTTGTGTCTGGATCACTCGGATTACTTTGCATTATATTGTGTAGTATTATTCTGAAACTGGTGAGGAGCAAGCGCTGTTATAATCAAGCCGTAAACACTCCTGCGAATCGAAGGACTTCAGTACCCGCAAGGAGCACCAGATCAGCAATACCCGCAAGGAGCACTAGATTACCAATACCGGAGAACTATGGAAGCCCTAACCTATCAATGAGTTCACCAACATCTGGGAACATGAGTACCAGTAATGTGCCAATGAAGCGTACTTTCAATGGTGACAGCAGAGACACTTGGTCTGAATTCATAAGGTACTTTGAGAATGTCAGTTCCCTAAATAATTGGGATGAAGATAGAAAACGGAAGATCTTCTTCACTGTTCTAAGGGGCCAATCTGAATCGTTTGCATACGGACTTCCAGATGAAGAGACAAACAGTTGGATTGCTCTGAAAGGAAGAATGAACGATAGGTTTGGACACCATACAATGAAGGATAGTTATATTGCCGAGGCAAGGTTTCGCACTAAGAGATCATCAGAATCATTCAGAGATTTTGGACAAGCGCTTGAAGATTTATATCGTAGAGCATATCCAAACAATCGTGAATATATTGCCGAGAGCAGTATGAAGACTTTTATGGACAATTGCAGCGAACGAGAAGACTTTAGATTAGCTGTAAAGAGAACTCGACCAAAGACATTACAAGATGCTGTTACGGCTGCGATGCAGGAAGAATGCATCAGAGTAAGTGAAAGCCGTAAGTCTGATATACAAAAGGACATACGAAGGCCAGTTTTCGCATTAAAACATGATGCGCGGGAAAACTATGGACCTTTCGATAATAGACAGAACCTCAAGTTCCAAGACAAAGCATCGAATGAAAACCGAAGTGCAGAAAATAAGGACATTGATAAAAGGAAATGTTTTGCGTGTAATTCATCGACACATTTATTGAAGAACTGTCCAAAGAGAAGAAGACATCAAGGTCATTTTCCAAGGAGACACTGTGAGAAGAGTGAAAGGAAGCAGTTAAAAGAGGAGGGACCGAGGCAGTAGGCCGTGCGTCGGTCGCCGTTCGTGATAGGCCTGTAATCGAGAAAGATGTTTCTCATACAAAAAGTCAGTGTGATAGTTTGGAACATAGAAGAGTTTCCGAGTCTGAAATTTCTTCTGCTCATATGTCTATGAAGAGTTTCATTTCTACACCTGATAGTGAATGTGGTTCAAAGAAAAGTGTTTCTTCTGATTCTGGTAGTTTTAAAATCTATAGCCTTAATGTGAAAGGGAGATCTGAAATGATCGTGGATGGGCTTATAGAAGGTAGTCCGATAGAATGGAAGATGGATACAGGAGCATTCATAACTGAAGATACGTGTTACAGTATTCTTCCAATTACAAGGCCGAGTCTGCAAGAAGTGCGGAACAAATTTGAAACAGCGGACGGGAGTAATTTGAATCTACTCGGAACTGCGTTTATGACTTTGACTTTTGGACATACTTGTGTGAATTTTAGAGTATATGTAGGTGGAGTAAAGTGTAACCTACTTGGACAGGATTTCTTATCAATGTATAAGTGCAACTGGGATTACGAGACAAATCATCTTGTGATGAACATAGATCCAAGGATAAGTGAAACCCCCGACGATGTGTGTGTTGTTATGTGTAAAGAAAACACGTGTGCCTTCCGGTTGTGAAACAGTGATAAAGGCTGGTTTAAAAGGAAAACCGACGTGTTGTGAGGGAATGTTACTTCCATTTAAACGGTTTGTACATTCTCATGGCTTAATTGTGGCTCAACAGATCGTAAATACACAAAATGATATTGTGTTTGTGCGAGTGTATAATGCTGATGTTTCAGATGTTTGGATAAATAAACATACTGAAATAGCTCAAGTGATAACTGTGGATTTCATCAGTGAGCCTATGGAATCATATAGTGCAACTGAAGTGAAGCGAAACAAATTCCGGAGAATTACCCGATCACTTATACGAGTTATTTGATGACGGTTGTAAGGAGTTATCACATGAAGAAGCGATGAAGTTTAAGGAATTCCTGATAGAGAGGAAAGATTCCTTTGCTGTTCCTGGAGAGAAAATGGAACGTGCGACTATAGGGGAGCATGTCATCAAACTGAGCGATGAAACCCCGTTTAAGGAGCCACCGAGGAGAATTCCGATATTCAAGAGGGACACTCTCGATAATGAGATAGAGAAATTAAAGGAGCACGGACTTATAGAGAAGTCTAACAGCCCTTGGTCTTCTCCCCTCGTGTTAGTCCAAAAGAAGGACAAAACCTGGAGATTATGCGTAGACTATCGCAGGTTAAATGCACGCACTATTAAAGACGCTTATCCAATACCAAGAGTAACAGATGACTTGGAAGCATTATCAGGATCAAAGTGGTTTAGTTCTTTGGATCTTAATATGGCATACCACCAAATACCCATGCGTGAAAGTGATAAAGAGAAAACGGCATTTGGGACACCGAGAGGTGGATTATATCAGTATAGGGTAATGCCATTTGGACTCTGTAATGCGCCCGCAACATTTCAGCGCGTTATAGAAAAAGCACTTTATGGACTACAGTGGAATGTAGCTGTACTGTACCTCGATGACATCATAGTGTACGGAGGTAAAACATTCAATGGACACTTGAATAATTTGAACATAGTGTTGGATCAATTAAAGGCCGTTAACCTCAAGTTAAAAGCTAAAAAGTGTAGTTTCTTTAAGAAGGAAGTTACATTTCTGGGCCATATCGTATCTGAGAAGGGAATTATGACAGATCCCAATAAAGTAGATGCAGTCAGGAACTGGAAAAGACCCGAAAACGTTAGTGAATTAAGAAGTTTTCTGGGCTTAGCTACGTACTACAGACGATTCATCAAAGACTTTGCGAAAACAGCTTCGTGTTTACACGCATTGACTAGCAAAAATAATAACTTTGAAAGAAAAGTTAACGTCGGCTCCAATTCTTGGTTATCCAGACGTAAATGGCGGTAGCTTCATTTTGGACGTGGATGCCAGTAATAATGCAATAGGTGCTGTTTTGTCTCAAATACAAGATAATGACGAGAGAGTTATTGCGTATGGAAGCAGAACACTAACAACTGCGGAGAAGAACTATTGTGTAACACGTAAAGAAATGTTGGCAGTTGTTTTCTTTATAAAACATTTTAGACATTATCTGTCGGGACGTGAATTCATATTACGGACAGACCATGCATCCCTAGTATGGTTACATCGTTTTAAGGAACCAGACGGACAGATAAGTCGTTGGCTTCAACAGCTTGGACAGTATGTGTTTAAAATAGTGCATCGCGCAGGGAAGCGCCACGGCAACGCTGATGCGTTATCACGCTTGAGTGAGAATTCGAAGATTTGCAAGCAATGTAACTTTGACTTAGACAAGGAGGATGAAGAAGAAACAGTGATTTTCACTCACAGTGAAGATTTGAAATTATTACAGAAATTAGACAGTGATGATGAAGACGCGTTTCAAATTTCCGGAAGTAATAGAAAAACCGACGATCAAGACGATGACTTGATTGAGATACGACCACGAGGAAGGATCCCTAATGTACCACAAAGAGCGAGACAAAGGAGGCTACCTGATGTCGAATTGACCTCTGAAAATATACGGAACTTTCAGTTGAAAGATCCTGCTATTTCAGCAATAATGAAAATGAAAGTGCAAAGTGACGAGAAACCGCCTTTTAAGAGCGTTTCGCACATGAGTTTCGATACCAAATTTTGGTATTCTCGCTGGGAGTTATTATGCATCTTTGATGGCATGTTATGCATCAAGTGGATTGAAAAGGGAGAAAAGAGGCTCAAGATTTGTACACCGCCTGAGTTTAGAGACACTCTATTGTGGTTTGTACACGATTCACCGTTATCCGGTCATCTTGGAATAAAGAGGACTTTATCAAGAGTGTGGACGACTTCATACTATTGGCCGAAAATGAGACAGTATATCAGTGATTATGTAAAATCGTGTGATATTTGTGAGGAGAGGAAAAATCCGAATTTCAAAAAGAGAAATTTTATGAAGCCACATGTAAGCGGTGCGCGTTTTGAAAGAATCGCTATGGATATTGCTGGACCGTTTCCGAAAACGAGAGATGGAAATTCATACATTCTTGTGATAGCGGATTACTTTACAAAGTTCACAGAAATATTTCCGATACGAAATATTGAAGCCGAAACTGTGACCGAGACTGTGTTCAAAGGGTGGATAAAGAGATACGGATGTCCCCAGGAAATTCATTCGGATCAAGGCGCGCAATTCGAAAGTCAAGTTTTCCAGGAGATGTGCCGTTTTCTTAAAATCAATAAAACACGGACTACACCCTACCACCCTAGGTCTGACGGAATGGTCGAACGCCTTAATCGAACTATCAAAGATATGATAGCAAAATACGTAAGTGCTAATCAAACGGACTGGGACCGCTATATAGATGGACTTGTGCTTGCCTACAATACATCATTGCACGAATCAACAGGAATAACACCCTATAGACTTGTGTTTGGTACTGAATGTACAGTTCGGATTGACATTATAACTCCAAAATTAGAAGAGGACGAACGGTCCGAATATTTGAATGCATCGGAATTTGTGCGTAACTTAGACAAACAGTTCGTTGAAATAAATGAAATATCGAGGAGAACTACTTTAAAATCGACCGAGAGACAGAAGAAGGAATATGACAGAAAAGTGAAAGAAATCACATACGATATAGGTGATTTAGTGCGGAGAAATCAGAGAAAGTTATTACCCGGAGCCAAGGAAAAACTTTCAAGGAATTGGAGTGGACCGTGGATCGTAATAAAACGACTAAGTGATGTGTTGTATATGATTCAACATTCTAAGAACTCTAAACCGGTCGTTATACACGCAGATAAACTAAAACCCTATCGTGGAAAACGTAAATTAAATTGGGTATTAAAACAGACAAAGCCGGAATTCAAGGAGGAATTACCCTAAGAAACCCCAATTCTAAAGATTCCGAGTGAAAAATTGTCAAAATCACCCGTTTA
This sequence comes from Pinctada imbricata, assembly GCA_033119305.1. Lineage (NCBI taxonomy): Eukaryota > Metazoa > Mollusca > Bivalvia > Pterioida > Pteriidae > Pinctada > Pinctada imbricata. The sequence goes on along the minus strand of VSWD01000004.1, from coordinate 33,562,443 downwards.
TTCGCCATTCTCAGCGTCAAAAACACGAGAATATCAAAGTGCGCGGCAAGATTCACCGGAACAGCCCGATGCTCCGCCCCCTTCACCTACTAAACAGTTAACGAGAGCACCGAATACACAACTGAAACGAACTGACGGACGATGATATTAGCATTGGCGACATGTTGGTCAATGCATCCGATGTGAATACCAATGACATCCCGGACGATATACAAGATCGTATAATCGATGCATTGGACCAGGAAGAAGATAGGAGGATCGTTGTTAATTCGCACGACAGTGATAGTGACACTGTAATATATGTTGATGCTTACGAAAACGATCACGTTGGATATAGTGAAGCTGAAGACGATACCCGCAGTGAGTACAATAATAAACCACGGGACGATACCCAGAGTGAGTACCATAATGAAGCTCAGGACGATACCCAGCCCGGGTACTGGCAATCGTGTGATGACGACTGTGACCTTAACAATAATAGCGAAAAAGACGCTGTAAGTGAAAATGGAGATCAAGACGAGGAACCAGTACAAACCGCTAAAAACACTATTTGCCTCCAATTAACGAAAACGGAGGACAAATATCCGAGTGGCCGGGAAGTTACAAAGAGAGACACTAAGATATTATATTCAAAGGACGTAGATATTGGAAATGTTGATTTCGTAGCCACAACACTAGAAATCCTCGATGAAATTAACATTCACATGCAGAATAGAAACGTGAAAGTTGTGAGAGGAGGTTTTGACTATTAACATGATTAACGGTTTTTTGTATATTAACTGCCAAAGATTGAATATTTACATGTGCGTGACTTTGAACTGTAAATACTTTGATTTCTTAACAATTGATCTACTACTGAACGTCATATTTTAATTGCTTTGTTGTCTCCCCTTTGTTTTTAATTATTTAATTAATGTGCTTTGATGATAATTGACGGGAATCAATGTTTAAGTCGGGGGGAGTTGTGACGTTCAGATTTTATATTACGACTTATTTGTTTGAATTATCTTTGCTTCATTGTTGATGTTTTATTTCATAATTTATGATTTTATAATGTAAGATACCCGCCGTGGGTAATATTACTCAAAGCGAGTACTCACATGTCACATGACTGATAATACCCATGATGAGTACTGAGAACTTACTATATATATGACAGACTTTTGAGAGACTCTGGGCAGACTTAGCCAGACTTTATAGATTTATTGATATTGTTGTGACTTGTTGTTATAAAATGCCTTGATTTTATATTTCTTGGATTTAACTTATGTGAGCTCATCTGTATATATGTAAATATTAAAGTAGTGAACTAGATTCATGATTTATGTCTCATTTCACATGGATTATATGGAAACCACAGTTTTACCCTGGAATATACTTTGAATCATACCGCTCGGATTTTACAATACACACTAACACTACGCTATGATTTAAGAACATGCCATCCCCACGAAAACAAGACACGTTACAACTGCAGTAATTGACACACCAGCAAGTACTTGGTATCCTTGATAAAGTCAATTGAAATGGTGGACCAGGAGTCCCCGAGGGTTCGATCAGCTTCGGTTGATCGTTTCTTCAACGCCTTCGCAAATTTCTGTTATCACAATTTCTTGAAATTTCTAAAACATGGGACCTGTAGCATCATATCCCACCCATCCTGCTACGTCTTTCGGTAAATTTTTTGACATAATCATTATCACACTCTTTGGCCATATTGCATTTTTTAGATTGAGGATAACTGACGAGGGTTATAAGTACCAGAAACTTGCATGTCTGGTTCATGCCGCAAAGACCCCCTATATCGGCCCTCGATTTTTCTCTAAAAATAAAGGAGCTGGTAAGGTCCTAATTTTAGAATGTTTTAGATTTCGATTGTATTTCGTATCAAGGAAGTTAAGTGTATGGTTGTTTGAAATACCAAATAAATGTAGTGGTTTTCGTGCAGTACACCGAAAGATATGGCTTCAAAATCGGCTTAAAGCTGTAAAATGCTGACAAATCGTAAGAAATTAGCATTATTCTGTTCAAAATTTATTAAAATAAGTAGGGTGCCATCCCTCACCCAACATAATTTTCATATAAAAAGTAAGATTTGCAATTTATCTTTCGATTTACATAGAATTTAGTTTGGGTGAGGTTTGGCACCTGTACTAATTTTAAAGATTTATGCCAAGAATATTGTCAAAATGTGACGTCATAACTAACGCACGTGACGTTTTGAGAATAAAAAATAATTACTTTCTATTTCGGCAGGTATTTGAGATAAATGTAAGAAATGCTGAATTATATTTTTCATAAAAATATTTTTTTGCAAAAATGTAGGGCCGATTTTGGGAGTTTTGAAACCTACCCCTTTCATGAGAAATACTTGATATCTTTCATGAAAATACGCGAATGTTTACCGCTTTTCATGAAATCTGTCATTTTGACGTTATTGGCAAAATAGGGCAAAAATTACTTTTGGTATTTTGCATTTTCTGGAAGAATTTAATCTGGACGCATGCGTTAACTGAGATAAAAAGTTTATTACTAAAGGATATATTGATAATCTTTCACATATGAATTTTTCATCTTAGCTCATGCATGCGACCATTTATAATCTATTAGAAATATGTAGTTTTTGCATCAATTTCGCGGAACATGACATATTTTGGAATTTTCAAAGGGCTAAAAGCTATTGATAAATGCAATGTTTACAAAAGATAGATTCTTCAATCTATAGATAACATTTCAAAATGCCAAATCACAGTTAAAAATTCTATGAAGTACAATGTTCAAAATTAGGACCATTATCGGGTTTCGTTATCGTACCCTTTTATGTGTTCTTAGATGATGCTTTTGAAATTGATGACATTTAACATATTATTGTAAAGCTCCCATCGAAGCCATTAAGGTTCCAAATTTGAAAGAAGCCAATTTCTAAAATCTCTTTTTAATCGCAATTCAATTACCGATATTTTGTGCTGGTGTTAGCAATTTCCAGTCGTCCACTTTCATGCTGGCGCATTGTTTTGCATGCCAGATTATACCTCGCTCTCATACTGTCAACATGATTCGCTTGTATGTTTAATAAAATATGAACATATGACAATATAATACACAATGCGAACTTCACCTTTAACCTTGGGTCAATGATAATAATTAACCATAATAATAATAATAGAGGACGCAGTCCGCGCCGCAGGCGCGGACGTAGTCCTCATCAAGGTAACACGTGTATATATATAGGAAAAATGGTGTTTTTCAATTGAATTCTATGCTATACCTATATGTTCCAAAACCGTGGTCAATGACGTCATTCTCCCCATTGCCCATTTGATCAGCGTGAAGCGCAAGCTTATTTTTTTTGACAATGTCACTTGACGACAGAATGAAACCCATCGATGACCAAGATTTCTCGATCTCCTTTGAATATTCTTCGTTTGGCTTACTCCTCCAGTGTCCCATTGTATGAATTGTACTTTGCTTCACGTAATACTGACATTGCACCATCATTTCCATCATATATCATGTTTAGTCCGAATATCCTCTTTGAAAATTACAATGTGACGTCAGCATGCGACGCGACGTCAGCATACAACTTTGTTTCGCGGACTTTCTTTCATCGACAGCTTCCTCAGAAAAATCCATGGATAAACTCATAATGCTGGGAGAAAAAAAACAAACAAAAAAATATCAGCGCGATCAGCGACTTACCGAACTTAATTTTGCTTTCGAGGATGATTTGAAGCTGATATTTTGATACCTGTAGATCGAATTATGTGGTTTCTCTCCACATATATAAGATCTACATGTAGAATATACAGGAAATCTATGCAGTGTAAATCCCAACACAAACTTCTAAATGTCTGCTGCCTTTGGTTCTGTTTACAACGCGTCACAACTTACGTCATCATTTACAGTATTTAGTACAAATAGGTCAACACAGCTTGGGCTCTGTTCAAAGCATGAAGTATATTTTTTTCTGTCAGAAATAAGGCTGGGTATTTTTTTCCCTTGGAGGTAAATCAAAAGCGGATCCAAGGTAGAGGGGTGAAGGCTTCAGATTTTTTTTAGAAAGGGGGGGGGTGATTGAATTAAAAGGGGGGCCGGGGCGGACAGGGGGTAGTTTTCTACTAACTTCTCTCCTCTGTCCCGCTCCCTTCTCCCACCTCCTAATCTCTCCCTCACTCCCTTCTGCCTCCCTCCAGCTGCCTCCTTGCTCCCCCTCCCATTCATCCAAGTGCCTCTTATGGGGGTGGGGAGCAGACATGGGGTACCCGCTCTCTCCGCCCCCTTATCTCCCCTCCCACACCCTTCCTTCTTTCTCCTCCCTCCCTCTCCCCCTCTCTCCTTCCTCCAGCCCCTCCCTCTCCCTTTCACCCTCTTTTAAAGTAAAGGAATGAGCAAGAATTTTGTCTTCAGATACATATATTACATTGGAAAATCATTTACATTCTTTAGAAGGGAAAATCCTGTAATACTAATGTTATACTGTACTTAATTTGTAGGTTTTAACCCCCTTTTCCAGATCATCCCATAAAACGATATATTGCTGATAACACTATAGACGGCGCCGAAAAGGAAGTTTTCTCTCTCTTCTACATTTTGAATGCTAATTTTTCCGGTGAAAGTAAAAGGGGAGAGGGGTGGGTGGGTGCAAGGGGGGGGGATACATATTCCTGATACGACAACTGACATTTCATCACCCAATGAAATTTAAAAAGTAAACATTTAAAAGTTTAATTGAATTCATTGAATAATCAAGATACATGTTAATCTTACAATATATAAATACTTCAGAAAACAGTAAAATTCTTTTTTCTTTTTTTTAATTTTAATGGTTTGTGCCCACAGTTTTCTTGCCCGAGTTCTCTTTTCCTTGGTTTTCGTCAAGGTCCAAGGAATTAAAATGTATAGATTAAGATGACATCACTTGATCTTTTCTTATCTGTCCTTTATGTTTCAAAATTAAGCATTGCGATTTCATGTTTTAACTGATTGTTTTGTGACATTGAGAATTGTTTCCCCGCATTTACGAGTTATGTGCATGCTGTCGATTTAGAAATTGTCTATAATATCCCCTCTCCTGTAGATGATTCTGGATTTAAAGAAAAAAACTAATGTAAGGCTGATAAAGACGGTAAAAATGATGCTGGAAAAAATAACAAGAACACATATTGTATGACATATTTTATTCTTATTAACTTAGTAAAAAAATATTCAATGATGTATGGTGAAAATTGGGTATTAATTCATTGAAATTATATTTCATCTGCGTCCTCACAATGGCTTTGCCATAATTCATATTAATACTACGTTTTTAGGCCCGCTTATGTAAAGACAAATAATAACGATTTAGCATGATTATATAGTAAAAAGGAATTAATCGAAATCGGGACCCGATTCCGATTATTAACATGCACATAAGCGACCCTAACCTGTTTTGATAACCCCTTATTACAGCTAGTATCACTGTATGAATATAGCTTGTGCAGAAAATAATTATTTTCCACCTTAAAAAATTATTAGCATTTGATTATAAGCACTGAAACTTTGATTTAGCATGTTGAAATCTAGAAATTCATTTTCAACTATGTAGAGGAAATTCGCGGACCCAAGCGAGCCAGGCGAGCTAAATCTCCAAGGAAAACAAGATGGACGCCGAGGTTGCATTTTCCGCGCGACGCTGAAAATGGAGCTGAATATAACCTTCTATATGCTGATTTAATTCATTTCAATTAGGTAAGCTACTTAAGGTCTCAATATACCAACAAATGAATGAAAACTCATCTGTGAGGGGCAGATTTTGAATTTTTAAATTCTGTTGCCATGGCAACCAATTGTCACAAATAATTTTTGATTTAATTGAAAGTTAGTATGTAGCAGAATTTAAATATACATTAATATATCAGCTACATGCTTCCTGTAGTGTTGGATTGTATATAACGAGTGCCAATCTAACCATGAAAAATCACCAAAAATGATGAAAACCTACCCATTTTCAGCTACATCAGATTTCGTTATATGAATTCTTACAGCAGAAAGACAAGTTTCATCTTTCAGACAAAATCTTACAGTTTTCAAAAAGGTCTCATTTGCAACAGGTCCCTAGATTCATTTTCTAGAAAAATCACCACACATGGACAGAATGCTACTTTCAACTCATCATTACAGGCTTATAAGGGGATTCCCCATTTGACACAGAGCTAACCCTGATTTCATAGCGTACTGTTTCGAATCCAACTAATTGAACTTTTTCACTGCAGAATGGCCTCCTATACATTGAAATAGAAATAAACAACATTAACACTATTCAAATTCAGAAATACACAATATAATGTAACCCCTATGTTAACCCTGGTAACATTAGTGACGTATTTTCAAAGCGCACGGTATATTGAGACTTTAAGGACTTGGGTTGTTTATGTCGAATAAACTTTTTTTCAATTTTACGCAAGTTTAAGACTTTTCGCACTTAACGGTACCAAGATTTGTGCGTTACGCATTATACTTATGTCGCAACACATTGTCGAAAGACCCATGACCCCCCACCCCAATACCCCCTATGTGACCTTAACTTCAATACATCACAATACATAAACATGTTTAGTATAAATAATTCTTTATGCTCATGTTATCATATACTTAGTAAAAAGATAAAAGGGAGCCTAAATGTCATTTATGTAGGGCGGTTGCCATGACAACGACAATACTTTGTGGTATCTGAGACCGATTAACCATTCCGCTATATACCGACAAATGTCGAAAACACTTTTCGCATTAAATTTCCCATCATTTCCATATGGTTGCTATGGTAACCAAAATTTCTCATATATTCCATCATATACATGCAGTGATATTTGCTGAATATATTGATACCTATCACTATACTGTATACCTTATAGTTCTGTAGCAGTGGTGTTCCAAACATACCATGATGGCAGAAAATGTACTGTCTTTTCTCTAAAAGTCATTACAATACAGGAGCAGGATCAATTTTCATAACAATCAATTTTTTTTAATTTTGAGAGAATTTCATAAATATTGGTATATTAAGATACAGCAGGGTCATGACCTTTAAAATACATATAGTGTTACCATGGTAACCATTCATGAAATTTGAGACTGCAGTAGCAATGTATGCTTAAGGTCTCAATATACCAACAAATGAATGAAAACTCATCTGTGAGGGGCAGATTTTGAATTTTTAAATTCTGTTGCCATGGCAACCAATTGTCACAAATAATTTTTGATTTAATTGAAAGTTAGTATGTAGCAGAATTTAAATATACATTAATATATCAGCTACATGCTTCCTGTAGTGTTGGATTGTATATAACGAGTGCCAATCTAACCATGAAAAATCACCAAAAATGATGAAAACCTACCCATTTTCAGCTACATCAGATTTCGTTATATGAATTCTTACAGCAGAAAGACAAGTTTCATCTTTCAGACAAAATCTTACAGTTTTCAAAAAGGTCTCATTTGCAACAGGTCCCTAGATTCATTTTCTAGAAAAATCACCACACATGGACAGAATGCTACTTTCAACTCATCATTACAGGCTTATAAGGGGATTCCCCATTTGACACAGAGCTAACCCTGATTTCATAGCGTACTGTTTCGAATCCAACTAATTGAACTTTTTCACTGCAGAATGGCCTCCTATACATTGAAATAGAAATAAACAACATTAACACTATTCAAATTCAGAAATACACAATATAATGTAACCCCTATGTTAACCCTGGTAACATTAGTGACGTATTTTCAAAGCGCACGGTATATTGAGACTTTAAGGACTTGGGTTGTTTATGTCGAATAAACTTTTTTTCAATTTTACGCAAGTTTAAGACTTTTCGCACTTAACGGTACCAAGATTTGTGCGTTACGCATTATACTTATGTCGCAACACATTGTCGAAAGACCCATGACCCCCCACCCCAATACCCCCTATGTGACCTTAACTTCAATACATCACAATACATAAACATGTTTAGTATAAATAATTCTTTATGCTCATGTTATCATATACTTAGTAAAAAGATAAAAGGGAGCCTAAATGTCATTTATGTAGGGCGGTTGCCATGACAACGACAATACTTTGTGGTATCTGAGACCGATTAACCATTCCGCTATATACCGACAAATGTCGAAAACACTTTTCGCATTAAATTTCCCATCATTTCCATATGGTTGCTATGGTAACCAAAATTTCTCATATATTCCATCATATACATGCAGTGATATTTGCTGAATATATTGATACCTATCACTATACTGTATACCTTATAGTTCTGTAGCAGTGGTGTTCCAAACATACCATGATGGCAGAAAATGTACTGTCTTTTCTCTAAAAGTCATTACAATACAGGAGCAGCATCAATTTTCATAACAATCAATTTTTTTTTAATTTTGAGAGAATTTCATAAATATTGGTATATTAAGATACAGCAGGGTCATGACCTTTAAAATACATATAGTGTTACCATGGTAACCATTCATGAAATTTGAGACTGCAGTAGCAATGTATGCTTAAGGTCTCAATATACCAACAAATGAATGAAAACTCATCTGTGAGGGGCAGATTTTGAATTTTTAAATTCTGTTGCCATGGCAACCAATTGTCACAAATAATTTTTGATTTAATTGAAAGTTAGTATGTAGCAGAATTTAAATATACATTAATATATCAGCTACATGCTTCCTGTAGTGTTGGATTGTATATAACGAGTGCCAATCTAACCATGAAAAATCACCAAAAATGATGAAAACCTACCCATTTTCAGCTACATCAGATTTCGTTATATGAATTCTTACAGCAGAAAGACAAGTTTCATCTTTCAGACAAAATCTTACAGTTTTCAAAAAGGTCTCATTTGCAACAGGTCCCTAGATTCATTTTCTAGAAAAATCACCACACATGGACAGAATGCTACTTTCAACTCATCATTACAGGCTTATAAGGGGATTCCCCATTTGACACAGAGCTAACCCTGATTTCATAGCGTACTGTTTCGAATCCAACTAATTGAACTTTTTCACTGCAGAATGGCCTCCTATACATTGAAATAGAAATAAACAACATTAACACTATTCAAATTCAGAAATACACAATATAATGTAACCCCTATGTTAACCCTGGTAACATTAGTGACGTATTTTCAAAGCGCACGGTATATTGAGACTTAAAGGGAAGTTATTTATTTGATTTCATTGGAGCATAACAGAAACTGTAAGCCGAGGTAGACCGGGTCAAACTCAATGATCGTCTGCAGGCTGACAGGTGCGAGTAAAAGTTTTCACAGTCATCGCGAAAACTCACTAGCCCAACTGCCCTGGCTACCAAAAATTTCCTCGGGCTACTAATATTTGCTCAGGGGCCCCCAGCTGCATGGGGGGGGGGGGCACATACAATTTTTGATGGGAAACACTTCCGAGGCCCAAAGTGCCGAGTTGGAAGTTTTGTAGAAAACACGAAACTACCCCCACCTGGGATCGAACTAGTAAGGTTCTGATGTTAAGTCTGATGCTCTACCGAATGAGCCAAAGAGATGTCCCACAGTCTAGTCTAGTACAGGTGGCAGTTTACTACTGTGAGTGTCCGCGCAGCTCACTTCTGAAATTTTCTTTACTTTGTCGTCAAATTTTGCGTTTAAAATTTTATAGGGAGATAGATCTCGAAAAACTCTCATAACTAATGGTGTATGATATATGTCTGTACGACCAATATTACGCTCACAGTGAAAGAAAATAGTTTTAGATAGGGAGTTTTCTATGTTAATTTTAGTGCGAAGTCGGCGATCTTTAACACTGAGTCTATGGAAAACGTCGACGACGTCGCGCTAAAATAATTGTCCGCGCGGCTCACTTCGGAAACTGAATAAACACAATTTTGACTACCTTATGATGCAAAAATTTAAATGAAGTTGACACCATTCAATAGATCTCGCTTAGTCATAAATTTTGGTATATATGATAGTGAGTACGTACACCCAATTAAACAATATAGACAAAACAAGTTTTAGATGGGCCATTTCCCATGCTAATTTTTCACATGATGTCGCGACGCTCTCCATAGGCTCAATGTTAAAATCGGCGACGTCACACTAAAATTTAACTTTGAAAACGCCCTATCTAAAACTTATTTTGTCTGTATAATATGATTGGATAAACCCTCAACCATGTAACATATACCATAATTTACGACTAAGCGAGATCTATTCAATGATATAGATTTTATTTTAATTGATGCATCACAAAGTTATCAAAATTTCGTTTATCCAGTTTCCGAAGTGAGCCGCGCGGACAGTAACATAGAGATCTCCCCAACTAAAACTATTTTCTTTCACTGTGAGCGTAGTATTGGTTGTACAGACATATATCATACACCGTTAGTTATATAAAAATTTTAACCGGAAAATATGCCGATGAAGTAGAGAAAACTTCAATTTTCCGATTTCTGAAGTGAGCTGTGCGGACGGTACACTACTCTCCCCTTTCAATTTTTGGCCTCCCTACCCCTCCTCGACAACCCTCCTAACCACCATCTCTCGTGGGATTTACGTTGGGCGCCAGTGTAGAAAACACGAGATTTATACCCCCGCCTCGGATCGAACTCGCAACCTTCTGATGTTAAGTCCGATGCTCTACCGAATGAGCCAAAGAGACGTCCCACTGGCCCAGTCCGTGTTTTCTTCATCCCTTTATTAGCCAATTATCTGCTATTTTCTCTTGATAAATTGACCTTAATTATTTTTTTCAAATCAGTGACCTGAAATTATTCAGTCTCTCCGAAAACTTTTTTAAACCACAAGCCCGAAGATAAATTTTACTAGTTTTTTTGTATAGTGTCTTAAAGAATTTCTACCAGCCCAGAAAAAAATTGGTAGCCTCAGGCGTCACAGAGATCTTGAAATCTTTACATGAAATGTTGGATATTTTAGAGTTTTTAATGGTCCAAATAATGAATAGAAAATGAGGTTTTTATTGGTTCAAATATAATTTTTAGACACAATGTGAGTTTTCATCGAACCAAATAATTTTTTATCGGCAAATCCGATAAAACCGATACATTTTATGAACTCTGGAGTTGGGCTGGTGAGTTATTGGAAAGACTGCTTGAAATTATTAAGATATTTTATGATGAATATAATACGTAACTATATATTCAGAACATGTAAATTGTTATGATTATTAGGCATTGAAATCAGTACAGGCTTGATTGAAATTCGAGAAAAATTATGGAATGGCAGATAAATGCATATTGCATCTGCCAAAATGAAGCTATTGCTTAAGAAATAACAACTAGCTAGCCATAGATTGTTGTCCAGTAATTCCCCCAGTTGCATGAACCAAACAAATTATCACTGAGCCGCAAAGCAGCGAGGCTAGGGATTAATCTACTTCTGCGTCCTGTGTTACTGATGCATAAAAATTCCCCAGGACCCATTGATTCCAGATCGTGCGTCCCACCGTACCCATTATTCATTTTTGTACAGTGTGTCCCCTTTAGTTCATCGTTCTTGACATTGAAAGTTTTATGTAAAATTACTGTCTCGTGTTTATATTTTGTCTGGTCATTTAAACCTTACAGAAGGTTGATCATGTCCATGGTATTGTAAGAGACATTAATTGTTGCGCATCAAAATGTTTGGATATAAAAGTTATATGCAGTCCGATGCGAGTCTAACGATCAATTGCGGTTGATCGTTTCTTCCACGCATTCTAAAATTTCTGTTATCAATATTTCTTGAGATTTCTAAAACGTGGTTCCTGTAGCATCATATCCTACCTGTTCTGCTATGTCTTTCGTTACGCTTTCTCGACATAGTAACTTTCATACTTTTTTTGCATATTACGTACATTGTTTAGATTTGAGGATCACTGACGAGGGTTAAGTACCCGAAACGTGCATGTCTGGTCCATGTTGCCAATTTATCTGTTCTTAAATTCGGTCTTTTCGAAATACAGAGTTACTTCCCATTTGTGCAGGTATCTGACGTCAAGGCATTGTGACGTCATCTAATTCTATGGAAACCAGCATGAAATTCAGGGAAAAGGGTTACACATATGACGTTTTCAAAGGAATTTAATGACGTCACAATGCGTTTACGTCAGATACCTGCACAAATCGAACATGGGACTGTAAAATCGAAAAGACGGGACGATGCTATTGAATGACAGTATGAAGACATTTACATTTTTACCACTTGGTGAGTGTCACCAGGGCCGACGCTAGGGCTGATTTGGGGCTGATATTCGGGCCCATTCCCAATGCAAAATAGTATATTTTTTCCCAATTTAGACGCTAAAAATTCCCAATTTTGTATGGTCTTTCTTTGATATATTGTATCAAACCCGCCATAAGGCCAAAGTTGCATACCGCTATCCATCACTGATGTAACTAGGTACAAACAAGTGTTAATCCCCCGATAATTACTGCTAAACAAGGTACAATCATGTAAATAATATGTTTTAAATAAACACTGTCTCAGGTAAGATAAATATCCAAAGAGTTTGATTGTCAAGTATAGCTTTGACCATGCGGTCGAAATTTACATCAAATGAGGATGATATGTGCCCTTTGCAGCAGTTGTTGGGAAAATTTGCAGCAGTTGTTGGGAAAAAAAAACAAACAAATCAACATTCTGTGAAGTCATTGATACCATGATTTTTTGTCGACGAGCTTCCCGCCATCACTACCGCACCATTTACTAAGCTATTTACCACTATATTGGTATTCATGTTTTCAATACTTTTAATGAAAAAAATCTGATTGAATTTCACTATTCACAAATTTTAATGTTATCAGTAAATCTCGATTGATCAATATAATCCTGAATCTGTAGTGCCAAATTCTAGAAAAACGAAAGACGGCAGCTAGTATAACGAGGGAGAAGTGCATATTCAAATGTCATCTAGCTCGAATAAAGGGTTAAAATAAAATTTTATTTCAGCTGTAGATTTCCCAATTTTGCTCAAAATACGGCTGTTTTTCCCAATTTGAAAGGCCCTGGCCCCTTTCCCAAAATACCTTGCGACAGCCCTGGTCACTGCTGGTGGACCAGGATTCCCCGAGGGCACATGTAGCCAAGTTCGATCAAATTCGGTTGATCGTTTCTTCCACGCATTCTAAAATTTCTGTTATCAAAATTTCTTGAAATTTCTAAAACGTGGGTCCTGTAGCATATCATATCCCACACGTTCTGCTTAGCGTCTTTTGGTATGCTTTTTCGACATAGTAACTCTCATACTTTTTTGGCATATTACATTGTTTAGATTTGAGGATCACTGACGAGGGTTAAGTACCCGAAACGTGCATGTCTGGTCCATGTTGCCAATTTATCTGCTCTTAAATGATGCTATTCAATATGAAGACGTTTACATTCTTATCATTCGGATTCAGAGATACATGTAACGCAAAAATTCTTCCATGCCGTGGTAAACTTTGCAGGATAATATGAATCAACAAATTAAAATTGTTTAATTCACACCTAAGTGTAGAAAGTACCGGCTTCGTACACCATATATAATTGGTTTGTACTATACAGTACATGTACGAAGCCTCGCATGCATAAATAAAGCAATTACTAAATAAACAACAAATTACTTAATTTGGCAAATTTTACTTTTAGATGGAATTTTGTGAGATACATGTTTTATTTCTATTTTTTTCTGGAATATGATGATCTCGCGGACATAAAACGCCGCAAGCCATTCATATCACTTCTATTCTCGAGTTTAAGACGCAGCGAAGAAAAGATTCTTTATGATACGCCCGTCATTTGACGGGACGTATTATGGTATGGCGAAGTCCGTCCGTCTGTCCGTCCGCTTAAGGAATGCAATTAATTGAATTTGTGTAAACAGATTTTTATAATACTTGTACATTGTGATCAGACTATGGAGAGGAAGCTGCCTTTTTATTTTTAGGTTCATCCAATTTGTCGTTACGGAGTTATGGGACTTGGAATTTTAACATACTGTGAAAATATACTAAAATAGTTTAAAATTCTTTAAAATTCTATTTGGTTGAAATGTTTTGAAATTTTGTATACTTCAAGTAGAAAGGATGTTCTTTGACATATGTAACGGGTTTTTATTCGCCCGTCATTTGACGAGTCGTATTATGGTATGGCGAAGTCCGTCCGTCCGTCTGTCCATCCGTCCATCCGTCCATCCGTCCATCCATCCGCCTATGGAACGCAATAACTTGAATATGCGTCAACGGATTTTCACGAAATTCATACATTATGATTGGACTATGGAGAGAGAGCCACCTTTCGATTTTCAGGTTCATCTGATTTGACATTACAGAGTTATGGGACTTAGATTTTTAAAATACAGTGAAAATATACTAAAATAGTTAAACATTCTTTAAAAATCTATTTCTGGTCGAAATGTTTTGAAATTTTGTATACTTCAAGTAGAAAGGATGTTCTTTGACATATGTTTCGGGTTTTTAATGTTTTTGTGGCATAACCGGGAAATTATGTGTAATGGGGAGGGGGGGTTATATGCACATACATGTTAAGCTAAGGACAAAATGTAGGTGCATGGAACAGATTTTCATGATATTTGTACATTGTGATCAGACTTTGAAGAGGAAGCTGCCTTTCGATTTTGATGTACACTGATTTGTCCTTATGGAGTTATGGGACTTAGATATTTTGGTGTTGTGAAAAAAATCCCAACAGGCGTATCTTGCTGCGTGAGCGTAGGCTTTATAGTACTTGGGACCCATAAAATTCTGCTGACCCATTGGTCAAATTTCATTGGGTCCAAAGGACCCATTTAGATCAAATTGTAGATTAATCTCTGGCGAGTTGATAATTTGATTGGTTCATGTGACAAGGGGAATTACTAGACAACAAATCACAGCTTGCTAGTTGTTATTTCTGTTCAAATATTGTTCTGCACAAACTTTATAGCACGTGAAGGGGCAGAGCTTAGCGAACTGTTAGTACACCAGGCCTAAAATAGAATTAAGTTTGTTTACCGTTAACCGACTGACCCACGTAAAATTCATGCTTGCGGGTAGGGGACTTAAATCGCTCAGGGATCATAATATTTTTGAGTATGCCTGATATTAATTTATACACTGCAGCGATCAGAATGTAGAGAGGATGCTGCCTTTCTATTTTCATGTTCACCTAATATTGTGTTACAGAGATATGGCTCTTAAATTTGTTTGGTTTGTTAAAATCAATTCTGACAGGCATAATTTACTGTGTTAGCATAGGCTTTATTCGAAATGATGGAGACATTTATTGGTTCATAAGGCATGTGTCATATACCTGTGCTTCATATGACTTAATAATATGTGCACACTTTTAAAATCAATGAGTTGGTATTAACCTATACATCAAGTATTCCCTTCTGAGTTGACTTTCTGAATTCATCCCTTCTTTTATCATATACATATTTTTTCTATTTTCAGTAAACTTGGAAACTGAATGACATTTGATGCACTTCCACTCACAATTTCCAAATGTGACTCAACAGATGCAACCTGTTGTCAAATTTTTCTTTCATGTCAAGTGAAATAATGAAGGGCAACATTTGTCTGATTGATGAAAATTCTCAAAATCAGCATTTGTTACCTATTTGATATGATAGATAATTTCATCAAATTAAATGTGACTGTGCTGCTAAATGAAGGTAAGTGAAGTTCAAGGCCAGGCCATAACAAATTATACATGTTGTTCATGTTGTCTGATTTCCTTCACAATTCTTGGCTAAGTGGAAAACAAAACATTCTTAACAGGTATTCCATTATCTGTACATATTCACTCAGAATCGGTTTGAAATTCATTTCAATTCATTGCACATTGATTTAAAGGTGACAGTTTTGAAAAACGAAATCTGATTTATCACTAAGTATTATGACACACCAATATTTAGACATAAATATCACAGTATCTGGATGTTTGTATCTCTGTCCACCTCCTCTTCTGTGTGCCACAGCTGATAAGATACTGACCAAACACCTAGTCCTATAGAAATTTCTTCAATTTACCATGTTTATTGACTGTATGATGACCAGATAGAAAACCTTTCACATATGGAGATGATGGAGTAGCATAAAGTCACCATACTGTCTGTCTGTCTGTCTAAGCTCAAATCTTCTAAACCCTACATCAGAATTTGTTCATATTTAATATTAATGTTCATTAGGATAGATCCTCTGGGGCAAAGGTACTTAAGGTCAATTATCAAAGGTCAAGGTTATTACAGGCTAAAAATTATATTTTGGGAGAGTATATTTCTTGTGCAATAAAAACTTTTAAATTCATATAAAATCAGTGTGAACTTTTCCAAATGATCTGAAATTTTGAATAATGATAGAAAAATGTAAACTAGAAATCTCTTTTGAGATTTTTCATTGAGTTGATGAGAAATTTTGTTCCAAAGGGGGATGGGATGGTTGTTACACATATCTCCAGGTGAATGTATATATATATATAGGCTGCTTATGAGTATTTCATCATGTATCCCACAATTGTTAATTGGGAAAGGTCACAGATTAGATTTTGCTTGACTGACCTTATATTCCATTTGGATGATGCCAGTGCATTACTTTGAAAATACTGAAATAACATACAAGTATTACCTATGTAGTATATATGTACGAATATTACATGTACCGCAAGTTAATTGGTTCCATAATTAATAATATGGTGATTTGAGATAGAAAAGTTTAAACCATGATCACCATGGATCACACGATGGAAAAGTATAAACCACTAAAATGGAATATAGTTATTTTAGGGGATGTCATTGTTTCCTGGTTTCAGATACTTTTTGGCTAGATTTTTTAAAATCACCATATTATTATTATGGAACCGATTAGCTTGTAATAATAATAATAATAATAATTCTTTATTTAAAGAAGGTAACTCTTTTAGTCAAAGACTATTCTTCCAAGAGGCCTTCCATATCACACAACAATATATACAATATAACAATACAAAGTGCGACAGAGTTTGAGCATAAAATCAAACATGTTTAATTAAACACAACATTAAAATATGTAATTATATAGTTATCGCTTTGAAACTATATACTTATGTAGGTTATGCTTAAATGTTCCGAGGGTAGAGGCCAGTCTAATGTTCAAGGGGAGATTATTCCATATAATTGCTCCAGAATACTGAAAAGATTTTTTGAAAAGCTCGTTATTGTGTTTCGGAATAGACATTTACTGATTTGACGAGGACCGCAAGCCACACGAAGACGACTGAAATTTAAACATATCTGTTATGTATTCTGGGCACATATTATGTATAGCTTTGTACAGAAGAATACCCTTATTGAACTCGACCCTTTCGAAAACAGTCAGCCAACCCAATTCAGTAAAGAGTGGTAGCGATGGCGCGTCAGGTGGCGCATCCAGAATAATACGTGCGGCGCATTTTTGCAATTTGTGGATTCTTTCCATATGAATTTTGGATGCATTTCCCCAAATTGTTAAACAATAGTCTATGCATGGGAGAATAAACGCGTTATAGTAAAGTTTTTTGTACGAAAGAGGAAGGTATCGCTTTATTTTTCTTAATAAGGCAATTTTTGATGTAATAGATCGACATACATGGTCAACATGTTTATTGAATTGTAAGGAAGGGTCTATATGAACTCCCAGTAACTTCTCACAGTCAATGTGTTCGAGTGTGTTTCCATTGACATCAATCGCTAATGCATTTGGTTGTAGTTTTGAAAGTTTTTGAGAAGTAGCAATCACCATACATTTACTTTTATTTTCATTAACAATCATACCATTTTCCCGGCACCATTTGTTTATATTATCAACATCCGAGGAAAGTGGCAACTTGACGAAGTCTACAGAAGGTGCTGACTTATGTAGAGTTGCATCATCAGCAATCAGACTCAAACTGGATGATTTGACGTGGAGGGGCAAGTAATTAATATAAATAAGAAACAAGAGTGGACCGAGTACCGATCCCTGTGGGACGCCACATGAAATAGCTTTGAGTTGAGAGTGTGTATTACCCATTTGAACGCTCTGAAATCTTTTGTCTAAATATGAGGAAATCCACTTTATAGCCGAGCTATGGAAATTATAACATTTAAGCTTGTCAATTAGTATATTGTGACTGACCAGGTCAAATGCTTTCCTAAAGTCAAGAAAAGAAACACCCGTAATGTTACCATTGTCCATTTCCTCGAGCCAAGTATCAACTAACTTTGTCAATGCAGTTTGACAAGAGTAAAAATGATAACAATAGACAATAGTAGAATTTTTTTTGCGATAAAAGTGAAGTCCAACGGATTACTAATAGACTTTTTTTCACCGTGACGAACTTCGCACTTCGAAGAAAAATTGGCGTAGCTGCCGTTCGCGTATAAATTCATAAGCGGAGTCATTTACATTTTGATTAGTATATTCAATGGAATGGTATATTGGACTTCCTGTACAACTGGCGCGTTTTTTTCGGCAACCAACTTATGAAATTAAAGTGCGAAGTTCGAAGTGCGAAGGGTGAAGTTCGTCACGGTGAAAAAAGTCTATTTACAGGATTTGAAAAAGATAGTCAGTTAGTCAACCCTATACAATGTATACAGCAGAATGCACCCGCAGCATTGTACTGTAAACGTGGAAATTTTCGCGAGGGGGTAATTTTCGTGACTGTATAATGATATTAACCAAAATGACCACCGCCTGAAATGAAGAATACTCCCGATTTCTCCCAAATAATCCCCTTGCTTATTGTTGTAATGATCATTTAGCAAAAATTTTTTCTAGCCTAAAATCACGTTTACAGTTACAAGAGTGAAAACGAGGCAAACCAACCTCTTCAAACAATTCATTATTTTCAAAAAGAGTTGCTTCCCCTTTGAGACGGTATCTGACGTAGACTTATTGTGACGTCATAAAACTATATGGAAACGTTCCTTCGCGTTACCTTTCTCATGACATCATAATGGTTATACGTCGGATAACGATTCAAATGGGAAATAACTCTGCTATCCACAAAGACGCAATAGGGCCAACGAGACAAACAAGTACACATACACAGAATAGTGCAACGAAAATAAGAAACAGATATATAAAATTATGTCACGAATGGTTACACTTAAACTGAGAATAAACACTGTAGCACACGCATGAAACTAGAAAAAGGGAACATAGATACCTAGGCAACGAGATCTCATTCTAAACATGCAAATTTTCGCAATTTACATATGGTCAAAGAGTGTGAAAATTATTATGTCCAAAATCGTATCGAAAAAGAAGCAGGATGGATGGTATATGATACCACAGGACCCATGTTTTAGAAATTTCAAAATTTTTTGATAACAGAAATTTTCAAATGCGTTGAAGAGACAGACGATCAACCAAAGTTGATCGGACTTGGTCCACCAGCAGTGACGCTCACCAAGTGGTTCAAATGTTAAACGTCTTCAAATTCAATAACATCATTTAAGAATAGATAAATTTACAGAATGGACCAGATATGCACGTTTCGGGTACTTACTCCTCGTCAGTGATCCTCAATCTAAACAATGTAAAATGGTCAAAGAGTGTGAAAATTATTATGTCCAAAATCGTATCGAAAAACGAAGCAGGATGGATGGGATATGATGAAACAGGACCAAACTTTTAAAAATTCAATATCTTTTGATAGCAGAAATTTTTGAATTCGTTGAAGAGACAAACGATCGAGCGAAGTTGATCGAACATGAATACATGTGCTCTCTTGGACTCCTGGTCTACCAGCAGTGACACTCACTAAGTGATTCAAATGTTGAACGTCTTCAAATTCTATAGCATCATTTAAGAACAGATAAATTCACAGCATGGACCAGAAATGTACGTTTCGGGTACTTAACGCTCGTCAGTGATCCTCAATCCAAACAAAGTAATATGGTCAAAGTGTGTGAAAATTATTATGTCCAAAATTGTAACGAAAACGAAGCAGGATGGGTGGAATATGATGCTACAGGACCCACGCTTTAGAAATTTCAATATTTTTTGATAACAGAAATTTTCAAATGCGTTGAGGAGACAGACGGTCAAAGAAAGTCGATCGAACTTGGCTACATGTGCCCTCGGAGACTCCTGGTCCACCAGCAGTGACACTCACCAAGTGGTTCAAATGTTAAATGTCTTCAATTCAATAGCAGCATTAAAGAACAGATAAATTCACAGCATGGACCAGACATGCACGTTTCGGGTACTTAACCCTCGTCAGTGATCCTCAGTCTCAACAATGTAAAATGGTAAAAGAGTATGAAAATCAGTATGTCCAAAATTGTACCGAAAAAAAAAAGTAGGATGGGTGGGATATGATTCTACGAGACCCACGTCTTAGACTTTTCAAGATTTTTTGAAAACAGAAATTTTCGAAGAGCCAGACGATCACCCGAAGTTGATCGAACTTGGCTACATATGCCCTCGGGGACTTCAGGTCCACCAGCAGTGACATTCACCGAGTGGTTCAAATGTTAAACGTCTTAGAATTCAATAGCATCATTAAAGAACAGATAAATTCAAAGCATGGACCAGAAATGCACGTTTCGGATACCTGTACTTAACCCTCTTCAGTGATCCTCAATCTAAACAATTTAATATGGTCAAAGAGTGTGAAAATTGTTATGTCCAAAATTGTACCGAAAAACGTAGTAGGGTGGGTGGGATACAACAAATGTATGAGCTACAGGACCCACGTTGAACAACAATCTCTTCAATCTCTCTCCCAGACTGCGAGTGCTAAATGAATTTAATTCGTTTAAACATAGTGCACATGAATTAGATTAATTTCCCTTGGTTTTCATTTGTCGTGGTAGAGGGCGCTTCTTTTATTCTAATTCTTGTCAATCGAAACGCAAACGCCCTGTCGATAACACCATATTGTTGAATTTTCTTAATTTTTGATCACCAATCCGATTCATTTTTGCTGTTTTAACGCCATATTTATATACATTTATGGCTATATACTTACACTCGTACATTTATTTATTGATTCTGTCGTTATGAAGATAACTGGTTTATAGGATAAATTGCTGTTTTTCATTTTAATTTTTTGTATGAAGTAACACTTATATTTCTTACATGTACATGAGCATCGTAACGCTCAGATTGAGATTGTAATTGGTATGGAATCTTAGATGTATTAAGGTGCTTTTGATTTAAGGATAAATCTGATGGATAAACCGAGCGGGTTATAGTATCTTGTGTGTTTAGAGTATTGTCCATGCACTTTATTTTTGAATTGACCATTTACGTAGACACTGCATTTATGCATGTCTTCATGCATGCAGATGGCCGTCCTAAGTCGGCAACGGTTGCCCATTGGTCTGCTTGGTTTATGTGTGTTCTGTAGTGTTTCATATTTCTATGGTGTGAGTTGGTGTTCCTTGTCCCTTTTAGTCTCTCTTTGTGCTTGTCTGCTCTATGTTTTGCATTGGGTGTTTTTTTTGGGGTTTTGCTTGGGGTACTGCAGCCGAGTATTGTTGAGATCCCGTCCTTTCTTACTAGTTTGATAAAAGCATGTTCTATTGATTTAATTGTTTTTAAATTATTTATGTTTTGCTCTATATTGATCTTTGATTATCAATGACAAGATCGAGAGGAAGTTCATAACTGGCGATAGGAAAACTCCCTCATCCCTTTTTTAAAGGGTATGACATTGAAAATGCGTTAGTCATGGTTTTTGTAGTGTCTATTGTTCGGAAATTTGAATTCAGGTATGGTTTTTGTGTATTGCATTCAATCACTTAATTCCGAAGGGAAAAACGAATAAAACAAAAGAAAAAAAAATAGACAAACAAACCCTACTCTGCTCTACATATATGTGTTTTTATGCTATACAGATATGTAGAATTTGAATAATGATGCCTTTAAAGTTAAACATGGTCTGGCATGGATTAAACCATGAATACTCTATTTTTGTCAAAACCTTAATGGAAGTGAGTCTATCATACTAGAAAATCAGAAATCAGGCAGTTACAACAGTAGCAAACTTCCTCGCTACCAAACTATGTAAGGGAAAAAAGCCGAAAACTATCCATTATGTCAGAGAAAGTACTGATCGAGGCCCGTCAGGACCGAGATTAGTTCTTTGTCTTACATAATGGATCGTTTGAGGTTTTTCTCCCACTTAAAACATGACATCCTTTGTTTTGATAATGGATAATTGATAGTCACAGGTAAATTCTTTTGCAGAAATTTGGGCACCTTAAAATCAAGAACTGTATCATTGGTCAAGAGATGATGATAAGGTGCACGTAGTTTGGATTCCTGGCCGATCGAATTCTTTTGTCTTAATAATGGACATTTTCATGTCAAGGTCAATCATTGAGTTATTGAGAAAATCATGCATTTCGATGTAGCCACGTTTGTGATAAACGTCTTTTTCGTTTTGAACTCGGTTTTATTTTTATCTAAAACACTTTTTTTTAAAAAGAGACAATACTATTATTGTTAGATGTTTTGGATTAAGACTATTTTTTGTCTTTATACTATTTTAAAATTTTGTTAAAATTACTGACACCGAGAGAGAACCGATGTTTCGTTTTGGATTTCGACGGATTTCAACATTTTATAGTTTCATTTACTTCATTTTACGTGTATTTCATTTATTTCTATTCCATTTTATATGCATTTGTCGAACATAAGATCTTGTAATGCCGCCCCGTGAAAATTACGATATCTTCGCTTCCGATGGATCTGGATTATCGACGCAGATTCTTTTATTCATTAAAGGAAGACGTTTTACAAACTGGAATGATATCTTTGGAATTTGATTTCGACATAATCAAAACAGCTCGGAAAAATATTTTTGTTTGAATATACCGTTGTTTCTGTGTGATATCGTGTCATCATTATGAGTATTCTTCTGGGAATTTAGCTGTGACTGTCCACTAAGTCACCTTTAACTGCCCATTATTAAAATAATGGACAATTAAATGTAACTTAATGGACAGTTACAGGTAAAATTTTGGACGAAAAGGGATCATATTGAGACAATATCACATAGAGAGTACTGATTAAACAATATGATGACGTCATAGTCATGTTTAAAGAACAATTATTGCTGAAAAATGGATACCCTAATATAACATACTGTCCTGTTCACTAAATCCAGAGCACTCTGTTTTGGCGATTTTTTCCTAAATATACTGTTGTCATCTCATAATATGATACCAAGTCTGTAGAACTATCTTAGTCGTAACAGAAAATGCCACCTTTTGATTGTGCGTAGCTTTGTTCATATATACGACAGAACATAAAATGCCTAAGGGGATTTTATAGCAAATATCGCCCGTAAGATCTGTAATAATATAAACCCGTCGGAAATTACGTAACATGCATGTCGTACAATGACAAATGACTTTTAAAATTAAAATGTAAATTAGTCAACCATTAAAGTAGATATATGTTGAGGCTTTTCTTTTATATATGTTTATCTCCAAACTAGAATATAAAAAAAAAGATGAAAAATGATAGTCCAATAATAATATCATCATTCTTAAGGTGGCTCGTACCTCTGGTTGGGAGAGCTCATATTCTCCCTATGTTGAACAAAACTTTTAAATAGACCCTTGATTGTAGTGATATATTTATTGTCTATAAATTCGATTGACTCCAACTTTGAAATTACATCCTAAGGAAAAATCCTAAATTCACATTTTTTTCACATTGTAGAAACATTTTTAACCAAAAATATGTTTGAAACCTGTATTACTTTAACTAATGTGCAATAATATGAAAAGAAAATATGAGGTATCCATGCATAATTTCCCCCGATTTTGAACCAGAGGTACAATCTACCTTAACTCGAGATGGTATTGGCTTTCATGTGCATATTCAATTAAACTTTTTTCACATAAATGGGCTGTACAAAAAAGGTGTAAAGCCATTAAAAATTTGTTTAAGGTTGAAAAAAAAAGCTTTTTCTTAAAGGAACTACAATGGAGATAATTCAATAGGTAAAACCAAAATCCATTGTGTAATTATGTTATGTAGTTGATTTAGAGACAAAACAGTAAAAGGCAATTGAAGATTTCAGATACAAAAGGAAGGAGGGGATCTCTAACAATACTGTGGATGCAGCACCCATAGCAAAACCAGAAAACACCCAATGCAAAAACACAGAGCAAACACTCACAGAAAGAGACGCCAAAGGGAAAGGAACATGACCTAACGCCATAGAAACATGAAACACAGAAGACAGTACATAACCAACGAGACCAATGGGCACCCGGTGCCGACTTAGGACAGCCATCTGCCTCGCAGATAGCAGACGGTCTGGTTATCCGGATTACGTGTGCACAACCCTCCTACTTTTTCGATTACCAAGAGGTCTCGATGAACGCACAATTTTGGTGTAAAAAGTGTATTGGATTTTTTTTCATTATATGAACTATTCAATAAAATAGCAACTTGTAATACTATTCCAATCGGAAATCAACTGAAACCAGTCTTAATTTCAAATGTCTTTTGTCTCGTTGTTATATAAGTGATGACTTTCCTTTATCGGATATTATTCAGATGTTAAACTTTCTGATCGACAACATTTTTGTGGTGTTTGGAGGAAAGGTCTTCCAACAAATTGTCGGAATTCCAATGGGGACCAATTGTGCCCCACTCCTTGCCGATATTTTCCTTTACTCGTGCGAAACTGAATTCATTCAATCTCTGGTCTCTGAAGGGAACATATACTTAGCTTCTGACTTTAACTTCACTTACAGATACATAGACGATTTGTTGTCCATCAATAATCCAAAATTCGCGGATTACCTGAGCAATATCTATCCTTTAGAGCTTGAAGTTAAAGAAACTACAGAGACAAATAATTCAGCATCCTATTTGGACATAATGTTGTCCTACGACACTGATGGTCACATGAACACCTCACTCTATGCCAAACGTGACGACTTCAATTTCAGCATAAAAACTTTCCTTTTCTGAGTAGCAACATCCCTTCATCGCCTGCTTATGGCGTATTCATATCTCAGTTGATACGCTATGCCAGAGCAAATACGAAATATACGGATTTTGTTCTGAGAGCTAGGCGTCTTTCAGATAAGCTTCTCAGTCAGGGATATGTTTGTGAATGACTAACATCGTCACTGAGGAAGTTCTACGGTCGATACGGGGAACTCCTCATACACTATGACCACTCTCCAGAATGTTGTACTCTATGTCTTCCGAAATGGATGTTACCAGATGTTCTACCGAATTGAAGCGGCGGGTGTTGCATACAAGCAGGAGATGCTTACTCTTCCTGGGCACCTGGTCTCATTCCCATATCAGGAGTTCGCTTCTTTTCATATGGTGGAGGTTTTTGTTTGTTTGCTTTGGTTCCTGTTTTATCCTGATTTTGTATGCCTTCGGCTTCTGATTTTCTGAATTATCGATTTTGTGCTGTATACAGGGATATGGTCATTATCCATATTTGTCATTTAAATTATGCAAACTATTTTTGTCTTTTCAGAGAAGAATAGAATGGACGAACTCATAATTTCAAAATTTCAATGATTTATTATATCATTTATTTTGAGAATTTGACTTAAGTCAAATCATATTTTATGGTGCCTAGCCAAGATAACCAAGGAAAATCAAATGATAGAGAGAAAAAACAAATCGTAAGTCATCCATGAACAAGCGTGAGAAGGGAGTGGGGTTTAAATTTCCAAAAATGCTTATTTTTCGCTGTTTTACGCATAATGCCACTATTTGTTTTATGCAAACCATATGTTGAACTCACAGAAGGCACGAATCGTCTATGAAAAATGAAGATCAAAGCACTGAAGGTACTGAGATCGGATAACTAAACTATGCAGTATGTCATCAAACTTTCCTTCGTAGACAAGTTTATGCAAGTATGGAGTAATACTGAAATGCTAATCCATAATTATGTCATTAGAATTAAAAGATGACCGTCCTCGAAGTAGCATATTCAAAAGCGTCCATAAAAATGGCCGACCCAGGGGTAGGGAAGGTATGTATCGAGGAAGAGGGGAATTGGTTGTCGAGCAATCTGAGACAATCTCTAACAAATATATTCCATTAGTATTCCTTGAATTCCACAACCTTAGATGAAATGAAAAAAAGTATTCCTTGAATTTTTTAAAAGATCGAATGAAAAAATAAATTGTATTTCATTTAAAAAAGCTTCCAGTTTCTGGTTCCTTAGTGTTATTAGAGTGTTTCGTTTCATACAGAACTTTATCGGTCAATTAAAGGAGTTTACCCAGAGAGAGAGAGAGAGAGAGAGAGAGAGAGAGAGAGAGAGAGAGAGAGAGAGAGAGAGAGAGAGAGAGAGAGAGAGAATCATGTACTGGTAGTGTAATGAGTTAAAGAAGATTCTGACGATAATCCCAACAGCACTCACAATAGAGCACAAACTTAAACATCGACGGACCCCTACCAAGCTAGAGGTGGGACCAGGTGCCCGGGAGGAGTAAGCATCCCCTGTTGGCCAGCCGCACCCGCCGTCTATGTTTACGCGTAGCACACGTACAATGGCCAAACACACACGATCAGTTGGACCCTTCACACATATCATTTTCCTATCAATATCAAATTAACAAAAGAAGCTTAAAAACATCTCTGATAAAAACGTAGCCATTTTTCTCTCTCAGTTATAGGATTTTATATAATTATGAATATGTAAAATATCTATCATATCGCAATTTTTATATGATTTCTCTTATCGCAATTTTATCATTTTAATATAATTTTTGGCGGTCAGGAGATAAGTGTAAAAATTCTAAAATATTTTAGGAATTACGTGTTATGCCTAAAATTTTGGGGATTTCAGGTAATCCCTAAAATGACCAGGAATTACACGTAATCACTGAACCTTTCAGGAATTCCCTGATTACTCTTATTCCTTGTAACATAAACATGTACATGTACATATTTTTGTAAAAAAGATCTTGAAATATCCCATTTCAAGAGGCTTTCCTGAAGAAATGAAAAGGGGTTTGGAAATTAAAATGTTAAAAAAGAGAGATAGGGGATTTCTTTCCCCTCTCTGTGGCTTAAATGATTAAAACTTAATACACATGTACTGAAAACGTGGAATATTTCGTATGGGAGTAATCTTTGCGTTTTTTCGCGAATCATTGAACTTCGCAGAAAATTTTCCCGCGCGAAAATATCCCTCTTTTATTCTTAAAATGGACGATATGTTTACTTCGCGAATATTTTCCCCAAGCGTAACGCCTTGATGTTTTAATCGTGAAATCCCCCAGCGAAAATAATAACGTTTACAACAATAAGCTACACTCTCCAAAATGAATAACAGTATCTCTTTTTATCAATGCTTTTAGACATTTCTTAGTTCATATTTTCTGTAATTAAGCATTCCATTCAATTAGGCACAATCGTTTCGTTGAATTTGTGTCAAATTCTTAAATGCTTAGAAGGTATATTTATATATGTATATATATATTCGCTTCTTTTCATGTGGTGGATGTTTTTGTTTGTTTGCTTTGGTTCCTGTTTTTTACTGATTTTGTATGCCTTCGGTTTATGATTTTCTGAATTATCTATTTTGTGCTGTATATTGGGAAATTGTCATTATCCATATTGGTCACTTTAACATACAACGTTTTTGTTCGTCAGTAACATAAAAGTAAGTGTTCAGTTTTGAAAGTGAATAATCTATATAAAAAAAGTATGTTTAATTTCGATAATACTTTTGTTTTGCAGAACATATGAAAACAAACGGAAGGGTTCCAACTCTATTCCATCTGGAAGAAAATTTCAAACCAATTTTTATGCACCAGACACGTGTTTCGAATATCACATTCTCATCAGTGATGCTTCCAGCCAAAGTGCTTTCCCATAAGCAGCCCAGAATGATAAGTGACATTCTACATTGTGTTAAATGGCTGTCGTCATTACCAAACAAGACATACCTAGCCGATCTGTACATCAAAATTTACATCGAGTCAATCACCGAATTTGAAAGGTTTCCATGGAGCTGCTGCGACGGGTGTTGCATGCCATCAGGAGACGCTGACTCTCCCCCGGCACCTGGCCTCACTTCGGAGATTTGTTCATTCCGGGGTTCGCACCGTTCCGACGGAAATTCTCACTGTTTGGCCTTGCCTTCTCGACTTTGAGACTGAATATCTGTTAGGTACTGCTTTAATGTTTATTTCACTAACGCCCTCTGGTGTTATTATTGGAATTGAAATTTCTACATTTACTTTACAGAGAGAGCGCTCCAAATTTCCTGTAGGGTCGATTCAGCAGCATATCCAAATAAAGTTCATTTGAGTCAAAGACTCGAAGTGAGTTATTGTCATACATGCAGTCCAACGTCCATCGTCCGTCCGTAAAAAAATTAATCGTTTGATTTCTTCTCCAAAACCACCGAAGGTATTTTAATGAAACTAAGTAGGAATGAAAAACGTATAGTCCCCAACAGGTGTTGTTGTTTTTCATCAAGGTTCGTCCATATGTGACGGCACCAAGACAAAGGTAGATCTCGAGATAACCCTTCGTGACAAATTCCTTCTTTAGAACAGAAGTACATATTACAAAACCAAGAGCATCAGGATTATCTAGAAGGATGTCTTAAGACGTGTTATTGTTTTTGGTCAAACTCCGTCAAATTGCCGACGTCTTTTTGGACCTTGTCAGAAATGCTCAATCTTTAACTGTTCCTAGAAATAACTCTTTCAATATGTGGTTTTGTGCACTCATTTACTGAATTTATGTCACGTTTAAGGCATTCAATGGATTTATATTGATTTGGAATGACATATTTTTTTCGGATTTCTCATGAATTTCTTTTGAAAAAAAAGGGGGGGGGGGTATGTTTATACATATTGGACATCTTATCCTGAACCATTCAAACAAACTTAATGAAGCTTGGTAGGATAAAGAACTCATAGTTACCTACAAGTGATAGTTTTTCGTTCTTATCCACCAATAGGCGGTACCACCACAAGCACAAGAAGGTCACAAAGGGTACTCTCCCTTGACAAATATATTCTTCAAAACCGAAGCACATATGCATAATCCAAAAACAGCAGATTTATCTAAAAGGGTGTTTTAAGAAATGTTGTTACTTTTGATTCCACTCCGAAGATAAAAATCAAAGAAGTACCTAACCGTTATTCAGTCTCAAAGTAGAGAAGGCAAAGCAAAATCGTTAGAATTCCCATCGAAACGGTTGCGAACCCCGGAAAGAACAACAATGTATCTTCAGACTTTACAGAAATATAAAACGTCTGTGGGGATTTTATAGTAAAATTGACTAAAATGTGTGACGTCACTGTTTATTATTGTTGACACGGAGAACAGAATGGTGGCGGGCTGAAATTAACAAGAATTTGCCGTTACGGTAGACATTTTGGTTTCCGTAATATTGAATAGGTGAGTTCATGCACATTTCCGGCTACGACAAAAGGGGGTTACGTTCGGAGACACTATATAATTGCAAAAATTACTACGACGGCAGAGTAAATATCCAAAACAGGTTGCTCTTGATTAAGGGAATAGGACAGTAGTTTTCTCCGTAGAGGAGCGAATATGAGCATATGTAAGCACTGTAACAAAAAACAAACCAACGAACAAAGAAAAAAAAAACAACATAATGAACGACGCATTAAAGTGAACATAAACACGGAATGTTATTATCAGAATATGAGAAGAAATATCCAAGGGGAGAAATATCGAAATATCCAACGGGAGAATTGGTATTGACTTAGCATTTATTGGTAAGATGGAGGGCTTCGAAAATGACCACGACCTTTAAAGGTACACATGGTTAACAGGGATTAAACTGTCAATAATAAAGTTTTACCGTAAATATGATTACACATGTTCGCAATCGGTCTTCTACGGAGAAAATTAGGTTATATTAGGGTACCAATTTTATATGCAATAATTGATCATATCATAGTACTGAGGGCATATATGACTATTGTAGCCAGCTAGGATAGATTCGTTTTCGTTAAAATTTTGACAAAAATAGTTGATACGTGGTTTGATCTTGACGAGACCTAGAGTAACTTTAAACTGAAGTCGTACAAGAAATTAGCCACATCTCTGATGGATTGGTGAGCAACTCTTTGTTATCGTTATTTTGATAACATGATATTATCATTCAAAATGCAATTTTCTTTATTTACAACAGCAGAAAAAAAACAAAAAAAAAAAAAACCGCCAAACATAATTAGTGGCGGAAACTATTACAAAAGAGAAGCAGCGAACACTGCATGCGATCGATATGATGATAACATACTTATAACTTTTTTATCAGAGAAGAAAATTGCTTTGTTCGTTTAAGGTTGTATAGAATTTATGCCAATACAAGATCATTTCGTGTTTGTTTCGTCTAGACCAATGCACAAATCGCCCGTAACATCTGTTATTCGTCGGAAATTACATAACAAGCATGTCGTTAATGTCAACTTTCTTTTGAAAGGTAAGTCATTCAACCATAAGTGTAGATACATGAAAAGGCTATTTATTATACAGGTCTTTGTATCTCCCCGCCAGAATTAAAAAGAAGATAAAAATGACAGTCTAATGATAGTATTATCAATCTTAAGGTAGATTGTAAGCTGTCCTCTCTGAATGTCAGTCGGACTCCTCGGGTGATAACATCCATGAGCTCGCGGCGGTAGAACACGAATTGTTTTACGTACGCCCTCTTTTGATATCCATTTACATATTCATCTGTGGTGCTTGCGCCTCTGGGTTTTGCGATCTTGTTTGTGCATGGTCATCTTACAGTGAGGAGGTTGTTTTGCAATACAATTGTACGTTCTTTGAAACATCTGGGTAATCGGAAAAGTGGGAGGGTTGTGCGCACGTAATCCAGGATAACCACACCGTATGCTACTGACGTGGCAGATGGCCGTTCTAAGTCTGCACCGATTGCCCATTGGTCTCGTTGGTTTATGTGTAGTCATTTGTGTTTGATGTTTCTCTGTAATTTGACGTTCCTTGTACCATTACGTCTCTTTCTGTGCGTTCCTTGTCCCTTGCGCATCTCTTTCTGTGCTTGTCTGCTTTGTGTTTTTGCATTGGGTGTTTTGGGGTTATGCTGTGGGTGCTGCAGCCTGGTGTTGTTGGAGATCCCCTCCTTTGTTCTTTGTGTTTTCACATTGGGTGTTTTGGGGTTTTGCTGTGGATGCTGCAGCCTGGTGTTGTTGGAGATCCCCTCCTTTGTTCTTTGTGTTTTTACAGTGGGTGTTTTGGGGTTATGTTGTTGGTGCCGCAACTTGGTGTTGTTGGAGATCCTCTTTTTCCTTTTGTACCTCTTCGTGAATGGCAGTCTAATGATAGCATTATAAATCTTAAGGTTGCTTCTACCTCTTCGTGAATGGCAGTCTAATGATAGTATTATCAATCTTAATGTAGCTTGTACCTCTTCGTAAGAGCTTATATTCTCCCTATGCTGACGTTTTCGGAATGTTCGTCATTATTACCTTTAAACCTTTTATAAAAAAACTTTTCAAATAGACCCTAGATTATAGGGATATCTTTATCGTCCATAAATTCGAATGACCCCAACTTTATCATTGCACCCTATGGAAAATTCCAAAAAATCACATGTTTTATATTGTTGAAACATTTTTAACCACAAACATATTTGAAACCTGTATTAGCTTTAACCACAGTGCAATAATATGAAAAGAAATTATGGGTATCCGTGCACGTTTTTCCCCGATTTTGGACCAGAGGTACAATCCACCATAACTCAAGCATGGTATTTGTTTGAAACTGCTTATTCAATTAAACCTTTTTTCAAATAAATGAGCTGTTAAAAGAAGGTTTTCTTATTCAGAAGTAAGAATGCTTTTAAAATTGTTTAAGGTTGAAAATTTGCTTCTTCATAAAGGACTTAAAAGGGAGATAATCTAACAGGTAAATCAAACTCCATTGTGTATTCCTGTTATGTTATGTATTTGATTCACAGACAAAATAGTAAAAATTTAAGATTTCAGATACAAATTGTATTGGGGTATTTTAATAAGACGTTCTATTCAATAAAATAGCAGCTTGAAATATTATTCCAATCGAAAATCAAGTTAGACCAGTGACCTGGGCCGGTGTAACTCCGGCACCATAAACTTAGGATTAACATAAGTCTAAATTTCAAATTTCGTTTGTCTCGTTATAACATTAGTGATAAATTGAAATTATTCAAACTATTTTTCAATGTTTAAAGAAGAATAGAATAGATGAACTCATAATTTCAAAATTTCACTGATTTATTATATAATTTTAGTCAAATCATAGAGAGGAAACATCCTTAAATAAGCGCGAATCTAGAAGAGGAGCTGTTAAAATTTCAAAACATGCATGTTTTTCGCTGTTTTACGTATAACGTCACTATATATGTTTTATGCAAACATTTCGGCCTGTTTCACGAAAAAATATCACGAAAAAATTGATGAATTTTCGTAACCTTTGATTGTTATGTTCTGCTTTCTAACAAGATTTAGCGAAGTTTTGTTTCTGAATTTATATTTAGTATGTTAAAATGATATAACAAATATAATTCAAGTTAAATAGAAAGTCTTTAAAAAAAATTTATTCCATGAGGAAAGTTACGAAAATTCCTGAAATTGGGCACAAATATTGAACTCCCCGAAGGCTCGGATCACCAATGAAAAAAATAGGTGCATCAAATTAAATGAAACCTAAAAGGGAGTGAAACCTGATTTATTCCCTTTAAGGATGTGTACTGCTATTTGCGGGTTATTCCATGGTTACAGCAGCTTTTACTGCATTACATAATGTTTGTTTACACGATAGCAAAATATCAAATTCACACATTTCATTCTATGATATCAGTTAACCGAGAAGGAACAATTGCACATTGCGTGCAGTATAAGAGGCCCCAAAATAAAATACACGTGACAGTTAAAATATAAGGTAAACGAATTACTTCCCGTGATAGTTTCAGTCTTTTTCATGATTCGACATCCTTGTGTATACTGTAGGATCCGTATACTTGGAACAGGGTAGACAATTTAACAACAAAGGTATGGCATTTATTGTTTTGATAATATATATCTGCTCTACGGCAGCAGAGAGGAGTCATATCTCGTTAAATGTTTAGTTATAACATTTGTGTACATATCTATTTCTGCAGGATGCGGGACACGCCCGACGAACGTCGAAAATCGACAATCGCCATCTTAATCTTAACTTACGATTAAATTTGCTCGCACGGCGAGCGTACGTCTTACCTGCGCATTGTGACTACCACGTACGTTTCTATAAAAAGCTTTAGATACATGTATATGAGGTATATAACCTCCAAACGGAAAAGGAAGGAGAAATTCTGGAAGAAAAATAAAAACAATTCTATACTAACCTGTCTTTTCCCAACGTCTATCTTTCTTACATTCTTTCCTAAGTCGGCACCGATTGCCCATTGGTCTCGTTGGTTTATGTCTAGTCATTTATGTCTGATGTTTCTATGTGATTTGGCGTTCATTGTACCATTTGTGTCTCATTCTTTGCCTGTCTCCTGTGTGTATTTGCAGTGGGTGTTTTGGGGTTTTGCTGTTGGTGCTGCAACCGAGTGTTATTGGGGATGCCCTCCTTTCTTTTCTAACTATAATTCAAGCCAAAATTCTATAATTTTGGAGCCTCCATCTAAGATAAAATCAAATGCACGCGCCTGATTATAATATTACTTAATGTTATTTAAATAAATTATATTGAGGACTGTTGTAAATTGCATAACAGATGTCGTTATTGATGCATTGTATGCCTTAAAGCATTCAAAGGCAATTACACAACAGGAGACCATAGGAACCCCGAGTCCCCTTCCCTTTTTAAAGATTAAAGATTTGTGTTGAGGAGAGAGAGAGAGAGAGAGAGAGAGAGAGAGAGAGAGAGAGAGAGATTGGGCATTCGAAAATACTTAAGTACTTAGATTGGATTTCAAACTATTAACGGAAACTATTTTTAAAGATGAAAATAAAAAATAACTCTGATTCAACACCCCTACCCCATTAGAATGAATATCAAAAACACATATCGTACTCTGTTTAAAGAATCCGCTCAGAAAAGCTTTTTCTCTACATTCTAAAAGGTCAAGGACAAAGAGTCTGTGGCACCAAGGTCACAGAGTAGAAGAGTAACACACGTACATCATCTCATCTCACAAATTCTCCTTGTGTCAGTAGTTAATTTTAGGAATACGTCCACTTTTGATAATGACAGTAAAAAAAGTTGCTTTTGCGTTCTCCATAACATTCTGATAGTTATATAGACGAAATTGTTTGTCTTTTTGCGTGTCTGTCTATCATTCCTTCTGCTGGTAAATATAGTAAAACTGAACTAGGAGTATGAATATTATAGTGAAAATACTTTTTCTTTTACCAAAAAGGAATAGGAATAAAACAATAATAAAATATGACAGTTAAATGAAATCAAAGGTAATTTGTCAAAGGGAATTTTCATGAAAGATAAACTATTGGTCGAGATCGTCATTAGAAAATGACATAAGAATAGTCGAAAAAAGGGCATCAAACCTTATTGTCATTTCTTACACAGTCTCACTCCCATTTTGGGAGTTCGCTTCTTTTCATATGGATAAGGACCATATTCCTGTATTCAGCAGAAAATCGATAATTTAGAAATTCAGAAACCGATGGCATACAAATTCAGGATAAAACAGGAACCAAATCAAAGAAACAAAAACCTCAACCATATATAAAGAAGCGAACTCCCGATATGGGAGTGAGACAAGGTGCCCAGGAAGAGTAAGCATCTCTTGCTTGCATGCAACACCCGCCGCTTGAATTCGGTAGAACTGTCACCTCCGGTTACTTCCATTACGGAAGATATAGAGTACAATCTTTGGTTGGATGGTTCAAATGGTCTATGACAGAATATCATCCACCATTCTGGAGAGAGGGACATCATAGTGTATGACGAGTTCCCCATATCGACCGTAGAACTTCCTTAATGACGATGTTAGTCGGTCACAAACGTATTCCTGACTGAGAAGCTTATCTGAAGGACGCCTAGCTCTCAGAACAAAATCTGTATATTTGGTAATTGCTCTGGCATAGCGTATCAACTAATATGAACACGCCATAAGCAGGCGATGAAGATACGTTGCTACTCAGAAAAGGAAAGTTTGTAATGCTGAGATTTAAGTCGTCACGTTTATCATAGAGTGAGGTGTTCATGTCACCATCAGTGTCGTAGGACAACATTATGTCCAAATAGGATGCTGAATTATTTGTCTCTGTAGTTTCTTTGACTTCAAGCTCCGAAGGATAGATACTGCTCATGTAATCCGCTTATTTTGGTTTATTGATGGACAGCACATCGTCTATGTATCTGTAAGTGAAGCTGAAGTCAGATCTTTTCCCTTCAGAGACCAAAGATTGAATAAATTTGAATTTGAAGACGTTTAACATTGGTACGAATAAAGGAAAATGTCGGAAGGTTTGGGGCACCATTGATCCCCATTGATATTTCGACATTTTGCTGGAAGACCTTTCCTCCAAACACCACATAAATGTTGTCAATCAGAAATTTTAACATCTGAATGATATCTGTTTCAGTGTACTTATTTTCAGAATCGGACTTTTCTTTTACAAAGTAGGTTTTGTCATAGTTAACAACAATAAATTTGTATTTGCGATTACCGTTCTTACTTGTAAACGCATTACTTATAATTTTTGCGAGTCTTTCTGTCAATTTAGATTGTGGAATTTTAGTGTAAAATGTCGCAAAATCAAAGTGACTGACATTCCACTGGACGGATTAATGTGATGTCTTGGTGAATGTATTGCCCTCATTGTCTGTTTTATTTTTCCCCACTTATATATATCCCTATATATTTTTTTTGATGGTATTTCCCTTTTTTATGTCAATCGTTATTTCCACAGGGTTGTGGGACACGGTGGTGGGACCTGAGGTAGTGGTACAGTAATCTAACATTCATCCCTTCTGGGAATGCCAAGGACCCACTACCCTATTTATATAGGGATTCTCCTTACACATTAGGGGTCTACTAGCATACAGATACAGATGGCGGCAGCATTATTTGTTTTCTCATTTCCTGGGAAACGTAAAGTCTTGACTACCTGAAAACATTTGATACACTGATTTATATACACATTTAAGTATCCTGATGAAGTTTGAATAATTTCCGGCGTCGGTTGAAGAAATTATGGCGATTTTCGAAATTGTGGACTTTGGGAGTTTTATTTATGAGCAAACCGCGACGTCATGTTGACGTTATCGGGGAAAATGGCGACAAGAACCTTCGCATTCAAAATGCAATAAAAATATTAATACCAAACGTATCGCATTGAAACTTTGCAAGTATAAAATAGAAAATTCAATCTCCATAACCGTGACAGTGAATTCGTTGATAAATTAACATTACAGGAAAACGGATGTCACTTCATTGAAAATGGAGATTTTCGAAAGAAAAATTGGAAGATATAAAGATTTGTAATATTTTAATCCAAAATTCATTTATTCGCATTTAATCATAAAATCAAGGGTCCCTGTAAAGTGCGAAACGAAACAAAAACGAAACGAAACGAAACGAAACAAATCGAGACGAAACGAAACAAATCGAAACGAAACGAAACAAATCGAAACGAAACGAAACAAATCGAAACGAAACGAAACAAATCGAAACGAAACAAAACGAAACGAAACAGATCGAAACGAAACGAAACAAAACATAAAACTTAAAGTAAATGAGAAAAAGAGGAAAAATCGCCGAAAACGAATATTTCAAGACAAGATCAGCATGTAGTATTGCCTTAATCCAAAAGTTCTACATTTGTAACAAGTGCCGAGAGTGTTTCTTGAAAGAGTCAAAGTTGACAATTAAAAAAAAGTAAATTTCAAATGCCATTCATGTATTTAAGAGGAATAAAAGGGAGGGGATAGAAACCACGCTATGACACCGTAATGAGATCATGAAACGGGGTGGGGCACATTTCAGGAAAAAAAATCGTATCCTTTTTCAAACGAAATGTGCCCCCCCCCCAGTTTTTAATTGTTCTCATTTTTCTGATAAAATTTTCAAATACACATAACGGAACAGTTCCGTTTCCTCTGCGCTAGACTCCTCCCTGCTAAATAATATTTTTTCCGTCTATGACGAGGTTATTCATCCCATTCACTCTCCTTTAAAATGCAATTGTGCTATATACCGTATATATTATGTTTTAATCGTCATTTTTGATTCTTTAAAAAAACCTCCAGCCACAAGAACTAACGGTTGAAGGCAATAATGAGGGGGTGGACAGGGAAAAAGGGAGGAGAGGAAAGGGGGCGAGAGGAGGGACAAATGATTGGGAGGGTAACAGACTAACAGTTACTAAAAAAAAAAAAAAAGGAAATTACTTTTAATATAAATAATCTTGCTCTTATGCGTTCATGTACATAATCTCAATTTTAAAAATTACCACGAAATTCATCTATATATACCTTAAAAATTTTTCCCGATCGCTACGCTCGCCGCAATTTTCAATTCATTTCTTCAAACTTCAGGCTCGCTTCGCTCACCTTAGTTTTTAGCTCTACTGGTCTCAGACCAGTCGAGCTTATGCGATACCCCGTCGTCTGGCGACCGTCCGTCTGTCCGTCCGTCCGTCCGTCCGTAAACAATTGTTGTGCTCGAAACTCCTCTCAAACCATAGGTGATAGAAAGTTAATTCTTTTTGCATCCTACTTGGTATGTGGTCTAGTTGTGCACCTGACATTTGCTTCCAGCCCCTGACCCCCAGGGTCATAGAAAATGAATGTGGTTATGAAAATTTATGTAATCTTGTGCTCGCAACTCCTTTGACACCATAAATGATGGAGACTTAATTCTTTTTGCAGTACGATGGGTCTGTGGTCTGGTTGTGTCGTTCATAGTTCATTTGGGCTGGAAGCCCCTTGCCCCTAGGATCTTGGAAAATTGGTGTAGCATTCTTTTTTGAAATACTATATCTCAGATATTATGAATTATATGAGTGATATTCTAGTTGCAGTTTAATGGTTATGTTGTTTTGTCGTGCTACTTATAATTTGTTAGAGCACCTGCTCCCTATGGTCTTTGGTTAAAAAAAGAAAGGAAATTGATGTTTCAAAGAAAAAACAACCAGGAGAGCTACAGTCTCGTCAGAAACTTCTGGTTCATCTAAACAGATCTATTTCTTTTTTCAATGTCTAAAAAGGAAACAACCCATAATAACTTCACTATTGCACCAATTTACACTTTAAAGTTTAAACATTTGTCTTGACCGCCCAAGACCCCCTCCCCCCACGGGGAGGGGGGAGGCGGCAGGAGGAGAGTGGTTCCCCCTGACCCTTCAATAAGATCTTGTCTTGAAATATTCGTTTTCGGCAATTTTTCCTCTTTTTTCTCATTTTCTTTAAGTTTAATGTTTTGTTTCGTTTCGTTTCGATCTGTTTCGTTTCGTTTTGTTTCGTTTCGTTTCGATCTTTTTCGTTTCGTTTCGATTGTTTCGTTTCGTTTCGATTTGTTTCGTTTCGTTTCGATTTGTGTCGTTTCGTATCGTTTCGTTTTTGTTTCGTTTCGCACTTCACAGGTACCCTAAAATCAACTCTGGACAGTGTTGATAATTCTATTAGATTTTGACAAAGATTCATCCACAGGATTCTTGATAATTAACTATCAACTACAGTCAATAGGCTCAAAATCGCAACTTTTTGAGCGACAGAGTTATCTTTTATTCCAGTATCCTTTCTTTGTTAAAAAAAAAAACAGGATAATCAAGGACAGACCAGAAATATATAATTTCAGAAATTATGAGAAAAATTGAATTTGGCGTCCAAGTGTCAATGCCTCCTTAAATAATGCTATGAATT
Organism: Pinctada imbricata; assembly: GCA_033119305.1. NCBI lineage: Eukaryota > Metazoa > Mollusca > Bivalvia > Pterioida > Pteriidae > Pinctada > Pinctada imbricata. Next base: position 33,523,637 of record VSWD01000004.1, on the reverse strand, counting down.
TGAAGGCTTAACATATTTCAATATACTTTATCGGCATTTGAACACATCACCGTGTGACAAGCATGGTGATTTCAGCTTCCACATATTAACCAACTTCATGAGTGGCAACATTCCATCTTCTCCTGTTTATGGCGTATTTGTTTCTCAGCTTATACGGTACGTCAGGGCATGTTCTAAATATAAAGATTTCATCGTTAATGCCAAACTGCTTGCAAGTAAGCCATTACTTGTTCAGGGTTATTTTACACAACGACTGAATCATCATTGAGGAAGTTCTTTGGTAGCTACGGAGATGTAATAAAAACATATCAGATCACACTTTCCAGAATGATCACTTACATTCTAGATTGCGATTGACTGGCTATTATCATTACCAAATAAGACATATTCAAATAATTACACATTTACTTGCAAAAAGTACTATTTCGACAGTCTAGTTAAAGAGTTGGGTTTAAATTCGACACCTGGAAATCCCACTTACACCCCAACAAACCTTTCTGCCTCTGAAATAATAGATAACCACAAATCAGCTCTTACTTCCTTTGGCTTCGACACTACCAATTTAGATTTAGATTTACCATACTTGTACTGCATACCTAAAATGCATAAGAATCCGTACAAACAACGTTTCATCGCTGGTTCCTCAAAATGTTCTACCAAATCTGTATCGATCTTACTCACCAAAGTTTTATCTGAAATCAAATCTGGGCTTCAAAAATATTGTTCGACAGTGTATTCTCGAAGTGGTATCAACCAGATGTGGATTTTAAAGAATTCGAAGGAACTTTTAGAACATCTGAAATCCTCTCATTTTAGTAGAGTCCATTCGATCAAAGCCTTTGATTTTTCGACACTTTACACTACAATTCCACATTCTAAATTGAAAGAAAGACTCGCAAAAATTATAAGTAATGCGTTTACAAGTAAGAACGGTAATCGCAAATACAAATTTATTGTTGTTAACTATGACAAAACCTACTTTGTAAAAGAAAAGTCAGATTCTGAAAATAAGTACACTGAAACAGACATTATTCAGATGTTAAACTTTCTGATCGACAACATTTTTGTGGTGTTTGGAGGAAAGGTCATCCAGCAAATTGTCGGAATTCCAATGGGGACCAATTGTGCCCCACTCCTTGCCGACATTTTCCTTTACTCGTACGAAGCTGAATTCATTCAATCTCTGGTCTCTGAAGGGAAAAGATACTTAGCTTCTGACTTTAACTTCACTTACAGATACATAGACGATGTGTTGTCCATCAATAATCCAAAATTCGCGGATTACCTGAGCAGTATCTATCCTTCGGAGCTTGAAGTCAAAGAAACCACAGAGACAAATAATTCAGCATCCTATTTGGACATAATGTTGTCCTACGACACTGATGGTCACATGAACACCTCACTCTATGACAAACGTGACGACTTCAATTTCAGCATTACAAACTTTCCTTTTCTGAGTAGCAACATCCCTTCATCGCCTGCTTATGGCGTGTTCATATCTCAGTTGATACGCTATGCCAGAGCAAGTACCAAATATACGGATTTTGTTCTGAGAGCTAGGCGTCTTTCAGATAAGCTTCTCAGTCAGGGATATGTTTGTGACCGACTAACATCGTCACTGAGGAAGTTCTATGGTCGATATGGGGAACTCGTCATACACTATGATGTTCCACTCTCAAGAATGGTGGATGATATTCTGTCATAGACCATTTGAACCATCCAACCAAAGATTGTACTCTATATCTTCCAAAATGGAAGTAACCGGATGTGACAGTTCTACCGAATTGAAGCGACGGGTGTTGCATGCAAGCAGGAGATGCTTACTCTTCCTGGGCACCTGGTCTCACTCCCCTATCGGGAGTTCGCTTCTTTTCACATGGTGGAGGTTTTTGTTTGTTTGCTTTGGTTCCTGTTTTGTCCTGATTTTGTATGCCTTCGGTTTCTGATTTTTGAATTATCGATTTTGTGCTATATACAGGGATATGGTCATTATCCATATTTGTCATATTATTATTTTATTTATTTATTTTTTTTTCTATATGTATAATACACACACACACATAGTGACTTACAAAAAGCATATAAAAGCTGCAGACATCTTTTCACCTGTAGTTACTTGTAAGCACACCTTGCAAACATCACAACAGATATACACACAAACACACAAGTGTGCACTTGTTGACAAACACATAATTACACATGTACGTATGCCTGGTTTAAACAGCATTTTGATATCGTTTTACATGTAAGCACATTTTACGTACATCGATCTAGAACATAGTGCACACAAACTCACAACACACAGAGACATATATAGTAGCATACAACATGACACATAAATTAAGCACATAGCAAGCAATCTACAAACAATTAATAAGACATATTTACCTGATATGTACATCAATATATAAACATCGAGACAATCACCGAATATGACAAGTTTTCATGGAGCTGTTGCGACGGGTGTTGCATGCAAACGGGAGACGCTGAATCTCCCGGCACGGACACCTCGACTCACTTCCAAATGTTGTTCATCCCGAGATTTGCAACTGTTCCAGTGGAAATTCTCATGATTTTGCCTAACCATCTGTACTTTGAGACTGAATGACTTAAAGGTACTTCTTTGATCTTCATTATTAATATTTTAAAGATAAGTTATCGGATTCGCCTACCCTGTAAAGGTGAAAATTTTGCGTAGGCGTTATATCCGCGCTTTTAGAGATTGTATTATTTATATTGCGAAATTATGGCCCACGTGGAAATTACAACCACAATAAAAGACTCAAGGAAATACTCCCTTTTTCGAAAGAATTACTTCCACTGTTGCAGTGGTCATTTTGCGAGAATTTCTTCCATACGTTTACAGTATTACACCTAGTATCCTGGAATCCCCCCCGAACCAAGTCACAAGATAAGTAGATAACTATATAATATCTTCTACTTTTTAGCATTGAGCATGTGAAATATTGGTTTATATTTAGCTATCTAATAAGTACTATTTTGACTACCTTGTTAAAATATTAGGTTTAAATTCGACACCTGGAAATTCTACTTAAACCCCAATAAACCTTTCTACGTCAGAAATAATAGATAACCACAAATCAGATCTTGCCTCCTTTGGCTTTGACATAAACAATTTAGATTTATTTTTACCATACTTATATTGCATACCTAAAATTTTAATACATAAAAATCCGTACAAACAACGTTTCATCGCTGGTTCCTCAAAATGCTCAACTAAATCTGTATCGATCTTACTCACCAAAGTTTAAACTGAAATCAAATCTGGACTTCAAAAATATTGTTCGACAGTATATTCTCGAAGCGGCATAAACCAGATGTGGATTTTAAAGAATTCAAAGGAAATTTTAAAACATCTGAAATCCACTCATTTCAATAGAGTCCATTCGATCAAAGCCTTTGATTTTACGACAATTGACACAACAATCCCACATTCTAAATTGAAAGAAAGACTCGCAAAAATTATCATTAATGCGTTTACAAGCAAGAACGGCAATCGCAAATATAAATTTATTGTTGTTAATTATGACAAAACCTACTTTGTTAAGCCCCTGTCACACCTTTTTTAATTGTTCAAAACAGTCGTACTGAGGACGCGCTGATGACAGAGCGTGTTAAGAACTACTTGCGAACGTATTTAGAACTTCATTGACGTATGAGAAACGTGTCGCGAACGTAGTAGGGTCGTTGTGCGGACTGCTAAAATTTTAACATGTTAAACGTCTTCAAATTCAATTATAGCATAATTTGAGAACAGATAGAAATTTGTAGCACGGACCAGACATGCACGTTTCGGGTACTTAATCCTCGTCAGTGATCCTAAATCTAAACAATGTAATACGGCCAAAAAGTGTGTAAATAATTATGTCAAATAATATACCAAAAGACGAAGCAGGATGGGTGGGATATGATGCTACAGGACCCATATAATTATACGGAGATCGTCACGCTCAGCCGTCCTTACCACGTTCTCGGTTTTAGGGCTCGAAAAAGTCAAAATAGACCTAGAGCAAACAATTTATGCATTGGACGTGTCATGATCGTAGCATGAACGCAGTGAGGACTTCGAGAACGTAGAATAAACGCAGTACTGTCGATACACAGACGCCTTCGTCGTAGTGTGAACTTGGGGCGGGTCGTAGTGGGAACTTGACTGAACGCATTAAAGACGGGAAGGACTCACTGTTAACGTGTTTCGGACGCTAAAGTCGTGTTGCAGACGCATTGGAGTCGTCAATTATTGTTTCGGAGACGAGTGAAAAATGCCACGTTCTCACTACGTTCATGAAAATTTTAAGACTTCAAGGGACGTAGTAAGAACTTCTTGAGAGAAAAAAAACGTGTAGGTGTGACAGGGGTTTTAAAGAAAAGTCCGATTCTAAAAGTAGGTACACTGAAGCAGATATTATTTAGATGTTAAACTTCGTAATCGACAATATTTTTGTGGTGTGTGGAGGATAGGTCATCCAGCAAATTGTCGGAATTCCAATGGGAACAAACTGTGCCCCACTCCTTGCTACGTTACTCGTACGAAGCTGAATTCATTCGATCTTTGGTCTCTGAAAAGAACAAATACGTAGCTTCTAACTTTAATTTCACCTACAGATACATAGACGATGTGATGTCCATCAATAATCCAAAATTCGCCGATTACCTCAGCAGAATCTATCCTTCGGAGCTTGAAACCAAAGAAACTACAGAGACATATAATTCAGCATCCTATCTGGACATAATGTTGTCCTACGACACTGATGGTCACACGGACACCTCACTCTATAACAAACATGACGACTTCAATTTCAACATCACAATCTTTCCTTTTCTGAGTAGCAACATCCCTTCATCGTCAGCTTATGGCATATTCATATCTCAGTTGATGCGCTATGCCAGAGCAAGTATCAAATATACAGATTTTGTTCTTAGAGCTAGACGTCTTTTCGATAAATTTCTAAGTCAGGGATACGTTTGTGACCGACTTACCTCGTCACTGAGGAAGTTCTACGGTCGATACGGGGAACTCGTCATACATTTTGATGTCCCTCTCTCAAGAATGGTGGATGATATTCTGTTTTAGACCATTTGAACCATCCAACCACCGAATATACTTGTATCTACCGAATTGAATCGACGAGTGTTGCATGTATGCAGGAGATGCTTACTCTTCCTTGGCACCTTGTCCCACTCCCATTTTGGGAGTTCGCTTCTTTTCTTATGGCGGAGTTTTATTTTGCTTTGGTTCTTGTTTTATCCTGATTTTGTATGCCTTCGGTTTATGATTTTCTGTATTATCGATTTTGTACTGTGTGTTGGGATATTGTCATTATCCATATTTGTCATTTAAGTGTATGGCTATCGATTTGTAATACAAAGGTATAATCTTCTTTAGAGGTATTTTATGCACATCGAATGTATAGATATCTCAAAGTGTTTTTATGCATGAAGGATTCTTATGTTGATCGATCCACCAAATACCAATTACTCATCAGGCAATTCTGTGTGCTGTTGGGATTATCGTCAGGATCTTCTTTAACTCATTTGATATAAAAAATGATTATTTCAATGCAGGTTTTTTCATACAATTTGTGACATTCATATTTCATAGTGAAGCGAAGATTTGAAGTGAAAAGGGAAGTGATATGAAAACGTTGATAGTATCACTCTTTATTACATATTGTTACATCCCAATTACTCGATATTGAAAGACACTTTTAGTTGTGATAAGAAAATTGAATAGTTCAAAGTGGTAATCTTCTTGAACAACAAAATTCGGTTGCAGCATCAACAGCAAAAACACCGAAATACCCCAGTCAAACACATAGTGGACATACACAGACAGAGACATAAAAGGGACTTGTTAGAAAAATCACATATGACATCAAACACAAATGATATCATATAAACCAACGAGGCCATGCGCAATCGCTACCGATCCAGGACTGTCATAAGCCAAGTTAGCGACAAATGGTGTAGTTATTCGGATTACGTGTACACAATCCTCCTATTTTTTCCGGTTACCCAGAAGTCTTGTAGAACTTTGAAAAAAAGCAACGTGCAGAGAGTGACCTCAGATTAATTTTGCAATTATATGACGTCATTCTTTGTTTTATTCTTCAGCATATTTCATCTTACTAATTCCATCCTGTTGAAAAAGTGTAGCATAAGATAACTATGTCGTTTCGAAACTTTCAAAAAATTGAATTCATTGGTACTTTATTATAAGAAAACACAAATGAAGAGTGAATATAGAAAATGATTAATTATTTAAGTAAAAATGAGGGAATAAATCCTATAATAAATGAGTGACGGTCAAACACAAAACCCACATAATGAATCCAAAATTCACAATCAATAGGAAAACACATTCTTAGAAAAATAAATCAGAAAAAATAGCAACAAAAAAAAAAAACAAAAAAAAAAACAAAAAAAAAAAAAAACACGAAAAAAAAAAAAAAAAAAAAAAAAAACCAAAAAAAAAAAAACCAAAAAAAAAAAACCAAAAAAAAAACCAAACCCCCCCCCAAAAAAAAAACCCAAATAAAAAAAAACCAACAACAAACAAACAAAACAAAAACAAAAACAAAAACACCCCCCCCCTAAAAAATAGATAAATAAAATACTAGTAAATAAAATACATGAAACAAAATAAAGATAGAATGAAGATCCCTAACAGCGAAAGAAGCGGGAGGTCTAGCTGTTTGTTTAGAATAAAAGAAAGAATCTACAAAATGACTCCGTTGCAACACCCACAGAACCCCTCCCCCCGAAACAACCAGATGCGAAATCACATAGCGGACAGTCACAACAATACACAACAAAGGGTCAAGTAAGACGACATTTAGGCATTTTAATAGCTATTCCCTGAAAACATTTGCACTAATGAAGCATGACACAGTATATCTCACACTTTGATAAAATTTATACATAAGGTTGGGTCTGACCCAAAAGTAATGTAGGAACAAATTCTTAATATCACATCCGACTGCTATGGAAACGGACTTTGAATATTGAAACCATGCATTTTTGGGTGTTTTTGAAGTCAAATACATCATTAATGCAGCATAATCTAAAACAAAGATTGATGAATTATCAGTACCTTATCATTGCCTTTTCAAGTTAAATAATAATAAAGGTGGGTTAATGGTTATATAATTTCTCAATGTTTGTGTTCGTTGCTATGGCAACATGATCTCATATCGCAAAAATGAAAGCAATTTTAGTCCTTTTTATACAAGATCATTGAAGTTTAATTCAGAGTTATGATAATCAATGAATTTATTCAAGTAGATATTTCATTAAATGAAAGAATTTAAAAAAAGATATTCAAGAAATAGCCCGTTGCTATGGGATCGATTGTATAAAATTGCACATAGGCCCACTTTGAGTCCTTAGATACGGGCATCCAAAGTTAAGTAATCTGATCTTTTTAAATCTACATTAAAGTTTAGACTTAGCTTTATCATATATATAAAAGAAGTTGTGTAAGCCTGTTTCCATTTTTGAGGTAAAGGCTTCGAAAATCAGCAGAAAAGGTTTATTTTTAGATTGTATGGCCAAATTACTTTTTCACGGTTTTTGAAAGAGTTCTTTGTGGTGGATATATTCCAACAATTTTCATCTGTCCATCATGATGCAAAGTAAGTCATATTATAGACCAAAGTTACCGTTGCCAAGGTAACTTATGTACATAAGAACAAGTGGGTTTATTTTGAATTTGCTCATTGTGTAAAATGAAATCAATTTCCATAGCGTGTATCCATCAAGAGAGAAGGAAATTTTGAAAATACAAACAGCAATTTGAAATCAATATACCAAAATTAGCTAATCATGTTGTCATGGTAACCAGCCTTATTGACAATATCAGACACTGCTAGTGGGCTTATTTATATTTCATGCCCAAATATTTAGGATGCTTAAAAATTTTCCATTGAAGTCGTATATAGACCACATCAAAGAGCTTCAAAGTAGCTCAAATTTGCCAATTTTTCAACTTTTAACCGTTGCCATGTCAACCAGATGACCTAGACATAGCATTTTAATCAAATTTACCTTTTTTCGACGGTCCTTTCTTATGTGTAAAATGCATAAAATCGGAGATCATGCGTGCTGAAATTGTATACATGGTTACAGAGAATTGTTATTAAACAGAAAAGACTACACGTAAACCAATGCAATCGGTGCCGACGTGGGATAGTCATCAACTGCCACGTTATAAGCATATGGTGTAGTTATCCGGATTATTTTACGATCCATTCTGATGGTTTATATGTAGCAAAAAAGATAAAGATCTCCAACAAAACCAATAAGTGACTACAGCGAACATATACGTATGATGGTAAGTAGCATTGGCTACAAGACAGCCTTCAATTATGTAATGTCGCCGAATTTGAAATCTTTGCTAAACATGTATTTTGATTTTAGATGGAAAAAGAAAACAAATTCATAAATAAAGATATTTGGTGCATTACCCGAATGAAAAGGCACGAATATAGTCTGTAACACCATCTCCTCGAGTCAAGTGTACGTTGTATCTTATTCCCCCTTGTCAAACGTATTACTCGCCACTATAAATTCGGCAGTTCCATTGGCTCCAGTCTGAGCTTATGAGAATTGACCAGAGGTGTCCTGATTAACATGCGAAGCGAAGATTTGAAAACGAAATGGCGGAGCCTATAGAAATCTATCGAATGTGTATAATTTTCAGCGATACGTTTCTAATGTTTGATAGGTATGTTAGGTACTTGATTTTGTATCAAAATGAAGTGGAAACTATTGAAATATGTTTGCCATTTGGCTAGCGATGACGAACTCTCAAAGGGACATAAATTTTAAATGCTCATTAGGTGACACTCTGAAAATCGTGGAAAATTTGAAATTTCTAGTTTGACATCCGACAAGGGGGAGTAAGATATTACGTAGCGTTGTCTCGAGAAGATCTTGTAACATATGAAGTCTTACCTTTAAGCCTTTTTTCTCATTTCCATTCCTTGCTGACATTTCTATTACTCATATATAACGCAAAATTGACCCAGTAAAACATAAATATTTTATCTAGAAACATTAACTATTATTATAGTCTTTCAAAACTTTTCTGCCCCAATCAAAATTTCAACCAACTTCAAAAACCAAACAAACAAATACTAATTAGCTTGAATTTGTTTTATTTCAGAAATTATTTTCATTATACTTGTGGTCACTTTTATCCTCGTTATATTAAGGGATTTAAGGAACGTAGAGATTGAAGAGAGTGCCTCCAAACTCTGTACGAACTCTGCAGTTTATAATCCACCAGTTGCTTGCCTGAAATATCAAGGACGATTAGGCAATTTGCTATTTATGTACGCCTTCCACTATGTTTACTCAATACAAAAGGATGTAGAGATGGTCAAAATCGGACAGTTTGATTTAGACAGTGTATTCATTCTGGAACAGGGAAAATTTGTAACTGATTCACAATACGATACCACATTCTGTGACTGCCTACCTATCATTGAGGATAGATATGACTGTGGCTTTGATATCAATATAGCGAGTATAACGAAAGGACGGAGTGTCTCGTTTTTAGGATTTTTCCAGTCATGGAGGTATTGGATTGATTATGAACATAAAATACGTGGACTTTTTACCTTTCGCTCCGAAATACGAAAATCTGCACGAAGACAATTCAAGGGGATGCTGGGACGTCGTGGATGGAGCGTTGAAAGTGACATCTTTGTAGGAATGCATATCAGGCGAGGGGATTACGCTAATAAGTTCCTTATTGACTTCGGCCAGAAGACGGCACCTTTGAGTTATATCAAAAACGCAATGACACTCATGAACAAATTATTTAAAAACGTAAGATATGTTGTCCTTTCTGATGATATTGGATGGTGTAAGCATAATATCAAGACAAGAAAGAGGGACATTTTCTATGTAGAAGACAACACAGCCGCTGTTGATATGGCCATGATGACGTTGACCAATCATTCAATAATAACAGCCGGTACTTTTGGTTGGTGGGCTGCCTTTCTCACTAACGGTACTACAATATTCTACAAAGATCTGTTCACCAGAAATACTCGTTATGCAGAGCAATTCCCCAACCAAGAGACACGGGATTTTTTCCCGCCTCTCTGGATTGGACTTGATAGATGATAATTTATAGACAGTAAGACGTAAGATGGGTCATGAATTGAAGGCACAAAGCGAAGATAAATCTGAATGTAGAGGTCTTTTTGCCCGAAATAAAGCTATGCTGTCAATTCCCGAATTAAGAGACGGGGGTTTCTTTTCCCCCTTTGTGAGTTGGCCTAGTTAATTAGAATTGATACACATGTACTGAAATGTGAAAATTTTCGCGTGGGGTTAATTTTCGCGTATTTAAAGAAACAATTTTCGTAGAAAATTTTCCCCGCGCGAAAATAACACCGTTGCATTCTTACAATGAAAGACGCGTTTATATCGCAAATATTTCCCCATAGCTTAACCTCTTGATTATTTAATCACGAAATTTTCCTCTAGGGAAAATAGCCACATGCAAAGTAATTAGCTACACTCTCCAATGAATTATGTACAGTATCTTTTTGTATCGCTGCTTTTAGAAATCTCTTAGTCCATGTTTATTGTAATCAAGCATTCCATTCAATAAGGCACAATCGTGTCAATAATTTGTGTTAAAAACGCGCTAGCCTTTTCGCTTTCATTATGAATATATACTCGATTTTTTTTCTAAGGACAATGCATAAATGCTTAGAAGGTATATATGTATTTTTCAATACAAAATGATGATATATTGTTGTTCATCGCATGAAAGGGGTGTCATGTGATGACTATGTACAAAAGAAACAAAACTCTGAAATAATTATATCGTGTGTGTTCGTCAGTAACATCAGTTTTGAAAGTGAATAATCTATATAAATAAAAGTATGCTTAATTTCGATATTACTTTTGCTTTGCAAAACAGATTAAAGTCTCAAAGTGAGTTATTGTCATACATGAAGTCCACCGTCCATCGTCCGTCCGTAATATATTGACATGTTTGACTTATTCTCCAGAATCACTGAAGGTATTTTAATGAAACTAAGTAGGTATGAAGAACTTATAGTCCTAAAGAACCACTGAAGGTATTTTAATGAAACTAAGTAGGTATGAAGAACTTATAGTCCTAAAGAACCACTGAAGGTTTTTTCTTTGAAACTAAGTAGGTATGAAGAACTTATAGTCCTAAAGAACCACTGAAGGTATTTTAATGAAACTAAGTAGGCATGAAGAACTTATAGTCCTAAAGAATCACTGAAGGTATTTTAATGAAACTAAGTAGGTATGAAGAACTTATAGTCCTAAAGAATCACTGAAGGTATTTTAATGAAACCAAGAAGGGATGAAGAACTTATAGTCCAAAACAAGTGTTGTTGTTTTTAATTCATATCCGTCAATATATATAGGTGGCGCCACCACATACAAAAGTAGATCAGGGGATAACCATCCATTGGCAAACTTCTTCTAATCTTTAGAACAGAAGCACACATAAAGAAACCGGAAGCATAAGGATGATCTAGAAGGATGTCTCAATGCGTGTTGTTGTTTCTGATCCATTCCGAAGTCGCATTTTCGACATTTTTTAAACTTTGTCAGAAATGCTAATTTTTGAACTGTTTCTTTGAATACCTCTATCGATGCGGGTTTCATGCACTCATTTACTAAATGTGTATCAAGTCATTCAATGGTTATGTATTGATTTGGGTTGATGTTTTTTTCGGATTTCTCATGAATGTCTTTCTTTTGTTAAAAAGAAGGGTCGCGGAGTATTTTTATACATGTTGGACATTATATCCTGAGCCCATAGAGTAAATAAGAAAAGAAGTTCCCAACAGTTATTCAGTCTCAAAGTCGAGAAGGCAAGGCCAAATCGTAAGAACTCCCATCGGAACGGTTGCGAACCCCGGAATGAACAACATTTCGAAGTGAGACAAGGTGCCCGGGGAAAATCAGCGTCTCGCAATAGCTCCATGAAAACCTGTCAAATTCGTTGATTGTCACGATGTACATTTTGATGTACATATCAGGTAAGTATGACAAATATTGATAATGACCTTATCCAAATACAAAGTACAAAATAATAATTCAGGAAATCACAAATCAATGGTATACGAATTTGGGATAAAACAGGAACCAAAGCAAACAAACAAAAACATCCACCTCATGACAAGAAGCGAACTCCCAATAAGGAGTGAGACCAGGTGCCCAGGAAGAGTCAGCATCTCCTGCTTGCATGCAACACCCGTCTCTTCTGTTCGGCATCCGGTTACTTCCATTTCGGAAGATATTAGTATAATCTGTTGTTGGATGGTTCAAATGGTCTAAGACAGGATACCTTTCACCATTCTGGACAATGGACAATCATAGTGAGTACGAGTACGAGTTCCCCGTATCGACCGTAGAACTTTCTCAGTGACGATGTTAGTCGATCACAAACGTTTCCCTGACTGAGAAGCTTATCCGAAATCTGTATATTTGCTACTTTCTCTGGCATAACGTATCAACCGGGATATGAACACGCAATAAGCAGGCGATGAAGGGATGTTGCTACTCAGAAACGGGAAGTTTGTGATGCTGAAACTGAAGTAGTCACGTTTGTCATAGAGTGAGTTTTTCATGTGACCATCAGTGTTATAGGACAGCATTATGTCCAAATAGGATTCTGGATTATTTGTCTATGTAATTTCTTTGACTTCAAGCTCCGACGGATAGATTCTGCTAAGATAATCCGCGAATGTTGGATTATTCATGGACGACAGAGTGAAGTTAAAGTTAGAATCTTTTCCCTTCAGATACCAAAGATTGAATGAATTCAGCTTCGTACGAGTAAAGACACATGTCGGCAAGGAGTGGGGCAAAATTAGTCCCAATTGGAATTCCGACAATTTGCTGGAAGACTTTTCCTCCAAAAACAAGAAAAATATTGTCGATCAGGAAGTTTAAAATCTGAATAATATCTGTTTCAGTGTACTTTTTTTCAGAATCGGTCTTTTCTTTTACAAAGTAGGTTTGTCATAGTTAACAACATTTAAAATTTGTATATGCGATTGCCGTTCTTGCTTGCAAACGCATTACTCATAATGTTTGCGAGTCTTTCTTTCAATTTAGAATGTGGGATTGTAGTTACTTGTAAAGTGTCGTAAAATGAAAGGCTTTGATCGAATGGACTCTACTAAAAAGAGTAGATTTCACATGTTCTTAAAGTTCCTTCGAATTCTTTAAAATCAACATCTGGTCAATACCGCTACGACAATATACTGTCGAACAATATTTTTAAAGTCCAGATTTGATTTCAGATAAAACTTTGGTGAGTAAATTTTGAGGAACCAGATATGAAACGTTGTTTCGGATTCTTATGCATTATATAATCCTCGTCAGTAATCCTCAGTCTAAACGATGTAATAAGACCAAAATCTGTGAAAATAATGTCCTAAAAATACCGAAAGCCGTAGCAAGATGGCTGGGATATGATGCTACAGAACCCAGAATGTGTAATAATTTGAGGTTTTATCTGCTGGTGTAATGACATAATGTTCTTGCAGGTACATGTAGGTAGCTATGAAATAATATCAGGGTCTTTAAAGATAGACTCGAATCTGGTGTTCACGGTATATTGTAGATGGTAAATTCTAGATAAAAGAAACCCTCTGATGGATTTTATCAATTCGGAAAGTTGTCGAGCTGTTCATCTGTAATATAAACCTGAACAAGTAGCTTACTTGCAAGTCGTCTGGCTCTAATGATGAAATCTTCATATTTGGAACGCCCTAGCGTACCGTATCAGTTCAGAAACAAAAACGCCATGAGCGGGAGAAGACGGAATGTTGCTACTCATAAAAGAGAATTAAGTTATGTCTTGTTTGGTGATGCTGACAGCCATTCAATCACAATGCAGAATTTCACTGATCATTCTGGAAAGGGGGATCGTAAATACTTTAGATATATCTCCGTAACGACCGATGAACTTTCTCAATGATGATTTCAGCCGTTCTGTAATATAACCCTGAACAAGAAGCTTACTTGCAAGCCGTCTGGTTCTAATGATGAAATCTTCATATTCGGAACATGCCCTTGCGTAACGTATCAGCTGAGAAACAAAAATGCCATAAGCAGGAGAAGACGGAATGTTGCTACTAATGAAAGGGAGGTTAGTTACGTGGAAGCTGAAATCGTCACGCTTGCCATACAGTGAGATGTTCAAATGACCGTTTGCTTTGAAAAAAAGAAGTATATCCAAGTACGAAGCGGATCTGTCACTCTCTGTTGTTTCCTTAATCTCTAGTTCATGAGGATAGATTGCATGTAGATGATCCTTAAAGTTCGGATTATTAAGGGACTACACGTCATCTATGTATCTGAAGTTAAAATTGAAATGAGATGCGTTGTGCTTTTGCCCAGTCGAGATTAAGGTCTGGATAAAGTCAGCTTCGTATGGATATAAAAATAAGTCCTCAAGCAGTGGGGCGCAATTGGTACCCATGGGGATGCCGACTATCTGCTGGAATACGGTTCCTCCAAACACAACAAAAATGTTGTCAATCAAAAACGCAAGCATCTGGATGATATCGTCTTTTGTATACTTTTTGTTTGAAGCAGAGTGTTCCTTCATGAAATAATTTTCATACCGCAATAGGACGATGTATTTGTAGCCTCTATTACCTTTTTTTGATAGAAAGGTGTCGCGAATAATATTGGCAAGTCTGTTTTTGAGATTTTGGTGTGGGATGGTAGTGTAAAGCGTGGAGAAGTCGAAAGACTTTATGCTGGTAATATGATTAAACTTGGTGGCTTTTGAATTATCCAAAAGTTCCTTAGAATTATTCAGGATCCACATCTGATTGATTCCATATCTGGAATAAGTTGTTTCGCAGTATGCTAGAGGACATTGCTTGATGCGAGCTAATATTTTCGTAAGCAAAATGGATAGAGGTTTTGTGGGACACCTGGACGAACCGGCGATGAAGCGGTGCTTGTAAGGATTTTTGTGCATTTTGGGAATCCAGTAGATATAAGGTAGTTCAAGATCAGAGCCATCAGCGTGAATACTGAAGGACTCAAGAAGAGATTTGTGATTTTCAAGTTTTTCAGATACAGATAAATTTGTAAGTGGGCATGTTGGATTCCAGGTGCTGAATGTAACCCAAGTTCCTTTGTCAGGTATTTGAAATAGTACAACTTGCAAACGAAATTAAGATTGTTTGCCGCTTTGTCAGGAGGAACAATGATATATTTTTCATGGAGGTCAGAAAGTTCTTTGGCAACAATAGGGTCATGAAAAATTGCCTCGTGTCTATTGTTAACTGAAAGCCGAAGACAAGTGCCTTCTCAGAACCGAAGCACATATGCACAAACCGAAAGCAGCAGGATTACCTAGAAGGATGCCTTAAGAAATAGTGTTAATTCTTATTCCACTCCGAGGACAAATTTTTAACGCGTTTCTAACGTCGTTTCGGACTTTACAGAAATGCTCATACTTGAAGTATTTTTTAATTACTTGAAAAATGACCAATAGGATATATGACCTTATGCACTCATTAACTGCATATTTTTCATATCTAACGACAAATATGGACAATGACCATATGCCATAAGATACTAAATGCTTTGCTATTGTTGTGGGTCATGTATTATTTTAGTTTTACTTTATGTGTAGGTACACATGTACTTAGTCATGTTATTTAATGATTTCATAATAATTCTTTCTAGATTTTACTATGTCATGTTTATTTCATTAGAGAATATTCCAGTGTGTTCTTTGTTACATCATTATCATCACATGACTGTGATTTCTAGAATTTGCTCTATTGTTAATCATTTGTAATGAGTCATTGTTCTAGAAGCTTCTGGTTAATTCATTGTTATTAAGTATAAATACCTCAGTCTGAGGAACTGTGTTAAGAGGGGCATTCATACACATTCGTAGACACGATTCATTCATCTATTCTGATGTACTGGGACACTTTATTTGTTGAGACTTTAATCCATTTAACAACGTGTGGACACCGATCTTTCGAGAACGATTGTGATTACCGGAAACCATACATTCGATAGACTTTGTGGACCGTCACGGACACTTTGATCCGGACATTGTATTGTAAGTTGTAATCATTGTAAATATATATATTTTGTACATAATTAAACTTGTAAATTTATATTCTGTCTTTGTCTGATTTTTGCTGGCGTTTTGGGGTATTCTGACCCATAACAGAATTGGGGGCTCGTCCGGGATAGTAATCTCTGCATATTTGCATTTTTACGTAAAGATCGTTTTTTGAAAAAAAAAAGGAAAATTTTTTTAGTAAAACTTTTGCCAGCAGAAATCAATTATGATATTTTCGGTCACTGAATTTTTGAAATCGCCGACTGTAGATGAGTTCGAATCATTGAAGAAAGATGGTTTGATTGGTTTAGGCCTCACTTTAAGTTAGATGTAAAATCTTCTATGAGAAAGCAAGAAATTAAAAATATTGTGGCTAAAGAGCTTTTAGCTGAGGAAATCTTTTCGTCATACGATTTTCCTGTTGAACCTGTTTCAAGCGAAACCAAAATGTCAAAATATGAGTTTGAATTAGAAAAAATGAAAATACAATTACAATTTGAAAAAGAAGAAAAAGAAAGACAATTTCAAATTGAAAGGGAAGAAAAAGAAAGACAATTTGAAAAAGAAGAAAAAATAAGACAATTTGAAAGAGAAAAGGAAGAAAGAGAGAAACAGGAACGTATGCACGAGAAAGAACTCCAGTTTGAGTTAGAAAAGTTAAAGTTAGAGAAAAGCGCTAAGGAAAACCCTGTTCATTCGCTTGTCAAGTCTGAATTCGACGCCGCCAAAAACATCCGATTAGTACCAAAATTTCAAGAAAAGTCCGTGGACAAATATTTTCCACATTTTGAGAAAATCGCGGCCAATCTGAAGTGGCCACGTGATTTTTGGCCAACTTTGTTACAAAGCGTACTTATTGGCAAAGCGGCTGAAGTGTACTCGGCGCTCAGTATTACTGAGAGTTCAGACTATGACAAGGTCAAGGACACGATTTTGAGAGCATATCAGTTAGTACCTGAGGCGTACAGACAAAAGTTTAGAAAGTACAAAAAGTTTGAAAATCAAACATATGTTGAATTTGCTCGAGAAAAAGAAGATTCATTTGACCAGTGGTTTCGATCTAAGAAAATTCCCAATTCATTTGACAATTTTTGTCAAATAATTCTGATAGAAGAGTTCAAAGAGTGTGTACATCAAGATTTAAGAACTCATTTTGAAGACAAAAATGTTAAAACTATTGAAGAAGCCGCTGTTTTGTCTGATACGTATGCTCTCACTCATAAGAAAAATTTCGTGTCGAAAACTCAATCTAGCGATAGCGCAAAAACTTCAGACGTTCCAAAGAAAAATTTACAAGAGTCTCAGTCGTCCATTAGTTCTACGTCCGGTCCTAGGTCCGAGCGTTCTGAGGCATCCCCAGGGGTGGGGTCGCTTCCTACATGCAATTATTGTAAGAAAAAAAGGTCATGTTATTGGTGAGTGTTTGAAGCTTAAGAAGAAAAAAGAACTTAAGTCACAGGCCTGTGCGTCTGTTAGAAATGGTAGGAAAGCCTTAGATTCGATTTGTTCTGACACTCCTGAGATTCAGGGTTCTAAGTCCAGTTCTGATGATTTTGTGGAGGATCATTTTAAGCCCTTTTTGTCACAGGGATTTGTTTCACTCAGTGATTCTAGCGAAGCGTTGCCTGTTCAGATTTTGAGAGATACTGGTGCTGCCCAGACTTTATTGTTAGAGGGTTCATTGCCTTTGTCTGAGCACACTTTTACTGGTAGGTCAGTTTTATTACAGGGTGTGGAGCTAGGCGTCATTGATGTTCCCCTTCATAAAATTTATTTGAAGTCAGACTTAATTACTGGACCTGTTATCGTAGGTGTTCGACCTACTCTTCCCGTTCAAGGCGTTTCCTTGTTGCTTGGCAACGATTTAGCTGGCGGCAAAGTTGTAGCCGATCCGATTGTTTGTGAGAAAATCACGTCCGATGTCGTGTCCGATGATGAAGACGACGACTTGTACCCAGCCTGCGCAGTTACCAGGGCGATGACCAGGAACAGATTAAAAGAGGCTGAGAGTACTTCTGCACTTAACGAGGACCATCCCTCCGAAAATATAGACCTTTCTGACACATTCATGTCTACTATTGATGACAACGTACCTGAGACGTCGGTACCACTTCATGTTGACAAGTCTCCGACAGTACCTAGTGATGATTCCTATCCGCCATTAGACAGAGATACAGATGCCTTAAGCCGTGAGCAGCTCCTCTCCGAACAAACTAAAGATCCGGAGATCATCCGACTAAGTAAGAGGGCCCTTCCCCGAGAAGAAGCGGACAAAGTCGGAGAGTGCTTCAACATACAAGATGGCATCCTTATGCGGAAGTGGAGACCACCCGATGCACCCCCTAATGACGTGTGGCGGGTCGTTCACCAGATAGTGGTTCCAGTAGCGTATCGCGGGGACATCATGAGTTTAGCTCACGACACACCCATGGCAGAATATTTAGGTGTCAATAAGACTTATAATAGGATTTTAAGTCACTTTTACTGGCCTAAGTTGAGAAAAGATGTGTCTGAGTTTTGTAAGTCTTCTCATAGTTGTCAGATGGTAGGTAAACCCAATCAAGTTATACCACCTGCTACCCTCCAACCAATTCCAGCCTTTGAGGAACCTTTTAGTAGGGTATTAGTTGATTGTGTAGGTCCTTTGCCTAGGACCAGGTCAGGGAATCAGTACTTACTGACAATTATGTGTACTTCGACTAGGTTTCCTTAAGCCATACCTCTTAGGAATATTAAGCCAAAGACCATAGTTAAGGCCCTTACAAAGCTTTTCAGTTTCGTAGGTGCTCCCAAGGCTATTCAGTCAGATCAGGGTTCGAATTTTATGTCAGGGTTGTTTCAGCAGGTTATGCATGAGCTAGGTATCAGGCAGTATAAGTCTTCTGCGTACCATCCTGAGTCCCAGGGGGCACTTGAACGCTTTCATCACACCCTTAAAACTATGATGAAAACATATTGTCACCAGTATGGAAAAGACTTGGATGAAGGGGTTCACCTCGTGTTGTTTGCGGCACGAGAAGCGGTTCAGGAGTCCCTGGGGTTCAGTCCCTTTGAGCTAGTTTTTGGGCATACGGTCAGGGGGCCATTAAAGTTATTGAAGGAAAAATGGTTGACTGAGACTAGCGATTTGAATCTCTTAGACTACGTGTCTAATTTCAAAGAGAAATTATATAATGCTTGCAAATTGGCTCAAGAAAATCTCAAAACCTCACAAATGAAAATGAAAACATGGTATGACAAAGATGCTAGAAACAGAGTCTTTAAACCAGGCGATAAAGTTCTTGTCTTCTAAAGTTCTTGCGTTCAAGTGCCCCCTGGGACTCAGGATGGTACGCAGAAGACTTATACTGCCTGATACCTAGCTCATGCATAACCTGCTGAAACCTGGAGCCTATCCCTGGTCATCCTTTGCAAGCTAGATATTTCGGTCCTTATGAGATTGAGAGTAAAATTAGTGATGTTAACTATGTGGTAAAGACACCAGGTCGGCGAAAAGAAAAAAGAGTGTGTCATGTTAACATGTTGAAAGAGTATTTTGATAGAAGTGACCGAAATTTTGTAAAACCAGTTTCCACTTTGGCCAATGTAAATACATTAGAAAATTGTGTTGAACCTGAATGAAATGAAGAGACTATCGAAAAAGACTTTGCTCAAAGTGTCCGTTTGAAGAATTCTGAAATTCTGACAAATCCGGAAGTGAAACTCGGACATTTGACCATGCATCAAAAAGAGGAAGTGCATCAATTAATGCGGGAATATACGACCATCTTTCCGGACGTTCCAAAAAAGACGAATGCATCTCATCATGACGTCATTGTGGGTGATGCGTCACCTATCAAACAGCATCCCTATCGGTTTAACCCGGTAAAGCTTCAATACATGCGGAAAGAAATTCAATACATGCTTGAAAATGACATTATTGAACCCAGCAATAGTGATTGGAGTTCCCCATGTATTCTGGTTCCGAAGCCAGACGGAACTTACCGATTGTGTACGGACTTTAGAAAAGTCAATTCAGTCACCAAAACTGACTCTTATCTGATCCCACGAATCGATGACTGTATAGATAAAATTGGCAGTGCAAAATTTGTCAGTAAATTTGACTTGCTTAAAGGCTATTGGCAGGTCCCGCTTACCGAGAGAGCCAGAGAAATATCGGCATTTGCGACTCCAGATGGGCTATACCAATATAAAGTAATGCCCTTTGGTATGAAAAACGCACCAGCCACATTCCAGAGGATGATTCATTCGCTCCTAAATCATCTCGAAGGATGCGAGGCGTACATCGATGACGTTATCATCTACAGCGACACCTGGGATGATCATCTCCGAATCATGCGTACTTTCTTCGACATACTGGCGAAAGCAAACCTCACAGTGAACCTTGCGAAAAGTGAATTTTGTCATGCGACTGTAGAATATTTGGGTCACAAAGTAGGTCAAGGTTTTGTTACTCCTATCATGGCCAAAGTTGAAGCTATTTCAAAGTTCCCGATTCCTACCAATAAGAAAGAAATAATGAGATTTTTGGGAATGGCAGGATTTTACAGAAAATTTTGTCCAAATTTCTCGTCAGTTGCTAGTCCACTTACCAATCTGTTACAAAAGAAAGTGAATTTTGCATGGACCAATGACTGTGACGAATCTTTTAAGAAAATCAAATGTGTTCTTATGAATAATCCTGTCCTGTCAGCTCCAAATTTTGATTAGCAATTTAAGCTTACTGTTGATGCTAGTGACGTAGGAATCGGGGCTGCTTTGTTTCAAGAAAATGATGATGGTGTAGATAGAGTTATTTGTTATTTTTCAAAGAAATTGACAAAATGTCAAAAGAATTACTCTACTATTGAAAAAGAGTGTCTTGCATTATTGTTAGCTTTACAACATTTTGATGTTTATTTGAATGTTACTCTACATCCCATTCTTGTGTATACTGACCACAACCCTCTCACATTTTTGCACAAAATGTCAAACAAGAATCAAAGACTTACAAGGTGGAGTTTATTGTTGCAAGAGTACAATATCATTATTAACCATATCAAGGGCAAAGACAATGTGATTGCAAATGCACTATCGAGAGTTTCATGAGTGATTTTTGAAGAATTTACCACCTAAGTTTTCATTGACATTCAAACCTTTTTTAAGGGGGGAGGTGTTGTGGGTCATGTATTATTTTAGTTTTACTTTATGTGTAGGTACACATGTACTTAGTCATGTTATTTAATGATTTCATAATAATTCTTTCTAGATTTTACTATGTCATGTTTATCTCATAAGAGAATATTCCACTATGTTCTTTGTTACATCATTATCATCACATGACTGTGATTTCTAGAATTTGCTCTATTGTTAATCATTTGTAATGAGTCATTGTTCTAGAAGCTTCTGGTTAATTCATTGTTATTAAGTATAAATACCTCAGTCTGAGGAACTGTGTTAAGAGGAGCATTCGTACACATTCGTAGACACGATTCATTCATCTATTCTGATGTACTGGGACACTTTATTTGTTGAGACTTTAATCCATTTAACAACGTTTGGACACCGATCTTTCGAGAACGATTGTGATTACCGGAAACCATACATTCGATAGACTTTGTGGACCGTCACGGACACTTTGATCCGGACATTGTATTGTAAGTTGTAATCATTGTAAATATATATATTTTGTACATAATTCAACTTGACCCTGATGTTATCACAGAGCTCACCTACCTCCAAGAACATTATGTCATCACACCAGCGGACAAAGCCTCAAATAATTTCACATTTACTTGCAAAAAGTACTATTTCGACAGTCTAGTTAAAGAGTTGGGTTTAAATTCGACACCTGGAAATCCCACTTACACCCCAACAAGCCTTTCTGCCTCTGAAATAATAGATAACCACAAATCAGCTCTTACTCCCTTTGGCTTCGACACTACCAATTTAGATTTAGATTTACCATACTTGTACTGCATACCTAAAATGCATAAGAATCCGTACAAACAACGTTTCATCGCTGGTTCCTCAAAATGTTCTACCAAATCTGTATCGATCTTACTCACCAAAGTTTTATCTGAAATCAAATCTGGGCTTCAAAAATATTGTTCGACAGTGTATTCTCGCAGTGGTATCAACCAGATGTGGATTTTAAAGAATTCGAAGGAACTTTTAGAACATCTGAAATCCACTCATTTTAGTAGAGTCCATTCGATCAAAGCATTTGATTTTTCGACACTTTACACTACAATTCCACATTCTAAATTGAAAGAAAGACTCGCAAAAATTATAAGTAATGCGTTTACAAGTAAGAACGGTAATCGCAAATACAAATTTATTGTTGTTAACTATGACAAAACCTACTTTGTAAAAGAAAAGTCCGATTCTGAAAATAAGTACACTGAAACAGACATTATTCAGATGTTAAACTTTCTGATCGACAACATTTTTGTGGTGTTTGGAGGAAAGGTCTTCCAGCAAATTGTCGGAATTCCAATGGGGACCAATTGTGCCCCACTCCTTGCCGACATTTTCCTTTACTCGTACGAAGCTGAATTTATTCAATCCTTGGTCTCTGAAGGGAAAAGATACTTAGCTTCTGACTTTAACTTCACTTACAGATACATAGACGATGTGTTGTCCATCAATAATCCAAAATTCGCGGATTACCTGAGCAGTATCTATCCTTCGGAGCTTGAAGTCAAAGAAACTACAGAGACAAATAATTCAGCATCCTATTTGGACATAATGTTGTCCTACGACACTGATGGTCACATGAACACCTCACTCTATGACAAACGTGACGACTTCAATTTCAGCATTACAAACTTTCCTTTTCTGAGTAGCAACATCCCTTCATCGCCTGCTTATGGCGTGTTCATATCTCAGTTGATACGCTATGCCAGAGCAAGTACCACATATACGGATTTTGTTCTGAGAGCTAGGCGTCTTTCAGATAAGCTTCTCAGTCAGGGATATGTTTGTGACCGACTAACATCGTCACTGAGGAAGTTCTACGGTCGATATGGGGAACTCGTCATACACTATGATGTTCCACTCTCAAGAATGGTGGATGATATTCTGTCATAGACCATTTGAACCATCCAACCAAAGATTGTACTCTATATCTTCCAAAATGGAAGTAACCGGATGTGACAGTTCTACCGAATTGAAGCGACGGGTGTTGCATGCAAGTAGGAGATGCTTACTCTTCCTGGGCACCTGGTCTCACTCCCATATTAGGAGTTCGCTTCTTTTCATATGGTGGAGATTTTTGTTTGTTTGCTTTGGTTCCTGTTTTGTCCTGATTTTGTATGCCTTCGGTTTCTGATTTTTGAATTATCGATTTTGTGCTGTATACAGGGATATGGTCATTATCCATATTTGTCATTTCTAATAACGGAAAAATAGACGACCTTGTCTTTCTTTTAAACTCTATAAAATCAGAGTGTATAACTCGTTCAAAGACAGTTTTCTATGCCTACGCTTTCATACATGTACGGTTATTACCCAATTAACAAAGGTGATTTGACAAGTATACACACCTGTCAATAAAACATGCAAAGTACCTAAAAGGTACCATGTGTGAATTCACACGAGCGTAAAAACATCGCCGGGTATTATCTACAGATAGAATAGAAAGAAAGGGGGGTTAAGAATCATTTTAAGGAATAAATTCATGTATGTTAAAAATCTTATTTTTGCGTATTTATTGTAAAGCTTTATTTTTTTCTTTGAAAACACACATTGCTGGTAGTATACTTTTTTTAAGATATGGTACCAAAATTAATGATGAATTTAAATCGATCCCCCCCCTCCGGATATATCAGTAAATCTTGATTTAGAAAACTTTCTCGCTTTATCTCTGCTTTTCATTTGGTCGTTACTCCCTTTTAATATGAATTGGACCACAGATAAAGATGGTGATTGTTGTAGGGAGAGGGCGTAAGGGGGGGGGGGGTCCTTATCCCGTCTGCGTGTATATCTGCGCATGATAGCATTCTTTTTATGGCCATCTTCCTTTTGCATTTGTAATTCCATATTTAAACAGTGCGGATATCATACCTGTCAAATGCAGAAAACTGTAACTAGAGAAGTCTATCTACATGCACATGTAGATGAAAAGTGACGGGAGGACGAATAGAAATATTTTAGTATCAAATCCATAACACAATGCTAAGTGGAAATTATACATGTATAATGATTCGATCTGCACAAGGAAAAAAGAAGAGAACATTGGAAACAACGATCATATTTGTACGACTTAAAGAAATACAATAATCGCACATTTTTTATAGATCTCGTATTTTCATATCATTTCCCAACTCCCCGGTCCACCTCCGGGCTCCCTTGGTTTTCTGCTGTTCTAAGTATGTATTTCTTCATTGACGATCTAACGAACTGCAATCACAAGATAACTTTTTTTTAAGTGTGACCCTACCCCAAAAACAAAATGCATGAAAAATATGAAAAAGAGAGAGGGAACATATTTTCGATTTAAAGGTAATATAATTATCATTTGGTCGTCCGAATTGAGACGGAGGAAACTCAGGAAAGAGATCAGCTGTCAATAAATTAAAAAGAATCATGGTTTCATCCGTTTGGGGTATGAAAAAAGAATATTTCTATACTTGTCAAAATTTCTAACTTACCATTCTACGGGTATGGATTTTCGTTAATGCGGAATTCAAATTATTTTTAAGTTGATTGGATTTGATATACTACATTTCTCTCTTTACTTTAAAATCAAGAAAATCGAGATTTCTTTCAACGGAAACAGACCGTGACGAAATTTGAATTTTGCACACTTTTCATGAATTTTGCGTATTTTATCGGAAACTTACAATCAAACCACTTTTAAAGAATTGTTTGTACCAGGTTTGATAAGAAAAACATTAATTAAACGGAATGCATTTGTTACAAAAGCGATAATAAGCAAGTAAAACTTAACGAATTTTCCATAAAATGGATGAGTGCGCATAACTCCTGTGAGTGGTGCGTAAAATGAGCTTCCATTAACCAAACATCTTTTTCTATGCTTACTTTTCACGAAAATTGGCTTAGCACAGGAAAAAATTACAAATCGCATTCACAGGAAATGTTTCAACACAAAAATCCTTACCCGGTATATCAATGATACCGGAAGTGTTATTGACTCGTAACGCATCACAAAGTGTGCAAGCATATCACGACGAAATAACAGTTTCAATCGCCGATATTTCAAAATCCGAAAAGCGAATCGCATGATAACCGTTAGAACTTTTCTATTGTAGCCTTTTTCAGTCAAAAGACAAAGTTTTTTCACAAACCGGAAGCGGATTATTCTTTGCTAAAATGCTGTAGAATTTGAAGATACACATCGCAGGATGATCATTTATTCATTTACACTTAAAAAACTTTCGTTGTTACTATATGTTTTAAATGATGCTATTGAATTTAAAGACGTTTAACATAAATATAGATAATATATAATTGATTTCTACCAATCGTGATATTGAAGTAACTGGGAAAATGTAAGTTAGAAATTTTGACTAGTATATTTCGTATATAAGAGTGAGTAATTTGAATGTACGTAACAAAATTTTCTTTAATGATTTATGTATATATTGGACCGTTTATTATTTACAAAAGCTTCATATAAAAATTAATGAGCGCAACATTTATCACAGAATGATTCCTTGCAGTTTTTATAATCTTCCTTTCTTTTAAATCTGCAGAGGACTAATGTTAGGGGTAAAGTAACCGGGACTGCCAGGTAAAACGAGGTGTACTGCCCGAGCGGGTAACAGGTGTGATTTCAACAGAGTAAGCACGTCACCGATATATTTCTAATAGACGAGGGGGGGGGGGGGTGAAATAGGACCAATATGACCACTGTAGACTTCTTCATAAATCAGTAAGTTTACACCTTATTTTTTTTTCTTTTGCAGAAAATTGTCATCATGACTCATTACTGTTGTATTTCCCGGCTTATCGAACAATTATCGTTATTTTCAAAGGGAGAGAAAAGAAATGAAAAAAAAAAAACAAACAAAAATAACATTTTTGCTTTTATTTTGCAAAATTCACAGAGTGCGATTCCGATTCCATTTTAAAAACTTGTCAGTGTGTTGCACATCAAAAGCCAATACGGGAACAAAACCTCAATTTTACCTCAATTTCACTGACCGGTCGTGCCAGTACCATTTATATGGTGTTTTAAATTCCTGCACACTCTCAGTTTGAAAATTTTAGTTGTCGGTCTGACCAAAATAAATCTGAGTCGTCTGGCCAAAATAAACTAAATAAAGTTTATTAGCATTTAAAAGACAATTGCAAACAGAGGAAACATCGCACAAATAATCTTAATAAAAGTAAAAAAAATGTCAAATCTTAAAATACCATGATTACTGGTGTTCATTGTAATTCACCCGAAAAAAGGCAGAAGAATAAGGCCAAGCAAAAAAAAAAAAGATGGTTCTCAGGCCTAATTTTTTCAAATCATATGCGGCATCAGGGACGTATATAAAATATATATACGTCCCTGGCGGCATGCAGTTTTTTTTTTCATTAAACATTTTTAGAACAACTGCAAATTGGAATCTGTTAACATCTTTGATCCGGTAATTTGTTTTCTAGACGTGTGATTGATGTTTCTGCCCAGATTTATTACTTTTTGTATTCAATGAATGACCACTTGAAATGACATGAAAATTGTACGGACGAACGCATACACAAGTACATAAGATAAGATTAAAGTGGACGTTAGAGATTTTAATCTCAGGCACAGAACAAGAATACAAAAGAATGTCATAGAGAAATCAATATTTTACGTTAGCTATGTTTTCAACGTAGTGCCTGCTCCGTCATCGGCGTCCTTATTCCGTAAATTCTCTTGAATTCGATGTTATCCCAGTACTTCTGTCCCTCTAGTCGAACATTGGTTATGGAGAAGTTAGGCTCGTTAAGCTGTTCAACCAGATCTGTCGCCTTCGACATACTGGCGAAAGCAAACCTCACAGTGAACCTTGCGAAAAGTGAATTTTGTCATGCGACTGTAGAATATTTGGGTCACAAAGTAGGTCAAGGTTTTGTTACTCCTATCATGGCCAAAGTTGAAGCTATTTCAAAGTTCCCGATTCCTACCAATAAGAAAGAAATAATGAGATTTTTGGGAATGGCAGGATTTTACAGAAAATTTTGTCCAAATTTCTCGTCAGTTGCTAGTCCACTTACCAATCTGTTACAAAAGAAAGTGAATTTTGCATGGACCAATGACTGTGACGAATCTTTTAAGAAAATCAAATGTGTTCTTATGAATAATCCTGTCCTGTAAGCTCCAAATTTTGATAAGCAATTTAAGCTTACTGTTGATGCTAGTGACGTAGGAATCGGGGCTGCTTTGTTTCAAGAAAATGATGATGGTGTAGATAGAGTTATTTGTTATTTTTCAAAGAAATTGACAAAATGTCAAAAGAATTACTCTACTATTGAAAAAGAGTGTCTTGCATTATTGTTAGCTTTACAACATTTTGATGTTTATTTGAATGTTACTCTACATCCCATTCTTGTGTATACTGACCACAACCCTCTCACATTTTTGCACAAAATGTCAAACAAGAATCAAAGACTTACAAGGTGGAGTTTATTGTTGCAAGAGTACAATATCATTATTAACCATATCAAGGGCAAAGACAATGTGATTGCAAATGCACTATCGAGAGTTTCATGAGTGATTTATGAAGAATTTACCACCTAAGTTTTCATTGACATTCAAACTTTTTTTAAGGGGGGAGGTGTTGTGGGTCATGTATTATTTTAGTTTTACTTTATGTGTAGGTACACATGTACTTAGTCATGTTATTTAATGATTTCATAATAATTCTTTCTAGATTTTGCTATGTCATGTTATATCTCATAAGAGAATATTCCACTATGTTCTTTGTTACATCATTATCATCACATGACTGTGATTTCTAGAATTTGCTCTATTGTTAATCATTTGTAATGAGTCATTGTTCTAGAAGCTTCTGGTTAATTCATTGTTATTAAGTATAAATACCTCAGTCTGAGGAACTGTGTTAAGAGGGGCATTCGTACACATTCGTAGACACGATTCATTCATCTATTCTGATGTACTGGGACACTTTATTTGTTGAGACTTTAATCCATTTAACAACGTTTGGACACCGATCTTTCGAGAACGATTGTGATTACCGGAAACCATACATTCGATAGACTTTGTGGACCGTCACGGACACTTTGATCCGGACATTGTATTGTAAGTTGTAATCATTGTAAATATATGTATTTTGTACATAATTCAACTTGTAAATTTATATTCTGTCTTTGTCTGATTTTTGCTGGCGTTTTGGGGTATTCTGACCCATAACAGAATAATAATATATGCTTAAATTTTATTTTTTGGAACTGTTATGATTTTTTAATATATCGTCATGTCTATTTTACATATGAACCCAAAGGTTTTTTGTCCAAAGCCCAGCGCTGGCACACCAAATTTTGTTTCTTCGTTTTTTCTTCTTTTTTTTTCTGGTTTCCATAGGATTTGATGATGTCACGAAACGCTGACGTCAGATACATGCGCAAATGGGAAGTACATGTAACTCTGTATTTCGAAAAGATAAAATACCACGTAAACAAACTGAATGAGACACAGGAACAGTCCCATTAACAAAATAAAAGGCAAACATCATCGAATTTTTGACAATTGACTACAATATGCAAACATAAAATAGAATTCATTGTTGATAGCACGAAAGGAGTATTCATAACACAAGGAATGAAAGAGTAAGCACTTTGTCACAAACAGGGGATGCTTACTCCTCCCGGACACCTGGTCCCACCTTAGTCCAGTCAATTTGCAGCTATAGGGGTATCAACCTTAAACAAATTGCAAAAGAATTTCTGTTTGTGCTGGTTGATAAACAAGACCATAAGGAACATACAATTAAAAATCCACCAAAATCCGTCGTGCACATATGAAGAAAAATCGTTTTGAATTTCCTCTGACTTTCCACTTAATTTTGAAGACCAAATGAAGTATTTTGACACAAATAGGCGATTTTGTTAGTAAAATTGACATAACAAGTCTCCCAAAGAATCTTTTGAGTCAACAACGAATATATAAATGTATATTCGTCCATATCTGCATTGGCGGATCAAGATTTTTTTCCCGGGAAGGGGGGGGGATGGTGTCTAAGCCGTCCAGGGGCGGGGTGGGGGGGGGGGTGTTCCAGCACATGGTTTTGAAGAAAAATATACATAGAAATGTGAAAATCAGTATTTTTTACAAATTCCAGGGGGTCCTACCTTACCCACTCCCCCTACCATGAACCAACCCCCCCCCTACAATCCGCATTTGATATTGAGAGTGTGGGGTGCGTGGGGAGTGACTAAAAGTGTTGGGATGTGTGCGTGAAGTGCAGTGCAATGTCCTTTGAATAAAAGTGTGATTTTTCCCAGAAATTCTCAAAATTCTTTTCGAAAGATGCACAAAATTACACATCGATCGTACAGAAGGGGGGGGGGAGGGAGTTAATAAGCTACACATGCAATCGTCAACTACTAGAATGATGTCATGAAAAACTGATGCGCTCCATCGCATCAGTCTGTTGATGTGTATGATGATTATTAATTTAGCCGTCGATTTTTTTTGCTGAGATAATAATAAAGACGGAAAAAAATATTTTCTGATGTTTCTGTAATAATCTGCATAGGTAGTAACCATTGGATTTTTGAGCGGGATGGGAGGTTGTGCAAGAAGAATCAAATTCCGGCTATGAAAACTTCTGTATCCAAACTCCTTGGTTTTTAGCTGATAGAATGTTGTTTCGATTTACACGAATCCGCTTTGAATAAAATACAATGGTATCGGATAATCAATTGACCCGAGAAATAAGCATCACAGTACTGGAAAATCATTAACCACTAATAAATAAAACAACTTGCAAATCTTTGAATACCTCATCATTCTATACCTATATAATTATCAAATGGTTGCTGCCTTATGCATGGAAACTTGTTGAAATCCATCTTAATCGATATATCTAAGATACAATTAAAATCACAACCCCGGGACTTTTTGCAGCTTTAGATCCCTTGTATTGCATCACTCGGAAACCCTCGGATGATGAAATGCACGAGATCGCTCCAGCCGGCAGAGCACGGACATTTTCGTACGCCCTTTTTATATATCCAATACAAATTCATCTACAGGTGTGGATTGGGCCCGTGCATTTTGTTGTCTTGTTTGTATTGTCATCTTACAGAAAGGATGTTATTATACACTATAATTGTACTTTCTTCGAAATCTCTGGGTGACAGGAAAAATGGGAGGGATGTGCTCACTAAATCCGGATAACTTCACCATTTGCTGCTAGCGTGGCAGATGGCCATACTAAGTTTGCACCGATTGCCCAATGTTCTCGTTGATTTATATATGTGTAGTCTTTTGTTCTTGGTGTTTTGATGTTGTACTTGATGTTTCTTGTCCATTTAGCGTCTCAAATACATGTATTTGCCTTGTATACAGAACTCCGTATTTTCACTTTGAATGTTCTTATGTTTGTTGACGGTGCTGCAATCGAGTCTTGTTGGAGACCTATCTTTTGCATCGTATCTCACCGACTGTTTTACTAAGAAATTGATGGACAGGCATGTAATCCGGATATTTCAAAATTGATAGTGAAATGATTGATTCTTTCATTTCTGATCCTCATCATTTATGGAACTTGAAACAACTACACGTGACAAGTTAATCATTTAATTTTATGATTTAATTTAACTTTAAGACACATCAAGACAGCATAACTTAAAGTTAATAAAGTTTAATCATTATCATTATCAATTATCTCTGAATTTGAACAACTTACACCTCGACATTCACCACAACAGATTGAACAACTTATGCCATGTTTTCTACAACTGCATCTCTTTGTGTCACAATGTGTCTTGCAGTTGCAGCGAATGATTTTCAATAGATTAGAGGGGGCAGGTGGGAGGCACATTTTCACAGGTTGGAGTCTATTATTGCCATCAACTTTCCATCCCCATTGTAATGGATCCAATTCATTGTCGTTCCATTGTTGAACTTGACAGTAAGTGCGGTAGATATGCTGTTTAGATGAGTCAAAAGTTGGAGGCAGAGTTTGAACATCTACTTGCTTATTCAGAGTAGACATTTTGGTGATAAATTTTCTAAATCGTAGTACATCCAGCCCCTCACCAGGTAAAGCACCATACAGCAGTCCTATAACTTCTTCCCCAATCATTTCTTACTCTGTTCGAGCTGCATCTTCCCTGCCAAAGAGTTCCGCCGCCTTTTTTACCATAGAAATGTGCGAGACTGTTTTCTTCAATGCTTGATGTTTCCCTATTCCATAAATTCTAGAAGTTGTATCACAACCAGTGAGAGCATGAAGGAAAGCCAAACAACTGCATACATCAACACCTAGCGCACTTCTTGTTTTTCGTAGATCCCAAATCTTTAGATCGTTTTTTGTCTGCTTGTCAGAGTAAAAGTAAATGTCGTGAGCCAAGTTTTGTGTTAAGTGATGCAGAAGAAGAATTAGAAGGTCAGTATCTTCACCTATCAAAGCAACATTTCCTGAAGCTGCCTTCTCTATGGTTTTCATGGCCAACATATAATCTGCATCACCCTGGGCTTGAAGTACTTCACAGTCAGAATCTCTTAAATGGATAGTAAGGAGATCAATGAAGCGTTTCTTGTTGTCCTTGTTCGTAAGGAAAGCTTCCTTCTTCATACTGCACACTGTGGAATCGTTGAAAATGACTTTCCGCCACAACATTCCTTTGGACCTGCGCAGATGTGCTACGTCCTTCGTTGACGGTGTTTCTGAATAGCCGTCGAATATTATACAAGGGTTCTTGTATCTTGATGAAATATAATGTGTATACATTGTAATTATCGAGCCATACGTGACATTCTGAGGCCAGGTCAGTCTATGAAGAAGTGAACCACCGTCAATTACGAAACTACTACAGGAATCTATGGAGTCCACACCACAGTCACCAAATGACCATATAGCATCTGCAAGTTGACTCTTCTGGGCCTCTCTCAGAAGTCCCGAATTATCAAACAATGCTGAGGGAACACCAGATAATTCATATTTAAACACATCGGACAAATCGGATGACGTATCTCGAGCGATAGATGATAGCCTCTGGAACATGAGCTGTGGATCTACAGATATTGATTCATCATCCACCCTGAAGGAATTACTTGCAGCCAATGTTACATCTTTGTTTTTTCTCCGAAAAACATAAGACATCGCATCTGATCCTTTCATAGATTCTATGATAGTATTACCAATTTCCAAGCAGTCAGCAACATTGACATTTTCTTCAGCTGTAACTCCATTGTCAATGTTTCTGAGTTCCTTCATGTCTGAATTAAATGGATCAATAAGAAAATTGAATGTAGTTGTTAGATCTTTCTCATCCCTTGCTTGGCGTGATGTAGATGCCTCTTTGTGTTGGTCACTTGATGTATACTGAATATGAGTAAGTTCCTGCATGGCCATGCTCATTTCTGCACAAACAGGAGAGGACAAAATCCAAACTGCTCGTTGAAAGTCTGTCATTCCACGACCTCTTGTTAGGCCTCCTGTAGATTTTAAGCTCCTCATAAGCACTTGTTCTATGGTAAGGTCAGTCCAAATACCAGCCCAAAAGCGATCACTTCTCCGAATTACGTGCTTCCCAGATACAAAATCATGGTAAGTCTCTGGGTGTGTGATTGGTAGCTGCTGCATATCTGTTAGGTAAACATAAGCTGACTTTAGGTAAAGGTTGTGCCCAGAAGCTGCAAAGTATGGAAGCATACGTTGCACGGTGTCTAGATGCAGATGCCAATCTCCCATTCTTTCAGCACGAATAAAGCTGTGCAGTAAGGAAACCATGCGCAAGTATGTGAACCACATTCTAGCAGTTTTACATTCGCTCACCTCAATTTCATACTTTGACATCGCAGTGTGAATTCTTTCAAAAACGTTGTCATCGATAACGCAATCCAAGTTTGCTTTTCCAGTAATAAGATCTTCATAGATTTTAAAAGCTGTCTTTAAGTCATTGTGAATTGTTCCTAATGAACATACTTCTGCGTCAGATACAGGTGACTCAGTGGTATCACTAATTCCATCTTCTTGGACGAACACTTTTCTGACTAGCATTGAGTTTAAAGCAGATTCGACTAGGAAGTGTCCCCTAACAGCGCGTGATACTGCCTTGCCAGACAACATGTGCTTTACAGCGTTCGGAGCGTATGTTGTACCAAGAAGTTCCTCAAGACCAGAACCTGACATCAGAAAACCGGTAGATCCTAGGAAGCTCATTTGAAGATGAAAACCTCCTAAGCGAAGAACAATCTTGGATAAAGTTGAATCCTCCATTTCATGCCGAATGATGAGCAAAGCCTTCCAATATAATGGTTGGTCAAAGGTAATGATGGGACATTTTGAGTACTTCTCAGCTTCTTTACATACAAATATGAGTGTGGAGTAAACGCATGACATATCTCCTGGTTCTAGGTCAATCATTGGAAAGAAATGCATTGATGATTCTCCAGGATGCTCTGCTTTATGTATCATCTGCATGAATCCTGACCAAGCAGGGCGTGGTGATTTCAATGGCCATATGATACTCGAAAGCAAATCAAGCTGCCAATACCTGTCAGTGTATTTCAATTCCTCTAATTCAGTGAAAAGAATAGCTGGTGTGTGATTACGCTTACGATTGTATGAGACTTCTATCGTACCAAACTTCATTTTCTGTCCTTATGTATGTCCATTCTAGGAATTTCTTTGACAGTTTTGGTTGCTGGTGTAGATGTTGCCATAATCCCCATTCCATGGAAAGTATTGTGTCCATCCAGTGTGTTCGAGTTGTGATCCACATTGTCAGCAATGAACTGTAAACATGAGTCCTGGGAAATATTGAGGTCTGTTTTGCCCTCAACAGCTGCTGCACATAACTCAAACTTCTGGACCTCATTGTAAGACGAGCAGAATCCAAGATTAAATAAAGTGTCAATGAGATATCTTGATGAAAAGTGATGATGAAGTTGTACCGACAAACTC
This sequence comes from Pinctada imbricata, assembly GCA_033119305.1. NCBI lineage: Eukaryota > Metazoa > Mollusca > Bivalvia > Pterioida > Pteriidae > Pinctada > Pinctada imbricata. The sequence continues at coordinate 33,489,422 of VSWD01000004.1, read as the reverse complement.
AACTGTAAAGGTGCAATAACTACTCGGGGACGAACTGCCTGTACAATTGCTTGACCTATTGCAGCTATCTTAAGGTCGGCCTTCTTTTCTGTAAAAACGGTACGAAGAAGAGATGTAATTGAGGAGGGGAGGTAGTCTAAATTTGACGACAATGACTGAACACTTGTTGCTGTGGGATAAGCCTGTTTTGATGTTTCCATCGCTTTGATGTCGGAACGAATGATATTAGCAGCAGCTTTTATCACCGCATCTGTATCCCTATAGACACCATTACTCGAGGTCTCAAAAAAGTTATGTAAAATGTATCGAGCAGTGTAACGCAATGTTACTACATCAGGTTTGCCATTTATGCTTGTTATGATAATGTTATCCCCATACTTCTCCAGGATCTTCTTTTTCATATATACAGCAGAAAACGGTTCATCACAAAACTCAGACATTTTGCGCACGAGGTCTGAAATAGTAATTTGCTCGTCGTCATTTTCTTCAAGGAACTCAATAGTTTTCTGAAATGCCTGAAGTCGATTTTCTTCTGCAGGTCTTCCAAGCATACAGTTTTTCTTTGGAGTGGGTTCGTTTAAAGAACGCAAAACTGGCATGTTTTTCATCGTCCTAAAACTGACATTACACGTCTGATGATAGATGCAGTCGGCTGCGTGCAGATCGTTTACAGCATAAATGCGGCCCTTCACTTGGTCACCCCATGAATCATTTCTTCTTTCACAGATCTGAAGTATTGTCTTTTGAAATTCAATTGTTCTAACCGCAAATACATCATATCCTCTTTTCAGTTTGTTGTATTTCGCGCCCTTACTGCAGAAAAGACAGTGTGATTTGTAGTCAAATGTCGATGATGATCGCAATTCTGGTTGATTTGTGTTTTGTTGTCCTGAAAAATGTCTTTTTGCAGTTAATATTCGTCTTTTATCGGTAAAATCTCTTCGACAATTTTTGTGCACGACATCGCCTGTATTGCACGATAAAGCCTCATTTCGTTCTTTACTGGCATTTCGTATCCCTTCTGCTCCTTTCTCTGATAATACTGTTCTTGAAACTGCTTTGACCTCTTTATGACAAATGATGCATGTGTCCATTGCAAGGCAATAACCTAAAAAACAAAAAGTAAACCTTAATATAAAAAAAGGGTTTTTTTTAATTATGACAGGAATGTTGCACCATACATTAAATTTTCGACGAAACGGAGTCCTCTTGTTAGTGTAAATATCTTTTAGGAGTTATACTAAATATTGCTTCATCAATATTCAACTTATATTCAGCTTGAATAAAACATCCTTTATCTTGTTGATTTATGACAGAAATGGCGCACCATACATTAAAAATTCGACGAAACGGAGTCCTCTACATTGTGTTATTGAAATTTTTTTTTGCGTTCTATTAATTTATTTATTGATATTGATGTAAGATTTATTCGATTTATACAACAAAACACATTTTAAAGAAAGAAATCATGTGTACAAAGTTTGCTATTTTTACAAGTCATGTTAAACCGGAAATACACTATACAGAATAAAATCACGATCCATATAGGGTTCTGGATATTTGTGAATATTTTTTCATTATGCTAGGCTGTGTAAAAATGTGAAATTTGTAGATATTGATATATACTTACATGCCGCTAACACGAGCAGTTCTGTAAATCTTGTTAATTGCATCACATTGTGTATCGTCAGTAGAGAAAGTGAAGTTGACACAGGATCGACATAGAAGGAATAATGACGTCATATATGACGCGCTATAGAATGTATGCTGTGTATGGCTGCCCAGCCGTGAAATAGTGATAGAACAAATTTTCGTTGATAAAAGACGTTATTTTTTTTGTTAATGGTACGATGAATTTTTGTGGATTTTTGTTTTATACTCTTTCCTTAGCAGTGTTTACTAAACTACGACAGAATAAATTCTTTTGCAATTAGTTAAAGGTCAAGCTTTTTATTTGACTGGACTACCTCTAGCTTGCTAGATGTCCATAGATGCTCAATTTTGTGCTCTATTGTGAGTGTTTTTGAGATTATCATCATGATCTTCTTTAACTCATTCTTATCTATAGATGCTTCAAAAGTCGAAGGTCGGATAAAGTGTAAGTGTAACTTACTTGTTTAACCCCCCCCCCCAACGATAATTATGCTAATTGAATACTCATTCTAATTAATTACATGTTTATGGGAATTGTTAACGAGAGTTTGCTATAGTTAAAGGGGAATCACATTTAGTAATTCACTTTACTTTAAGTTTGAGAAATAACTTTAATCGATGTCGAGAACACTGCAGTAATTGACACACCAGCAAGTACTTGGTATCCTTTGTTTTTTTCGATAAAGTCAATTGAATTGGTGGACCAGGAGTCCCCGAGGGTTCGATCAACTTCGGTTGATCGTTTCTTCAACGCCTTCGCAAATTTCTGTTATCACAATTTCTTGAAATTTCTAAAACGTGGGACCTGCAGCATCATATCCCATCCATCCTGCTACGTCTTTCGGTAAATGTTTTGACATAATCATTATCATACTCTTTGGCCATATTGCATTTTTTAGATTGAGGATAACTGACGAGGGTTATAAGTACCAGAAACTTGCATGTCTGGTTCATGCCGCAAAGACCCCTCTAAATCGGCCCTCGATTTTTCTCTAAAAATAAAGGAGCTGGTAGGGTCCTAATTTTAGAATGTTTTAGATTTCGATTGTATTTGGTATCAAGGAAGTTAAGTGTATGGTTGTTTGAAATACCAAATAAATATAGTGGTTTTCGTGCAGTACATCGAAAGATGTGGCTTCAAAATCGGCTTAAAGCTGTAAAATGCTGACAAATCGTAAGAAATTAGCATAATTCTGTTCAAACTTTATCTAAATAAGTAGGGTGCCATCCCTCACCCAACATAATTTTCATATAAAAAGTTAGATTTGCAATTTATCTTTCGATCTTCATAGTTTTAGTTTGGGTGAGGTTTAGCGCCTGTACTAATTTTAAAGATTTATGCCAAAAATATGGTCAAAATGTGACGTCATAACTAACGCACGTGACGTTTTGAGAATAAAAAATATTTGCTTTCTATTTCGGTAGGTATTTGAGATAAATGTTAGGGATGCTGAATTACAATGTGTATTTTTCATAAAATATTTTTTGCAAAAATTTAGGGCCGATTTTGGGAGTTTTGAAACCTACCCCTTTCATGAGAAATACTTGATATCTTTCATGAAAATACACGAATGGTTACCGCTTTTTATGAAATCTGTCATTTTGACGTTATTGACAAAATAGGGCAAAAAAATTACTTGGTAATTTGTATTTTCTGGAAAAATTCAATCTGGCCGCATGCGTTAACTGAGATAAAAAGTTTATAAAGGATATATTGATCATCTTTCACATATAATTTTTTCATCTTAGTTCATGCATGCGGTCATTGATAATTTATTAGAAATATATAGTTTTTGCATCAATTTCGCGGAGTATGACATATTTTGGAATTTTCAAAGGGCTAAAAGCTACTGATAAATGCAATGTTTACAAAAGATAGATTCTTTAATCTGTGGATAACATTTAGAAATGTCAAATCAAAGGTAAAAATTCTATGAGGTACAATGTTCAAAATTAGGACCATTATCGGGCTTCGTTACCCAACCTTTCACTGTTCTTAAATGATGCTTTTGAAATTGATGATATCTAACATATAATTGGAAAACTCCCATCGAAGCCATTAAGGTTCCAAATTTGAAAGAAGCCAATTTCTAAAATCTCTTTTTAATCGCAATTCAATTACCGATATTTTGTGCTGGTGTTAGCAATTTCCTGTCGTCCACTTTTATACTGGCGCATTGTTTTGCATGCCAGATTATACCTCGCTCTCATACTGTCAACATGATACGCTTGTATGTTTAATAAAATATGAACTTTATTCGGACTTCTATATATAGTTTTCAACAATGACAATATAATACACAATGCGAACTACACCTTTAACCTTGGGTCCATGATAACAATAGACAATAGTAGAAAATGTTTTGAGATAAAATTGAAGTCCAACGGATTACTATTTACAGGATTTGGAAAAGATAGTCAGCTTGTCTACTCTATACATTGTATACAGCAGAATGCACCCGCAGCATTGTACTGTCACCGTGGAAATTTTCGCGAGGGGGTAATTTTCGTGATTGTATAATGATATTAACCAAAATGACAACCGCCTGAAATAAAGAATTTCCGATTTCGCCAAAATAACCCCCTTGCTTATTGTTGTAATGAACATTTCGCGAAAAATTTCCCATGCCAAAAAATCACGTTTACAGTTACTAGAGTGAAAACGAGGCAAACCAACCTCTTCAAACAATTCATTATTTTCAAAAACAAGAGTTGCTTCCCCTTTGAGACGGTATCTGACGTAGACTTATTGTGACGTCATAAAACTATATGGAAACGTTCCTTCGCGTTACCTTTCTCATGCATCATAATGGTTATACGTCGGATAACGATTCAAATGGGAAATAACTCTGCTTTCTACAAAGACTCAAGTACACATACACAGAATAGTGCAACGAAAATAAGAAACAGATACATAAAATTATGTAACGAATGGTAACACGTAAACTGAGAATAAACACTGTAGCACACGCAGGAAACTAGAAAAAGCGAACATAGATACCTTGATAACGAGATCTAATTCCAAACGTGCAAATTTTCGCATGGGGGAAATTTTCGCCCGTTTTGCGATTTTATTGATATCGCGAAAATACTTAAGCATGAATATTACAACCAGTATAGAAAACTAAAAGGAATACTCCCTATTTCGCTAAGATTACCCCAACACGTACACATGCAATGTCCAATTGACGAAATCCCACCCGGGAAAATAATCATGTAACTTTACAATTACATCACATCATTAAAGTCACACGCTATAATTATTGCATGTAAAATGTCTTCAAATACAATAGCATCATTTTAAGAGCAGATGCATTTACAGCATGGACCAGACATGAACGTTTCAGGTACTTAACCCTCGTCAGTGATCCTCAATCTAAACAATGTAATATGGTCAAAGAGTGTGAAAATTATTATGTCCAAAATTGTACCGAAAAAGTAGCATGATGGATGGGATATGATGCCAAAGGACCCATGTTTGAGAAATTTCAAGATATTTTGATAACAGATATTTTTGAATGCGTTGAAGAGACAGACGATCAACCAAAGTTGATCGAACTTGGCTACATGTGCCAACGGAGAATCCTGGTCTACCAGCAGTGACACTCACCAAGTCGTTCAAATGTTAAACGTCTTCAAATTCAATAGCATCATTTAAGAACAGATAAATTTACAGCATGGACCAGACATGCACGGTTTTGGGTACTTACCCCTCATCAGTGATCCTCAATCTAGTCAATGTAAAATGGTCAGAGTGTGTGAAAATTATTCTGTCCAAAATCGTACCGACAAACGAAGCAGGATGGATGGGATATGATGCTACAGGACCCTACGCTTTAGAAATTTCAATTTTTTTTGATAACAGAAATTTTCGAATGCGTTGAGGAGACAGACGATCAACCAAAGTCAATGTGCCCTCGGAGACTCCTGGTCCACCAGCAGTGACACTCACCAAGAGGTTCAAATGTTAAACGTCTTCAATTCAATAGCAACATTTTAGAAGAGATAAATTCACAGCATGGACCAGACATGCACGTTTCGGGTACTTAACCCTCGTCAGTGATCCTCAGTCTAAACAATGAAAATGGTAAAAGAGTGTGAAAATTATTATGTCCAAAATTGTACCGAAAAACATAGTAGGATGGGTGGGATATGATTCTACTAAGACCCACGTCTTAGACTTTTCAAGATTTTTTGGTAATAGAAATTTTCGAAGAGACAGACGATCAACCGAAGTTGATCAAACTTGGCTACATGTACATGTGCCCTCGGGGACATTCATCTAGTGTTTCAAATGTTAAATGTCTTAAAATTCAATAGCATTATTTAAGAACAGATAAATTCATAGCATTGTAGCCAAGTTCGATCAATTTCGATTGATCGTTACTTCAACGCATTCTAATATTGCTGTTATCAAATTTTTTTGAAATTTCTAAAAAGTGGGTCCTGTAGCATCATATCCCACCCATCCTGCTATGTTTTTCGGTACGTTTTTTCGACATAGTTACTTTCATACTTTTTTGGCATATTAAATTGTTTAGATTTGAGGATCACTGACGAGGGTTAAGTACCCGAAACGTGCATGACTGGTCCATGCTGCCAATTTATCTATTTTTAAATGATGCTATTCAATTTGAAAACGTTTAACATTGACCAGATGACCAGAAATGCACGTTTCGGATACATGTGCTTGACCCTCGTCAGTGATCCTCAATTTAAACAATGTAATATGGTCAAAGAGTGTGAAAATTATTATGTCCAAAATTGTACCGAAAAACACAGCAGGATGGGTGGGATACAACAAATGTATGAGCTATAGGGCCCACGTTAACAACAATCTCTTCAATCTCTCTCCCAGACTGTGAGTGTTAAATGAATTTCATTCGTTTAAACATAGCGCACAGGAATTAAATAATTTTCTCTTGGTTTTCATTTGTCATGATAGAGGGCGCTTCTTTTTTTCTCATTCTTGTCATTCGAAACGCAAACGCCCTGTCGATATCACCATATTGTTGAATTTTCTTACTTTTTTCCGATTCATTTACAAGTACCATTTTTGCTATTTTTACACCATGTTTATGTAGATGTTTTTGATTTAAGGATAACTGATGGATAAACTGAGCGGGTTATAGTATCTTATGTGCTTAGGGTATTGTCAATTGACTGTAGTTTTGAATGGACCATTTACGTAGACACTGCATTTATGCATGTCTTCATGCAGATGGCCATCCTAAGTCGGCACCGGTTGCCCATTGGTCTCCTTGGTTTATGTGTGTTCTTTTGTGTTTCATGGTGTGAGTTGGTGTTCCTTGTCCCTTTTCGTCTCTCTATGTATGTGTCTGTCCTGTGTTTTTGCATTGAATGTTTTTGGGGTTTTGCTTGAGGTACTGCAGCCGAGTATTGTTGTTTGAGATCCCCTCCTTTCTTACTAATTTGATAAAAGCATGTTCAATAGATTTAATTGTTTTTTTTTAACAATTATTTACGTTTTGCCTCATATTGATATTTGATTATCATTGACAAGATCGAAAGAAAGTTCATAACAGGCGATAGGAAAACTCCCTCATCCATTTTTTAAAGGGTATGACATTGAAACTGCGTTTATCATGGTTTATGTAGTGTCTATTGTTCGGAAATTTGAATTCAGATATGGTTGTTGTGTATTGCATTCAATCACATAATTCCGGAGGGAAAAACGAATAAAACAAAAGAAAAAAAAATAGACAAACAAACCCTACTCTGCTCTACATATATGTGTTTTTATGCTATACAGATATGTAGAATTTGAATAATGATGCCTTTAAAGTTAAACATCGTCTGGCATGGATTAAACCATGAATACTCTATTTTTGTCAAAACCTTAATGGAAGTGAGTCTATCATACTAGAAAATCAGAAATCAGGCAGTTACAACAGAAGCAAACTTCCTCGCTACCAAACTATGTAAGGGAGAAAAGCCGAAAACTATCCATTATGTCAGAGAAAGTACTGATCGAGGCCCGACAGGGCCGAGATTAGTTCTTTCTCTGACATAATGGATCGTTTAAGGCTTTTCTCCCACTTAAAACATGACATCCTTTGTTTTGATAATGGATAATGGATATTCACAGGTAAATCCTTTTGCAGAAATTTGGACACCTTAAAATCAAGAACTGTATCATTGGTCAAGAGATGATGATCAGGTGCACGTAGTTTGGATTCCTGGCCAGTCAACCGATGGAATTCTTTTGTCTCAATAATGGACACTTTCATGTCAAGGTCAATCACTGAGTTGTTGAGAAAATCATTCATTTCGATGTAACCACGTCTGTGATATACGTCTTTTTCGTTTGGAACTCGGTTTTGTTTTTATCGCAAACACTTTTTTTTTTTAAAAAGGAGACAATACTATCATTGTATCATTGTTAGATATTTTGGATTTAGACTGTTTTTTTCTTTCTTCATACTATTTTAAAATTTTGTTATAGTTACAGACACCGAGAGAGAACTGATGTTTCGTCTTGAATTTCGACGGATTTCAACATTTTGTAGTTTCATTTACTTCATTTTACGTGTATTTCATATAATATGCATCATATTTCACTTAATATGCATTTGTCGAACATAAGATCTTGTAATGCAGCCCCGTGAAAGTTACGATACCTGCGCTACCGATGAATCTGGATTATCGACGCAGATTCTTGTTCATTAAAGGAAGATGTTTTACCAAACGGAATGATATCTATGGAATTTCATTTCGAAATAATAATAAAAAAAAAAAACTCGGAAAAATATTTTTGTTTGAATATACAGTTGTTTCTGTGTGATATTGTGTCATTATAATGAGGGTTCTTCCGGGAATGCAGCTTTGACTGTCCACTAAGTCACCTTTAACTGCCCATTTTCAAAATAATGGACAGTTAAATTTACATGTAACTAAGTGGACAGTTACAGGTAAAATTTTGGACGAAAAAGGATCACATAGAGAGAACTGATTAAACAATGGGATGACGTCATAGTCATGTTTTAAGAACAATTATTGCTGAAAAATGGGTACCCTAATATAACCTACTCCTGTTCACTAGATCCAGAACAACCTGTTTTGGCGATTTTCTCCCAAATACAGCTGACACTCGTTATCTCGGAGTCGATAGGCCCACTGAAAATACTTCGACATAAGCGGAGTTCGAGATAAACGTCAGTCGAATTTACGGCATATTTTCGAATGTATTGTACCATCTATAAGGCTTCATGAATCGTTTTGCTATTGTATTTTATACAATAGATATCGAAGTTTAAAAGGCAACTCATGCTGACAATGTAATGTTTACTTCACAACGTAGAGTAGATTCTAGAAGTGCCATAAACGTATTATTAATACTGAAATTTTTACGAAGAGGCGCAATGAAAACGTCAGGTATTTTTATTCGTTGTGTGAACCCCACCCCCCTTTCCGCGCCGATCGCCTCCGCCCTGATATAATACCAGATTGGTTGTCTTATCAATATGTCATAAGCCGTTTACCTTCAAGAGTTTTAGATCATTGTGTCATCAAAGTACAATGAAGACATTTGTTCGTACGCTATATATTTTTTTCGTCTGCTATATTTCAATGCCGTATACATGTCTTCATTCTTCACTTAGATTTACTCGCATGCAATCAAGTTTAATCATCTTCCTCTTAGTGTATGAAATTTTATGTATAGATTATTTTGTAGATCAACAGTGTAATCATGTTGCTCAAACTGCTTTATTTCAGTTACGATAAATCTTGCGAATTATATTTGGGGGGGGGGGGGGGGGGCGTGTATTGGTTGTTTATTTTTTTAGCCGTCGCTTCTCATAAGAATTTAAACATAACAAACAATGCAATTTTAATGAATGAAACATGCACACATCATTGTTTCCGCAATGATATTATCTAATTAACTGTTATCCCTCTTAATTATTAATTTTGATGTCATGGTCGATCAAACAAAGGCGAATCAGTCTCAACTCTCTCTCTCTCAACTCAGATTTATTGGCATCAAACAAACAAGTTTGAGATAACGAGTGTCAGCTGTATACCGTTGTCATCTTATAATATGATATCAAGTCTGTAGAACTCTCTTAGTCGTAACAGAAAACGCCCCCTTTTGATTGTGAGTAGCTTTGTTCATAAATAAGACGGAATATAAAATGTCTACGGGGATTTTATAACAAAAATCGCCCGTAAGATCTGTAATAGTGTAAACCCGTCGGAAATTACATAACAAGCATCTCGTAGAATGACAAAGGACTTTTAAAATTAAAAGGTAAATTATCACCCATTCTGCTACGTCTTTTGGTACATTTTTTACATAATAATTTTCATACTTTTTGACCATATTACATTGTTTAGACTGATAATCAGTGACGAGGGTTTAGTATCGAAAACGTGCATGTCTGGTCCATGCAGTTAATTTATCAGGTTTTAAATGATGCTATTGGATTTAAAGACGTTTAACATTTGAACTACATGTACTTGGTGAGTGTCACTGCTGGTGGACCAAGAGTCCTCGAGGGAACACATAGCCAATTTCGATCAACTTTGGTTGATCGTTTGTCTCGTCAACGCATTTGAAATTCTCTGTTATAAAATTTCTTGAAATTTCTAAAACGTGGGTCTTGTAGCATCATAAACCACCCATTCTGCTACGTCTTTTGGTACATTTTTTTACAAAATAATTTTCATACTTTTTGACCATATTACATTGTTTAGACTGAGGATCAGTGACGAGGGTTTAGTATCCGAAACGTGTATGTCTGGTCCATGCTGTAAATTTATCAGGTTTTAAATGATGCTATCGAATTTAAAGACGTTTAACATTTGAACTACTTGGTGAGTGTCACTGCTGGTGGACCAATAGTCCCTGAGGGCACACGTAGCCAATTTCGATCAACTTTGGTTGATCGTCTGTCTCTTCAACGCATTTGAAAATCTCTGTTATAAACTTTCTTGAAATTTCTAAAACGTCGGTCCTGTAGCATCATATCCCACCCATTCTGCTACGTCTTTTGGTACATTTTTTTACAAAATAATTTTCATACTTTTTGACCATATTACATTGTTTAGACTGAGGATCAGTGACGAGGGTTTAGTATCCGAAACGTGCATGTCTGGTCCATGCTGTAAATTTATCAGGTTTTAAATGATGCTATCGAATTTAAAGACGTTTAACATTTGAACTACTTGGTGAGTGTCACTGCTGGTGGACCAATAGTCCCTGAGGGCACACGTAGCCAATTTCGATCAACTTTGGTTGATCGTCTGTCTCTTCATCGCATTTGAAATTCTCTGTTATAAAATTTCTTGAAATTTCTAAAACGTGGGTCCTGTAGCATCATATCCCACCCATTCTGCTACGTCTTTTGTACATTTTTTTACAAAATTATTTTCATACTTTTTGACCATATTACATTGTTTAGACTGAGGATCACTGATGAGGGTTTAGTACCCGAAACGTGCATGTTTGGTCCATGCTGTAAATTTATCAGGTTTTAAATGATGCTATCGAATTTAAAGACGTTTAACATTTGAACTACTTGGTGAGTGTCGCTGCTGGTGGACCAATAGTCCCTGAGGGCACACGTAGCCAATTTCGATCAACTTTGGTTGATCGTCTGTCTCTTCAACGCATTTGAAATTCTCTGTTATAAAATTTCTTGAAATTTCTAAAACGTGGGTCCTGTAGCATCATATCCCACCCATTCTGCTACGTCGTTTGGATACATTTTTTTACAAAATAATTTTCATACTTTTTGACCATATTACATTGTTTAGACTGAGGATCACTGATGAGGGTTTAGTACCCGAAACGTGCATGTTTGGTCCATGCTGTAAATTTATCAGGTCTTAAATGATGCTATTGAATTTAAAGACGTTTAACATTCAACCATTAAAGTAGATATATGTTGAGGCTTTTATTATATATATCTTTGTATCCTCCCAAAAATAGAATATAAAAAAAGATGAAAAATGATAGTCCAATGATGATATTATCAATCTTAAGGTGGTCCGTACCTCTGGTTGTGAGAGCTCATATTCTCCCTATGTTGAACAAAACTTTTTAAATAGACCCTTGATTGTAGTGATATCTTTATTAACTATAATTTCGAATGACTCCAACTTTGATATTTCACCCTAAGGAAAATCCAAAATTCATATTTTGTACATTGTAGATACATTTCTAACCAAAAGTATATTTGAAACCTGTTTTACTGTAACTAATGTGCAATAATATTAAAAGAAAATATGAGGTATCCATGCATAATTTTCACCGATTGTGGACCAGAGGTACAATCTACCTTAACTCAAGCATGGTATTTGTTTTCAAGTGCTTATTCAATCAAACTTTTTTTCACATAAATGGGCTGTACAAAGAAGGTGTAAAATCTTTAAAAATTGATTAAGGTTGAAAAAAAAGCTTTTTCTTAAAGGAACTAAAAATGGAGATAATGTAATAGGTAAATCCAAAATTCATTGTGTAATCATGTTATGTTATGTTATGTAGTTGATTTAGAGACAAAACAGTAAAAGGCAATTGGAGATTTCATATACAAAAGGAAAGGAGGGGATCTCCAACAATACTGTGGATGCAGCACCCATAGCAAAACCACAAAACACCCAATGCAAAAACACAGAGCAAACACTCACAGAAAGAGACGCCAAAGGGAAAGGAACACGAACTAACACCGTAGAAACATGAAACACAGAAGACAATACATAACCAACGAGACCAATGGGCACCCGGTGCCGACTTAGGACGGCCATCTGCCACGCAGGTAGCAGACGGTCTAGTTATCCGGATTACGTGCGCACAACCCTTCTACTTTTCCGATTACCAAGATGTCTCGAAGAACGCACAATTTTGGTTTAAAAATTGTATTGGAGTTCATTATATGTACTATTCAATAAAATAGCAACTTTTAATATTTTGATTTTTCGACACTTTACACTACAATCCCATATTCTAAATTGAAAGAAAGACTCGCAAAAAATATAAGTGATGCGTTTACAAGTAAAAACGGCAATCGCAAATACAAATTTATTGTTGTTAACTATAACAAAACCTACTTTGTAAAAGAAAAGTCCGATTTTAAAAATATGTACACTGAGACAGATATTAATCAGATGTTAAACTTTCTGATAGACAACATTTTTGTGGTGTTTACAGGAAATTGTCGGAATTCCAATGGGGACCAATTGTGCCCAACTCCTTGCTGACATTTTCCTTTACGAAGCTGAATTCATTCAGTCTTTGGTCTCTGAAGGAAAAAGATACTTAGCTTCTGCCTTCAACTTCACTTCAGATACATAGACGATGTGTTGTTCATCAATAACCCAAAATTCGCGGATTACCTCAGCAGTGTCTATCCCTCGGAGCTTGTAGTCAAAGAAGAGACAATTAATTCGGCATCCTACTTGGACATAATGTTGTCCCATGACACTGATGGTCACATGTCTTTGGTCTCACTCTATGACAAACGAGACGACCTCAATTAATTTCAGCATTCAAACTTTCCTTTCTGAGTAGCAACTTCCTTTCATCGCCTGCTTATGGCGTGTTCATATCTCAGTTGATACGCTATGCCAGAGCAAGTACCAAATATACGGATTTTGTTCTGAGAGCTAGGCGTCTTCCCGATAAGCTTCTAAGTCTAGGCTATGTTTGTGACCGACTAACATCGTCACTGAGGAAGTTCTACGGTCGATATTGGGAACTCGTCATACACTTTGAAGTCCCACTCTCCAGAATGGTGGATGATATTCTGTCATAGACCATTTGAACCATCAAACCAAAGATTGCACTCTATGTCTTCAGAAATGGAAGTAACCGGATGATACAGTTCTACCGAATTGAAGCGGCGGGTGTTGTGATCTTCTTTAACTCATTTGTATGCAAGCAGGTCATGCTTACTCTTCCTGGGCACCTGGTCTCACTCCCTTATCGGGAGTTCGCTTCTTTTCATATGGTGGATGTTTTTGTTGTTTGCTTTGGTTCCTGTTTTATCCTGATTTTGTATGCCTTCGGTTTCTGATTTTCTGAATTATCGATTTTGTGCTGTATACAAGGATGTGGTCATTATCCATATTTGTCATTATTCCAATCGCAAATCAAGTGAATCCAGTCTAAATTTCAAATTTCTTTTGTCTCGTTGTTATAGTACTGATGACTTTTAATTATGCTATTTTTGTATTTTCAGAGTAGAATAGAATGGACGAACTCATAATTTCAAAATTGCAATGATTTATTGTATGATTTATTTTGAGAATTTGACTTAAGTCAAATCTTAGGTTATGGTAACCAAGCCCAGATAACCAAGGAAAATGAAATCATAGAGAGGAAAAACAAATTCAAGGTCATCCATGAACAAGCGCGAATCTAGAAGGGAGTGGGGTTGAAATTTCCATAAATGCTTATTTTTTCGCTGTTTTACGTATAATGTCACTATTTGTTTTATGAAAACAATATGTTGAACTCACGGAAGGATCGAATCGCCTATGAAAAGAATTTGAGTCCGTCAATGATGAAACAAATTAAATGAAACCAAAAGGGAGTGAAACCTGATTTCTTCCTTTAAAGAATGAGTAAAAAAAGAAGGGAGGAGATGGTTATTCATTATGGTTATTCCAGGTTATTCATTGATTATAGCCGCTTTTTCTGCATTACATAATGTGTGTTTACACGTTTCATTCTATGAGATTAATCAATCGTGAAGGAACAATTGCACATTGCGCGCAGTACAAGAGACCCTAAAATACCATACACGTGCAGTTAAATCAAAAGGTAAAGGAATTACTTCTCGTGATATTTTCAGTCTTTTTCATGATTTGACATCTTTGTGTGCAAATTTCGGTATACTGTAGGATCCGTATGCTCGCTACATGGTAGACAATTTAACAACAAAGGTATGGCATTGATTGTTTTAATAATATATAGCTGCTCTACGGCAGCAGAGAGGAATCATATCTCGTTAAATGTTTAGTCATTAAATTTCTGTACATATTTATTTATGCAGGACGCGTTACGAAATACTGGACTTAGCAACACAAAGAAATTATTTTGATATTCTTGTAATCTGGCATGATGATCACAGATGAAAATTTTTGTCTTAATCTAGATTGAATATAACTATGGACAGAAAGCAAAAAGTAGAGTCACTATACATAGACTTCTTTGACATCACCAAAGCCTTGGTCACAACTGGACGTACGTGCTTTTAAGGGCGCTCTGCATGCAGAATTTGGTGAAAACAGGCACGGCGAACGTACGAATTTTAGAGCACGTAGACTGCACGTAGACACGTGCGGTGTTTGTTGGACATGCTCAACTATCGCCACGATTCACTAATCAAATCTGAAATCGGACGGTTGACGTGTGGTTCACTTATGGTATCCGTACGGTTACCGCAAGATCTTAAATGCTCGTGTCAAAGAAAATTACCATCTTAATCTTAACCCACGATTAAATTTAATGAAAAGGAGAGCGTACGTCTTACCTGCGCATTATGGCTGCCACGTACGATTCTATAAAAAGCTTTAGATGCATGTATATGAGGTTTATAACCTCCAAAAGGAAAAAGAAGGAGAAAGTCTGCAAGAAAAATAAAAACAACTCTATACTAACGTTTCCTTTCCCAACGTCCATCTCTCTTACATTCTTTCCTAAGTCGGCACCGAATGCCCATTGGTCTCGTTGGTTTATGTCTATTTATTTAAGTTTGATGTTATGTTTCTTTGTTATTTGGCATTCATTGTACCATTTGTGTCTCATTCTGTGCGTGTCTGCTGTGTGTTTTTGCAGTGGGTGTTTTGGGGTTTTGCTGTTGGTTATGCAAACGATCTGCACGACACGATAGAATAAGCGTTAAATAATGTACATTAGCTTGCATCATACAGCGCATAAACACACTAATAAAGCAAACAAATCAACTGTGCACGATACGATAGGATTATATAAAATGTGTGAGTTATGTACGTTTATTGTTGATATTTGTTTGATAATAAAAAGTATTCGTTTTAGTTAAAAAACACACTTTTTTTTCGTTTATCAAATCCATGATTTAGAATCTATTATTTTCATTTACTCTACCTAAGTCGCCATAAAGTAATTATAATAAACAGTGACATAATTAGCAGGGCACGTTACCATTCAAGGGAGGCTGCATGGAAGTAAAACAAAATAAATGTATGTTATTTGATTTGCATGTACATGTATGCAGTAGAACTGATGTCACTCAGACAGAAGAATACATCCCATGTACATTGACCAGGTAACATTTGAATGCATCGATCAGTAAAGTTACTTTACCGGCTACTCTACACCTACCTCTGAGTTCTTTATCCCCATTTACAGTCAAATTAAGTATAAAGAAGTATATACATGTATATGTATATCATTATTCCTCAACAATACATGCTTTCACTAAAGAATCAATAACGAAATCAAAACAATCCGAATATAAACAAGATAAACGGAAAAGAAATTCCGACGATTTGATTGGCTACCTGATACGATAGGGTACATGTTGCACGATACGATAGGATTCACGATACACGATGCACAATAGGATACGAAAGGATAAGATACGATATGTTACACGTTAAATGAAATTATGAACGCACGATACAATACGATACACGCATGTTACGATACGATAAACGCAGGATACCATACGATTGAATTGACAAAAATAATGTTGTATGGACTGTACTTGTTCAGGGTTATATTACATAACGGCTGACTCATCATTGAGGAAGTTCTTTAGTCGCTAAGGGAATATTATAAAAACAAATCAGATCACTCTTTCCAGATTCATCAGTAACAATCTGGATTGCGATTGAATGGCTTTTATCATCACCAAACAAGACAAATTTACCTGATATGTATATCAATGTATATTCATCGAGACAACCTCCGAATTTGACAAGTTTTCATGGAGCATTCAAAAAGAGACGCTGAATCTCCCGGCACGGGCACCTCGTCTAACTTCGGAAATCAATGTTGTTCATCCCGAGATTTGCAACTGTTCCAATGGAAACTCTAATGATTTTGCGTAACCATCTGTACTTTGAGACTGAATGACTTAAAGGTACTTCTTTGATGTTCGTTATTAATACTTTAAAGATAAGTTATCGGATTCGCCTACCCTGTAAAGGTGAAAATTTCGCGTGGGCGCTATATCCGCGCTTTTTGTGATTGTATTATTATTATTGCGAACGAAATTATGGCTCACGTGGAAATTACAACCACAATAAAAGACTAAAGGGAATACTCCTTTTTACGGGAAAATTACTTCCACTCGTACTGTTGCAGTGGTCATTTAGCAAAAGTTTCTTCCAGCGAAAATAACCACGTTTACAGTATTACACTGCCAATTGTGCCTCACATGAAGTTCATATGAAATGAGCATCATGTAAATTTCACATGAAAGTTCATGTAAAATTCATATAGATTTCACATAACATTAACGTGAAAAATATTTCACATGAATTTCACATAAATTTCCTTCACATGGATTTCACATGAATTTTTCTAAGTGACCTTCACAGGAAACTGAATTCACATAACATCCATGTAAAAGTCTTCACATGAATTTCATGTGAAAAAATTCATGTAAAGGACAAGGGGCGTTTTGGGCTTAAAATGGCCGATGTCGGAAAATTAATGACTTTTATTGTGGGTATAGAGGGTGTCTTCCTCTGTTATTTGGTATATAAATTGTAGGAATCGGACAATGTTTAGATGCCGAATAAAGCGTACAAAGTATCCCTGGTGTGACGTTGACGTCGCAATTCTGACGCCGTTTTCGCTATTTGACGTTGTCACAAAGCGCTCTCATGTATATAAATTTTCGGCAATGTATGATAAACCAATACGTATCTTGGGTCTTTGTATTCCTCAATTTTTGTATTACCAGTGTCTTCAATCCTTTAATCTTTAATATATCCATACATTCTACATGTACATTTGTTTTTACTTACTATATATACAATTTCATATTAGCGGATAAATAAGAGGGCGTGATGGGCACACACTCTTGAGCAGAGAAAGGGTTGTACAAAAAATGTTGACATTTAGTTCCGACTATTAACGCTGTTCGAACCACGTATTTTGAAACGATGCTAGGGTCTAATAGCAATTCTCCAGATTGCTTTTGTTTAAAATCTGAAAAGTGTTTAGATAATTTTCGTAGGGGAGGAGGGATACTGCGCCCCGTGAACCAACTTCGAGATGGCTTCCAGACGCCTAGACGTTTGGTTTATGAGCAACCCTTTCACTGAAAATTCTGTATCTGCCCCTCGATGTGGTTGAAGTATCCATTCCTCATGAAATAATGTAAAAAAAAAATATGCGACCAGGGGGCATACATTTTACATTAATGAATACGTCATACATGTATAAAAAGTCGTATTTTGAATTTATGATAAGTGTAAGATTGCGTACACTGGAAAAAAAGACATTTGGATGTGACAAATGTTTGAAGCTCACTCGAGTTAAAGGTTCAAATGAGTTTTACGTAGCCAGCCGTCTGTCTGTCCGTCCGTATACTTTCTCCATTTTCTTTCGCACAGAATTTCGGGAAACCTTATAGGAACTTGGAAGGTACTAAAGGTCCATTACCAAGTCTGCGTTTTCAAATGAGGGCAGTGAACAAAGGGTATGATTAACCGTCATAATATTATTTTGATTTTGTTTTCTTTGCACCACAATACAAAGAGCACATACTCACGGTCATCTACATAGTCTACGAAACAGTCGATTAAAATGCGAGCAGTGACGGATACAGCCGTGCGCCCGCAGTGCCAAAAGACATGCTTTGAAAGCAAACTACTGTTTCCATAAAAAAAATCTTTGAAAGTACGTACACGTCAGAAACCGCCGATCTGAATAAATTTTCCAAAATCTTCTCAATCTGCAGCATTGTACGGTGTTCCGTAAACACATTGTGATGCGAAGTTACACGATGTGAAGAAGCGAAGCTGAGAAGAAGCGAGGCGGAGAAGGAGCGAAGACAAGATGAAGCGAAGTTACGATGCGAAGAAGCGAAGTTACGATGTGAAGATCGTAACTTCGCTTCTTCGCATCATAACTTCGCTTCTTCGCATCATGACTTTGCTTCTTCGCGTATCCATTTCAAGCGCGAAGAAGCGATGTCCCTAACGGAACACCGTAATATCGGAATTTTTGATGAGCCAGGAATATGACTCAATGCAAGGCATAAACAAGCTCAAACACAGATATTTCTTTACCAAATATTCGATATAAATATCTAGAAAATTGACAAATTTTTAAAATTGTTTAGAATTTGAGGATCGTGAAATATTTTTGAAAGATCAATTAAAACTGTTTTTGCCAGATTTAGGTAAAACATAATAATATTCCAGTGGAAATTGGGCTGCATTTCGACAAAAATGCATTGCTTGATTAGCAATCCTGGTATACGAAGTCTAGAATCAAGAGAAAGATAAATCGTTTGCCCCATAACAATATTTTTTCAAAAATGCATGTTTACTGCACTTTAATGATTAAATAGCAGATACAAAAATAACACCTTTCTCGTGTTGTGCAAGGAATATCTCATCTACGTATTTTCTTTACATTAAGAAATTGACAAAATGCGCGGGTCGAGAGTGAGGGTTAGGGGTAAGGACCCCTTCCCGCCTGGAATTTGCCAAAATTGCTGAAGTTTTACATTTCTTCAAAATCATGGGCTGAAATAAAGCTATATGTAAGTTAGTTCATGAAAGATTGAAAAAATAAGGTAATGAAAATGCCGGATGGGTTACAGGAGATGTTATTTCATCAACAGGACTGAATTTTTTACAAAATTTATATACATGTACAGTTATTGTTCTCTTTGATCCCGATGGTCATTCCCGGGTTTTTCCCTGATTGCCTAATATTCTTTTGAGCTTTAAATGAAGAAAATGTTGATCGATAATAATCAACTTGTCGAGGTTATCAAGTTCTATATAGTTGGACCAAAAGAAAGAAAACTGGAGGACGCTATCAAAATGAAAAATAAAAAGCAAGTAAAAAGTAAATAATGTCATATGCAATTTCAATAAAACAAAAAAGAAAAGAATGAGAAAAAAACCCACATTACTTTGATAGAACAAATATAAATTGAAATGAAAAATTAAGTTGATTCTATGAATTGCAAAATTCAAACAAACGTCCTGGTTCTACGATATTTTCTTGGTCATAACACATATATCTTGAAAGAATATTTTATTTTCTCGAAAAATATTTTCCACATTTGCAAAGTTTAAAGGGACCCTGAAAATTAATTAATTTTACAAAATTTTGTAATGCAATATGAAATGAAAGTATACATTCTCATTTGTACAAATTCAAATTTTCAGGCGAATCAAACTCATACATTCGCAGTTACATTTAAAAACGTCATTTTCAATTTGGGGTGCGCAGCTCCAATTCATTCCACTAGCGCCACCTACGATGTATTGAGTTTTTACTATAGCGGTATATTGAAATTTAATTATTAAAAAATCGACAGTATTAGAGTCTGTACTGCATATTTTCAAATAAAACTTTTTATGGCTCCTGCTTTCCTCTATCTAGACATTTAGGAGTAAAGTTTACGTTAACTTTCGATAAAATCAATATTTTCAGGGACACTGTATATCTAAAATTTTTCATTCAAATTTCTTGTTCGTATCAACGGAAATGTTCTTGTCATGGGCGATACATATATATTTCAGAAATGATACAAAATTCAAAATTGTTCCCGGCCTTTCTCGCTCACATAAATCAATTGATATAAGACACATTATAAAGAATTTGATCACTTCAAGTGTTTACTTTCTTTTATTGATACATGTAAGTTACATAAATAAACATGGAACGGCATGCCGATAATCTGATCATTTGTCCTTTGTGCAGAGGTATCAATTACCCAAACACGGAAACAAATAAGACATATATGATCTTTTTATTTTGCCACGGACTAATTCGAACCAATCAGAAAGCGTAAATTTCGTCACATGCTCGACGTCTAAATTTCTATAGTCCGTCAGTAATTCCGCCATTGCCTTATAAATGAAATGAGGACGGCACCATACGCCCATTTTCTGCGACGAAAGACCGAGATTTTGGTCCTCGACAAAATAAAACAATTATTAGGTTTGTTACTGACCGTCCACAGAGATTTCGGCCTCTATGGGCTTGATCAACCCGACAAATCTCTGTAGACGGTCAGTAACAAACCTAATAACTAATACTGTTTAGGAAATGACAGGCTACTGTATAATTTTGCATTTATATACTGTCATGTGTAAATCTAATTAGTAGAAAGAATACGCATTCCCTTTTTTTATATTGACCTAATATATAGAATAAAATTTTTATGTGACATGAGAAAAGTGATATACGACAAAAATCAACAACAAATATATTTAAAGTTAGTACAGAGCGCAGGCGTTAACCAACACGATACTTTGCCAGAAGTGAGATCATAAATCAAAGAAATTATGTGTAAAGTATTAACTTGGTTATTGTGTGACATTACGTAGAATTTCGTCAAATTCGACGCAAAATCGTATAAAAATCGACAGATTTTCGCAAGCGAATCAACTTTGGCGCCTTTTTATGACGTCATAGACAAAATGACGTCAAGTTTCGGACTCGCTAATATTAATGACAGATCTTAATCTATATATACACAAAACATGAAAACACAACAATGGCTTATGAAATTGCTTTAAAACCACGGCCAAATAGAGGGCATATCGCCCCTTGTCCTTTCATGTTCGTGCTCGTTTCACATAAATTTCATGTGAACTTTCATGTAAAGATCATGTAAATTTCACATGAATTTCATATGAGGCACAATTGGCTGTGTACACCTAGTATCCTGGTAACCCCCCGTACCAAGTCACAAGATAAGTAGATAACTATACTGGACAAAAAAAGTTAGGAATCATTCTCGTTCAAAGTAGTGTTGTGTAATTTTCATCAAAATACTGGAGCTAAAATAGGGAGAATATTATAGAAAGAAACCGATCAAACATAATGTCTGTTCATTGCTTTAATTTTTTTGGTAAAAAATACTTTTTTGCATTTTCTTCATTCTCAATTTTGAATAAAATGCATATTTTACCAAAAATCATATTTTCCCCCTCTTTTATCTCTTTTTTAGTTACCCTTACTAAATAAACCTTCCAGATTTATTAAACTCATGATTATCATTTAACTGAAAATGATTATTCAGTTTTAAATCCCTCATTTTAAAGTTAGATTTTTTCTCCCTCGTTTTCTTACGTTTTCAAAAATTGCAAGGGTTATGTCAGATTTTCGTTTACAGCGATGAGTTCACTTTGAATACAGGATTTTCAAAACAATATCATTGTGTATTTTGGATCAGACATGCAATTCTTACTGATTAATCATAAATTATTCATTCCATGTAGATTTTGGGCTAGAATTATATTTTTCTGAAATTCGCATTTGTAGAGAAATTAGTAGGAGAAAGACACTTGGCTCCGTTGACTTTTTTGTACCCAAGAGTTGTACAAATACTGACAACTTACGTAAGAATTGATGTTTATCTCAGTTATGACAATAGAAATATGCAAATAAACACAGTCCCTATCACAATGGTAATCCAATGCAAACTCTAAATAAAAATCCTTGACTTTTTTTGGCTCAGTATATATAATGATATCTTCTACTTTTTTAGCATGTTTGATCATGTGAAATATTGGTTTATATCTCGGTAACTAGTATTTAAATGTATGGCTATCGAATTGTTTTACAAAGGGATTTATCTTGCCTTGAGTTATTTTATGCACGTCGAATCTGTAGATATCTCAAAGTTCTTTTTTATGCATGAAGGATTCTTATGTTGATCGATCCACCAAATACCAATTACTCATCAGGCTATAAACTTTGATGTAAAAATGATTATTTCAAAGCAAGTATTTTTTCGTACCGTTTGTGACATTTCATAGTTCATAGTGAAGCGAAGATTTGAAGTGAAAAGGGAAGTGATATGAAAAACGTTAATAGTATCACTCTTTATTATATATTGTAATATCCTAATTACCTAATGACACTTTTAGCTGTGATAAGAAAATTGAATAGTTCAAAATGGTAATCTTCTTGAACAACAAAATTCGGTTGTAGCAAAAACACCGAAATTCCCCAATTAAAAACATAGTGGACATACACAGAAAGAGACACAAAAGGGACTTGTAAGACATCACATATCCAAATATACGGATTTTGTTCTGAGAGCTAGGCGTCTTTCAGATAAGCTTCTCATTCAGGGATATCTTTGTGACCGACTAACATCGTCACTGAGGAAGTTCTACGGTCGATATGGGGAACTCGTCGTACACTATGATGTCCCACTATCCAGAATGGTGGATGATATTCTGTCATAGACCATTTGAACCATCCAACCAAAGATTGTACTCTATATCTTCCAAAATGGAAGTAACCGGATGTGACAGTTCTACCGAATTGAAGCGACGGGTGTTGCATGTAAGCAGGAGCTGCTTACTCTTCCTGGGCACCTGGTCTCACTCTCATATCGGGAGTTCGCTTCTTTTCATATGGTGGAGGTTTTTGTTTTTGTTTGCTTTGGTTCCTGTTTTTATCCTGATTTTGCATGCCTTCGGTTTCTGATTTCCTGAATTATCGATTTTGTACTGTAGACAGGGATATGGTCATTATCCATATTTGTCATCAAATACAAATGATTACACATAAACAAACGAGGCCATGGGCAATCGCTACCGATCCAGGACTGTCATACGTCAAGTTAGCGACAAATGGTGTCGTTATCCGGATTACGTGTGCACAACCCTTCCATTTTCCCGGTTACCCAGAAGTCTTGAAAAACTTTGAAAAAAAGCAACTTGTAGGGAGTGGCATAAGGCTACTTTTGCAATTATATGACGTCATCCTTTGATTTATTTTTCTGGATATTTCATCCAACTCATTCCATCCTGTTGAAAAATGTAACATAAGATTATTATGTCGCTTCGAAACTTTCCAAGAATTGAATTCACCGGTACTTTATTATGAGAAACACTAGTGAAGTGTGAATATAGAAAATAATCAATTATTTAAGTAAAAATGAGGGAATAAATCTTATAATTAATTATTAAGGAATAATTGTAATATTTTTTTGCTTGATCGAGGTATCAACACCAAAAACTGAGGGAAAACTGCATCGTGCACGTAGCGCAAGATGCACAAGTTTTCCCTCAATTTTTGGTGTTGATACCTCGATCAACCAAAAAATATTACATTGATTACTTATCATTTCATTTCGTCGCTTTTCAACGTTTATTTGCTGCTTTGAAATCGTGTTGCTAACGACGTTGCTTATGACGTTGCTAAGCGCGTACTTCCGTTTTGTGTTGATACAGGTATCAACGAAAGTTATCGGCCAATCAGAATCGTTGTTTCTTAATAATAACAATGGAAATTAAATGATATGGAAGTCAAACATAAAACCAAAATACAGAATCCAAAAATCAATAAGAAGACACATTCTTAAAAAAATAAATCAAAAGATAGATAAATAAGAAAAATAAAAAGAAAATAAATGAAACAAATTAAAGATAAAATGAAGGTTCCTAACAGCGAAGGAAGCGGAGGGTCAATCCATTTTTTAGAATAAATTAAAGGAGATGATTTCAAAGTACAACATGACTCCGTTGCAGTATCCAAAGAAAAAGACCGAAACACCCGAATGCGAAAACACAGAGTGGACAAACACAACAAGGGACAACAAAGGGACGAGGAAGACCAAACACAACGTGGACAAACACAACAAGGGGCAACAAAGGGACAAGGAAGACCTAAAAACAGAGTGGACAAACACAACAAGGGACAACAAAGGGACAAGAAAGACCAAACACAGAGAGGACAAACACAACAAGGGACAACAAAGGGACAAGGAAGACCAAAAACATAGTGGACAATCACAACAAGGGACAACAAAGGGACAAGGAATACCAAAAACAGAGTGGACAAACACAACAAGGGACACCAAAGGGACAAGGAAGACCGAACACAGAGTGGACAAACACAACAAGGGACAAGGAAGACGAAACACCTAAAATGAAGGTCCCTAGCAGTGATGGAAGCGGAAGGGCAATCCATTTTTTTATAATAAAAGAAAGGAGAGAATTTTAAAGTACAACATGACTCCGTTGCCGAATCCACAGGAAAAGGACAACCACAACAAGGGATAACAAAGGGACAATAAAGACCAAACACAGAGTGGACAAACAGAACAAGGGACAAGGAAGACCAAACTAAGAGTGGACAAACACAACAAGGGACAACAAAGGGACAAGGAAGACCAAACACAGAGTGGACAATCACAACAATGGACAACAAGGGACAAGGAAGACCAAACACATAAAATTAAGGTCCCTAGCATTGAAGGAAGCGGATGCTCAATCCATGTTTTTAGAATAAAATAAAGGAGATGATTTCAAAGTACAACATTACTCCGTTGCACAATCCACAGGAAAAGGACAAACACAACAAGGGACAACAAAGGGACAATGAAGACCAAACACAGAGTGGACAAACACAACAAGGGACAAGGAAGACCAAACTAAGAGTGGACAAACACAACAAGGGACAACAAAGGGACAAGGAAGACCAAACGCAGAGTGGACAAACAGAACAAGGGACAAGGAAGACCAAACTAAGAGTGGACAAACACAACAAGGGACAACCAAGGGACAAGGAAGACCAAAAACAGAGTGGATAAACACAACAAGGGACAGGAAAGAGACGAAGAGGGACATTAAAAAGAAAAGAATACACGTAAACTAATGCAACCGTTGCCGACGAAGGATGGTCATCTTCCACGTTATTAGCAAGTCGTGTAGTTATCCGGATAACCTTTGATATCCATTCTCGGGGTAATAATGTACAGATCTCCAACAACACCAACTTAGTGACTATACTATAGCGGAACATATACACGTACGACAGCCATAAACACTTATAAGCAGCCTTATACTGTGTAATATCGTCTTGTTTGAGATTATTGCTGTATATATATATATATATAAAAGCACAAGAAAGGTTCATGCGACCACGACACTAAACGTGTTTAAACCCAGCGGAAGGGACATTACATCCCTTAAGCCGTCTGGATACACGAATATGTACCTATATACAGTCGGAACAAGGGACAGTACGTCCCTCATTCCGATCGGACACAAGTACATAAAAAAAACATACACACACTCTGATGCTAGTCAGAACCTGTACTGTCCCTTGTTCCGACTGTATATAGGTACATATTCGTGTATCCAGACGGCTTAAGGGATGTAATGTCCCTTCCGCTGGGTTTAAACACGTTTAGTGTCGTGGTCGCTTGAACCTTTCTTGTGCTTTTATATCTTTTTTTTCCAAGCGACGTGCATTCGCCCTCTGTTGGGTTGATCCGACATTGTCTGAATAGTGAACGTGGTTGTTTTCACCTCTTTTGTGCTTTCTATATATATATATATATATTATTTTGATTTCAGATGGTAAAAGAAAACAAACTATTGAGAGATATTTGGTTGAAAACAATTTTTCGAATGAGAAAGCACAAATATAGTAAGTTATATTGTAATTGTCGCGTTGTTTGTTAACATATAAAGTAATATATCTTTATGGTTTTTTCCTCATCTCTATGCCTCATCTCTATGCCTTGCTGGCACTACTATCAATATTACTCATATACAATGTAAAGTTTACCCTATTAGATTTAAATATAAATGATATATGCAAACGGCACATTCAAAATCTTCCCTTTTTATAAAAAAAAAAACCTAAGAACCGATGTCAGCTACAGAAAAATATTGGAACAAAAGTTCGTAGGACAATTCCGGGCCAAACTGAACGCTTTATAAACAAATAACAAGCTCTGGAATGAAAAATGAACAATCAACAAATCAATGACGTCACAGTTACGTCGCAAACAATCGCAACTCCCTGTAGATTCCCTGGATGGATGAAAACGTTAGGAGAACATTATAGTGTAAAAAATGCGATGTTTTAAACAAAATTGATTTCTAAATTTGATATATTTCCACTGTTCTGATTTCAATTTTTCAAATATATCTTTCTGTAGACGACAAAGGCAATTATTTTATCATATAATGTTATATATATATATATATATATTATTTAGAAAAATTAACTATAGTCTTTCAAACTTAAGCCTGCCCAAATCAAAATTTTAACAAACTTCAAAAAGCAAACACGCCAATAATAATGAGCTTGAATTTGTTTTATTTTCAGAAATTGTTTTCACTATCCTGGTTATCACTTTTGTCATTGTTATGTTAAGGAATTTAAGGAATGAAGAGATTGAAGAAGAGACTGACGAGATTTCCTCCAAACTTTGTATGAACTCTGCAGTTTATAATCCACCAGTTGCTTGCCTGAAATATCAAGGACGATTAGGCAATTTGCTATTTATGTACGCCTTCCACTATGTTTACTCAATGCAAAAAGATGTAGCGATGGTTAAAATCGGACAGTTTGATTTAGACAGTGTATTCATTCTGGAACAGGGAAAATTTGTAACTGATTCACAATATAGTACCACATACTGTGACTGCCTACCTATCATTGAGGATAGATATGACTGTGGCTTTGACATCAATATAGCGAATATAACGAAAGGACGGAGTGTCTCGTTTTTAGGATTTTTTCAGTCATGGAGGTATTGGATTGATTATGAACATAAAATACGTGGCCTTTTTACCTTTCGCTCCGAAGTACGAAATTCTGCAGAACGACAATTCAAGGGGATGCTCAGATATCAAGGATGGAGCGTTGAAAGGGACATCTTTGTAGGGGTGCATATCAGGCGTGGAGATTACGCAAATAAGTTCCTGATAAACTTCGGACAGAAGACCGCACCTTTTAGTTATATCAAAAATGCAATGACACTCATGAAAAAAATATATAAAACCGTAAGATATGTTGTCTTTTCGGATGATATCGGATGGTGTAAACAGAATATCAAAACAAGAAAGAAGGAGATTTTCTATGTAGAAGACAACACAGCCGCTGTTGATATGGCCATGATGACTTTGACAAATCACTCAATAATAACAGCCGGTACTTTTGGTTGGTGGGCTGCCTTTCTAACTGACGGTACTACAATATACTACAAAGATCTGTTCACCAGAAATACTAGTTATGCAGAACAATTCCCCAACCAAGAAATACGGGATTTTTTCCCGCCTCTTTGGATTGGACTTGATAAATGATTATTTATAGACAGCCAGACGTTAGATAGGTCATGAATTTAATGTACAAAGTGAAGATAATGTAAATGCAGAGATCTTTTTATCTTAAATAACAACTATGCTGAACAATTCCCGGATCAAAAGACAGGGGATTTGTTTCTTCCTCTGTGAATTAACTTAGATAATTATATCTCCCCCACGGGGAGGAGACATATTGGTTTTGCCTTCGTCGTCCGTCTGTCCGCCTGTCTGTCTATCTGTCACACATCGTGTCCGGGCTATATCTCCTGAACCAGTTGCCCGATAACTTTCATATTTTTGTATGTTGTTGATTATGACCCGAACGTTTCACATCACCTTGACCCAAGGTCATGACCAAGGTCAAGGTCACTTAGTGCATTTAATGAAATTATGCATACATTCCTGTCCGGGCTAGATCTCTTGAACCGTTTGCCGGTTCACTTTCATATTTTAGTATGTTGTTGCTTATGACCGGAAGGTTTCACATCACCTTGACCCAAGATCATGTGACCAAAGTCAAGGTCACTTAGTGTATTTCTAAAGAAATTTTGAATACATTCCTGTCCGGGCTATGTCTCTTGAACCGTTCGCCGGATCACTTTCATATTTTTGTATGCTGTTGTTTATTACCCGAAGATTTCACATCACCTTGACCCAAGGTCATGTGAACAAGGTCAAGGTCACTTAGTGCATTATTAAAGAAACTATGAATAAATACATTCCTGTCCGTGCTATATCTCTTGAACCGTTTGCCGGATGACTTTCATATTTTAGTATGTTGTTGCTTATGACCCGAACGTTTCACATCACATTGACCGAAGGTCACGAAATCAAGTTCAAGGTCAATTAGTGCATTTTTAATGAAATTATGCATACATTCCTGTCCGGGCTAGATCTCTTGAACTGTTTGCCGGTTCATTTTCATATTTTAGTATGCTGTTGCTTATGACCGGAAGGTTTTACATCACCTTGATCCAAGGTCTTGTGACCAAGGTCAAGGTCACTTAGTGCATTTTTAAAGAAACTATGAATACATTCCTGTCCGGACTATATCTCTTGAACCGTTTGCCGGATCACTTTCATATTTTAGTATGTTGTTGCTTAAGTCTCAATATACCGTGCGCTTTGAAAACACGTCACTAATGTTACCAGGGTTAACATAGGGGTTACATTATATTGTGTATTTCTGAATTTGAATAGTGTTAATGTTGTTTATTTCTATTTCAATGTATAGAGGAGGCCATTCTGCAGTTAAACAGTTCAATTAGTTGGATTCGAAACTGTACGCTATGAAATCAGGGTTAGCTCTGTGTCAAATGGGGAATCCCCTTATAAGCCTGTAATGATGAGTTGAAAGTAGCATGTTGTCCATGTGTGGTGAATTTTCTAGAAAATGAATCTAGGGACCTGTTGCAATGAGACCTTTTCGAAAACTGTAAGATTTTTGTCTAAAAGATGAATCTTGTCTTTCTGCTGTAAGAATTCATATGTGGAAATCTGATGTAGCTGAAAATGGGTAGGTTTTTATCATTTTTGGTGATTTTTCATGTTTAGATTGGCACTCGTTATATACAATCCTTACACTACAGGAAGCATGTAGCTGATATGTTAATGTATATTTATATTCTGCTACATACTAACTTTCAATTAAATCAAAAATTATTTGTGACAATTGGTTGCCATGGCAACATAATTTAAAAATTCAAAATCTTCCTCTCACAGATGAGTTTTCATCCTTTTGTTGGTATATTGAGACCTTAAGCATACATTGCTACTGCATTCTCAAATTTCAGGAATGGTTACCATGGTAACACTATATGTATTTTAAAGGTCATGACCCTGCTGTATCTTAATATACCAATATTTATGAAATTCTCTCAAAGTTAAAAAAAAATTTGATTGTCATGAAAATTGATGCTGCTCCTGTATTGTAATGACTTTTAGAGAAAAAGACAGTACATTGTCTGCCATCATGGTATGTTTGGAACACCGCTGCTACAGAACTATAGGGTATACAGTATAGTGATAGGTATCAATATATTCAGCAAATATCATTGCATGTATACGATGGAATATTTGAGAAATTTTGATTACCATAGCAACCATATCGAAAGGATGGGAAATTTAATACGAAAAGTCTTTTCGACATTTGTCAGTATATAGCGGAATGGTTAATCGTTCTCCGATACCACAAAGTATTGTCGTTGTCATGGCAACCGCCCTACATAAGTGGCATTTAGGCTCCCTTTTATCTTTTTACTAAGTATATGATAACTTGAGCATAAAGAATTATTTATACTGAACATGTTTATGTATTGTGTTGTATTGAAGTTATGGTCACATAGGGGGTATTGGGGTGGGGAGTCATGGGTCTTTCGACAATGTGTTGCGACATAAGTACTATGCGTAACGCACAAATCTTGGTACCGTTTAGTGCAAAAAGTCTTAAACTTGCGTAAAATTGAAAAAAAATTCATTCGACAAAAACAACCCAAGTCCTTAAAGTCTTAATATACCGTGCGCTTTGAAAATACGTCACGAATGTTACCAGGGTTAACATAGGGGTTACATTATATTGTGCATTTCTGAATTTGAATAGTGCTAATGTTGTTTATTTCTATTTCAATGTATAGAGGAGACCATTCTGCGCTGAAAAATTCAATTAGTTTGATTCGAAACTGTACGCTTTGAAATCAGGGTTAGCTCTGTGTCAAATGGGGAATCCCCTTATAATCCTGTAATGGTGAGTTGAAAGTAGCATGTTGTCATTGTGTGGTGATTTTTCTAGAAAATGAATCTAGGGACCTGTTGCAAATGAGACCTTTTCGAAAACTGTAAGATTTTGTCTAAAAGATGAAACTTGTCTTTCTGCTGTAAGACTTCATATATCGAAATCTGATGTAGCTGAAAATGGGTATCTTTTCATTTTAGTATGTTGTTGCTTATGACCCGAACGTTTCACATCACATTGACCCAAGGTCATGTAACCAAGTTCAAGATCAATTAGTATGTTTTAAATGAAATTATATTTGTAATGTGTATTATGTCCAATATTAATCTTTTGAACCGTGATAGGATCACTTCATATTTTAGTATAATTGTGCTGATGACCCAAAGGTTTCACATCACCTTGATGCAAGGTCATATGACTAAGGTCAAGGTCAAGTTTTACATTTTTAAATGAAATTGTAAATGCTATTGAGTCTGGGTTATAACTGTGGAATCGTATACTGGATCACTCTGATACTTTAGTATGCTGTTGCTCAGGATTAGAGGGTCTCTTATCATCTTGACCCAGGGTCATGTGTCCAAGGTCAAAATCATTTAGTTCTTTTTAATGAAATTGTACGTACTAATCTTGTCTGGCTTATATCTCTTGAACCCTTCTCA
The DNA here is from genome assembly GCA_033119305.1 of Pinctada imbricata. Lineage (NCBI taxonomy): Eukaryota > Metazoa > Mollusca > Bivalvia > Pterioida > Pteriidae > Pinctada > Pinctada imbricata. The sequence continues at coordinate 33,458,108 of VSWD01000004.1, read as the reverse complement.
CAATTGTTTTCATACTTTAGTATGTTGTTTCTCAGGACTAAATGTTTCTTATCACATTGTCCCAAGGTCACATGATTAAGGTCACTTCTTACTTTGGTAATGAAATTGTATATGCTAATCATGTCCAGGCTGAAATTGTCTATGCTTATCATGTTTAGGCTTTATATTTTGAACCGTGTATCCACTCACTAATTCAGTGTTTTGTTGCTCATGATCCATTAAAAATAGGTTTCAGATTACCTACATCCAAGGTCATGTTACCAAAGTCAATTTCACTAAATATGCTTATGATGAAATGGTATATGCTAATCATGTTTGGGCTTTACCTCAAACAATATAATGAATCACTTTCAGGTTTTAGTATGGTATTGCCCATGACTCAAAGGTTTCACATCATCTTGGCAGGGAGGGGAAGACATCTGTTTTTTTTCTGAAAATAAAACAAAAATTTAATTAGAATTGATACACATGTACTGCGACGTGAAAATTTTCGCGTGGGGGCAATTTTCGCGTGGGGGTAATTTCCGCGTATATTGCGAATCAATTTTCGCAGAAAATTTTCCCCGCGCAAAAATAACCCCGCTGCATTCTTACAATGAAAGACGCGTTTATATCGCAAATATTATCCCCAAGATGGTGTTTTGATGATTTAATCGCGAAATGTCCCTCCAGGGAAAATAACCACTTGCAAAGTTATTAGCTACACTCTCCAAATTGAATTATGTACAGTATCTTTTTGTTTCAATGCTTTTAGAAATTTCTTAATTCATGTTGACTGTAATCAAGCAATCCATTCAATAAGGCACAATCGTGTCAATAATTTGTGTTAAATCGCGCTAGCATTTTCGCTTTCATTATGAATACTAATATATACTCATTTTTTTCTGAGGACAACGCATAAATGCTTAGACGTAATATATGTATTTTTCAATACAAAATGTAATGATGTATTGTTGTTTATCGTATGAAAGGGGTGAAATATGTGACTATGTACAAAAGAAACAAAACTCTAACATGATTATATCGTTTGTGTTCGTCACTAACATCAGTTTTGAAAGAGGATAATCTTTATAGATTAAAGTATGCTTGATTTCGATATAACTTTTGTTTTGCAAAACAGATTATAGTTCACTTAAGTCAAAGGCACAAAGTGAGTTATTGCCATACATGTAGCCCACCGTCCATAGTCCGTCCGTAACATTTTGACACGTTTGCCTTCTTCTCCAGAACCACTGAAGGTATTTTAATGAAACTAAGTAGGGATGAAGAATTTATAGTCCTAAACAAGTGTTGTTGTTTTTAATTCAGATCCGTCAATAGGTGGCGCAACCACAGACATATGTAGATCACGGGATAACCCTCCTTTGGCAAACTTCTTTTTTAGAGCATAAGCACATGTAAACATGATAAAGAGACCGGAAGCATCAGGATGATCTAGAAGGATGTGTCAAGAAGTGTTGTTTTTTTCCACTCAGAAGTAACATTTTCGACGTTCTTTAAACTTGTCAGAAATGCTAATTTTTGAACTGTTTCTTAAAATAACTCTATCAATGCGAGTTTCGTGCACTCATTTACTAAATGTGATTATGTATATCATATTTAAGTTATTCGTGGTTTTATATTGATCTGAGTTGAAAATTATATTTATCGGATTTCTCGTGAATGTCATTCTTTTGTTAAAAAGAAGGGGCGGGGGAGTATATTTATACATATTGGACATCTAATCCTGAACCACTTAAGCAAATTTGTTGACACTTAGTAGGAATAAAGAACTCATGGTCCCTTGCATGTGCTATTGTTTTTCGCCTGGATCCGCCAATAGGTGATACCACCAAAGGCACAAGTAGGTCATAGGGGGTTAACCTTCCTTTGGAAAATGTCTTCCTCAGAACCGAAGCACATATGCACAAACCGAAAGTAGCTGGATTAGTTAGTTTTGATTCCATTATGGAGACAGTTTTTGACGTGTTTCTGACTCCTTTTTGGACTTTACTGAAATGCTCATTATTTGAAGTATTTTTTTTTCAAAAATTACTTTAAAAATTACCTATCTCGTGATATTTTCAGTCTTTTCCATTATGTGACATTTTTGTGTGCAAATTTCTGTATACTGTAGAATCCTATACTTTGTACAGGGTACACAATTTAACAACAAAGAAATGGCATTGATTATTTTAATAATGTATAGTTGCTCCAAGGCAAAAGAGAAAAACCATATCTCGTAAAATGTTTAGTTATTACATTTGTGTACATATTGATTTATACAGTATGCATCACGTAATACTCGACTGAGGAACACAAAGATATGGTATGTTACAAATATGAAGATTTCATCGTTACAGCAAGACGGCTTGCAAGTAAGCTCCTTGTTCGGGATTATGTCACACAACGGCTGAAATCATCATTGAGGAAGTTCTTTGGTCGCTACGGGGATATGATAAAAGCATATCAGATCCCCCTTACCAGACTGAACAGTGAAATTCTACATTGTGATTGAATGGCTGTAGTCATCACCAAACAAGACATACTTACCTGATATGTACAACAAAATGCACAACGAGACAATCACCGAATTTGACAGGTTTCCATGGAGCTGTTGCGACGGTTGTTGCATGCAATCAGGAAACGCTGAATCTCCCCGGACACCTGGTCTTACTTCGGAGTGCTGTTCATTCTAGGGATCTTAGCCGTTCCGATGAGAATTCTCGCGATTTGGCCTTGCCTTCTCGACTTTGAGACTGAAGAACTGTTAGGTTCTTCTTTATGTTTATATTGATATTGCAACTGTCAAGTTGTAATCTGGCAGCAGAGATGGTAAACTTTTGTGTTAATCTATATTGAATACAACTATGGACAGAAAGCAATATGTAGAGTCATTATTATATACATTTACATGGACTTCTTCGACAGATATCACCTTTATCATGTGAACATACTACAATGATCATGTTTCAGTTAGCTTAGTAAAATCCATCGCTTATTTTACGAGCATTCAAAGCGCATTTGTGTATTTGAGTGGTTATTTTGTAATTTCGATCATTTGTTTTTCTCTGGAAGAAACATTTGGACATAATTTTATAGTCGTCTTTGGTTATATTCATGATCACTGACGAAGGTTAAGTACTCGAAACGTACACGTCTGGTCGATGATGAAAATCTATCTGGTCTTAAATGATGCTATTGAATTTGAAGACTTAACATATTTCAATATGCTTTATCGGCATTTGAACACATCACCGTATGACAAACGTGATGATTTCAGCTTCCGCATAACCAACTTTCTTATCATGAGTAGCAACGTTCCGTCTTCGCCTCCTTATGGCGTTTTTGTTTCTCAGCTAATACTTTACGCCAGGGCATGTTCCAAATATAAAGATTTCATCCTTAAAGCCTGACGGCTTGCAAGTAAGCTACTTGTTCAGGGTTATATTACACAATTTATATTTATTATAAATTATTTATTTCAAATTATATTGTATGGAAATGGAAAGAAAACGATTTTTTTAAAGTCTGATAAACCAAGAGCTATTTGATTTTAATTTAACAGAATGAGAAGAATTTGGAGAATATATGTAAAAAACTTCACAAATGTCTTGATGTCATTTGCATATTTAAAAAAAATCTGGAGAAGTCATGGCCCACAATAATCGGCCACTGTGACAATAATCGTTATTAAGGTTAGAAGAGTATTAAATTCTACTTCAGGTTCTTTTCAAACATAAAATTTATATACCAGTAATTTTGCCGTGGTTTCGCAACCTTGACTTAGTTCGGAAAATACATATTAATAGTGAGGTGCATGGAAAAAATGGATTATCTGAAATGTAAAGGAATGACAATATGTAATTAGAAATACGGCGCCGCATTACTTCATTTGAGTGGTGCCACAATTTGTGATTTTCGAGTTTTAACTTGGACTCCGCGGATATTCCTTTATGTGTTTCAATTATTAGTCCCCTACCCTTCGTGTTTCAATTATTAGTCCCCTACCGCCAACGCCGAAGGGGACTCTTACTTTCCTCTCGGTCTGTCTGTCCGTTCGTCCTTCTGTCGTCCGTCTGTCCGATTATCAGTTTTCCGGACTTTTCTTTTGCAACAGATGGACATATTCAGATGAAATTTGATACACAGCTTGGTCTTGGATAGTTACAGAGCAAATACGACTTTCGTCACGTTTGACCTATTTAGTTACAGAGCAAGTTCAACTTTCGTCACGTTTGACCTATTTTCGAGGAGTTATGCCTCTTGATGACCTGGAAAATTCATTTTTTATCACTTTTCCAGACTTTCGTCACGCTTAACCTATTTTCGAAGAGTTATGCCCCTTGATGACTTTGAAAATTTTTCGTCAGTTTTTCAGACTTTTTTCTGCAACAAATAGAGATATTCAAATGAAATTTGATACACAGCTTTCTCTTTGATAGTTACAGCGCAAGTTCAACTTTCGTCACGTTTGACCTATTTCTCGAGGAGTGATGCCCTTTGATGACTTGGAAAATTCAGTTTTCCAGACTTTTTCCTGCAACAAATTGAGATATTCAGTTAAAGAAGATCCTGACGATAATCTCAACAGCACTCACAATAGAGCACCAAATTGAGCATTATCGGACCCCTAGCAAGCTAGAGGTGGGACCAGGTGCCCTACAGGAGTAAGCATCCCCTGTTGGCTAGCCGCACCCGCCGTCGATGTTCATGCGCGAAAATGAAAACAATATATAAAATGCATGCACTATCAGGTAAAATTTGATTTTCAGCTTTCTCCTGGATAGTTACAGAGCAAATTTAACTTTCGTCATGCTTGACCTTTTTTTCGTATCGATAAAGCAGATAAAACCTCAGGACTGAGCTACACAGACAGTAAGTTTAATTAGAACTCATGTTTAATCGAAGATTTATTCATAGGCATAGCTGCTGGACATAAATATATGCCACTGGTAGGGGACTTGTATCGCTCAGCGATAATAATTTATTTGATGTTTATTATTATTGTTGCCTCCGTCAGTTTGTTTCCTTTTCTCGAGTGTCTTCCGCTGTGATCAATGCAACGTCATCACATTCGGCGTCTCAATCTAATCCTTCACTTATTTATACGATAACTGTCTTTTGGAATTTGATTGTACTTTGATAACCTATAATTGATCCAGGAATTACGAGAAACATGTCTCGTAACCTTCTAGAACAAAATTTCAAACCAACAGGAAACGGATATTTCGGATAGTCCATCTTTATCAGTGGTACTCCGTGCCTTAGTAATTCTCATACATGGTCACATTTATTTCAGAAGTACCCCCTAGATTCAATTTTTGATAATTTTAGTTCTTTCAACATACAATGATCGAAGCCGAAATAGAGGGAAATAGCCAAAATTTTGAGAACGAAGCCAGGAAGATTACCTTACTTTGAAGTCAAACAGTAACTGAAAAACAGATCTATATCTACGCATTGAGAAGATATTAGTCCCCTACCGGCAATGCCGAAGGGGACTCTAAGTTTCCTCTCTGTCTGTCTGCCTGTCTTTCTGCCTGTCTGCCTGTCTGTCTGTCCGATTATCAGTTTTCCGGAGATATTCAGATGAAATTTGATACGCAGCTTCGTCTTGGATAGTTACAGAGCAAGGTCGACTTTCGTCACACTTGACCAATTTTTAAGGAGTTATGCCCCTTGTTGACTTGAAAAAAATAGTTTCTCAGTTTTCCGGACTTTTTTCTGCAACAGATAGAGATATTCAGGTGAAATTTGATACACAGCTTAATCTTGGATAGTCACAAAGCTGTAAAGCGGAAATTGAAATGAACGTATCTATGCATTATTGGAATACAGTACAAACTGTTAAAGAAAGGAGGGAACCTCCAAGCAGACTCCGTTACAGTACCCAGAGCAAAGCACCAAAACACTCAATGCCAAAACACACCATAGGCAAGCACAACAAGAGACGCAAAAGAGGGACTATGGCTCTCAGAGTGGGTTGTATTTTGCTTATATTTGATCATAGGAACACTTCAGTGGATTTATCTATTTGGAAAGTATATCAGTTACTTCATCTTCTTTTTTGTCTGTCCTCTGGTATTTTTGTCTTAATTTGGCACTATGTAAATGCCCTTAACTTTTGATCATTGGGTACATGGTATCTTACGTCTTTACTCTCTGTTTTCGCATAGGGTGTTTGGTGATTGTGCTTTAACAGACTTTGTTAGATATCTCTTCCTTGTATTTCAAATTAGTGAATAACTTTGAGTTAAGTCAAACACAATTCCAGATATCTGAACACAAACATTCTACTATGACGCTTAAGTGAACTCTCAATGGATCTTCTTTAACTCATTTGTGTCACACTTATGCCCTTTGCCGTGTGGAGCTCGTAAAAAAGTTCCCCGCGAGGGGTTTGACAGTAAGTGTTTTGAATATATTTCCCTGACATTGTCGCCATAGCACTTTCTATATAGACATAACGTCAGACAGTGCATGAAGTTTATATATTGTTTTCATTTTCGTGCTTAAACATCGACGGCGGGTGCGGCTAGCCAACAAGGGATGCTTACTTTTCCCTGGACACCTGGTTCCACCTCTAGCTTTCTAGGGGTCCGTCGATGCTTATATGTTGCTCTATTGTGAGTGCTGTTGAGATTATCATCAGGATCTTCTTTATCTCAATGGAGATGAGAGCAGGTGTCCGAGGAGAGAAAGCATCTCTAGTTTGCTAGCAATACGAACCCGTCACTTAGGCCGTGCAGAAAAAAAGTCATATCCGGTATTTTGTTTTGTAGTTCGGTGTTTTGATGGATCTTACCCTAAAATATCTTCCAGCATGGAGTACAACGAGATTATAAATAATGTTTAATATTTTCAGAGTATAGTCCAAATAAACATCAAAGAAGTACCTAACAGTTAGTAAGTCTCAAAGTCGAGAAGGCAAGGCCAAGTCATGAGAATTCCCATCGGAACGGTTGCGAACTCCGGAATGAACAACATTCCGAAGTGAGACCAGGTGCCCGGGGAGAGTCAGCGTCTCCTGATTGCATGCACCACCCGTCGCAAAACCTCCATGGAAACCTTGCCTTTGTGTGATATAACCCTGAACAAGTAGCTTACTTGCAAACAGTCTAGCTCTAATGATGAAATTTTCATATTTGGAACATGCCCTGGCGTACCGTATAAGCTGAGAAACAAAAACGCCATTAGCAGGAGAAGACGGAATGTTGCTACTCATGAAAGGGAAGTAAGTTATGTGGAAGCTGTAATCGCCACGCTTTTCATACAAAGATGTGTTCAAATGACTTTTTGCGTCGAAAGATAGATCGAAGTATATCCAAGTACGAAGCAGATCTGTCGCTCTCTGTTGTTTCCTTGATCTCTAGTTCATGAGGATAGATTTCATGTAAATGGTCCTTAAATTTCGGATTATTTATGGACAACGCGTCATCTATGTATTTGAAGGTAAAATTGAACTGAGATGCGAGGTGCTTTCGCCCAGTCGAGAGAAAGGTCTGGATGAAATCGGCTTCGTATGAATATAAAAATAAGTCCGCAAGCAGTGGGGCGCAATTGGTACCCATGGGGATTCCGACTATATGCTGGAATACGGATCCTCCAAACAGCACAAAAATATTGTCAATCAGAAACTCAAGCATCCGGATGATATCGTCTTCGGTATACTTTTTGTTTGAATCAGAGTGTTTCTTCACGAAATAAGTATTTAGGTATTTGAATCTCCTATTGCCATTATTTGAAAGAAAGGTGTTGCGAATAATATTGGCAAGTGTGTTTTTGAGTTTTTGGTTTAAATGGTAGTGTAGAGCTTGGAGATGTCGAAAGACTTAAATATGCTGGTTATATGATTGAAATTGGTGGCTTTTAAATTTTCCAAAAGTTCCTTAGATGTTTTAGGATCCACATCTGATTGATTCCATTTCTGGAATAACTTGTCTCGCAGTATGCAGTATTGCTTGATGCGAGTTAATATTTTCGTAAGCAAAATGGAAAGAGGTTTTGTGGAGCACCTGGACGAACCGGTAATGAAGCGGTGATTGTAAAGATTTTTGTGCATTTTGGGGATCCAGTAGATATAAGGTAGTTCAAGATCAGAGTCATAGGTGTGAATACCGAAGGACTCGAGAACAGATTTGTGATTGTCACGTATTTAAGATACAGATAAGTTTGTAAGTGTGTATGTTGGATTTCCAGGTGCCGAATGTAACCCAAGTTCCTCTCAGGCATTTGAAATAGTACGCCTTGCAAATGAAAGTAAAATTGTTTGCCGCTTTGTCAGCAGGAACAATGATATATTTTTCATGGAAGTCAGAAAGATCTTTGGCAACAACAAGGTCATGAAGAATTGACTCGTGTCTGTTGTTAACTGAATGCCGAAGACGCCCAAGTCTTCTTTTAGGTAATTAGAAAATGGATTTCATCCATTCGGAGAGTGTGTCTAGTTCTACGTCCTCCTTTTTTGCCCAAAGTCTGGCGTACTCCTCACATGCATCAATAATTATTCCAAATTTTTCCCGCCATGTGAAGGAACGGGCTCACTAGGATACCCTTTCGTTCGTATCTGTTTGATTAGTCTGTGATTTGAGCTTGCTTTGGAATAACATATTAATTGCGATACCATAGGCAGTAGACGAAGAAATGTAACTAATCAGGAAAGAGAAATTTGAAATTTTTAAGTTGAAGTCTTTACGTTTGTCATATATTGAGGTATTCAGGAGATCATTTCATAACATGAGATCTAGATATAAAGCAGAGGTAATGTTTTCAGTGGTTTCTTTCCTCCTAGTTCACACGGTAATTTGCAAAATTTAGATTATTAGTTGAGGGGTTTGACAGTGATTTGAATATTTTCCCCTGACATTGTCGCCATAGCACTTTCTATATAGACATAGCCTTATACAGTGCAAGTATTTTATATATTGTTTCATTTTCGTGCGTGAACATCGACGGCAAGTGCGGCTAGCCAACAGGGGGTGCTTACTCCTCCTGTGCACTTGGTCCCACCTCTAGATTGCTAGGGGTTCGTCGATGCTCAATTGTGTGCCCTATAGTAAGTGCGGTTGAGATTATCGTCAGTATCTTCTTGAACTCATTTGTGTCACACTTATGCCCTTTGCCGTATGGAGCTCGTAAAAAAGTTCCCCGCGAGGGGTTTGACAGTCAGTGTTTTGAATAGTTGTCCCTGTCCATGTAGCCAAGTTTGATCAATTTCGGTGGGTCGTTTCTTCAAACGCATTCGAAAATGTCTGTTTACAAAATTCTCTCAAATTTCTTAAATCTGGGTCCTGTAGCCTCATAACCCAGCCATCTTGCTGCGTCTTTCGGTATATTTTGGACATAATTGTCATCGATTTTGGCTATATTACATTGTTTGGATAGAGGATCACTGACGAAGGTTAAACACCCTAAACATGCATGTCTGGTCCATGCTGTCAATTATTCTGCTTTTAATGATGCTAATGAATTTGAAGACGTTTAACAATTGTCGCCATAGAACTTTCTATATAGACATAACCTCAGACAGTGCATGTATTTTATATATTGTATTATTTTCGTGCCTGAACATCGACGGCGGGTGCGGCTAGCCAACAGGGGATGCTTACTTTTCACGGGCACCTGGTCCCAACTCTGGCTTGATGGGGATCCGTCGATGCTCAGTTTGGTTCTCTATTGTGAGTGCTGTGGAGATTATCGTCAGGATCTGGATCTTGAACTCATTTGAGAGCACGTCATAAATATATCTGTATGTTGAATAGAACTGGAGTATTAGATGTTCCTCTCCATAAGAGAGCAAAAACTGAACAAATTCGGTTAAATATGAGTAAAGATCAATATCAAGAAGACATTGAGAAGAATTGGTTCCCATCTCAATTCCCACGGTTTTCTGAAAGACCATAATCCTTCAAACACCACAATTAAGTTATCGTTCAGAAGTTCACCATTTTTAAAAACGATTATAAAAGGTTGTAAGTTTATAAAAGATTTATGAACATCGCTCAATCGTTGTCGTTTACATTGCGATATCAAAATTGATGAAGAATAATGTGCCCTATGACAATGAGTAAGAGGGAATACAGAATGATGTTACAAGTGTCAATATAAGGAAGAATGGGATCTCCAACATCACCCGGCTGCAGCACCCACAGCAAAAATCCAATACACCCACTGTAGAAACACAAAGCAGACACACATAGAATGAGACGCAAATGGTAAAAGGAATGCCAAATCACATACATATATAGAAACATGAAACACAAATGACCACACATAAACAAACAAGACCAATGGGCAATCGGTGCCGACTTAGGACGGCCATCTATATGCTTAGGTTTACAAGTACTAGTATTTGATAATATGACGTTATGAGAGAGATTACATGCTGTGAACATGTGTAAATGAAACTAAACCTTTACTTTTTACCTAACAAGTATCTTTGTTCAGTCATGTCACAGCAAATGTTTATCTTTGGAAGTGCATGGCTGAATAAATGTATGCTTGATTTCTTTTTTTGTTCTGGTTTCTACAACACAGCTCTAATTTAGAGATCAATATTTTTTCATATCCTCGTGTATTGTTGACAACATGACTGCTATTTTCATTTTATGAAGAAAACTCCCAGAAATGAACAAGAAATGATGGTATTTCCAACAGGACCCGGTTGTATCCTACCTTTCCTTGTGAAAACGTTTGTCTATAATGCGTCGTCGAATCTTAACGAATAAACATCAAAGAAGTCTCAAAGTCGAGAAGGCAAGGCAAAATCGTGAGAATTTCCATCGAAACGGTTGCGAACCCCGGAATGAACAACATTCCGAAGTGAGACCAGGTACCCGGGGAGAGTCAGCGTCTCCTGATTGCATGCAACACCCGTTGCAACAGCTCCATGGAAACCTGTCAATTTCGGTGATTGTCTCGATGTACATTTTGATGAACATATCAGGTAAGTATGTCTTGTTTGGTGATGATGACAGCCATTCAATCACAATGTAGAATGTCACTGATCATTCTGGAAATAACATGATTGTTCACTAGAGTTTTGTTTGTGTGAGTTAAGAAATACAATGTTTAAATTGAAATAGCGAAGACATAATATTAATTTGATACTGTTTCTGGAATTGAACCGAAGGAACGTTCCCTCTTTTATCAAGGGCCATCTTAATTGTTCTTCGCATCAGTAAGCATATAATTCAAACAAAAAGTGGAGCATAATTTGTACCCACTGGAATACCGAAGGATTTTCAGAGACTCGCTCCTTCAAACACGAACTCACTAATTTCTCTCATAGAAGACTACTGGTAGTAAAAAGAGTAAAGTTTATTATTTTCATTACATAGACATTTAATCATACATCAAATTATATATTATGAATTTGAAATTCAATAATACGAACGAAATATACATTCTGTAAAAAATGAATATACACATTTATTCAAAACACTATTACATTCATTCTTGCACGATTTTCCAACATTGCGTTTTGAGTAAGCAAAGAAAATAAGAAGATTCTACTATATATATGCACTATTATCCAATTTTAGAGTTGAATGTCTGTATGTATCAATCTCCGATGACTCCTGAAATCTTGAGCTGTAAAGTTGCATTTTCTTAGCAAGACTATCCTCTTTGTTACAAAAACATAAGGTCTGTTTCAGAGCATTCCTGAACCTAGACCCACTCAGGCAGTACAGGTAAAAATTCGCGCATCGATTCACATAGAGAAGGTAAAATGAAAATGATGCTATGAGGTGCTTGACTGCCTTCTGGTACTCGGATCCATCTAGAAATGTAGTGTTCGAATCGACGGTGGTATAAACTGAGAAGGGTGTTGTGCAGATGATGACGGTGAATGAGTCTATGAGTAACATGATGGCAATCTGACGTCGACGACTCTGCGATCTCCTCATCAGTTTGTGTGGTACCGTGGTGGCGCTGGAAACACGGTGGCAAATCACACTTTTACTCCTTAATTTGTCGGATTTCCTTATATGTCTGATAATGATAACGTTACTAAAAATAATGCTGATGAAAGATAGGACTAAGAAGGTATTGTGAATCCACGGCCATACAGACTTCCAAAAATATGATAGTGCTTCAGTATCGGCGTATACATAACACAGACGATCCGACTCATGGGAGGTATGTATGTCTGATGTGAACAGATAATTTGCATTTTTCACTGATGTGAAACAAAATAGAAATATGGTCACGTGACGAGCTCTTTTCACAGTACACCAGCTCGAGGATTTGAGCGGGAACATTATTGCTAGTCCGCGTTCCAGTGTCATGACAGCTGTAAGAATGATGCCAAGGTCACTGCTTGTAGCACCCACAAAATGGAAGAATTTACACATGTAATGCGCATGTTCACCTCTGAAAATAGTCCAGGGGAAATTCGTATGCAGCCAATCGACGGTAAGGAGCACAATGAGACTGAAGATGTCGATAGCTGCGTTTGAGCACATGTAAAATGATGTTGAAAGATACCGGAACTGAACAGTGCGCATGACCATAACCACGAGAATATTACACACACTTCCGATTATGATCATAAATGGCGGGAAATAGAGACATAAACCGTGAGTGAAAGCTTTTATATTTTCAACCTCCTCGTCATGTTCTCTCTCAACCGGGGATGAGTTCAAGGTGTAATTCATTTTGTACGGTTTTCCTATTCTGATCTATATCACTATTAGAACTTCACTGGCCACGTCGTTCCCATCTCCTTCAATTGTGGTATTCATCGTGAGATCGAAATTCATTTGGGTTTGTTTGCGCTATTTTCATAATCTACATATCATTCCGACAGCTTTGCTAATAAGATATCGTCCTAATCTCTTTGGAATCTGCATTTGTGAATTGCACCTGAATAAAGGTAAAAACTTATTTGCATTAATGAATGCTATACATACAAAAATCTCAATCATATTTATTATAGATCCCTACCGACTTAGCAGGAGAGACAGAACTTAATATAGTTTCACTGAAGTCCATCTCTGTGTGTGTCTGTCGTCTGTCACATATTTCCAGAACTTTTTCAGTCATATTGCAGACATTGGACTGTTTTACCTCAAAATGATTAAATAAGAACAGCGTGTCTGATACCTAGCAAATCGAAGAGCCGCAAGCCTGTTATTTAAGTATACAACCCCATGCTCCGAGAAAATCAAGATTACATTCAAATATTGAAATCTAATAGCAACATGAAACAAAACACGACCGAGGCTGCTCCAAAAGGTTTCGAACTTCCCCCTTTTTCTTGGGATAAATATTTCAATAATTCAGACGTACAGTTGTATATTTCTGAGTGTTTCGATTCGGTCGACATCCTTTATAAATTAATTCCATCCTGCAATTTTTCTTTTAGTTAATAAGACTATATTATATATATAACAATCTAGAGAAAAACAAATAACAAAAAAAAAAAAAAACCCCAAAACCAAAACCAAAAATAAAAAACAAACAAACAAAAAAAAAAAAAAAAAAAAAAAACCCCAAAGCAAATTAAATCTTTAATATCGACGCTCTAGCTCAAGCGAAAGACTTTCGTGATATCTTACAAATCATTATAATTTTCCTTTTCTTTTCATTTCCGAAATCTTTACAGATCAATTTTTTTAGCTTGTTAATACTAGTTAATTTGCATTTAAATTGATACTTTAATTACAAAAAACTGAATTAATCATTTCTATTTTATTTCTTTTTTTTTTTTTTTTTTGCTAAAATAATTCATAAAATATTATTTTCATATGATTTTAAAATTCATATAATACTATTTTCATATAACCTTAATTATATTTATTCAAGTTGTTTTTTTCAACTTATTGAAACTTATGTAGAGAATCATTGATTATTTATATATATACATGTATTAATTCATTTATTAATCTATTCGGCGGCATTACTGATATATTAATTCATTTATCAATTTATTCGGCGGCATTACTTTCTTTTTGCTTTTCTTTGTTTTTCCATTTCAATATATTTATATACAGAAATTTGAAAGTTATGGAAATATACTCTTGAAAAATTATATCAAATATTATATAAGAAAATTAAGATAAATGAATAAAATAAAATTGAAAGAAATAATATACTTACCTTGAAACATGCTTGATACACCAATGTCCATTCTTCGTCATTGCCAAACGCCATAACCATCCGCTGTACCCGAGCGAATGAGACTAGCTCGTTTATTACACCTCAAACCCCACAGGGAGGCAATAAATTAACATGATACAAGCGATTAAACCCCTCATTATTGTGGAATTTGAACTGAACACTTCGTTTTAATTATCTCTCATCTCGTAAACACGGAGACAGGAAATTGATTCGCAGCGGTGCGCCATTAATAGGATTGATTGTTTTGAAAATTTCGGTAAATTACTCCATTTGTTGTTGGATATCTTTGCTTATTTTCGCTTTTATTTGTCCTGCAAAAAAGAAAATGAAATCAAGAGCATTAGTTCCAATCAAATCATTTTTAATTTCAATATCGTTCATTAAAGCACGCGATGATGATAATTAAAGCCGTAGCAATTTATTATTCTATTGTATTCTCCAATGTTTGCTTGTCGAGGTTTTAGAAAAATGAAATGATATTTAGATGATTATTTTGTCAATCGTGTTTGTGCAACATTTTGTTTCTGTTTCTGTATATCATACTTCATCTACAATTTCTTTTTTTTTTTCTTTCATTTCTCGACATTGTAACTAAGGCGGATACATGTAGGAAATATATTAACTTTTCTATGAACATGTCAATGTTTTCAAAATAAGAGATCGATTATTTTTTCCTCTTTTTCAAGAAAATGTTTTTAAAGGATGTGTTGATAAAAGCAAATCGGTTCTGTTTATTTCAATATTTTCACTCTTCTTTAAGAAAATGGAGTTACTCTAAGTTTATCAACACAGTCAATAAATTTCTCATTCCCATGAATAGGGAATTTCTCATTCCCATGAATAAGGAATGGGCAATTTATTGACTGTGTTATGATTTTATTCTCTAAGTTTAGAATAAAAAGACAGAATGCAAGTTTATTAAATTAAGGAAAAACAACCGCATAGTCTAGAAATAATATAGTCTCCCCACCCACAAGCCCCCTTTCTCCCCTGCAACTATCCTCCCCTCCCCCGTCCCAAGCCGAAGGCCTCTCTCTTTCTTTGATCATCTACAAAAGTTTAGATACTAGTAATTCACATGTAGATTCACG
Source organism: Pinctada imbricata (assembly GCA_033119305.1). NCBI lineage: Eukaryota > Metazoa > Mollusca > Bivalvia > Pterioida > Pteriidae > Pinctada > Pinctada imbricata. Next base: position 33,442,911 of record VSWD01000004.1, on the reverse strand, counting down.
GTCATCATTATATTTACGTAAAAACAAGGAAGTGACGTCAATCTACAATTGCATTCTAGTTCTCGTCATTTGCAACACGCAATTTCATTCGCTGAGTGACATCGTTCAATGTGTGGCTATAAAGTCTTAAACTTACACCCACCTCTTTAAATTGAGTCAGGGAATCACTATGTTCCCCTGGCCCATCATAGATTGAAACCGTATGTATGCGATATATGTGAATTTCAATTTAAGATTATTGAATTATCGATTTCGTGGCGATTTAAAATTAATGTTCTGTGAATGAACAAATAGTGAAATTCAATGTAACAAATATTCCCATGTCTTAAAAAATATATTATACTTAGTAAATGCCATATCCATTATCAGAATTTTTTCTGCTCAAATTTCGAAAAAAAATTTTTTAGATGGACGTAATTTTATGTATATTTTAAGGATGAATACAAAAATGAAAAAGACATGATTGTTTCGGTATTTTTCTTTAAACATGTTAGATCGAGGTGAATTTCACATGTTGACTATACAGATCGGAAAGAAGACTGTTTAATTGAAGTTCTGGGCTTTGATATCGTATCCAGATTGGAGCAGTATCATTATTTATTAATGAATGACATTACAATAGATGTTCAATAATACTGTTACAAATATAACTGGCATAGAATTGGCATAATTTTGAAGAGAATTCTCTTAATCGTTCTAAAAAATTGAAATTACCATATACTCCAGTGGCGGATTCAGGGGGGGGGGGGGGGGGGGGTGCGGAGGGGGCGCCCGTCCCCCCCCCCCCCCGGCACTGACCCAAAATTTTCCAAAAACAGGTATATTTTGGCCCATTTCCAGTCAAAATCTGCAAAATTCGCCCCTTGACCCCCCCCCCGGCAAAGGGGCGCTGGATCCGCCACTGTACTCGGTCATCGTTTTGTCCTTTCATGAGAATTCAACCGCGAGAGATTTTCTTTCTTTTTTGATGAACACTTTGTTAACTTAATTATAAGGACACCTTGCACTCTTAGTGTAAAGGGAAATATCTATAGTACATAACCTTGCTGTGAGACATGTTACATTAAGTTAAGTATGTGACACACTGATGCCCCAGGAAGACAGAAAGACCACAGCTGAATTTTCATGAAAATAAAGGCAATGCTAGGGTAGCAATCCCTCCCAATTGCATGTTCTATATCACTGAGCAAAATGATTTTAAACCTAAGTCCACAGTGACCTTGACCTTGAAAATCAAAAGGGTTCATCTTCTCCCCATGGACAACATTTGTGGAGGGTTTTGTATTTCTATGAGGATTACTTTGTCTTCTATGCTGTTCACAATGAATTTAAGCCTAAGTCAACAGTGACCTTGACCTTTGACCTTGAAAACAATAGGTTTCATCCTTTCCTCATTGAGAACATTTGTGGAAGGTTTGATGTTTCTATGATCATTACTTTGTCTTCTATGCTGTTAACAAGAATCAAGACACACACTCTATCACACCCTCCCTCCCACACACAAACACACGGACGCAACAGAGTTAATGAATCAAATACTTGTACCTCTGAGGTCAAGGTCAGGAGGTCAAGGATAATGGTATGGACAGAGACGTATTACTACGCATAAACCAATGAGCTACCACATTAGTTGCTAACATATTGTGCTTATCTGGATTACGTGCACACAAGCCTCCTACATTTCTGGTTACCTTGAGGTCAGAAAGTTATGCCCAATGTTACTTTTGAGTATTTTCTCTGACATGGTCACCATAGCACTTTTTATATAGATATAACCTCAGACAGTGCAGTGCATGTATTTTACATAGTGTTTTTATTTTCATGCATGAACATGGACGCTGGGTGCGGCTAGCCAACAGGGGATGCTCCTCCCGGGCACCTGGTCCAACCTCTAGCCGGCTAGGGGTCCGTGCTCTATTGTGAGTGCTGTTGAGATTATCATCAGGATCTTCTTTAGTTCTTTTACCAAAACAAGACAAACATTAAGTTTTGATTCTGGGTAGCTGGACTGACAGAGCCTTCAACCAAAGGTACTTGAATGAACAAAAGATTAGAAACTTCTATCATGATATTACTATTCTTTATTGCAGCATTCTGTCTAAGAATGAAGTATTCTAATAATTTGAAAATCAGTTGGCCTGCCAACTTGAGTCAATATAAAAAAGAAAAATAAATTTAAGCTTAAGGTAAATGGGAACATAAGTAAATATTGAAAAATTGATGTGAATCATGTATACACATGCCTGTATATAAATTGTTAAATGATGTCAAGTATGTTGTACATGTACAGACAGAGTTAGAGTAAGAACTTAATGAAATATTCAAATTTTGATACATTTTTCAAAAGATTGATGGGGTATGTAAGTGAATGTTACAAATTTTAAAGATTGAAAATATAAATATATAAGTCAAATTGTACACACACACTAACAAGTAAAATAAGATGGATTTTATGTTATAAAAAATATTTTTTTTCATGAATATTGTGATCTCATTACAGAGTAAAACTGAAGATAAGTTAAAATGTCTTTAAAATTAACGATTAAAGAATTGTACATGTGATATGTACGAAAATATTAACATGATCTCTTCATCAACTAGATCGATAAATACTAAACAAAACAAATGTCTGTAATAACAGAGTTGCCCTGCAACAAACGTTAACACAGAGGAAAACATTGGACGGAATATTTGATATATAGAGAAAAAATATCTGCTGATCAACAGCATTTCAAAATTCAACATCATCTTTCAATCCTCAAAAAAAAAAAGAAAAAAAAAAAAAGTACGTATTTTTACACAATAGACCAATTTCCAATCTTTCATTAAAAATTGTACATGTTGGACAGTAAGAACTTTATCATTTCAAATTTTCCACAAACAAAGATTCTGAAAGAGTTAATCAATATCTTAACTTGATTTTCAGAATAATTATCATGGTTTGCCTATTTCCTATAAAAACAAAATATTAGTTTGAAATGTTCATGTTTGAAAGTAAATAGAAATCATAGTTTATAAACACCAGCTACATGTAAATCTAAAGAATATATCAAAATTTAAAATAAACTTTTTTATCCATAAAGTTGAAATTTCTTCAGATTCAAAATTTCAGGAATTTCTTCAGATTCAAAATTAAACGTATATTTTCATCTTTCTCTTATTGTTGGTACATGTACATATAATTCAAGAACTGGATTGTCTTTGATGTTTTAAGCTTGAGAACCGGATGGTTTAGTATCTGAGGATAGTGATCCTCTTGACCCGAAATTTTCCTCCGAGACCATCCTGGTGAGTTTATCCATGGTACTCAGTGTCGGAACCGTGGGTAGAGCATCGTCAGAATTCATCACCTGAAGTCCTGTAGAATGGAAAATTATCCATTAGTACAACATGGAAAGTAAAAATAACTGTATAAGAGGTTACTTTCGCTTGGGGAAAATTTTGCAACTATAACATCAAGATGTTATGCTTGGGGGAAATATTTGTGATATAAATGTCTTCATAAAAATGCAGTTGGGCTATTTTTGTAGATGGGAAATGTTGGCAAAGAGCTTTTTTTCGTGAAATGCTAAAATTACCCCCATGCCAAAACTGCCACTTTTACAGAATATGTGATCAGACTTTACTGCCAATGAGAAATTTTCTTGACAATAAACATGATAAACAAGTATACATGGATAAGTATTAAAATCACTTAAAAAGTTCTTTGAACTATCCAAATCAATATAGAATTCAAATTCAGTGCATTTTTTAAAGATCTTCTTTCAAATTGTCTTCAATTGATAATTTAAAGCAAAATCATCCTACATTAAATCGATGGTTACCATCAGAAAATTTTACCACCAAATAAAATTTCTGTGGAACTACTTTGTTGCACGTTACATTCTTAATTTTCAAGCTACAGTATAAAGAATTTCAAATAATCTAAGCAGCTATGTTATACCTTGGTCAGCCATATCCCACGATTCCCTGTCAGCAGCATTATCACGGATGTAAGACAAGATACGATCCAGCTTCAACCTACGGGCTTTCATCCTACCAATAAAGAATATCATAGTTAAAGTAAACTTACTATTTTTCAAATTCATGAATATAAAATAATTCCAAGGAATGCATGTATTGCCTGCGAAACATAGCGACACCTAGGAATCACTTTCATAACCAAGTGTAACAGACAGCTATAAGCTTTCTCCAAGAATTTTTTTTTTTGCAATTATCCCTGCCCCCCCCCCCCCCCCCCCCCCCCCCTAAAAATCACATGGTTGCTCCCTGATGAACAACGGACAAAGTGATCCATGTCGCTATACTTTGCAGGCAACACAAAAACATAATATCCAAATGAACTTGTGGACTTTTAGGTACAGTCATGAAAGGCTCTGCATACCATTTCCTTTAGACTATGATTTTGAAAAAAAAAAATTACACAAAAATTGTGGAAAATTGTGGAATTTTAGGTACAGTCATGAAAAGCTCTGCATACCATTTCCTTTAGACTATGATTTTGAAAAAAAATATACGTAAAATCAGAAATATGCTTTTTTGGCAAATTCCAGGGTAGTTCCTGACCCCTTCCCTCCCCCTCAAGATCCATCCTTGATATAATACAGACAAAACTTACTTTCTCTCCTTTGTTTCCATCATACAGAAGATGACTTTGGTGACAACTTTCTGTAACATCGGATCCTGTGTACGAGAGTACATTCCCAGTGATTCCTTCAACATTGGGTTCTCCATCAGCTCTTCACAAGTCTGTTTGAAAATAATTTTGAAATTTAATCTAAGATAATTTGAATTTTAACTCAAATTTTAAATTAAATACAAATTTTAAAATTAATTCAAATTTTATAATTAATTCAAATTCTTAAGTTAATTCAAATTTTAAACACAATTTTAATTTCAAATTTATTAAAATTTTTACATTTTAATTCTAATCTAGATTTTAACTTAAACATTCAAACGCTATTTTCTATTCAAAAGCAAAAACTTATGAGTGAATACCCATGTCTAAAGTACAGGTAGACAATGTCATAAAATATATGTTCATGTATATTTTGTACTTTGCTGTAGGGCTGTAACGATTAACCCAAAAGTCGATTAACCGCAGTTCAAAATCTAATGTTGTCAATAACGTTCCAGAGGGAACAAATAATTAAACACTGTTAAAAAGAACTATTTTTTTAACCAACGTTTCGGCCTTAAAGGCCTTTTTCAAGGCTTAACGTAGTCAAAATCTAGCGTCCGGATATAAAGCATAAAAGGAACAAAAAAGTGGCCAATCACTTTAATCTAACAGATCATTCAGAGAAAGATGTAAAGTTTGCTATTCTTGAAAAATGTAAAGGACGGGAAATATTTTGGATGGAAAAATAAAACACTTTCGTGCCATTCGGACTCAATATAAAATCTAAATTAGGAATCCTCTGGCCATATTATGACAGCACAGCACATACGAGACTAGGCATTCCCGCCACGACGTTGCCGTCAACACTGTGACGTCATAAGAGAGAAGCCCACAAACAATTGCAAATCGAAGGAAGTGAAGAATGTGACGCTAGATTTTGACTACGTTAAACCCTGAAAAAGGCCTTTAAGGCCGAAATGTTGGTTAAAAAAAAGAGTTCTTTTTAACAGTGTTCAAAATCTAATGGTTCCATTCGGTTCGGAATTTCCAGATTTCGATTCAGTTTTTTTTTATCCCTTGATTTTCTCCCAAATAATGAATGTTTTGATTGGTCACCTCTGACGAAACGACCAATCGTAGGCCGCCTTCTTTGCTTGACTTTTAAGATCTCAGTAATGGCGACTCAGACATCAAAACAGAGGTCTCAGGCAATCATTTTAATTGTTTGAAAGTCGGAGGGTGGTTAATAAGACGATTATCTTTTGCAGAATTTGCAAAACTGAATTTAAGTATTCGACTTGTTCTATTTCGGCAATGTCGGCACAAATGTTAACTGAAAACATGTGCGTGACATTTCAGAGTTTGTTTCAACCTTCTGAGATTTAAAAAAAATAAGCTGACCTGTCTATTTTCTGCATAATACAGGAGTATTTTGGCGGCCAGTATGTACAGTTTCTCATCCATGGACTTCATAGGTAATTCTAACAGAATCTCCATCAGCTCTTCCTGTAACGACAAAACCAAAATGTCACAATATGTTTACAGTTAAGAGAAATTCCACTTTGCAACCTGAGGTCTTTTATAATTATGACACAGATAGTTGTGACATGTAGCTTGGAAGTAATAGCCAAAAGAATTTCAAAGAATATGAATTTTCAGAAGACTTTACACTTCGCTGTCCTGTTCACTAATTCCAGAGCACCCTGTTTTCACGGTTTTGTCTAAAATATGATAATGTCATCCTCCAAACAGATATCAACATTATAGTACTCCTTTAGTCGTAACAGAAAATACTATTGTTTTGGCTGTACTTCAATCAAGTTAGAAATAGGACAGAAAATAAAAAGTCTACGGGGATTTTCTATCACTGAAAATGCATGACGTCGGGAGCTTTGATGTCACTGTTTACTATTGTTGACACGGAGAACAATATGGCGGCGGCTTGAAATTAACATGGAAATTTCCCGTAGACATTTTATTTTTCATATTACGATTTGAGGGCAGCTGATCGGGTGAGTTAAAGTTAATTTCCAGTTACGACTAAAGAAGGTCAATTCTTGGAAACTATAATTTACAGGAAAATTCTTCAGATGACAGAATAAATCGCCAAAACAGGGTGCTCTGGATTTAGTGAATAGGACAGTAGACTAAAGTGCTTACATTCATTTGGTTTCAGTGAATACTTCTGTCAATAAAGTGCAATGCCAAGATAATGCTTTTTTGTCTTTTCTTTGTAAAAATAATTAAAAGATCTTTCAATAAATCTACCAAATTTGATAAAAAAAATTTCAATATGACGCTGCCTACAAATGTATCATGGCATGTTTGTACAATATCTATGGTAAGTACAACAATACAAGTATGCTCCCATAATATGAAAAAAAAGTTTATTACAATTTCACACAAAAATAAAACAGTTACGATATTATGAAATTTTTAATTGCACTGATCCTTACTTGTGCACAAATCATATCTGAGCTTTCTATGGCCAGTAGTTCCAAGGTTTGTAGGGCGTATCTTTGAGTATCAGGGTCGTTACTGCGGCACAGGTTGGTCAGGGCTTGTGCTATAAATAGAAAGTAGAAATACATGTACATATATGATGTTAATTAATCATATCTGAGCTTTCTATGGCCAGTAGTTCCAGGGTTTGCAGGGCGTATCTTTGAGTATCAGGGTCGTTACTGCGGCACAGGTTGGTCAGGGCTTGTGCTATAAATAGAAAGTAGAAATACATGTATAATGTTAATTAATCATATCTGAGCTTTCTATGGCCAGTAGTTCCAGGGTTTGTAGGGTGTATCTTTGTGTATCAGGGTCGTTACTGCGGCACAGGTTGGTCAGGGCTTGTGCTATAAATAGAAAGTAGAAATACATGTATAATGTTAATTAATCATATGTGAGCTTTCTATGGCCAGTAGTTTCAGGGTTTGTAGGGCGTATCTTTGAGTATCAGGGTCGTTACTGCGACACAGGTTGGTCAGGGCTTGTGCTGTGTGTAGAGAGTAGAAAATGTATGTAACTATGATATGATATACATTAAGGTAAAGCGTTCCTATAGTATTCCAATTACTACATTTTACCTAAAAGGTTTATTTGAAGCATGTCTGGAATATATATAGTCATGTATATTCATCAGCAAATCTAAGTATTTTAGAATTTACTTTAATGAAAACAGAGAACATACAATGTAATTACATGGAATTCAAAAGTGTTGAAATGCATTTTGGTTTATAGATCTCTCTGTTAGGGTACCTCAATTAATAATGAGTTTAATGAGTATATACTTGTATGTATAATAAGTGTCATAATTTGTGTTTTATTACTGGTATGTAACACACAGCAAATGCATTTATTGTCCATGACATGTAATGCTTGTTAGCACATTTCATGTGATAAATGACTTGCTGTGTGCTGCAAACCCGTAACAAAATTCATATTACGATATATTTATTTGATATATATGTTAGCAGCAATAAGCAAAGTCAGGCATTAAGCCTAATCCCTAAAAATTTTGTTCAAAAATTCATGCCTCGTTCACACGGTTGCGCAATAAATTTATTTCGCAATAACTTTATTGCGCAACAAATTTGTTTCGCAATAAGCTTTTTTGCGTTCACACGAGACCAAAACTATTGCGCAATAAAATAACAATGCAAATGCACAAGAATCATTAATAAAAATGTACAACAGATATTGGTCAAATAATTTTCACGAAGCCTAAATTTAAGACTATTTTGAGACTGAGGTAGCCTATATAACAAACATTCATTTATTAGTAATTTCAGCTTAGAGGATGACGTCATTCAATTGTGACGTCATTCTCTACAAGGGATCCAGACTTATTGAAAAGCTTTCTTATATCTATACGAAAAATCGGAATCTCTCAACAGAATCTTAGAAATAAAGACGTCGAACAGTTATATTCGTCAGTATAACAATCCCTTTCTCTTGTCATGATGATGCGCATGCGTCAGATTTATTGCGCAACAGTTTCGCTTAGCGTTTACACGACAGAATTTGTTGCGCAATAAAGTTATTGCGAAACAAATTGAAAATTTATTGCGCAATAAATTTTGCCGTGTGAACGCAAAACAAATTTATCGCGCAACAAATTTACGTTTATTTCGCAATAAACTCTCCGTGTAAACGAGGCATCAGTCTATTGCCTAAGCGGTAATATAGGCTTCACAGAAACTGTTTTATCTAATATTGCGGTGGTTTATCTATAAAAACTTAATTTCTTTTAAATTTGAGGGGACAGCTTCTACTAATATCAGATACTGTAAATTAGTTTTTATTCGTCAGATACCAATTTTCGTCATTGCCTTTCTTGACGAAATTACGTACCGACGAATACATGGAATATAAATACTCTTGACAAAAAAAATTGTGTTAAGGAAAAGTTGAATCAGTCTTTTGGTAAACTTTAATACAAACCGGGTGCACTGCAGAGGAGGAAGGAAGAAACTGAAGGTTCTGAATTTTCAGACAATGTTAAATAGTGTTATTGCGACATGCAAATGACAAATTAATGAAAACTGGATACGAACACAAAGTCGCATATATAATGTACTTCTTACTACTAAATAAAATATGTTTTCACAGCAAGGTAGGTGATATACATGTTTCTAATTGTTTGTTTACCGATAATTGTTAAACAAACAATGAAAACAAACACATACGCCAGATTTTACGATTTGACAGCGGACCTAAATGTTAAGTTGGCATTTGAACAGACGAATTTACATTTTAGGGACCATTGGATGACGAATTTACGTACTGACGAAATGGTCATTTTTAACAAATTGATGAAAATTGGTGCCGACGAAAAGAAAGCAATTTACAGTAATGCTTTTATTTGAAGTACATTGGTACAATAAAATGATGTACTAACAGTACTTTGATACCAATGACCATTATATGTAATCAATTAAGATCCCTGTTTAACCGTGAGTTAGAGATAAGCTATTGTGTAATTTCGAAGTGAGATCTGGTCAACGTTCCGAGGAATTAAGAGTCATTCTCAGTTAAGCATCAAAGAATTATGGGGAACCTGTGTAATAGCAGATGTCATGTTTCCAATCCATGTGAAAATAAGTAAACGTCAGTCTGTGAATGCATCAATGCTCTAATAAGTGAATCAAAAGTAAATATGTTCATTAAAATTGAGTTTTGTGCAATTTTAAAAATGCTTATATTTTTGTAGTAGGCATTAAGCCTTATGCCGGGCGATATTTATCAGTCATTAGACTCAAAACCTAGGCTTTAAGCCTACTGCCCAATGCAGTTTAGGCATTAGGCCTAGTGACTAGTCATTAAGCTTATGCCTAGGGAATAGGCTTATTGCCTAATTTAGCTTATTGCCGCTAACATATACATGTATGCACCACAATTGTCAGTTTCATTCTTGCTATCTAAAATCCCTTTTCCAGGTAAAACGGTGACGTTAAAATTAAGGTCACCGAGGGTTCAGTTTGCAGGTTAGAACAGATGTCACTGCATGTTTCTGTGGAGTTAATGCATTGTGATGTAACGAGTGCTTCATGCAGAAATACAACATGTTCCTTTCAATATTTTCATCTTAGGGAATTACATTAGTTGCGCATACATTTATATAATCATGCAACACCATAGCACAATTCTATTTAAAATGCATAAGAAACAACCTTGCCCATTTTCCTTCCTGCCCTGAAATTTGTACATACCTGGTATATTTCTGGACGTAATCTGAGCTCTAACATCCCTATGGAAAGCAAGCTCCAGGAAAATACTAGCGATACTTCGTTGACATGATATTGTCCCCTGGTATGCAGCATGGGCTAAATCTTCAAGACTGAAAAAAATAATTGATCATATAAAAAATATTTTTTTAATCATAAGGTATAGTAAAAAATTTAAAGTCTTGAAATACACCGAATGTGTTCATATTACAAATTTTGAAAAAAAAAAGACTTCGTGTATAAGTTCATATAATTGACAAGAAAATATCTGTGTACCAACTTGCATTTGCTGCTTTTCATTGATATTGAGTCTTTGCATAATACAGAGTTATTTCCTATTTGAGAAGGTATCCGATTTAAAATCATTATGACGTTATGAAAATGGTATGGTAACGACGATTTTGTACCGTCGTTTCCCAGAGTTTAGGGACTGTTTCCATAGAATGTGATGACGTCACAATTAATCTATGTCAGATACCGTCCCTAATGGGAAGTCACTCTGGTCTTCGAAATTACCGAATAAACATGATAAAGGAGCAGTGAAAACATTAAACAATCGTTCAATTAGTTCTGAATTTATTTCGGAATGATGTTACAAATCAGAGATGTCTCCCTATAAAAGAAAGGAGGGGATCTCCCTATAATTCCAAGGAAGTCTTGTCAGTGGGAATACATGTAGTAATTTATTACATGAAGAAATTCATTAATTTTATGTTTAAGAAGATCAAGTTCAGTATACATGTAGCTTAAAATATTCAAAGAAAATTACCCATGATCCATCACTACCACATGTTTGTGTTCGTCAGATTCTGCCACTATAGTAAAAATAGCCAGAGCTGCTTCCTGCATGATGCGGGAGTTTTCCGAGTTTAGTAGTGCCGTCAATGTCTTAACACCTCCCATCTCCACAAAATTATCCTGAAAATTGAAAACAAATGACAACAAAATTAGTTAAATCAAGAGTTTGTATTGTGAATTTTAAATTAATTACATGCATGTATATAAAGTCACTCTTGTTCAGCCGAAGTTACTCCTTTTTTTTTATCAATATGTAAAAGCTTTGGTGGTTTCGACAGCAAGGAACAGTCCGTGCAATTGACTTGATGATTGTACGAAAATGCAATTATACATATAAGATGTAATGATTTTTTTTTTACCTCATATACAATGTACAGTTGCTTAACAAATTGAAATTCTAATACATTGTACTTAAAATAACTTAAATTTCATGTTAGATGAAGAATGATACAAAAAGTCATGTATTTCTTTTTCTTTTCTTTTCATTCATCTCTGTTTAGATACATGTATTATCATAGAGACAGACCTGTATGGACGGAATGGTGATGAGTTCTCCTAGGGCTTCCACTGCATGTTCCTGGGTCGCTTCATCAGAGCTTAGGGCCATTGCAAGTAGAACCTCCAGTCTGAAAAAATTAACGATTTTTATATTATGTTTATAACCTGTATAAAACATTTAAATGTATGACATTGAAAATAAAATGAACTAGATTGTCAATCCTTTAAACAAGTATCCTCTCTGACAAATTTTTCACACTGACAAGATGTTCAATGCTCTAAGAAACAAAAGTAACAGATTGCTTCATTATGAATTTACTAACTAACACTGATGATATTAACAGGTGTTATAGTAAAATTTCATCATAATGACTCACCCTCCCTCCGCTACAATTCTGAATTTATTGTCATCTCCAGAGGCTGCCATGGTTGCTAGCTCGTATGCTGCCTGCCTTTTGTCCTTTACACTGTAACGGAAATACATGTACGATCAGCTATCTTAAACTTTCCTCATTTACAAGATAGACAATGTCATGTACATAATTATACATGTATTTGAACTGCTTAAAAGTATAACAAATACAGTTTTTAATTTCAAGTCCAGTTTTTTTAAACAGTTAACATTTTACCCTCTGGATCTTGCAGCTTTCATTACTTGCTCAATGTCTCTTTCCTGTACCAAGTATTCCTCTATAAAATCTCCTATCTGTAAACATTGAAAAAATCAAATTAGAATTTAAAAGTTGGTTCAATTCCATACAAAAAAAAAATCTTCAAAATCTTGAGTCCTGGGCAAAAATTCTGTGAAACATATTATAAATCAATACAAAGATAAAAAGTCATTGTCAGAATAAGATCACAAATAAATCCTTTTACAGTGACCATGACTGTGTATCCCCTGAAACTTAATTTTATGATATTATTCAAATTTTACGTTTTCTAAACTGAATACTGTAGAGAACAATAAGCCTTTTTGCATAACTGCGTGACTAGCATTTTGTGGCCGGCAAGTGCCGACTCTAATTACATCACAGTCAAAAAGTAATTGTCTTTGACATCATTTTGCGAAAAAAATTACTTATTTTGCTGTCCAAAACAACCAGACTGCAGTTAAAGGAAGAGAGTTAATTCATTTTCTTTATTTGGAATGTCCTTAACAATATATTTCTTACCTCAACTCTGAAGTTGAAGAAAAGACAGAAAGCTACGACGGCTGCCAGTAGGAGAAGGAGGGATTGGAAAGCCCAGAAAATTGCGGAGAAAACATTTTGGTGTGAGCAATCATCTACAAACTCCCAGTCTTTACATCCATGATTCTGAAAAGAAAAAAGATTTATTAGACTTATAAGATTTTGTGAAATTGATTAAGCCTGTTAAGAACAGGTCATGTTAAAATGAGAAGAAATTAATCATATTATCAAATGTTTGACAATTTGAAATTAAAATTTATGAAATGATGAAAATTAAAAACCTATTTGTATTTAAAGTACAAGAGAACTTGAAACATGGCTTAAAATTTTGAGGAATGTTTTTCTGTTTGATTTGTTCAAACATTAAGCAAGTTGATCTAAACATTCAAAATCAGTTAAGTTGCGCCAATTGCAAGTTCAAAACGGCCGCAAACTTTAAGATCAGGAATATTTCAAAACCATGTCAATTTTGAAGCTTGGTATATATGTGTTTTGGAAAAGGCTATAGAAAAATTTTTCACCAGCATTTTAGCCAAAAATTTAATAAGATGTAGACTGCTGTGTAATTGTATGTGAATTACGTTACATATGAGGGCATACGTTAATAATAAAAATTCTGACAATGAAAAGCGCCGTAAGTGATCAATAGTTTGCTTTATTAGTAACTGTAGTCATTATGTTGGTCAACGAATACATGTAGTATAGATTTTCATATATTCACGAAGGAGAGCAGCTAATTTATAATACCTCAAACCTATTCGTGCTAATTAATGACGAAGTTTAAGTTATTGATGTTTTTCAATTATGATAGTTTGATTTTAAGGGATAGCAGAGTAAAACAGATTCTCCAGATTTTGCTTTTAGTTGATAGTAAAAACATATTAACTGCAAAATCTACAATAACTCGGAGGGAATGGCTATAAGATAAAGACAAACATTGAAAGTACCTCGTAACGTAATTCACGAATCGAGGATTTACGTCACCTTTTAAGCAAGATTTCACTTGTTTTATCTCTGATAGCATTTTATATCAAGAGGACACGATCATAGAACAGTAAATCGTACTTGAAGAAATAAAAAAATATTGCATATTACAGCCAAATGGCATCAAATATTGTCATGCAATGTTTTATGATTAAGAGTATTCACGTGTATTTAGCTTCTCAAATTCGTTTTTACACAGACATATTTTGAAAACCACCACCCCAATTCTTTTTAAATGATGATTTGAATAGATACAGTATCGACAACGTTATCTTACATACGTTAATCGTTTTCGTTCGTTTTTTCTTCATCGTTATGCGTTATGCGTTCGTTAGCTCTTAATCGTTAATCGTTTCCGTTCGTTTGGGGGTGCTCTGGATCGTTAATCGTTATCCGTTATTCGTTATCCGTTTTTCGTTATGCGTTATGCTTTATCCGTTATTCGTTATTCGTTAATCGTAATCCGTTTTAAGTTATCCGTTAATCGTTAGGACCGTTTCCATGCAAATATAACGTATAATCGCTGTTCAAGAATTTCATTTTATAAATAATCATCAATAGAGGGGAATTTATACGTTACTTTAACGGGGCAATGTCTGTAGAAAACAAACACGACATAGAAAGCTGAGAGATTTAATAAAATGTGTAAAATATGTGAATAAACAACACGGGAAATGCGTGACAGATTCTTTAATACATGAAAGAATACATTTTTCGTTCCTCGGATATATCAAATAAGAAGTTGCTAAATAATAATAGGACGCGAGACTGCAATAAATATTGAAAACATCGGGTCAGCATATACTGTTACATGTATAATAATAATAGACCTAAACTTATTCGTCTATGATCTGAACATGACGGAGAAACGGTCCATTTTACATTCCGGGAGGGGGCCTTAGGGTAGTTTATTTATTTATTTATTTATTTATTTATTTATTTATTTATTTATTTATTTATTTATTCATTTATTCATTTATTTATTTATTCATTCATTCATTTATTTATTTATTAGCTACATATAGGTGAAGTACAGAAAACAATGCCAGTATCTTAACATTGCTGAAACAATAAGATCAATATGATAAATCATCGATAAGTACATCACACGTAAATATAACACCATTCTTTTAAAATAAGTTTAAATATCAAGTTTCGCTAATTAGCCTCAGTTAATGATTACATGTTTGACATTGACCCATGTTACTTAGAGTTTTCCTCATATGAATCAAATCTTATACAGGTAAAACGCAGGTAAAGTACAGGTAATCTGCGCTAATTGGTTTATTGGATACCCCTTAGAAGGCCCCTTTCACACCAAATTTAGATATAGTCATTAGAATATTTTCGACGTTCCGGGAATAAACCTTTCTTTTCACCGATCAAAGTACCGCTTCAGTTTATTTTAATGAAACTGCAATATTTTGACTTAAATTGTAACGAAAATGTTATACACATCATGTTTATTGCAAAATTGTGTGCATGCACGTTTAAGAAGTTTGAACATTCCTTCTAATATAGCATGTATATAGCGCTACACTTGATCAGTTCTTATACAACAGAACTAGACATGATGATATGGGTATGTCAATTAAAATTTGAACATGCAGTAATGACGAATTTTATTAAATGTTGATCGACAGTTTAGTGATGAGAAAACAAAGATGGAGGGATACAAAAAATAGGATCGTGAGTGTCGTAAGGAAACGAAAAATGATAAATAACTTTTTTTTCTTTTTCTCTGGACGATCTGGATCTTCATCATCCCCTGATCTGGAAAATCCAAAATATAACACTGGACAGATTTTAGGATCCATTGGGAGACCAAGGGCTCCCATTCTCGAAGAATTTGCTGCAATCACTTATTTTCCCGTTTTTAGTACATGTATATTCTTTTTAAAGCATGATTGGAACACCCCCCCCCCCTTTCCCCGTGGAAGAGTTTCTAGAGCCACCCATGCATACATCCGTATACGAAATATATACAAGTAAATCTTTTGCACACTCAAATTCGCTCTTAGTATAATATCATTACAGGTGTATTTTGATTTCAAGCGTTTGTAAAATATCATCAATTCAGTTACCATTTAACGGTAATCGGAAAGGCAAACTTGTTCAATGGGACTATGACCCTTTCCACTTGGACTTCAATGGGCCAATCTCAAAAACAATGGGCCATGTTTCCTCACGAAAGGGCCATTCCAAAAAAAAAAAAGAAAAAAAAAAAGATTTTTCGAAAAGCTTTAATACATGAGATAAATCTGTTTGACAATGAATAGAGAATTCATTTTTACTTCAGCACGTTTTATTTTAATTTATTCATATCATTATCATTTATTTATTTTTCTAGGTTTTTTTTTGTAGTGTATAAATGTTACTATTTCCAATGCAAAATCTACAGTACAATTTTTGCAAATATCACCGAACAGCCAAGTCCAAACTAATGTCTGTGCGTTGAGGGAGGGGGACTCAACTGTGATTGACATTTCTGTACAGCTTTATTACTTTAATTTGTAACCAATGAATGACCACTTCAAAATGACATGATAATTTTACAGACGAATGCATTCACAAGTACCTGTATATAGATAAGATAGGTTAGTGGACATTGGAGATTTATATCTCAGGCGCAGAACAAGGATAAAAAAGAATGTCGGAGAAAAATCAATTAGATCTACGTCAAGACGTACCTTAAATAAGACAAAAAACCCCCAAAATGGATACCACAGAATAAAGCCCAGAGGGACATAAGACTATGTCGCAAGGCGCATGGTTTTCCCGATCCATGCCGGCGACCAAACAATTTAATCATGTACAAAAAAAAAGAAAAAGAAAAATAATACCAATCAGACAGTGGCGGATCCAGCGTCCCCGTTGCAGGTGATAGGAGACGATATTTGACGATTTACATGATCTCGACATCATTGACAAGTCATGACCAAACAAAAATTGCCAAAAGTTTTGAGGGGGGAGAGGGTCATTCATTGCCGGGATGGGATAACTTAGCCCGCCACCGTTTGAAAACAAAATTATTCTCCCTTTAGTGCGAGCGAAAAAAAAATCATTCTCCAAATTAATCGTTGACCTATATAATAATGTATATTTCTAGAAAAAACTTACTTTTCTTTTTCTTTTTATAATCAAAATTCGAAAATAAATCATGTATGTGAATCTAGAAAAATATGCGGTACATTACATGCGTCGTCTTGATAAAGAAATTTTTCTTTACTGGACATGTATACACAACATAAAGTTATCGCTTTATTTACAATGTACTTATTGGGAAATAGTTGCCCCATAGAAGGCCCCATTTAATCGTACCTGTAACCATAGTTACACGGTTCAGGGTATTTTGTATTGCGTCAGTATTTTACCAGGAAAAGTGACACTCTCGGGTTGTTTATTCGACAACATTGTACAGAACAGGGATAAATGTCATAGAATATACAAATTAAAGAGTCTGTGCATTGTCTGAATTATGTTGTACATGTAAATGGGACAAGAAACGAAGTAAAAATATTGTTAGAAATCCAAGAAAAAAAAAAGAAAAAGAAAGAGAACCTATCAATAAAAAACCCTAAACATTGCAAATAGATTTCATATTTGATAAATGTACAGTAAAAAATGTAAATCAGAACAGAACAGAACAGAACTTTATTACACTCAAGATTCACATATTGTGACATATTGAGGAACAATAATGTATAAACACATATATGTTGTAGTAGAAATGCATGCATTTACAAGATGTATATATACAATTGTCAAATATCAATAATAATAACAATATACGAATTAGAATTATGGAAAATGCTTGAAAATAACAGAAATAAATTTGCAAACCTGGTTAAGAACATGCGGAGAAGAATTTTCAAGAAGATGCTTAAATTTTAAAGTGTTAGGTCTGGTGTAATAGTATGGCTCTAAATATAATTTACGTTGTTGATCGAAATAAGGACAGTCCAAAAGATAGTGATATTCATCGCCAATGTCATTTTTTGAACACAAGGTACATTTCCTATTTTCTCTAATTATATTTGACCAGCGGCCTTTTTCAATTGGGAGTCTGTGATTTGTTGTGCGGAATTTTGCAAATATAATTCTGTTTTTAATCGAAAGTGAAGAGAGATAATTCTCATATGATGGCGTGGTTTTAAAAATACGATATATTATACATTTAGGGGATTCATTTATCAAAGAGATCCATCTTTGTCTTGACTGGTCTGAAAGTCGAAGCTTAATTACACTACTAAACCATTTAATATTAAACGAGTGTTGTGAGTCCCAAATATACGAAAATCCTAGTTCATCTAATGAATTTTTGATAAATTTTGTCCATTCATGCTCATAGTTTAAAGAAAAATCATTTAACAAAATTTTGTACAATATTACTGAAACTTTACTTGATTTACCATTGCGTAATTTTGACCAAAAGGCCAACATTCTCTGCTTTACTTTATTAATCAAGGGTTCTACTCCAGTTTCTCCATATAACATTGATATCGGTGTGCTTTTCTTATGTTTTAATACATATCTAAGGAATTCACACTGCACTTTTTCCAAAACATTAATATTACTATATCCCCAAATTTCACATCCATAAAGAAGAATTGGAACTATTGTTTGATTATACAGCATAATTTGACATTCAACAGATAGGTCTAAATTAGAAATTCTTTTATATAGAAGGTGCATAGCTTTTTTAGCTTGTGCTGCAATACTCTGAATAGCTAATCTAAAATTTCCAGTATTTTTAAAGATAACGCCTAAATATTTATAGTTATCAACTGTCTGAATCGGCTTACCTCCATACTTAAATGAAAATGATTGAGTGCTCCTGCTACCAAAAACAACAACATTCGATTTTTTTAAATTCACAGATAGTTTCCAAGTATTACAATAATCAAAGTAGAGGTCTAAATTTCGTTGAAGGTCATCTGGTGATTCGGCTATTATTATGGTATCATCAGCATATAAGAGAGTTATTATAGTAATACATAATTCAGAAGGGAGATCGTCCGGTGCCGTTACTCCCCTACCCCCATTTTCTTCAAAATAATCCTCCATATCATTCAAAAACATACTGAACATTACGGGTGAGAGATTTTCCCCCTGACGAACCCCAGAATTACAAGCAAAGAAGGATGTGACGTCATTATTGACCTTGACACAAGACTTTATATTTTTGTACATGTTTCTTATAACTTCGAGAAATTTGCCGTTTATATTATCTTTAAGGAGTTTTTGCCATAAACCAGCTCGCCAAACAGTATCGAATGCTTTCGATAGATCAACAAATGCGCAGTATAATTTTTTTCGTCTCTTATTCAAAATAGAAATGAGTGAATACAGTGAGAAAATATGATCTATAGTAGAATACCCATGTCGAAAACCTGCCTGTGATTCTGAAAGAATATCGAATGACTCTATGTAGAAATTTAATCTGTTATTTAATACTGAAGTAAACAATTTGCCTATACAGCTGAGTAAAGTAATCGGTCTATAGTTTTCTGGCAGTTTTGCATCACCCCCCTTGTAAATAGGTACTATAATCCCTTTTAGCCAGTCATCAGGTATAATTCCGGAATTTAAAACAAGATTAAAAAGTTTATGGATGATTGGTAAAAGTATTGGTACAACTTTTCCTAGATAAAAGCAAAGTTTTGTTCGGTACAGTGCTGCATGGATAACTAAGCCGTTTTGGCAAGGGTTTATAAAAGCACGTGAAAGACTCGGAGCAAATGAATCATTATATTAATTTCATAGTTTTTGTTTGTCTAACAAAACTTTCAAAACATTTCTAAGAGCCGGAAAATTATTTTTCGCCGACCCTTCGGGCAGGATTTTTTTTTTTTCAATTTTCCAATGTTGAAAATTACTCTTACAGCATGATTTTTGGGCCATATTAAATAATTCAAACATGGAGAGAAATCATGTTCCAACGAAGAGTATATTAAGGCATTTCTTCCTAGAAGGTCGCTAATTATTACTTTTTTTTTCAATTTTTGGAAAGACATTAGTAGCATTTGAAACCTACGTGTAACTTAAAATGATACTCATCGCAGACAGGCTAATTTCATTCCTTTGTGTTTTGTTTCATTTTTATTTGTACTAAGTTATTAAATGACACACCAGAAAAGTGTTTACATGTACCAAGCATATGGAAAGGTCGGTTGAGGGGGGGGGGGGGGCATTTCATGGTCCGGAATTATTTTTTGACGGCCTTTAGGGCCGGAAAATTGTTTCCCTTAAATCTCGATCCGGAATTTTTTTTTTTTGGCAAAGTCTTCCTGTCCCCCCCCCTAAAAATCAAATGGTTGCTCCCTTTTATACTTGATATCATGTTACACTAGTCGGAAAGTGGAAGGTATATACGCATGGACAGCAAGGGGACCCCTCCCTCGGTTTATGATTTTAGTAAATCATAGGTACAGGATAAAAATTTACAAAAGTAACAGACATTGCCAAATGTAAACTAGAATGCATTATTTTTCAATCAATATTCACAAAAAATTCTGAAATATTCTATATAGCATCATCATAACCCGTGTTGTAGTTAACGGAACATATCATATTTTCCCCATTTGTACAAGAAAGTCATGATCATAATCTGAAATATAATTTGCAAAATATGTCAGACAATCAAGTTGAATGGAAATGATGCGGTCATCGGAGCTAACATATTAATTCATTAAATATAAAAAAAAAATCCCAAATATATTGAAAGTAACCGGATTTGTAACATATACTTGATACAACCGTGGTCATTCTAATGCAAAGGGGGAAGGATGGGAGGCCGGAGGTGCACATCCCCCCCCCAACAAAAATAAAATGAAAGCAAAAAAAAAAGATGGTTTTTAGCTATGGTTTGAATCATCATTTCCCTCCCTCGCACTGCACTGTATCTTTAAAATGATAAATAGTCAGTGGCTAGGTGGAATCAGCGACGATACATTATTACCTTGTGATTAAATTTATTTCACACTTTACGTGTTGTGAAATCCGGGTTCACCCACAGCCAGTACAAGATCGAAAACATCATCCGCCATAATATTGTAGTTGCAGAATTGAGATAAAACATTAAAAATAATAAAAGAAATTAGATTTACTTCAAATCATCAATGAATATTTGATAAGTTAAATATTACAGGGTTGTGCCCCCCCCCCCCCCCCCCCTTCGCTT
Organism: Pinctada imbricata; assembly: GCA_033119305.1. Lineage (NCBI taxonomy): Eukaryota > Metazoa > Mollusca > Bivalvia > Pterioida > Pteriidae > Pinctada > Pinctada imbricata. The sequence continues at coordinate 33,421,914 of VSWD01000004.1, read as the reverse complement.
TTCAAATTGTAAGTGGGGGGACGTGCCCCCACTGGGCCCCCCTCCTTCTCCCTTGCTGCTTTTAGCTCGTGATATCGATTTACTTTTGTTCCAAAATGAAAAAAAAGTTACGAAACATTAGAAAATGGAAGGACATGTACAGGCCAAATTTATCTGTAGAATCAGCTCAAATCATGATACTCCAGGGGCCTTACATTTTTCCGATTCGTTCAAAGATTCAAAATACATTCTTTGGGCCTTCCCCGGTATCCCTCCCGTAACCTCCCCCCCCCCCCAAGTCGGCACTGCGCGTCTCAAATCGGTCCGATACAAACTCCCGCTCCTCACAATGAATACGCCCCTTAATTCGGGAGTATATATAACGTACCTCAAAAAGATATAAATGGCATTATTGTCTAACCGTTTTATTCCAATTCTGAAAAAAAATGCTGGTTTTTTTACATGATTCATCTTTGTCTGGATACGCGTCCTTGATCAATTATGTTTACGGACTTGTATGGAACCGTTTGAAGTACCAGAACAATACGCTAGCATTTTTTTTTTTTTTTTTGCTTTTTCTTTTTTTTTTTTTTTTTTTTTTTTTTTTTTTTTTTTTGTTGCTGTTTTTTTTTGGGGGGGGAGGGGGTTGTTGTTGTTTGTTTTTTGGCATAATCGGATTTTTTGGTTTTAAATAGGGGGGGGGGGTCACTGTTTGCGTAAATGATAAATATTCAATCAATAATGAACGAAAAAAATAAAATAAAATACAGAAGATCATATCCACCACATTTCTTTCTTTTTTTTTTTATCATCGTTAGAACTTGAAAATATTACGAAGCATACATATTCTAGTAAAACTGACTTTAAACTGAGTGTTTGTATTGCAATTATGCATATGCATATTATGCATATGTTTGTTTCGAAATGTAGGACAATCAAACATTTATAGATTTAGGGGCTAGGAAAGGAGTTTTTTATTGAATATTTTATTTTTATTGAAATATTTACTGAAGTATTTACTTGAGACTATATTCGGTTAGCTTGTTTGAGAGAAAGAAAGCTTGTAAAAGAATTGGGAAAGAAGAAACTAATTAATGAACGACACGAACATTTTATGAAATAATCTACTATCCAAATGTCGTTATATTCAAGAGTCAACTTTTGTTATGAATTCGTCCTCCTCGCTTTCGCGGGACAATAAATAAAATGTATTTTCGATAAAGGCCGGTTTGTTCTCTCTTTGAAAAGGCGTAATAAATGCTAATTATCTATTATGAGAAAATTTCTATCTTGTAAAAAATAAAGTATTGTAAGAAATAATAATTTTCCTAAAATAATATAAACATATACTAGTATATACGCAGTATCTTTTGAAATTTAGCGATACGAATAGCAATGAAATATATAAGTACCAAAGCCATGACATTGACATCTGAAGAACCGAGCATACACTACTCCTCTACGCTTGGTTGATCACACAGTAGTCCGTGAGATAGATGATTGACAGCTGGCCCGAATCGGTCAAAGGCGGGGCTTAGAATAGACGTTGTACAACTGTACCTGTACTGAGTGACCATACGTGCATTATTTAAGTTGGAGATTGAAACCGTTACGTCATTTATTTCATCAACTCTGATTACATTAGATCATCTGACAGATATTTAAAGTCTAGGATTTAAATAAAAAGAATCGATTCTAACAGATGAAAAAAACCCAAACAAAGAATCCCTTTCCTAAAAACAGAAAAAAAGTCGTATCGTAGCTGAAATGTATATATATCTCTCCACGATTAATAATTTATCCAATGCTTTTTGGCTATTGAACTTCATTTAATACCTTGTAATGTTTTTCTTCCTTTCTGCAATGCAATTATTTTGTTATGTATATCACAAATATTTAGTACATATCTACGTCTAAACATGCAAACAATTTTATATACAGTCTGCTCTTTTTTTCCTCGATAGCGAGGAGACAATAATTGCATTATTTCGATGAGTTTAAAATCATAGAAATCGCCTTTCTTTTTATTTTATCTTTTTTATTTCTTTCTTCTCTGTCAAAATAAGGGACAGTTCTTTGGAGTGACTTTGGCGGTAGATAACACTCCGACGGTATTTACGTAGACGTACATTGTATTCATAATAACAAGTACGGCATGAATTAAATGTACATTTGCACACCTTCTAACCATACGGTGCATATAAAAAGAATATTAACAGAGATGTATTCACTGGGTGCAGAAGCGGCATTCGGCCTCCTCTTATGCTGGAAGTGACCCATCCTCCAAACCATGTATTTTGTAAAATTTTCAGCAAGTTCTGATTGAAATCAACAAAAAAGGCGGTACTGGATCCGCCAATGAAAAAAGATATAAATACATTTAGTATTCGACAATCAATATAAAAGCCAACACACAAAAAAATCGCATGATGATTTTAAGAATCGTACGTTAGTTATAAACATGTACGTTGCTGATTTAAAAAATGAATGTCATTAATTCTTTTATCATTTGTTTATAACAAACAAAAGAACATAAAAAACGAATAACGCATAATAGAAAACGATTAACGAATAACGCTTAACGAAAAACGGATAACGATAAACGATAAACGGATAACGGATAACGAAAAACGGATAACGATTAAAACGAAACGATTCCTACAACGTTAAACGTTACCGTTCGTTTTTCCTTCATCGTTATGCGTTATGCGTTCGTTACATCTGGGTCGTTAATCGTTTCCGTTCGTTTATTGCTTGTAAGATAACGTTGTCGGTACTGTATGATAAAAACTTTAACAGAGGACCCCAAAATTATCATATTTAGCTTCCAATTTTCAGAGTTTTTATAACCAAAAGTGCCGTAACGTAATTCACAAAAATTATTTTAAAGTTTTATTTTCCATGAAATAATTATGGTTAACTTAACAATTCCTTGCCGATCAATTGCTCTGTAGACCTTCAAACAGGATCTGAATCTATGCTAGATCAAAATATATCACAAACTTGAATCATCTGGCATGTTTTAACATACTTCAAATAGAACATCTTACAGACAAGAAAAGCAAAGTGTTTTTGTACATAAAGCTACTTTATATTAGTGTATTCCTTTCGTATTTTAAAACTGGTTCTATCTTCCATATCATCTTTTGTATACATCTGTGTGATTCAGTATTACTCTGTGCAATCACTGTCCTCTGTAATCAATCAAGATACCCAAAAGTGAATTACGTTACGCAGCGTGAATTACGTTATGGCAGGAATTCTCGCTTGTTTTGGAAACTTCAGCATTATCTGATGACTATTTTTCTCAATACACATACGTATGAGATACATTCAAATATTTCAACTACAAACTTTATAAAATAACGTGCATAATGAAGAATATTGTGATTAAAAAGAATGCCTACTGGCTAAATAATGGTAAATTGTATAAATTTGACATTTTAAATAGTGTTTCTGCCCACAAACTAAGTTTTATCACTAGCTAGCATGTCTGAAAGTAAAATAATTGCCATAAATCCCATCTAGACACCCCAGGAATGGATATTACTCTGAATTTAGTATCTACTACGTAACGTAATTCACCGTAACGTAATTCACCGTCATGTTTTTTTTCTGTGTTTATTATCTGCCTCTCCGTACGTAAGGGAGCTTTAATCAAATTGTGATTGTCTTTATATAAAGGCATAAGCACCCGATTACGACATGACCATAGTAATGCATTCTGCGATTCTTATCACAGTAAAAGCTGCGTAACGTAATTCACAAAATAAGTGAATTTTTCAGAAAATAAGAAATGAAAGGATTTTTTTTCCTAAAATGTAACGAATGTAAAACATTCAATGAAAAACTATTAAAGTTTGGTCTATTACAAGTTAGAAAAGTATTGTTATGATATTATATAGTTCTAATTTTAACTCATCCTAGATCTCCAAAGATGGTAACGTAATTCACCGTAAATCTTGTGACAATAGAGTTTAGTATAATTCAGAGTGAAATACTATAAAGCGTATGAACTGAACTTGATTTTTTAAAATACTGATATTACTTTTATTAAAATATGTGCTAAATATTTTGAATTTAATACATTTTCGCGTCACTGACAACCCCTTCTATCATACGCCTCAGTTTGTGACATGCATTTTTTGACAAATACTACCCTTATATGATAGAAAAATCCACATATATCGAGTTCAAAGGTAACCATAAGGCATATGGAGGAATAGCAACTAATGCAAGTAAAAAGTAAAAGCAAAAAAATCTTTCCATGGTTCAATGTTTCTTTCAAAAATGTCTTGTGACACAGTTTTTGCGTATTGGCGCAACTTAACTGATTTTGAATGTAAAGATAATGATTTTCTTCAAAATGCAATGAAGAGGTTCATGTTGGTCGACATATACTCTTCTATGTTCTGTGTTATATACTAAAAATGTCCTTGTCTGTTTATTGTATACATGTCTGCGGTGTTAAAAAAAAAAAAAATAAATAAAAAAAGAGGTTCATGTATATAAACTATTTACTACATACATGTACATTGTATATACATGTATAATGTACCCGTATTCAAATCATTATTAACTAGAAATTCACCACTATAGCAGAAACAATGAACTGAGGGTTCAACAAATGTCAGACTTCTCATCTGCTGACAGACTTACATTACATTATCATGATTGTTACACTACAACATTACAATCATGGTTCCCTACACAGTGCTTGAACAATCATTTATTATGACGTTGAATTGATTAAGTCCACGAGCAAGTGTGATGTTGGACATTTTGGGATCCCTCAATAATAATATACCCTGGATCACACACTTACCACCACGGACATCCAGCTGACGGCACCAAGATAAATGGCCGCTCCCATTGTACCAAGGGTAGCTAATCCATACAACACACAATACAGGAATCGTCTACAATCGCAACCAGAAACAATCAGATTGTCTAATAGTATCTTACATTAGAAAAAAGTTTAAATAGGCCAAAATGTAATACTTAATTCAATGAAACAAAATCAATACAAGTTCAACTTGACATTTTTTTTCAAATTTACTGCAACAGTAATTTTCATGTATCATGCATCAAAGCTTTGGAAAATATGAAAAAAAAACCCCAAACTTCCAATGATGCAAAACATTGGTTTATTTTTGTAGAATGACAAAATAAATTATGTTTGATATTGTTTTTAATTTTACACATGTATTGTCATCATTAAAATCAGCTTAAAAAGAAAGAAAATATAAAAAAAATAGCCATTTGAAAATTAAATGCATCTTCTTTTCAAGACACTCACAAGTGTGTATTATTTCCTACGTATCCTCCAATACGTGTGTACGAGGGGCGGAAAAATATGCCACCCACAAATACGACAGCTGTCCATACAAATGCGTAGAAATAATTGGTCAGTAAGGTCAGGCAGGTGGTCAGGAAATGGATATACAGCAGGGTCTGTAGTACAGAAGAATGAATTATCAACTTAAGTTTTAAAATACATGTGATCTTTTTCATATGTGAAAACTCTAAATCAAAGGATTGTAGAGGTAAGAGCTTCAGTCACTCATTAATATTTTTTTAAACTTCTTCAAGCTGACTGGTCTGAAATTGAGGTTTTCAACATTTATGCATCCAACTACGAAATGTAACCAAATAGCAATATGTGTATTACTCTTAAAAGATTTAACTTTATTAATATTTTTTGAATTTAAGAATGTTATCCCCCCCCCTTCCCCCTCATGTTCAACTTAGAAATAACCAATTTTGAAAAAAAAAAAACCTGACCCTAACACATTAATTTCTAATATTAATCTCATTAAGCAGTCCAAGAGAATACTTAAAACAGTAATATTACTAAAAACAATAATATAACTTAATTTGGAGTTGTCTTTCTTGGAAATTTATCTCTTTATATTACTGTAAACAATAATACTATTTAGACAGTCAGTTCGCTCTTATACCAGTGGATTCGGGGAGAAATGAGGGTTGTTAGGAATTGTATCTCATTCAAATGTACACTGAAAAATTATTCAAAATATCAGGAAAATTTTTTTCCGTAAGATTTTTGAGGAAAATATGATATCAGAAAGAAGAAAAAGGGAAAAATAGGTTCCAAATGGACATAATTTTCACTTTTAAGTGAAAAAAATTGTTCATATAAAATTAATTTGTTGTTGAATGAAAGAATTGTATGATAGAAACTGTGCTTGTAGCTTTAAACTTTGCTTTGTCTATATTACAGAAAAATGTAATATAGTGTGACAACATTACTGTTTTCAATAATATAAGGGATTATTTATAACAGTAATATTACAGCTTTAAGTAATATTACTGTTTTTGGTATTCTCCTGGACTGTTAAGTATTCTCATTCGTATGTTTCCAATCATAACTTTACCTCTAAATCTTTAAGGAGTTTTTCTCTCAGGCAGAACTGTTTGACCTCTTTATACAAAGCGGCCTTGACATCTGTTGTCTGATTGGGTGCAAGTTCAAGGTTCAAGGTCGAGGTACTGGACAAGGATCTGAGGTCAAGGGATGACTAGAATTGAAAAAAAGATATATATTATACATGTTATACACATGTTTTAACAGGATAATATTTAATCTTTCCCATCAAATTGACCCTCTGGAATGCGGGAAAAATTTGAGAAATTCCATGATGTCACAATGCAATTTTGATGTTTGTCACCGAGGTTCGAAGCTTGTTTGTCCCAGGTAAAATCATTGTGACGTCACATTTTGCATTTTTTTCCCGCAATCGGAAGGGTCAATTACAAAATCAACGTTTAAATAAAGGGATTGAAAAATGCTGACACATGACATTTTCTGACAGCTTTTTTCATTATTTGATATGTTATCAGGATGTATTCTAAAGAAAAAGCCTGACACACCCAGTGATGTCAAAATCTTTTTCACTCCTGTCAGATATTTCAGATATTTTGTCAGTCTTGACAATGAAAAGTACTGCAAACTTTTGTCAATCCAAAAGAATTTTTGTCAGAAATTTTCTTCGGACTGACACTTTTCGACATCTCTACACGCCATTGAAATACATGCATCAGGCATGATGGTAATACAATGATATATTCGCTTATTTTCAAGTAATACCGGTATTATCATACAGTTTAACACTAGATATCATAAAAAATTTTCAATACTTTCATAGCCACAATGAGAAACATAATACATCCAGACAGTGCGTTCAAAAAATGACGTCTCAATGGAAAATTTTATTCAGCCAAATTATGTGGTACTGTCTGGTGTCTATACAGATATAGCCTAGGTTCAGAATGGTCACAGTTATTACCTGAAAAATGGACTTTAGATTTTGCAATGCAATCAGTAGACAAATACTGATATAGTAAAGACTGGCAATACAAAAAACACTTACATGTATGAAACAAACTCTGAAATAAATGTTATTTAAACATGAAATACAAATTATCTTACATCACTTCTTTTTGCCAGTGGTATCATCTTAACCACGGCATTATCTGTGATTTCATAGTCGTCCAATGTGAAGGCGTCTCGTAGGAACTGTCCCTTGTAGCGTAGTCTGAACTGGACGTCCTCCTTACCGATCTCATGTAGCGTGTGGAGGAGATGTGCACGTACTCTGGCCACTTTGTCATCTTGCTTTACCAGAGTTACAAAGGTGCGATGCTGAAAGAATAAGCAAAACAATATTTCAATGCTAGAAATTTTGAATGTGCCCTACATGTAAATGTTAACAATTTGGTCTTTTCAAAATACAGAGTTACTTCCCATTTGTGCAGGTATCTGACATCAACGCAATGTGACGTAATCAAATTCTATGGAAATCAGCATTAAATTCAGGAAAATAGGGTTACATAATATGAGGTTTTCAAAGGAATTTAATGACGTCACAATGCTTTTACGTCAGATACCTGCACAAATTGAACACAGGACGGTAAAATCCAAAAGATGGAATTAGCTGTCATAATACAGAATGTATAAAGTTATTGCAGGTTCCAAATTGGTATTGAACTGTGGCCTTTGGATTACAAGCCTGAGCAGAGCGTTACCGAGTGAGATAAATGATCAACCCGAATGTGCTCAGTCATTGAACACTCTGAACTATTGTAACACCCATTCCACTATACATTTAGCATCCTACATGTATTGTACAAATGTTACATCTTGATGTATTTCTGGATGCTTTGTATAGAGCTGTCATTGAAATATACCCTTGGAATCAGGGTCCCAATTTCAACACGCTCAACAATATTTTTATCATAAATTTGATTGTCATGCCATGTGCATGATGTGACTGGCATTTATACTTTATTCAAAATTCTTTTATTCAATATACAGTGTCTGCCAAATTCATCAGATTGTTGGACCCATGACCCGCCAGACAATTTTTTTATCATGTTATTTGGTGCGATGCTTGTCATTTCAAGCTGGACCAGATTGTTCCATGTAGGATCATTTGGAGCAAAAGTTTTGTCTGTTCATTTGGTTCGAAAGTACCCAACAATTGTTCGAAAAGTTTTTGGGTTAAAAAAATTGTGAGGTCAATAAAAATTTTTTCAGGTCGAACTCAGAAAAGGTTGAAAGTTCAAAAGGTCGAGAAGACTGCAGTCGAAAGAGAATAAAGTCGAAAGTACATGTACTGGTAATCGGGCGAGGTATCATCCCTTGCTCACAAACCCTTTCCTCAATACAAACTTTTTCCTCTATAAGTCTATATATTAAAAACCCATGGGATGTCACTTCCTGTATAATTGCTAAATAACTCTTTTGTAGATGATCGTTGCTTCAACTTCAAGCGATCTGCATGGCGCATCTTTTAGGATGAATTTTTGATTTGGATATGTTTTATACATTCGTCTTGAAATAACAAAACCAAAAATTGTATCAATAATAGGCTGTGGGTTCAGCCTGTTAGAAGGAAAAAAGAGAAAGCCATGATCATGTACATGTACAAAGAGATTGTCCGCCCTTGGGTTTTAAATAGACTTATATCATAGAGGAAAGGGTTTGTCAGACCAAGTGATGATACTTCGATCATCTCAGTGTGACGAACCACAAATTTGTGGACACTAGTGATGAGCAATCGGGAAAATTTTACAATCCATTATTGGGCACTATTGGAGACTAACTATCAAAACTATCGAAATGTTCAAAACAACTATAAGATAAACCTATCATGTATGGCTATTTGAACAAATGAGACTGATTTAGATAAAATTCAAAAGATTCTGGCTATCCAAAACAATGAATTACACGAGCAATGATGTTATATGATAGAGGTCGGCATTTTTGTGGGTGTTGCACGTAACAAATTCGATCTTAGCCATTTCTAGTTTCTCGAGCCTTCTTCCTTTTCTGGTTGAACGACAATCGATATACAATTTCACTATCAATAATCGAAAATTAAAGGGGTTTCAGCAATCCACTATCAAAAGTTGGCAACTATCATCATGCATCACTACTGGTCGGGCACATATTATCGCCACTTTTTTCAACATTGCTCTAAAATTATTTCTTTATGAAATTTGATGAAACTTGCACAGAAGGATGAGGAACCCTTGAAACACATTTCTTCCAACTTTTATGAAAACCTGACGATTGGTTCTTGTTTACCGGTGCTCAGTGAATTAAGGGTAACAAAAAGTTTTAAAGAAGGGAGGGTACATATTATCGCCACCCCTATCTATTCTTGCTGAAAATCATAAACTTTTTCGACAAAGTTTGAATCTTTGAACTTTCTTGTTTTCGTCAGTGAAAAATTTGTACAAAAAAATTCAAAAACAAAAGAGATACAGACAGATGAAGAGACCTACCCTTTCCCCAGAGTGGCGGGGGAAATACATTCAAATTTACCGACTTTCTATCATAACTTTCAGTATTTGCAGGTCATGGAATTATTTGAAATTTTGTATACTGTTTCATATTTCAGAGATGTAATTGAGGTGAAAAAATTAAATTTCTACATCAACAATATGCACAGATATAAATGAAGTGGTGATAATATGTGCCCGGCAATAATATGTACCCGACCAGTAGCAGAGTCACTGAATTAAATTTTCTTTATGATTAAGATATATATATGGGTCTTAAGAATTGATGACTATATATAGGTGAGTGTAGAGAGTAATGTATGGAGGGGGATTAGGGTCACAATGCTATTTGACTTGCTTACATGCTTCATTCTATGTTGCTTCATTCAATGTTTGATTATTCCATGTTCATTTGTCTTGCTTTTCATTTCAAATTGACTTTATCTTTCTTCTTTGTGTAATTTTGCTACCCTGCATTTTACATTTGTCCTTCGTCAATGCATAACTGTCATTATACCATGCGTTATGACATCCTTCTTTCTGCCATTATCCTTTCGTCTTAATGCTATTATTGCTTCGTCAATGCTAACTTCAATTTGATACCAGATGGCGCTTCGCGCGACCGCATGTGCCCGTTCCTTGAAATGAACTTTGAAACATCCCCTGTCGTTAGAAATTTCTTTTAAATTCTACTACAGTATCGTTCGAAAAGTAATTATATTATCACACGAGAGGACAGAAGTAGATTGGCTGTATGAATGTTTGAAAAATATTTTGAAGTAATTAGTAAATATTTGATTTTGTATGCATAAGATTTTTGTAAGTTTTAATCATGACTATAAACCACCCATTTGTAGGAAGAATCTCTGTGGAGTAGCGGTTATCACGTTGGCCTCAGGAAATTATGTTGCATCATTCCGAGTGGGTTCGAAACCCGGACGAGAATACATTTTTTTCCTTTTGTCAATTCTAAGTATAATGTAACTTGTCCATGTTGTCCATCTGCCCAGAAGAGGATGTAGAAAATAATTGGGGGTACTTATAAAATAAAATGTTTTTATGCAATTTTTCAGTTTTTATAGGGGGGGGGGGGGGGGTCATTGTTTTGGAAAAAAATATGGCGGGCAACTGTACATTATCATTATTCAGTTGAAATAAAAAATCATTTTTATTACAAAACTTTGCAAACGCTTCGATGGCTCACTATCGTCGCTTGCAAGTCTTCTATAAAAAGTCATAATTTTAATTATTTGCCTTTTATGCCCGTCAATGTCGTTTCTGTACCATAAGTCGGTTGATTCTTGCATAAAAAGATAAAACTTCTATAATAATTGACTTTGAAGTATGGACTTATGAAGGTCAATGTTCAAGGTCAATCCTTGCAAGCATCAAACGCTTGCATTTCAATCTTAACCTTGATCTTGGGTCGAACAACAGTGGCGGATTTAGTTGATGCTCATGCACAGACCCAATATTTTCCCGACAAAAACAGGTACATCAGTAAAATCAGTATTATCGGCAAAATTCGCCCCTTGAACTCCGGCAAAGGGGGCGCTGGATCCGCCACTGAACAAGAAGAATCTGACAAGTTTGCCATGCTGCAATCTAATTAAAATTATATCTTCCTTGCGCTCCTAACACGGAGTATAGGAACACAATAAAGGTCTAAATTTTGGCCATTTTTGAAAAAGGCTGTGAATGACACTGAACTGTTTTTGTGCCACGTTCCTGAGCAGGCGTAGTCCTGGACCAACGGCCTAGCTCTGCCTGAAAAAGTGGAGGGGCACAACATCCCAAAATTTCTAACAAGCAAACAAAAAATAAATAAATAAATAGAAAAAAAATGAAAAAAAAAAAAAAATAAAAAAGGGGGGGGGGGGGGGGGGAGAGATTTAAAAAAAAAAATAATAAGGGGTTTCATGTTCTGTGTGCACAAATTTTAACATTTCTGGTGCAATACTAAATTTCAAGTACATTAATAAATGTCTGGCGAGCGGTAGCGAGCCAGGAATTATTTTTAGAAAAATATTGACTTATAATAAAATACTTTCTATACCCTCTATCGTTACATGTAATACTATTCTATATAAATTGAGTTGATTGTCTTATGGATCAGAATAGCTAAATTATTCAGAAAGTCCATAAAGAACTGGCGAGCGGTAGCGCTGCCCCCGCTGCCCCCCCCCCCCTTCTCCTACGCCCTGCTTGTCCTGGACAACAGCTTGGAGTAATTTTGGCATACAGAGATGTCAAAAGGTAAATTTCCAAGGTCAAAATTATGAAAGGAGACTAGAAACTGCATTATTGACTGAATCAGTGGGGCCGGGGGTGTTGATCTCTAGGTTCGATCAGTGTAGGACGCGCGGCAGTTTCAATTTATCTAGAATTTTTCGATATGAAATACCGCCTTTCCCACGATATCTCAGAAAAAAACGGACTTTTCCCACTCACAATTCAGAAAAAATTATTCAGCCGATGGGATTCGAACCCACGCGGGAAAGAAAAAGCAATATAGTTCCGGCTCGCTACCCATTGAGCCACGAAGTCATTGAATTATAATGGAAAAGTTGGAGCTTTTGAATCCTCAAATGGCTATTACTGTGTAAAGAAAAAAAAACCAAACAAACAAGCAAGCAAACAGAAAAGGCCCAAATATTTATCCTCTAATGATTTCTTTTTTTGTTCAAATATTTCCATCGGCTTTTGTTTTTTCCGCTATTCATACATTTGTAAATCATTTTTCCAAGTAGTAGTACTGCAACAGGGGACGTCTCAAAGTTCATTTCAAGGAACGGTCACGAACGGAGCGCCACCTGGTATCAAAATTGAGGTTAGCATTGACGAAGGAATAATGGCATTAGGACGAAAGAATGATGGCACAAGGAAAGATGTCATAACGCATGGTAGAACGACAATTATGCATTGACGAAGGACAAATATAAAATACACGGAAGCAACATTGCATAAAGAAGAAAGACAAATGCAATAAAGTCAATTTGAAATGAAAGCAAGACAAATGAACATGGAATAATCAAACATTGAATGAAGCAACATAGCATGAAGCATGTAAGCAAGTCAAATAGCATTGTGACCCTAATCCCCCTCCATAGTAATGGAGGGATCTGTGACGATTTGTAGGGGAATGCAACCCAAAGTTGTAAAAAATTGGTCGAATTTCCTCTGATCTGAATTAGATGCGCAGATATTTGTGACTAAAACAATTAAAACTAAGAAAAGATCAAGCATTGATATCTAATTCGTGTTGTGTTTAATATTTCTTACCGGGAAAGCTTTGCTTTCAATATAAATGATCATTTTTTCGAAGAAAATCGAAAGGGCAAGTGCCCTTTGTTTACATTGTATCCCTGGATATGACGTAATGCGAAATTCGATTCCAAGTCGATTCGTACAAATTACGTTTCGGCTTGTTAGTACTGCGCTGAACGTGACTGAGAAATAAAAGACAAACAAACAAAAATGTTATTATTTTTTCTTTCTTTCTGTTTGGGCACCTGGCAACCCTCTATTGGGTCAGTTGGCTGTATTGATGTTATATGTTATGATCGCTGAGCGATATAAGTCCCCTACCGGCGGCATATATTCATGCAACTCTGCCTATGATTACTCTTCAATTAAACATATATGAGTTTTAATTAAACTTACTGTCTGTGCAGCTCAGTTCTGAGTTTTTTTTTCTTCTGCTTTATCGATTCGAAAAAGAGGTCAAGACTGACGAAAGTTGAACTTGCTCTGTAACTATCCAAGACTAAGCTGAGTATCAAATTTTACCTGAATATCTCTATTTGTTGCAGAAAAAAAATCTGGAAAACTCACAAAAACTGAATTGTGCAAGTCATCAAGGGGCATAACTCCTGGAAAAATAGGTCAAGCGTGACAAAAGTCGAACTTGCTCTGTCGCTATCCAAGACCAAGCTGAGTATCAAATTTTACCTGAATATCTTCATTTGTTGCAGGAAAAAGTCTGGAAAACTGACAAAAATTGAATTTTGCAAGTCATCAAGGGGCATAACTCCTCGAAAAATAGGTCAAGCGTGACGAAAGTCAATCTTGCTCAGTTACTTTCCAAGACCAAGCTGTATCAAATTTCACCTAAATATCTCTATTTGTTGCAGAAAAAGTTCGAAAAACTGACAAAAACTGAATTTTCCAAGTCATCAAGGGGCATAACTCCTCGAAAAATAAGTCAAGCGTGACGAAAGTCCAACTTGCTCTGTAACAATTCAAGACCAAGCTGTGTAGCAAATTTCACCTGAATATCTCTTATTTGTTGCAGAAGAAAGTCCGGAAAACTGACAAAAACTGAATTTTCCAAGTCATCAAGGGGCATAACTCCTCGAAAAATAGGTCAAGCGTGACAAAAGTCAAACTTGCTCTGTAACTATCCAATACCAAGCTGTGTATCAAATTTCATCTGAATATCTCCATCCATTGCAGAATAAAGTTCGAAAAACTGACAAAAACTGAATTTTCCAAGTCATCAAGGGGCATAACTCCTCGAAAAATAGGTCAAGCGTGACGAAAGTCAATCTTGCTCTGTTACTTTCCAACCAAGCTGTGTATTAAATTTCACCTAAATATCTCTATTTGTTGCAGAAAAAGTTCGAAAAACTGACAAAAACTGAATTTTCCAAGTCATCAAGGGGCATAACTCCTCGAAAAATAAGTCAAGCGTGACGAAAGTCCAACTTGCTCTGTAACAATTCAAGACCAAGCTGTGTAGCAAATTTCACCTGAATATCTCTTATTTGTTGCAGAAGAAAGTCCGGAAAACTGACAAAAACTGAATTTTCCAAGTCATCAAGGGGCATAACTCCTCGAAAAATAGGTCAAGCGTGACAAAAGTCAAACTTGCTCTGTAACTATCCAATACCAAGCTGTGTATCAAATTTCATCTGAATATCTCCATCCATTGCAGAATAAAGTTCGAAAAACTGACAAAAACTGAATTTTCCAAGTCATCAAGGGGCATAACTCCTCGAAAAATAGGTCAAGCGTGACGAAAGTCAATCTTGCTCTGTTACTTTCCAACCAAGCTGTGTATTAAATTTCACCTAAATATCTCTAATTGTTGCAGAAAAAAGTTCGAAAAACTGACAAAAACTGAATTTTCCAAGTCATCAAGGGGCATAACTCCTCGAAAAATAAGTCAAGCGTGACGAAAGTCCAACTTGCTCTGTAACAATTCAAGACCAAGCTGTGTAGCAAATTTCACCTGAATATCTCTTATTTGTTGCAGAAGAAAGTCCGGAAAACTGACAAAAACTGAATTTTCCAAGTCATCAAGGGGCATAACTCCTCGAAAAATAGGTCAAGCGTGACAAAAGTCAAACTTGCTCTGTAACTATCCAATACCAAGCTGTGTATCAAATTTTATCTGAATATCTCCATCCATTGCAGAATAAAGTTCGAAAAACTGACAAAAACTGAATTTTCCAAGTCATCAAGGGGCATATAACTCCTCGAAAAATAGGTCAAGCGTGACGAAAGTCAATCTTGCTCTGTTACTTTCCAACCAAGCTGTGTATTAAATTTCACCTAAATATCTCTATTTGTTGCAGAAAAAAGTTCGAAAAACTGACAAAAACTGAATTTTCCAAGTCATCAAGGGGCATAACTCCTCGAAAAATAAGTCAAGCGTGACGAAAGTCCAACTTGCTCTGTAACAATTCAAGACCAAGCTGTGTATTAAATTTCACCTGAATATCTCTTATTTGTTGCAGAAGAAAGTCCGGAAAACTGACAAAAACTGAATTTTCCAAGTCATCAAGGGGCATAACTCCTCGAAAAATAGGTCAAGCGTGACAAAAGTCAAACTTGCTCTGTAACTATCCAATACCAAGCTGTGTATCAAATTTCATCTGAATATCTCCATCCATTGCAGAATAAAGTCTGGAAAACTGACAAAAACTGAATTTTCCAAGTCATCAAGGGGCATAACTCCTCGAAAAATAGGTCAAGCGTGACGAAAGTCAAACTTGCTCTGTAACTATCCAAGACCAAGCTGTGTATCAAATTCCATCTGCATACATTTGTATCTCCATCCGTTGCAAAAAAAAGTTCGGAAAACTGACAAAAACTGATTTTTCCAAGTCATCAAGGGGCATAATGCATTTTTAACTCCTCGAAAAATAGGTCAAGCGTGACGAAAGTCGTACTTGCCCTGTAACTATCCAAGACCAAGCTGTATTTCAAATTTCATCTTAATATCTCCATCCGTTGCAGAAAAAAGTCCGGAAAACTGATATTCTTACAGACGGACATTCGGACGGAGGGACAGACGGACAGATAGATCGAGATGAAACTAAGAGTCCCCTTCGGCGTTGCCGGTAGGGGACTAAAACAAAGGCAGTGTCTCCCTCCATGTAATATTGAATTTCTTCAAGATAAAAAAAAAAAAAAAAAAAAAAAAAAAAAAAAACAACTTTGTCGGACAAAAAGTCAGAGGAAAAGGAGTTAACTTGGTCTTTCTTTGTCTGAGTTGCTATTTAATTTAGACATGGAGGGATTTTCACTTCATTGACATAATTAAAAAAGAGACAAATAGCAATATACAAAGTGACTAATGCATAATCGAAATTCTAGAAAAATTATAATATACATATTTCATAAGGTTAAGTCCCGATTCCCCTATTGTTGTCATAATATTTCGAAAATTTAACATGTTGTATTGGAAATCATTCATTTTGATAATATTTTGCCGTCAGCATTTCAAAGATTTTCCCTGGCTTGCTTCCTCTTACCAGAAATTATTACATACGTTATTTATAAACGATACAACCCATATTACCTGGTTTAGAGATACGAATAGAGGATTTTATTCCAATTTTGAAAAAATAAACCATTCGCTCGCTGTCGAGCGCCATTAATTTTGTTGTATCTACATATTAGAACTAACAATCATTAATCGACTACTATGATGTGACAATTCAAGTTTTTAAGCTTCTTGCTAGATTGTGCTTGCCAAGCATCTGTAGGTTTTATTTATATTAGAAACAAAACTTACAATCATTAATCAAGGACTTTAATTTTTGGTGTGGATTCAGATGACGAGGACATTAGTTACAAATGACGTCTAGATAATTGCCTAAAAAAACTTTAAAATGGATGAATGTAAATAAATAAAATAATAAATAAATAAGTAAATAAATAAATAAATAAATAAATAAGTAAATAACTAACTAACTAAATAAATAAATAAATAAATAAATAAATAGATATTTCTTATGTTATATACAACATGTACAACGGATTGATTACAGAAACAGTCTGGTGCATAAAAAACGGATTTCTGTAAGTTTGACGATGACATAATTTTTCTGCAATTTCTTCAAAATAACGTGTAATCGTCGATTCTTTACACCAACCAAACGTCCCCAGCACAGTCTCGAAAAATCGTTTATTTCTAGTAGATCCCCCTAATTAATATAAGCTGAAGTTCCCTAACATCCGGGACATTAGATTAATTGCTCTTGATTCGTCATCCATGCCAGAAGGATGAGGATTGCTCAAGGTCAAATGCTGTTTTTTTTTTCTTGAGAAATTAACCAAATTTTGTATTTAAATACGGCAAACTATAGAGTGAGATTTTACTGTAATCGTCACTGTCATTTGCATTCTGTTTCCACCAATTTGTAGAAGAATTTTTCGCCCATCGATTAAAATCAAAATATCAAAATGCACAGGATTTTTTTTTTTTTGAGAATTAGTTATGCGCATACACCACCATGCCTCATGTCTATTCAGTCATTTTTTACATGTATATATATGACCGATTTCCATCATTTGCAAAATGAATTTATTTAAAAAGAAGCTTAAAAAATAAAAGATGAATTCTAGTCATTCCTCAAAAAAAAAAAAAAAAAAAAAAAAACTACCGAAAGCAGTGATGCCCCTGAATGACAAATGGTGGGATCCAGAATCTTTTTCCGGGAGGGGGATTTGAGCCTTTGATTTAAGGCAAGTCATTTCTGATTCAAATAATTTGATTATTCAACGATTTCACGAAAACCATATAGTTTATAGGATTCATGTCATTTAATCATTAAATGAAGGAAAATTAATTGGTCGCTGTAGAAAATCTAGATTTTTGCTTATTTGGAAGAAACGGTTAAAAATGAAAAATGCTGGATTTGATACTAAACTATCAAATTTGTAACGAAAATACATTAAAAAAAAAAATTCCAGATGGAAGAGGGGGGGGGGGGGCGGACGTCCCCTCTTGATACACGACCGATTCGTGATTGCAATAAGCGACGTCGGTTTAGCTTTTCTTTATGTTGGCAAACATATCCTTGATCAACATTGATCGCTGTGTTAATTTGTCGATCCTTCACTTAACCCATGTCACATACATGCTGAAGTGCAGTAAATATTTAAACATGTTTTCTAAATCAATTGGAAGAGCAACTTTGACAATAGAAAACCATAGAAGCAGAACGGTGTATATATAGTACACGAAGAATGAGGTAGAAGCAATTTAAACCAACTTAGCTAGACTGACAAAATAAGGAAGTTTAAAAAGTAGAAACTGGAGAATGACGCGATTACCCAACCTTAAAGATTTATAATTGCGAGTTCCAGAGTACCAGAACACAAGACTAGAGGCAAATATGTCTAATATTCTGGAGGTTATCTTTCTCCTTTGTTTTTCAGTCTTTATGGCAAATTTTGGACCTTGTAGTTCATGTGAGTATACATGTATAACATTTTATTTTATTTGTAGTGCCAGTTTACATTGTCGATGCTCCATTTTTTTGCGACGGAATGTTTAAATGCCTTGCATATTTTGAATTCTACATGTACAACTGTCTCGAAATGACTTTAATATTATTATTTTTCTTAAATTTTAAAGATATACATTTGGTTTCTGGCAAAACCTTTTGCTTATATGAATAACATTTCCGTTTGTAATAGATCGAAGTTATGGGTTTTCAAAAATATTGATTGAAATGAAATTAAAAAAAAAAAAAAAAGGGGGGGGGGGGCTGTTGATTGTTTTCAAAAACGTCTTCTCTTGGAGCGATTTCAGATCTGATAAATACACTTTTTTTTAAAGACTGAAAACGTTTACAACACCCACTTCCTGGTTACAGTTACATGTAAATGGACGAAACAGCGCCTGGATTACTTACATGTAAATTACACAAATTAATATAATGTCATTTATAAATATATATATATATATCATGTATCAAGAACAATAGATAATGATCAAAACCAATCAATTAAAATAAGATCTTCTTCTCTCTTGGAGAAACGTTTCTGCAAGAGAGGTGAAGATCTGATTTTAATTAGATTGTAATCAAAACGTGCATATACCTACTCATGTCTATATTGGCCTTTTGTTCTATGACATATTTGATATATCAAAACATTCAAACATGTATTATGACCGTATTAATATAGTCATAATGCATGTTTAAATGTTTTCTGTACTAATTTTCAAATATGTCATAGGACACTATCTAAATCTTTTTCTTCTTTTAGGGATGATATTTTAAATCGGTGGGAGGTGGGAAGGGAGTCTTTCATATTGAAACAAATTGTACATAATTATAAAACGGGGAAGATAAAACTGGAAGGGGATCCTAATTCATCCTTCTCTAGCATGCTTGCCTACCAATGTTACAGTGATATTTCATTATGGATATTTTGTTTAACGTCCCAGCGGGTACCTTTTCAGAGAATTTCTCAGACACCCCCCCCCCCCCACACACACACACAGAGAGACAAACATGCATGTTTCAGTGAAAGAAATCTGTAAATGAACTTGAATATCACATGAAATGCATAATCAGGCGATAAAAGTCTAAGTGATTTTTTTTTAAATCAAAGTCAAAATTAATCACTTTATTTGAAGAAAAATATTTTTGTTTTGTGATTTCAGTCTTCCTTCCCGAATTCTTTCATATTGACTATGTCTTTGTGTGTTGTGCACCTGGTCTCCTGGGCACCTGGTCTCACTCACATATCGAGAGTTCGCTTCTTTTCATATGGTGGAGGTTTTTGTTTGTTTGCTTTGGTTCCTGTTATATTCTGATTTTGTATGCCTTCGGTATCTGATTTTCTGAATTATCGATTTTGTGCTGTATATATGGAACGCCATCGCTGTCTTATGATGAGATATTTCAATATATTGGATGATTTAATCAATATATGCGGTCGTAAGTACATTATATGCGGTGTTTAGTACATTATATGCGGTGCTAAGTACATTATGTGGAGTGCTTAGTACATTATATGCGGTGGTAAGTACATTATATGCGGTGCTAAGTACATTATATGGAGTGCTTAGTACATTATATGCGGTGCTTATAACATTATATGCGGTGATAAGTACATTATATGCGGTGCTAAGTACATTATGTGGAGTGCTTAGTACATTATATGCGGTGGTAAGTACATTATATGCGGTGCTAAGTACATTATATGGAGTGCTTAGTACATTATATGCGGTGCCTATAACATTATATGCGGTGATAAGTACATTATATGCGGTGCTTAGAACATTATATGCGGTGGTAAGTACATTATATGCTGAGCTAAGACAATTATATGCGGTGGTAAGTACATTATATGGAGTGCTAAGTACATTATATGGAGTGCTTTGTACATTATATGCGGTGTTAAAAACATTATATGGGGTGGTACGTACATTATATGGGGTGCTAAGTTCATTATATGGAGTGGTATGTTCATTACATGGGGTGGTTAGTACATTATATGCGGTCTTAAGTACATTATATGCAGTGCTGAGTACATTATATGCGGTGCTAAGAACATTATATGGGGTGGTGAGTACATTATATGCGGTGCTTAGTTCGTTATGTGGTGATTTCGTTATGATAAACATTCTGATGACCAAGATTAAACATTTTTGAGACTCGGTTTATCATTAACCCAAAAGGACACATAAAAACAAAAGGATTCAAAATTTTTCCCAGCTCTATCATTGGGGGGGGGGGGGGGGGGGGGTTGGAAGAAAAGGCCGGTATTTGGGTCAAAATAAGCATTTTTACACAGAAAACAATGGAAAACGGAAACGCTTTTACACAACAGCGTCCCCCCTCGCTTTACTGTGACAATGCCACATTCACCAAAGGTGTATATCAAGAAAACACATTTTCTGGACAAGTGGGGATCTGAAGCGAGGGGGGGGGGGGGGAACAATGTCCACAGGCAAAAACTAAAAAAAGGGGGATGGATGACTATTTTAAAATTTATCTCTAGAGCGATATTAAAAGTAGGTTATAATTGCCCTGTTTTTCTTTTTATATCATGGAACAATCTATTCATAGTGTGTTCCGATCAAATATTTAACCGTTTGGAAGGAAATAAATTTGTCTATATCTACACCGTGTGTATTTCGCGCCAGAAAGCTACATAAGTGGCCGAGAAGAAAGAAATACAACTGTTTTTTTCAGTTTCTGGATTTCAGAGATTGCCGATTACATTGATATTCTATATCATTATTTTTTTTTATTCTAATTTTTAGAATAAAAAAAATAATGATATAGAATTTTCACGTCACTCTGTTTTTTTTTTCTCTCTCTCTCTCTTAGACCACGTAAATTGAATATCACAAGCTAAAATAAAAATTATAATTTATATATTAGGAACGTAGTGTTACAGAATTAATCTACTCTTTACTAATATCACATAATTTTTCTGTACTGTACAAAGCTCTTCTAATAAGTACAAGCATATACAAAGTGCCTCTCACTTTCAAAAAAGCAAGAACTTTGTAAAAATTTTGAAAAATAAAATATACCAGCAGCCAGGAAAAGAACTCGCGACCTTGGTATTTGCAGTCCTGCGTCTTCACCACTACGCCACCGCTCCGTTATATGAAAGTGATGAAATTGTAGAATAAATTTGACTGATTGCCAAAGATTAAATCTTTTCACTTTTTTAATTAAAATACAATGAAATATACCTTCATTAAACAGCATAGTATCTATTTTATCTTTTCATATAAATATTTGTGTTTAAAGGCCACAAAAACGTAAAAACGAGTAGCTGCGATCCGATTCTCAGAAATGTTTAATCTTGGTCATAAGAATGTTTATCATAACGAAATCACCACATAACGAACTTAGCACCGCATATAATGTACTCACCACCCCATATAATGTTCTTAGCACCGCATATAATGTACATGTACTTAGCACTGCATATAATGTACTTAGCACCGCATATAATGTACTAACCACCCCATGTAATGAACATACCACCCCATATAATGTACTTAGCACCGCATATAATGTACTAACCACCCCATGTAATGAACATACCACCCCATATAATGTATCTAACACCGCATATAATGTACTTAGCACCGCATATAATGTAATAACCACTCCATATAATGTATTTACCACTGCATATAATGTTCTTAGCACCTCATATAATGTACTTAGCACCGCATATAATGTATTTACCACTCCATATAATGTACTTACCACCGCATATGATGTTCTTAGCACCTCATATAATGTACTTAACACCGCATATAATGTACTAACCACCGCATATATTGTACTTACCACCGCATATAATGTACTTACCACGGCATATAATGTACTTACAACCGCATATAATGTACTTGCCACCGCATATATTGATTAAACCATACCATATATTGAAATATCTCATCATAAGACAGCGATGGCGTTCCATATGTATACATGGATAATGTCATTATCAATATTTGTCATTTCCATGCCTGGCGGAAGGGTACCTTTCAGAAAAAAGGTCGGGACGTAAAACAGAATATCAAATCACTATGGCCGTACTAGAAATTTACAAATTACCAAGAAACTTTTTGGTCAAGGTTTTCGCTTTAACAATCTAGTATAGACTTTGTGGAAATTTAACAAAAAATAGTTGTCAGTTTCTTTTGAAATTTGGACCCATACAAGCAACAGAGTATATTACTTTGGGTATTTCACAACCTGCCTTTTATGATGACATACTAAAAAAGATAAGAAGGATCAAACGCAGACAGAATTACCATCGAAATTGCGTCAGAATCACAAAACTCCTTTTATACCGTGGATATGACCCTGCTGTCACCACGGAAATTGGTTTGGTACTTGACCAATCTATAGCATTGTACCAGCGTATTCTAAGGAATGAGTCTTTTATGACTGACTGTGACAACAGGACTCCATGACGGGCTTCATTCAAACATCTTTAGAGAAGACAGGCCCGACCACGTGTCCTTTCTGAATGTCAGTCTATCTCTTCCGGTGATAACATGAATGAGATCGCTACAGCCTGCAGAGCACGGACTGTATTTCGTACGCTTTCTGTATTTCATGTCCATTTATACATAATTATCCATCTATGTGTTTCTTGGGCCCCTGCGCTACGTTGTCTGTTTGTATGGTCATCTTACAGTCATGAGATTATTTTACACCACAAGTTCTTCGAGACCTCTGTGTAATCTGATAAGGGGAAGGTCTGTGTGCATGTAAGCCGGGTAACAACACTGACCTTCCCCTTATCAGATTCAGTGTCCATTAATCACGTTGGTTTTTGTGTATAGTCATTTGTGTTTGATGTTTCTATGATTTGATTTGGTGCTCCTTGTTCCTTTTTGTGCGTGTCTGTTCTATGTTTTTGCGTTGGGTGTTTTGGAAGACTGTCACGGTCCAGCCTTTCTTCGGTTCGGTTTAGGAAAATGAACCGCAGTTTTCGGTTTTTTTTTCGGTTTGATTCTGGTTTCCCGAGACTAGACCTATTTCCCGAGGCGAAGTCGAAACCAGAATCATGCTCCGCCCCATTTCGAAGTCACTCGCTGTAGCTCCGCCCAATAACGAAGCTAAATCCCTAGGTCTAGTCTTCTCAACTAACGCACCCTTTGCAGGGAAATAGTCTCATCATGCGGGTTACAGCCAATTTTTAATGAGTATCTTTTTATATAGGAAAAAATAAAACAAGTAAAGGTATAATAATAATAATAATAATACAGTTTAAACATATTCTAATATCACTTGAATCATGTTATATATGTGATACAAGTTATAGTATCTAAGCAAGCAGGACCAAAAAAGGAAGTTGAACTTATTTTGATATCTCTCTCCGTAATATTTAAAAACAAGGTGGGAGTTTTGCTCATTGGCCCCTCTATGAAAACGTAGGTGAAGAAAATTACCAAACATTATTGTAAGCAACGCCGCCCTGAATTAAAAAGAAACTAAAATAAGGTATAACTAAATCTTTCTACAAAAGAGCAAAAGTGAATCCCAAAATGAAGACGAGATAAAGTGCTCGGGAAGAGTAAGTATCTACTGCTAGCTAGAGACACCCGTCACTTTCACAATGCATAAAAATAAGTCCTTATTATTAATTTTGTATATTCTTTCATATAGCCACTACACAAACAACTACCGTGCCAACAACATTGCAATCTACGGAAACAACAACAGCTACGAAAATGAACAATCGTCTATGTTACGCATGCGCCGATTCCACTGATCTGGATGGCAACAACGCTTGTCAAAATAACAGAGAGGAAATGATGATAGAATCCGGACATAGGCTGGGTCAGCTGGCGGTCACGGATTCTAGGCGGAGGGAGAGTCACCTGAAAAACATCGATTATATTAAGAACTGCTCTTCTTTTGGAATAAATTTCACATACTGTATGATACAAGTGAAGAAGAGAGAAGACACAGGTAAAGAAACTCTTCTATACTTATACTGGTACGAGTGAATGACACAATCTAGTGAAGTAGTACAGTACATAAATGCTTATTTTTGCATATTTTCGTTTTCATACTTCCTTTGGGACTTAGAAAAGAAACGGTGGTCAGTAGTGGTTACATGTAAAATCAAGATAAATATACAAAGCAATTTTTGCAACATCCAGGTCGGAGGGTCCTCCACGCACCCACCCCGTCCTCTCTGAATCATCGCCTGCATTATCATTGGAAAAAAAATTGCATTTTGCATATTCTTGTTGCGCTGACATACTTTGAAGAAATGCAGACTGTCTGCGTTTGTCAACAATTGCCTAGTGTTTGAACCAATAAATTGTTATCATTATTGATCTTTCAATAACTTGGTATTATAAATGTTTTGCAAAACTTGAAATTTTTTTTTAATATTATATCATGGTTGTGTACAAATCATTGATATTTATTGATTTCGAATATGGTGTAAATCAAATCTTTTGAGATTTAGCTTCATTTGAAATGGTGTTAGGGCTCAAAGCATATTTCATAAACACACCATTTTTTTTTTATTTCAGGAAAGGTTTCATCCTATATCAGAGACTGCAGCGATGGCAAGTCCTTTTCCCCAGGAGTATTATTGCAAACTCCCATCGTAAATATGCTTCAGACTTTTCAAACCGGTAACGTCACGATTTCATCATCGGGCGTGGACAACTTTCTGTACACCGTAACCATCTGTGATAGCGATTTCTGCAATGGACCGGTTCCTCATAGCGACGGGACAATTATTTCATTGAGTTTTACACTGCTATTTTTACTTTCAGTTTCAATTTTCATACTTACTGAAGTGTTTTAATGTAGAATGTGATAGGCTGTATTAAAATAGAGGATATCAATCTACCTTTGATGTCTCCCAATTTAGTTTCACAAATTTGCGTCATCTAAAAAAAGGGTTACTGAGTATCACCCAAATACGTCCGTACAACTTTCAGTAAATTTTCAACCTGAGGTAAACCTTTTATGAGTATTTAATTTATTATGCCCCCCTTCGAAGAAGAGGGGACATATAGGTTTGCCGCTGTCGGTCGGTCGGTCGGTCTGTCGGTCGGTCCGCGACATCAGTTTCCGTTTAATATCTCTGGAATGGATTCACATATTGAAATGAAATTTTGTATACAGACACATCAAACAAAAATCTAGGTCAAGTTTATATTTGGGTCCGATCAAAAAAATTTTGACAGAGTTATGCCCCTTGCATTTCGAAAAGTACCAAAATTTCAGGGTTTCCGTTCAATATCTCTTGAATGGAGTTACATTTTGAAATGAAATTTTGTATACAGACACATCAAATGAAAATCTAGGTCAAGTTCATATTTGGGTCCGATCAACAAAATTTTGACAGAGTTATGCCCCTTGCATTTCGAAAAATACCAAAATTTCAGGGTTTCCGTTCAATATCTCTCGAATGGAGTTACATATTGAAATGAAATTTTGTACACAGACACATCAAATGAAAATCCAGGTCAAGTTCGTATTAAGGTCCGATCGAAAAAAATTTGACAGAGTTATGCCCCTTGCACTTCGAAAAATACCAAAATTTCAGGGTTTCTGTTCAATATCTCTTGAGTGGATTCACATATTGAAATGAAATTTTTCATACAGACACATCAAATGAAAATCCAGGTCAAGTTCATATTAAGGTCCGATCGAAAAAATTTTGACAGAGTTATGCCCCTTGCACTTCTAAAAAATCAAAATTTCAGGGTTTCCGTTCAATATCTCTTGAGTGGAGTTACATATTGAAATGAAATTTTGTATACGGATACATCAAATGACAACCTAGGTCAAGTTCTTATTTGGGTCCAATCAACAAAATTTTGACAGAGTAATGCCCCTTGCACTTCGAAAAATACCAAAATTTCAGGGTTTCTGTTCAATATCTCTTGAGTGGAGTTACATATAAAAATGAAATTTTGTATACAGACACATCAAATGAAAATCTAGGTCAAGTTCATATTTGGGTCCGATCAAAAAAATTTTGACAGAGTTATGCCCCTTGCACTTTGAAAAATACCAAAACTTCAGGGTTTCTGTTCAATATCTCTTGAGTGGAGTTACATATTGAAATGAAACTGTTACTTTATACCCCCATAGTTTGTATCAATGCAAGTATAAAGTTGTGACAGACTTTAATCACAGAAGGGGTAGGGGGGCATTAATGTTTTACAAACATGACTTTTAACTTGTTACTTATGTTATACATGGATGTTCAACGTCTTTAAATTCAATAGCATCATTTAAAACCTGATAAATTTACAGCACGGACCAGACATGCACGCCTCGGGCACCAAACCTGTATATTATAATTATATTACTTCTTGGATGGGTAATATGCAAATCTTATAGTCCTTTGCTATTTCGACGTTAAATAGAGAATATAAGTGTCCTAATTTGTGTTTTGTAACGGATATACATCACAAAGCAAGTTCATATATTTATCGTACATGTACATGTAATGCACATTAGCTCATTCTATGCCATTAATGCATATGCTGTGCGTTGCATACTATTACCCACAACAAAAACAAATTATGATATTTATTCTATATATACACGTGTGTATATGCACCACAATTGTCAGTGACATTCTTGATTTCTGAAATCGTGTTTTTAATGTAAGCAAATTTGACATTTAGATCACCGTGGGCTCAGTTTGAAGGTTACAACAATCGTTGCAGCACGTGTCTGTAAAGCTTATGCATTGTGACGTCACAAACGTTTACATTCCGGAATGAAACACGTTCCTTTCAGCATAATCAATAGTTCCATCTCAGGAAATTACATTAATATTTCCCTTTGATGCCAAATGTTAATTACTGGTACCCTATTTACTAGAAATGACGTAAGAAATGTATGCTTTATTTTTTCTACTAACCATGAAAATTCATCAGTATCTTTTTTTTTAATAGACCTTGTCAATCGTAGCACATGTTTAGATGTCTTTTGTATAATGCCCCGTTAAAGCATTGTTGCATAAGGAGTTGGAATTTGTGCATAAGCAACCAGCTACACCATTAATGAATTCTGTATCCTTCAGCCTTAATTGTAATTGGCATGATATTCCATCATTATTCAATTGTAATGTCAATGATGAGTTGTATTACATAATCAGATAGTGTAACAGAATTTTGCAGTTAACTGACGACTGTTGTGCAGGTATTTGTAAGTATGCAGCGTGTATATATAGATGTCTTAAGTATTCTGTGCAGATTGTTACTGGCTTTCAATCATGTCTATATTGCCTAAGCACCGTCATTTCAAATTTGTCGATATTTGTTAAAATATGTGAAAAAGACAATTATATTTCTGTACGATAAATATCACCGAGTGGGATCGAAACGTATGGAGTTGTGATTCCTCACAGAGGTTTTTGTTTTTGTTTTTGTTTTTTTTTTTCATTTTCTAAATGAAACTTTACAATGTTAAACATTTTCAAATTCAGTAGCATAATTTAAGAACAGATAAATTTGCAGCAAGGACCAGACATGCACGTGTTGGGTACTTAACCTTCATCAGTGATCCTCAATCTAAACAATGTAATATGGCGAAAGGGTATGAATGTTTTTATGTCTAAAAATGTATTCAGAAATTTTTGAATGCGTTGAAGAAACTATCAACTGAAGTTGATCGAACTTGGCTACATCTGCCCTCGGGTACTCCCGGTCAACTAGCACTGACACTCACCCAGTGGTTCAAATGTTAAACGTCTTCAAATGCAATAGCATCATTTAGAACGTCTTCAAATGCAATAGAATCATAAACCTATTGGAAATCGGAAAAGTGGGAGGGTTGTGCGCACGTAATCCAGAATAATCACACCATCTGCTACTGACGTGACAGATGAACGTCCTAAGTCGGCACCGATTGCCCTTTGGTCTCCTTGATTAATGTGTAGTTATTTGCGTTCGATGTTTCTCTGTGATTTGACGTACCTTGTACCATTACGTCTCTTTCTGTGCGTGTCTTCTTTGTGTTTTTACAGTGGGAGATTTGCTGTTGGTGCTCCAACTAGGTGTTGTTGGAGATCCCCTCCTTTCGTTTAAGAACAGATAAATTTGCAGCATGGAATTAGTGAGCTGTTGCGGTAGGGCAATTCTAAATGAGTCAATCCATATCGTTTAGGTATATGAAAAGGTAATATATTTTGCAAACACTTCAGTAGTTTGTCTTGACCTAGCATTCCTTTTGACGAAGTTTTTGCAAAACCTTTTTCAGATTTATAAACGATTTGTAAACGATATGGACTCACTTATTAGGCATTGTCCTACTGCAACATCTCATCAGCTATTGTGCAGTATCACTTAAATGATGATAAAACCTCCGTAAGGAATCACATCATCATACTTCTCGATCCCATGCGGTGTATATGATTTAAAAAAAATTACGAATCTTATGTAGACTTCTATTTAATTTAATGCTGTGCAACTGAAGTTTTTACCGATCATACCATAGAATTGACTATTTCATGATAATTAGATTTTGCAACGTTTTAAACTAAACTTGATAATAATGTGTTTTCAGCATGATGATGATTTAATATTTGAAACTATCATGTGCGGTATACATACATAATTTCGCTAAAGTGTCATAAATTTTATGTGATCTCTGATTACAGAATAGTACTTATAGTCGTTTTTTTTTTTTCGTTTCTACATTTTCTTCACAGAATTATGCATTGTACTTTGAATAGACCATTTTCCAGGTAAAAGATATCACCGTTCCTATCCTTGATTTTATACACACAGACACCCGACATTACATCATTTGGCAAAATTTTCCATTGTGACGTCACATCTCATCGCACCGTCTTGAAGCACCTTGACGTGTTGTCATGCCTTTTATTTTGACGTCACAATGAAAATATTTGCGAAATTTTGTGATGTCTGGTGTTTGACTGTCTCACGAGTTTATTGGAAAATCATCTATTGGACTGTAACAATGATTAATTGTGGAGTTTGAGATAGCTCTCTGTGCAACAAAGTTGGAATGCCCTTATGAGTCGGCTATTGTATATTCTACAAAATTGAATGATAATACTTCATTTACAATTTATGTAATTATTAAGGAACCCTGTCGACATTTCAATATTAATCTTTTAAGGAGGGATTGATCACCAAATATTGGCGGCGGCATTATTTGTTTTCTCACTTAAATTGTATTGCTCTGTATTTATGTATATGGCGCAAGGAAAATTCACTTTGGCTTTATTTAAACTGTTTGACATGAAGCACTACCGACGAGGATTAATTGCCGAAACACGTGTCTAGTACAACAAAATTGCTACCATAGAACATATATTTCAATATTGACAATTTCTAGGAAAAGTACAGTCTTTACTTCCTTAAAACGTTTAATACACCGATTGATATACAAAGTAAACTATCATACTGAAGTTCTGAAAATTTGTCGACGTCATTTGAAGAAATTATGGATTTGGAGAGTTTTATTCATTAGCAAATCACGACGTCATTTCGTGGGAAAATGGCGTCACAAACCTTCTCATTCAAAATGCAATAAAATCATTAATACCAAATATATCATATTGAAACTTTGCATGTTTAAAAAAAGAAAATTCAAGCTTTATCACAGTGTATTCATGGACAAATTTACATGACAGGAAAGCGAATGTCATTTCGTTGAAAATGGAAATTGGAGAATTGGAAAATATAAAGCCTTGTAATATCTTAATCCTAAAATTAATTTTTCTCATTCAATCATGAAATCGGTTCTGGACATTATTGATCATTTCGTTAGTTTTTGACATAGATTCGTCCACAGGATTCCTGAAAATTAATTATCAACTACTGTCACTTCACTCAGAATTTGCGTTTTTTTGGGAGACAGTATTATCTTTCGTTCCAGTATCCTTTCTTTGTTTAAAACACAATTTCATTTTATATTTTCTATATGTTAGTGCAATACATATATGAAGATTTTTGAAGCTAAATTAAGATAAATGAGTTAAAGAAGATCCTGACGATAATCTCAACAGCACTCACAATAGAGCACCAACTTGAGCATCGACTCAAATTTCCAGTAGCTTTACCAGAATCGGAATGACACATTTAATGATATGACGTCATCAAGAAATATACGGAAACGTTGAAAAATGCATATTTCAAGGTCTCATAGAATATTTTCCCTGCTGATAGAGTTACATATAAGTTTGTATAATCAAGTATAGAAGAAGAAATAAATGATTTGGGAAATTTTGAGGAAAATTGAATTGGCGTTCGAGTGTTCAATACTTCATTAATAGGCCGTTTTCTTAAAAAATATTCAACCTACATGAACGTTTTGCAACTAGTGGACTGATCTTGTCACAAGAGAAAGAAATTTAGATATGGAAGTCCTACTATTGCAAATCGTTAAAATGTTATGACCAAGCACGATTTATTTTCTAAAAATATTGGTCAAGATTCCAAGGTCAAGATCCAGCATTAGACATTTGGTACCAATGGTACAATTGGAACGACCTTGAAATAAGAAATAAGGTTCAAATGTTATATTCAAAGCAACTCCTAGGTAGGCATTGTTAAAACAGGCCAAATATTATGAGCTTAAAACCTGTGAAGTTAAATGGTATTTCTACGAAGACAAAGAATGAAAATGCGAAATATGAAAGTGCTGTCGACCATGCATTTGACCCTCAAAATATATGGCCAAATTTCATGCTTTTGCGAACAAACAGACAAACACGTGAATTTACTTAATTACAAAACAAAAATGAAATGCCTAAAAGCCTACGATTACGAGGGCAGACTAAAGTAATTTTATTGTCAGATCAAATACTTAGTATATTACGGTGGACACACTTAAGCAAAATAGAACATTCGATTTTCTATATATTTGCACATATTAATTGTTCCACGATGCAGTGTTAAGATGTTTAAGCTATATGTTTTAATCAAAATATAATAGAGATACTCTCTCTCTATGAAGCACAAAGCGATCGGCGTTCGTCTTTCACTTTCACCTAATTTCCCTTTTATTGATAAATCAGCTCAGTAATATTATTGCGCGAAAATATACAGGAACCCTCGGAAACTTCAGCGTTGCTAGATTACGCACCGTGGTACAGAATATGACTGTTCAATCAATCCATTATTCAGAAATATATACATTTATATCATATTGGTCATTTATATGAAAGATATGATGAAACGGTTTTACGTAATACAAAAGTACACGTATTACCTTGGTCCGAAAGCGATGAATTCGGTCGTATTGAAAATAGGTATAGATCTTAAACAGAACTGAAATTAAATGACGTTGGCTTAACACAATGCCATCAAAATTCAGTTACCAAAGAAACTATAGAGGGGTGAGGAATAGCATATTGTGCATGCAATCAGGAGACGCTGACTCTCCCCGGGTACCTGGTCTCACCTCGGAATGTTGTTCAATCCGGGATTCGCAATCGTTCCGATGGAAATTCTCACGATTTTGCATTGCCTTCTCGACTTTGAGACTGAATTACTGTTAGGTACTTCCTTGATGTTTATATTAGACGCAATCCTTTCTTCTGCACAAACCCTTTCCTCTACATCTTTTATTGAAATTAAAAGGTTAGACACTTCCTTTGTAGACAATCATGGCTATCTAAATTTTCTTTCCACAGGTTGATTCCATATGTCTCAATTGATACAATTTTTGGTTTGAATGTCGCATGGTGCATCAATATGATAAGTCCCATCAAAATTCATCCTAAAGTTGCACCGGTCGAATCCGGGTTGGTAGAAGTTACAGACCACGATCATGTACAAGAGAGAATACTACTTTACAGGCAGTGTCCACCGTTAGCGTTTTTATAATATACTTGTAGAGGAAAGGGTTTCTGCGGAGGAAAGGAAATGTTTTTGTCTATGCTATAATACTACTCCACTATTGTTTAATTTACGAAAGGAATCACAAAAATAAATGGATAGAATAAGACAAAAGGCTTATTCAGGTATTTCAAACTTCCTTGGTATCATTTATTCAATGTACTCAAGACAAAATGATTTATAATAGCCTATGTCAAAACCCAAATTACATAAGTAATGCACAAAATTACGGAAATATTCTATATAAAATGACCACCAGAGAATGCAGATTCCATTATTGATAACTGCTTCCTGTGTTCAATAAAAATCGAATTATTCATTGTTACTGAGCGAAATTGATCTGTATGGCACTCATCAACATAGAAAAAAATCAAGAAGTTCTGAAAGACAAGAATCGTAAATGGAAGCAAGAATATAATTTATTTTGACATATCGAAAACAGGGTTTTGAATAAATGAACAAGTTATCTTTCTTTCAAAAGAGATATATTTTATATAAACGTAAGCAGAATGTTCCGATTGTAAATGCTGAAGTTTTTTTTATTAAGATACGGTAATTGCTTTCAAGAGTTTTCGTTAGTTATATCCGAAAGTTAATGATGTTTGAAAGCGAAGGATATTATGATCGGTAAACATTTGATGAGAAATTGACTTAAAGGCCGACGGGGGACTATATAAGGGTACAGGTAAATTTTCTGTCATTTCCTCACTGACCGTTATATTAAGGTTAACATCTTTTAATGGTATCTGATTGGTTCCCTTTAATCCTTTTACCCCTATCAAATTTTGATTGACAGCTTTAAAAAGATGAGACTCGGGTATCCCATTAGCATTATAAAGGATTACCTGTCGGTTTGTTTTTGATATAACACGCCGCTCGCAGACGGCGTTGTCTTCAAAGACGGTATGCCACGTCTATCAAGCTTATGTCACTCAGGTATACCTATTAACGACCGGGTGGTTCCCAACGTCGGCCTTTAACACAAGTTTTGCATCATTTACTTATAAAGAGTAAATTTCAGCCATCGTGCTTCTGCAATTTTAAAAAAATACTCTAAATGTCGTTGTCTGATATCCCAACACAAAACAGTTGTATACTCTAAAATATTAACAAACCAAAACAAGCATTGTGAAACAAAGCAAGAACACAAGACACGTGAACATGGTGAAGGGGGTATTTTTGTATTTCATGCTTATGGACAGGTGATAAGGAAAAGAACCAAAATATTGAGTATATTAGCTTCATGTGAAGTTATTTAGACGTGTATAAAAATCGCTTTGGATGAAGCATCACTGATGAGGATTGAATATCTGAAACAAGTGTCTGGTGCATAGTAAATTGATTTGAAATTGGAACACTTCTGTATTAGAATTTAAGGTGGCTCAATAACCCAAGAATTCTTTGTCAGAGCAAAAAAAAAAAATATTCTGTTTATTTGACATTCGTTTCTGGTTATCTATATTTGTAATTAAGATTACATATTATCGTTCAATTGATTGACTAGTGGTCCTCTGAATATACGTGTGAAAACCAATTCCGAGATCTGTCGCAAAAGAAGGAATTTTGATAGATAAAACATGATATAGGGATAATAATTTCACATTGAAACCATTCTTGTGATTATTTTCACCATGATATAATCAAATATGTCTATTTCTTTATAGATAATGCTTTCAAAGAATGAAATAGCTGAAACTGTTCCCGAAAAGTTCATTTTGTGCACCCCCACCTAAAATGAAAATCTAAAAAAAAAAGTACCCAGTACCCTTATTTGTCATCAAAGTGATAAAAAATCTTTGTCAGAAGTTATTTTCTTTTACATATTTCTCAACGACAAACTCTGTTCTTCAAAAAAAATTATAAAAAGGTGCATGTTCATCCTGATTCAAAATACTTCGTTGTCATAGTAACGATTTTAAAGAAGGGGGGGGGGGGTGGTAGGGTTGTCAATTATGTTTAAAGAAGGGGGCGATTCTGAAATAAGTAACACAGAAGATGACATTTCTAGATAGAGTTATATTTTAAAAAGCGTTAACGATGTAAGATAAGTTTTTTTTTCAAAGTACAACGATCGCCGGGTGTCAGAGATACGGAAATACGAACGAGAGAAATAGAAAAAGTAAACGGAAGCGTTTTTAAATATTCTGACGTTCAAGGTCAATAAGTGGACGTCACCAACCTCCCTCATTCTCGATAATGCATGCACTTGTCTGTAAAAGGGATATCTTTGAATAAAGCAGGGTTAAAACTAAATTTCACTCGCTCAAAGTCTTTAAATAGGGAAACTTTATTCGATAACATCTCGCTGCAAAGTACGAAAGTTGACAAAATTGAAGATAAAATTCTTCTAACAAAAAATATTAGAGAAACTAAACTTAAAATATCTCATTTATGATACCGCTAAAATCTCCAAGAAATATCCTGTTTGATCATTGACTTAAATTTACCTACTTCATTTTGTTCCCAAGCGACAAGCGGTTGAATTTCCGATGATGACGTTATAAAAATAATACTTTTACGGCAGTTGCCAGGGTGTCTCACTTACGGGATATTTTTAATATATAGATTTAACGATGCATTTGACTATATATTTATACATTCAGATTGTAGATGATAATTTTCTGGTTCCATCGATACCAAACTTGTCGAAATCCGTCTAGAAACAAGCGAAAAAGAGGAGTTTGAAGACCGAAACCGCACTCGGTACTATTCGAACCAGTATTGACTTCGGGAATATGATGACGTCAAACGATTATTGAGCCTACTTAAACTGAATTTGGCAAGAAGAAAATAATGGAATCCCGTTTTTCTGTCAGAGGATAACAAAATTAATGATTTAAAATTGAGGTTTTCTCATATGTAGGTTAAAGATGTTTCGTAGATCAAAGTAATAAGCTTCATATACGTAATCAAAATAGGGATGTCAATAACCCGAGGTTGCATAGTATATGATACAACTGATATCATATGTGAAAAACTAAAACAGCGCCCTTGGTGCGTTCCAGTAACGAAGAAAATAGAATGAATATTTTCTTTTATGAGTGTGGATAATCACAAAATTGTGTTTCATGGTTCGATAAAAAATGTTTAAGATAGCAGAGAAAAAAAGGTAGCGTAGGAGATTAAAGAAGCAATTTTAAAAGGATTGTATTCATAAGTTGAAGGACAAGAAAATGTTTAAGTGTAGAAAATGTGTATACTCCTTTTACAGTGGATGGTTCAGTGAAGGAATTACCCTACATCTGTGCGTGCTACATGCTATGATGACATAGCTGAATAGAATCTAGTACATCATAGGGGTGATGTTAGATTTTATCATGATAATTCATGTAGCTAGTTTCACTGTTGATAGTAGAGCAGCCAATTCGCTTAATTTGATTTTTGTTGAAAATCAACACCCCTAACACAGGGCTAAATCTGATATCAAATGGAAGAAATCAACATAGGTAATCAGATTTGAATGTCGTAAAATTCATATGGTAAGAATTTCCGTAATTTCAGGGAAAAGCTGAAAATTAGTAAAATTCAAAACGGAAATTTGAATCAAATGTAGAAATTTACAAATGAATAGTCGAGGTGACAAAATATATGTTCTAATGCCTATTGAAGTCGAATGAATTGTTTCGGATAAAATTGATTTT
This sequence comes from Pinctada imbricata, assembly GCA_033119305.1. Taxonomy (NCBI): domain Eukaryota; kingdom Metazoa; phylum Mollusca; class Bivalvia; order Pterioida; family Pteriidae; genus Pinctada; species Pinctada imbricata. Next base: position 33,385,899 of record VSWD01000004.1, on the reverse strand, counting down.
TCTAATTTAAACAACATGCACCAGTAGTGACAATCACCAAGTGGTAGAAATATGTAACGTAACATAGCAAAATTTAATTCTTTACCTTGAATTTTGAAAATATCAATTTAAACTAAAAAATCAACGAAATGAAAAATTGATACGAGTTTTTTTTTTTATTAAATATTTAATGATAATATTTTGATTGTAATAATCAAATTAGATTCTCGAAGTCGATTGGACATCATTGGAGTTACAGGCAGCATTTTAATTATAAGCAATTTACTTAAATATAAGCTAGGTAATGTGTCCGCGACACTGCGGAGTAAGGGAGCAACCATTTGATTTTTATGGGGGGAGGGGGGAGGGCAGGAAGACTTTAACCAGCCGGAAAATTTTTTCGGCCATTTTAAGAGCCGGAATTTTCTTTGCCGGCCCCTCAGGCCGGATTATTATTTTTTTTTGTAATTTTCCAATGTTGAAAATTACTCTAAAGTTTAAATAATTCAGCGTGAATTTTCGGCCATATTAAACATCAAACACAGAATGAGTTCATCTCTTGTCAGCAGATCACTTCATTTTAATTTCTTAAATGACTTATGATACCTTTAATCTATTCACTTAAATGATACTCAACGGAGACAGGCTATATGGTGCTAATGACTTTTGAATAAGATTACTTCACTCCAAATTGCATAGAGTTTGTTCAATTTTTATTCATACTTAGTTTATGACACACAAAAAAGTGTTTACTGGGCATGTGGAAAGGTCGGAAGAGAGAGGAAGGGGCAATTTCTTGCTCCGGAAATTTTTTTGGCCGGTCCTTTGGGCCGGAAAATTTTTTTCCCTAAAATTTCGATCCGGAATTTTTTTGGCAAAGTCTTCCAGCCTCCCCCCCCCTTAAAAATCAAATGGTTTCTCCCCAATACACTATAGAATTACAGCTAGGTCAAATTTGGACATATGCCTATGAATTAAAAGTATTGCTTCATTTTGAAGAAGACGACAAATTACTGTCACTGTATTAAATAGTACCTTTTTCTTTATGTACTATCTCCATGATATATGTTCTGATATCAAAATATGTGATATGAAAGTATTTTGTCCACCTAAATTATAGAAATTACGATTCAGAAGTAAAAAAAAATGTGATCAACTAAACAAGAAAATATGAAATTTACTTTCACGAGCTTCAAAAATGTATAGAGTTGGAACCCTTCGACATTATTAATATCAACGCTTATTTCACGTTGCAATGTGGAGCAGTTAAAATCGATTCCCGTGACCTGATGTTTGTCAAGTATATGAATTACTATTTTCCAGCTCTGTCACCTGAAAGAAGCTTTGTTTTGGCCTTTTATCAATGTGACAATATATATCGTTTTTTGCTACTTCGGAAACTAGCCATTTCACCGATAAATATCATCGTAATTAAAGGAGTTTAACATCTGAGCACCATCCCTCCAATGCTATTTTGAACATAGATTTAATTTGGATATGCTACTGAATCGACCCTACAGGAAATTCGGAGCCGCGCACTCTCTGTAATGTAAAATGTACAAATCTAAATCAAAGAGGGCGCTACTGAAATTATTTTTGGTGGCTCCGCTAGAAGCATCACTGATGAGAATTTAATATTCGAAACACGTGTCTGGTGCATTGAAATTGGTTTGGAATTTTCTTCAAGAAGGTATAGAGTTGGAACCCTTCGACATTCTTCAAGTTAGATCAGCTGCGTTGCCCCATTATTTGTACATCATGACCTTTAAGGCAGTCATTGCATTTTCTTCTTTGTTTGAGGGTTTGACATCAGTTGTCCCTAAAACGTAACTAGAAGATGTTGTACTACATTTATACGATAATGGGGTTAGTCTTTATTATTATCTTAAGTCGGTAAACTCCGTACGGCGGCTCCGCCTAGCATACAAAGCAGGCCGCTCATACCGCTACGCCACGGGCGTGGCGGTATGAGCGGTCTGCTTGTATGCTAGGCGAAGCCGCCGTACGGAGTTTACCGACTTTACATATATCATCTGCACCTATTAGGGAGTCCGCTGGTTGATAAAGGACAAGGTCCGCTGTCTCGCCTCGGATTAGCCCAAGAGCAATCAAATTCAAACAACAACGATTTATTATTATGGATCTCGAGTATTTGATTGGCTTAATGTTGATTGTCATTATACAGTATTGACCGCTTACGGAAAATATGACTTCGTATGCTGTCTGTTCACTATCTGTTCATCACTTTCCCGGCTTCACCCTAGTCCAAAGGACATATTTTTATTTTTCCCCCTGAAAATTGCTTAATGAATAAAAAAAAAACCCACAAACAAATAATGAACATTTAAACAATTACACCAACAACAATCAAAGAAACTCATCAGTATTCAGACGAAACTGTTCGATCTGTGTAAATAAATATAAAAAACACCGAATATTTCTTTTTCAAGGTCGTGCAGTATATGATACGACCGATACTAGAACACCCGCTCCTTGTATGCTCCAATAACCAAGAAATTGAGTGAATGTTTTCTTTTATAAGTGTAGACATAACCATAAAGGTGTATTTTATGGTTCAATAAAGTATGATTAAGATAATCACGATAACAGAGAGAAACGCTTGTGTGGGAGATTAAAGAAGCAATTTTAAAAGGATTGTATTTACAGGGTGAAGGACAAAAAAGTTTGATGGGTTAAAAAGGTGTATGTATAAAAACGCTCCGTTGTAGAAGAAGGGAATGACCGATCTTGTGGGCGCAAAATGCTATCATAACACAGGTTAGCATATAATCTAGGATATGTACACCATAGGCATGATAGGGTAGCTAATTTAATAAAAACCATCAGTATCATGTACACCATAGGCATAATATTGGTGCTAATTATAACCACCAGTAACATGTACACCATAGGCATGATAGGGGTGGTGATCATTATTATCAGTATCAAGTATACAATAGGCATAATAGGGGTGCTAATTATTACCATCAGTATCATGTACACCATAGGCATGATAGGGATGCTAATTATTACCATCAGTATCATGTACACCATAAGCATGCTATTAAATGATGCTATTGAATTTGAAGATGTTAAACATGATAAGGGTGCTACTTATTACCATCAGTATCATGAACACCATAGACATGGTAGGGGTGCTAAAAACTGCCATCAGTATCATGTACACCATAGGCATGATATGGGTGTTAATTATTACCATCAGTATCATGTACACCATAGGCATAATACGGGTGCTAATTATTACCATCAGTATCATGTACACCATAGGCATAATACGGGTGCTAATTATTACCATCAGTATCATGTACACCATAGGCATAATACGGGTGCTAATTATTACCATCAGTATCATGTACACCATAGGCATAATACGGGTGCTAATTATTACCATCAGTATCATGTACACCATAGGCATAATACGGGTGCTTATTATTACCATCAGTATCATGTACACCATAGGCATAATACGGGTGCTAATTATTACCATCAGTAATATGTACACCATAGGCATAATACGGGTGCTAATTATTACCATCAGTATCATGTACACCATAGGCATGGTAAGGGTGCTAATTATTTCCATCAGTGTCATGTAAAAGGTAAAAGGTAGAGGTTTATAGTCTCGTTCGCTTTTGCCTCACGCGACTTCCACAATTACTTCCCTGGCGAGATCTGTACAATCCAGTACATTCTCAACTCCCTTGGAAGTATACAAGCAGAGCTGCTTTTCATTCACATTGCCAACTCGTCTCATGTACCAGGTTTACTCCGCTTCGCGGCTCGGCGATAATTTGATTGGTTCATGCGACTCGTGGAATTACTGGACATAAACCACGGCTAGCTAGTTGTTATTTCTTAAAGAATGGATTTCTGAAGGGTTCCCGTAGTAGAAATAAGGAGAGGGCATTATACAATATATACACATTCAATGGGTAGTGAAAGAAATGATACCAAAACTTTGACATTAGGTGTATTCATCAATTAATATTTTTCTGTTTCATTTCATAAGATATTCTTATACTATCCCGGTAGATATTGAAATGAGAAATATTTTGAATGGGGTCATGTATAAGAGTTATCTCCCCTTGATGAAAAATATCGAACAGAATTATTGCAGAAAGAAAAATGGGTGAGCATATGATTTTTCAGCGAAATGTTATGATACAGTATATGTATTTTTAAAAGATTTTTTTAACCGATCGATATTTTATGCCCCATCATCCTGTTGCAAATTTTAAGAAATAATTATTTTCCATAGACATAAAACTAAACTCGAAGGGCGCATAACTCCTTATGTAACCAATTTTTTCAATATCTAAATTGGTCAACAATTTTCAAATAATTTTCACATTTTACGTTTTTACTATGCAGTGATTTTAGGTGTCAGGATTCCATAAATGGATGGCCCAATTACTTCTCATTACCCATTGAATACTTTATGAAAACATTTGCCCAATCCTTTTGCAATTATTTGAAATCGAATATTATTTCAGTAAAAAGTGAAAATCTCAATTTTATATAATATTCTATTTTCCAAGACTGAGTGGATCAAAATTTATTATGAGGTCTATTCAACAGCGAATGATGATATCAATGATATGGTCACAAATCATCGGAGCGATGGTACAAAAAGATTAACAACAAATAAATAAGCAAACAAACTAGATGAAGAGCAACACTGTGAACCAACATCCAACTTTGGACGACCTTTCCAATACTGTAAATGTGGTTATTTTCACGCAGGGGGATTTCGCGATTAGAACATCAAGACTTTTCGCGTGGGGGAAATATTCGCGATTAAAATGTATTTCCCATTGTATGAATGCAATGGGGATGTTTTCCCGTGGGCGAATTTTCGCGAAATCCCTCTTTTCGCGAAAAACGCCAAAATTAGCCCCGCGCGAAAATCATAAGTACATGACAAGCTGATCCACTTTTAATGAGTCTTGAAACTTTAAAAGCTAGACTTGATGATTATGATGTCCAAGACGATCTTGAGGAGTATATGCACCAAGTGAAAATGGGCTGTGTGAGACGAAAGACACCATTGGTTTTCTATGATGAATTTAAGGATACGTTTTGGATTCACTGATTTTTGTTATGCTTTATTTTGGTGTGCTTGTCTTCGGGGTTTGATGTGGGTGTTTTTCCATTTTTCATGCATGAACATCGACGGCTGGTGCGACTAGCCAACAGGGGATGCTTAATCTTCCCGGGCACCTGGCCCCACCTCTAGCTCGCTGGGGTCCGTCGATGCTCAATTTGGTGATCTATTGTGAGTGTTTTTGAGATTGCCGTCAGGATCTTCTTTAACTCATTTGTTGCAGATCACCTTCTTACCCTTGTTATTATATATTTTAAATAACGAACATCGGACTTCGTCACTCCATCAGATGAGGTAAGAATCTTTAGACTATTACTTTTTTTTTAAATTAACTAGAATATTTTTTGTTTCGATTTTCCAAATGAATGGGCGTTGAATGAACAAAATGTATGACGTATTAAGAAACAAAAAGACTGTGACTGTGTACCGAAGACCTATTAAAATCGTTGAAATGGCTTTACGGATCAAAGAGTAAATCTGTAGGAGTTACTTTTAAAATTAGTGTTCAGTGAAGCTCACGTGAGAATAATAATAATAAAAAAATGATCACATAAATTTGAATGAAATAATGTTATGAATTTATATTTCTTCGCGTAAGTCTAACGATAACTGTCAAATCAAAAATGTTCTTGGCATTACTAGCAATATCATTTCAAGGTATATTTCTGAAATTGTTTACATTTAAGATAGTTAGAAATATATATATATGGATAAATAAAAGTAGTAAAATATGATGTTATGTCTATAAAAAAGAAACACTGTTTCAAAATTTGTTAAAGAATAATATGTTGTTTATTTGATAATCGTTGAATGATTTCAATTTCTTTTCAGAAATGTTATCACACGTGGCAGGTAAGCAACTTTCATGATATTTTATAACTAATTCGATTTGAATGAAACTGACGATTGTTTTTATGAAAGAGTAGGAACTACATTTTTGTAAGAGGAATTTGAATATTAGGATAAAAATTATATATGTTATTATATAATATAAAGATGATTTTGTCTTACATTTTATATGATGACAGAGGTTTGAGCGAAAGACATATCCTTTATTTAATGTAAAAATTTGTAATTTGAGAAGACGAACGGTATTAACACCGCCAGGGACTACCGGGGAAAACTTGGCCAAAAATGCAGAAGATATGCATTGAATTTTGAGATGTATTAGTCTATGAAAAAAATCTACCATTCGCAAAGGGGTAGGTTCACTAACTGCCAAAATCGGCCCTAGATTTTTGCGTAAAATAATTTCATGAAAGTTATGATTCAGTATCTCTTACATTTATCTCAAACATCTGCCGATAAAGAAAGTAAATATTTGTCATTGTCAAAACGTCACGTGCGTTAGTTATGACGTCACACTTTGACGTCATTTGCTCTGCATGACGGAAAATGAAGGAAAATCGCCATATTTTTTTTTGCCTAAATCTTTAAAATTAGTACATGTATAGGCGCCAAACCTCACCCAACATAAATTTTATGTTGATCGAAAGATAAATTGCAAATTTAACTTTTTATATAAAAATTATTTTGGATGAGGACTAGCGCCCTCAATTCGGTGCTCTATTGTGAGTTAAAGAAGATCCTGACGATAATCTCAACAGCACTTACAATAGAGCACCAAATTGAGCATCGACGGACTTCTAGCAAAATTGTCGTCAGTATTTCCTTTATCTTATTTAATTGTTGTTTGACTGTTTGCTGTAGTGGGGTTGAAGGTCTCGTTATTTCCTGTTGGTCGTGAATCTTATTTTTGTTAGATGTCATTTGTTTATTGTATACTGTGTGTGTGTGTACTGTTGTGATTACCGCAAGGTTGTCTTGTTGGATATCGTTTCATTATAATCAATTTACACCAGTGTGAACATCGACGGCGGATATGGTATGCTAAACAGGGGATGCTTACTCCTCCCGGGCACCTTGTCCCACCTCTAGCTTGCCGGAGGTCCTTCGATTCTCACTCAATTTGGTACTCTGTTGTGAGTGCTGTTGAGCTTGTCGTAAGGGTCTTCTTTATCTCATTCGTATTTCATTCGCATTGACTCAAATCGACATATTGTGTGTAATTTCGTTTATTTGATCTTAAATATCAAATTGTTAAACATTTTCAAATTCAATAGCATAATCTATTAACCGGGTACTTAACCCTCGTCAGTGATCCTCAATCTAAACAATATAATATGGCCAAATATAGTGCAATTTATTTTGTCCATAAATGAACCGAAAGACGAAGCAGGATGGATGGGATATGATGTTACAGGATCCACGTTTGAGAATTTAACGAAATTTTGATGACAGAAATATTCGATTGCGTTGATGGAACGATCAACCAAAGTTGATCGAACTTGGCAACATGTTTATCTGCTTTAAAGATTCAATTCACATAGGTCAATGTAAGGTGAAATTGCTGGATTGGGATTAGTTATGAATATTGAAAAAATTTATAACATAATATCTTTTATATCTTTTATGTCTTATTAATTCGTATATGTAACATGTCACAATGACGCCCTTTCTAAACCATAGGAACAACATCATGACTCAATATCCATTTTTAAAATTTGATAAAACATCACATAAGAAGAAGAAAGATGGCAAATAAAGCTTTATTGACTGGTAACAGAGGAGCAAAACATCGATATTTCAATAATCAGTCAATGAAAAAAAAAAAGACAAATCGGGACCGGTCCAGTGAGTATTGCCAAACGAAATATAATGTAAGCATATTATATAGTGCAACTGTAAAAAAAACACATTGAAATGTGTTTGGTTGTTCACGTTGTTGGAAATACTACGGAATAATTCTAACTCTATACCATCATGAAGAAAACTTCAAACCAATTTACTATGCACCATCGGACATGTGCTTCGGGTGTTAAATCATCATCAGTGATGCTTCCAGCCAAGGTGATTTTCAGACACAGCCAAAATTCATTTCAGAAGCGCGTCCCTCTGGTTATATTTTGTTTCTTTTTGCGTATTTACTTTGCACAGAGTGCGCGGCTCCAAATTATTCAGTAGCATATTCAAATAAAATCTATTTTTAAAATAGCATTGGATGGATGGTGCTAAGATTAGCGATTTGCGAAAGTCCATTTTAAGCGGTGTAATGAATGAGTGCACTGTCAGAACATTTCATGCATTCTGTTGTAATAGGATGTTCTTCTTTTCGACAATTCAAACTTTTTCGATATCTTATATTTACATGTATAATCATGGCATATACTATCTAATCCTTTTGACCTTCTATCTTAAATATTTTCAAATCCAATAGCATAATTTCAGAACAGATGAATTTGCAGCATGGACCAGAAATGCAGGTTTCGGGTACTTAGCCCTCCTCAGTGATCCTTAATCTACACAATATAATGGGCCCGAAGTTTGTAAAAATCATTATGTCCAAAGATGCACCGAAAGACGTAGCACAATAGTTTTAAAGTACAAATATTTTCCAAATTGATATAAACAAAATTGTATATATGGACATTGACCTAAATCGCTTGTTTATAAGGTGTATGTAATAAATACATGAGCTTCTTGTAGGAGTAATAAAACGAATTTGTAATTTTTCAAACCGGTTTCAATCCTTTGAAGAACTCATTTTTTTCCAAATCTCCATTTTTTGTCAACAAAAGAATTGTCTACTCCATTGACGCATGAATTAGGTCATTGATTTTCTGATGGCTTAATATCAAGCCAAGGAACCCCCTACTGTAATTAATACATAAACTGTATAAGCTGCTCCGATTTAAATGGTAAAGATGTATGACACCTGAAGGATCTAAGCTTCGAAAAAAACCCCAACAACAGAAAAAAAAATCCTATGGTTTTTGATAAATAATATCAATATGATGTAAAAATCATTAATGAAATTCGATCAGAAATATAGCAAAAAATTGAATTGATACATACTAATACTTATCAATTAATTAACGTATCCATTGTACAAATGGAGATCTCGCGGACGTCTCGTCCATTTAAACAGTGTTAAAATCATCTCGGCAATCTTCGGCAGTGTCTCGATAGTTTCCGTGGATTGAGCGAAGGTTGGCATGTCGACCTTTGATGATAGACACCATTTTTATGTTGTATAAGTTATATTTTTGTAAAAATATTCAATAATTCTAACTATATAATACACTTGAAATTTATTTGTACAACGGATACCTTAAATCATAAAAATGTTATGATCGCTGAGCGATATAGTCCCCTACCGGCGGCATATATTTATGTCCTGCAACTCTGCCTATGAATTACTCTTCAATGAAACATATATGAGTTTAAATTAAACTTACTGTCTGTGCAGCTCAGTTCTGAGGTTTTATCTGCTTTATCGATTCGAAAAAGAGGTCAAGCGTGACGAAAGTTGAACTTGCTCTGTAACTATCCAAGACTAAGCTGAGTATCAAATTTCACCTGAATATCTCTATTTGTTGCAGAAAGAAGTCTGGAAGACTGACAAAAACTGAATTTTCCAAATCATAAAGGGGCATAACTCCTCGAAAAATAGGTCAAGCGTGACATAAGTCGAACTTGCTCTGTAACTATCCAAGACCAAGCTGTGTATCAAATTTCATCAGAATATCTTCATCCGTTGCAGAAAAAAAGTCCAGAAAACTGACAAAAACTTAATTTTCCAAGTTATAGAGGGGCATAACTCCTTGAAAAATAGGTCAAGCCTGACGAAAGTCAAACTTGCTCTGTAACTATCCAAGACCAAGCTGTGTATCAAATTTCATCTGAATATCTCCATCCGTTGCAGAAAAAAGTCCGGAAAACTGAAAAAAACTGAATTTTCCAAGTCATTAAGGGGCATAACTCCTTGAAAAATGGGTCAAGCGTGACGAAAGTCACACTTGCTCTGTAACTATCCAAGACCAAACTGTGTATCAAATTTCATCTGAATATCTCCATCCGTTGCAGAAAAAAGTCCGGAAAACTGACAAAAACTGAATTTTCCAAGTCATCAAGGGGCATAACTCCTTGAAAAATGGGTCAAGCGTGATGAAAGTCAAACTTGCTCTGTAACTATCCAAGACCAAGCTGTGTATCAAATTTCATCTGAATATCTCCATCCGTTGCAGAAAAAAGTCCGGAAACTGACAAAAACTGAATTTTCCAAGTCATCAAGGGGCATAACTCCTTGAAAAATGGGTCAAGCATGACGAAAGTCGAACTTGCTCTGTAACTATCCAAGATCAAGCTGTGTATCAAATTTCATCTGAATATCTCTATCCGTTGCAGAAAAAAGTCCGGAAAACTGATATTCGGACAGACGGACAGACGGAGGGACAGACGGACGGACAGACGGACGGACAGACAGACAGACGGACAGACAGACCGAGAGGAAACTAAGAGTCCCCTTCGGCGTTGCCGGTAGGGGACTAAAAAACCCCATTATTTTTGGATACATTTTGATTGAACGATAAACGTATAGTAACGATTCATGTCACCTCTTAAATCAATAGACATTTCAAATAAAATTCCTAGAATTGACAATTATTGATCTTGATATAATTGAAGAGTTTCACAATATTCCATTTATTTTTGAGTTACATCATTTTCGTTTTCAGTGCACATATTTTGGTCAAATGCTGTTTGCACTGTTTTTCAGGATGCCACCGGAGAAACACATTAATTTGAGTTACATGTAATACAAAGCAAGGATTATATTACGTATTATAGCCCTGTCAAACTTAGATTATTTTAGCAATGCATGACAAACAACCTTCAGCAAGCTGCTTTGATAAGGAAAATCATAATGCAGGAACGTTCACATTGAATACAGAGCGTCCTTGTAGCGCATCACCGTTGATCGCCCAAAGACAGCGTATTTTGAACGCATATAATTATTTCAAGTCATTTATCAAAGTTCTCATATCGTGTGTCCAACGATCTTGCAGCGATCTTCTAACAGTCCGCTATTGACCTACAATAGCTCCTTTTCAAGAAAACACTTAATTTTTCATAAAATATTTTCTTCATCATATCGAGGTCATTGCCAGAACGCTACGCCGTCGTTAGGCGCAAGGGGATCGAGTTTGTTAGACAACCGCTTTAGGGCCGTTGTGTAAAACGACTTCACAGCGAGTAGAACGTATGTATAGCGTGTGTCGAACGACCTCCTTGCGATTCCATAACGTATGACTGGACGCTGGGCATTCGGCGGCGGTTTTGTGCATGTACTTGTCAACAATTTCCGACAGTCGCAACGCTCGCAAGCGAGATCCAACGTTCATTCAACGACCACACGACGACCATCCAGCGATATCAAAACTTACAGGACGCATATCAACGTTCCTCGACTTGTTGGAAATGTACTTGGTCGTTGCTCATGCGTAAGTCTAAAAAACAATTAAAGTTGTGACAGGGAAGTTAGTAGTAGCAATAGATATTTCCTGTGTAAAAGAAAAAAACATTCTGTGATGTAAATTCATTCTATTCCAAAATGTACTTGGTCGTTGCTCATGCGTAAGTCTAAAAAACAATTAAAGTTGTGACAGGGAAATTAGTAGTAGCAATAGATATTTCCTGTGTAAAAGAAAAAAACATTCTGTGATGTAAATTCATTCTATTCCAGATGGTTGTGGCGCACCAGGCTATCTTAACAACTTCACATATCACCCCCTAGAACTCATTAGTGGATATAATTTACGAGTTTATTCAAATGTGGTGGGGGACAAAGAGACTCTACGAGCCACATGTGAGGGTTATTGCTTAAGCAATTCCCAATGCATTTCATACGAGATAGACTTTTCAAGAAATACTTGCTACATATCGGATTACGACATGTATGACATACCTCTGTCGTCATCATCTATCTATGACTACTACAACAGAGTGTGTAAGTATCATATTGTTTACAGTTTTATTATTGCCCCTCTCGCCCTTTTCGCCCTATGACCTGAGGCAAATTAAAAATTGGTCGAAAAATGATATGTTTCAAGGATTGTTTAATCACAATTACAGGAGGGCAAGTTAAAAACTGGTAGATTCAGTCTTATGTCAAATAGGGCGAAAATTAAGAATATGTACAAGACGCACATGCTTCGTAAAATAGCAACAAAACAAAAGCGAAATACATATCATTAAACATGAAGGACAAAAACAGTAAAATGGATCATAGTTTGGTCTATGTTGTCTTTGATTATGATGATGAATTAATAAGTGATCGCATGATGTATTAATGGTGAAATATACATAATGGACCAGACCATCGCCAGTGATCCTAAAGCCAAAACAATGAGTATCAAAACAGTGAAAACATATTCAAAAATTACAATAGAGTGGAAGGTAGGGTGGGATATGATACGTAACGACCTACTTTTTGAAATGTTCTCCAGTTAATATGAATACAACTATGATAATACTTTTTTATGTTACATATGTTTCAATACATTTATCTTGTGATAGAATCACTTCGTGCGAAGCATACTTATTTATGGACATTTTTCATGTTCCCGGATTTCGCACTTCGGACACCGCACTTCGAGGGGACTGTGTCGCAAAAGCAAACTGTTGATTCTATTCTAATGCGCTTGTAATACTTTGTGTGAAAAAATTCATATGTAGCTTCATCCATTGTGTGTTCACATTTTACGTTTTAATCGCACTTGATTTCTTTCATGTGACCCCTAAAGTGCGAAGTCCGGAGTTCGAAGTCCGAAGTACGTCAACTTGAAAAATGTCCATTTAGAATTTTATGAATATGCTTTATTTTTATAGACAATTGCGGATGCCCGCCCAGTCAGGGTGAAAATGTTTTGAACAGCTATTCATCCACCACTGATGGCAGTATTTTAGACATATCTTGTACAAATGGAGGACGGAACTATGCCTTACCAATATCTCTGAATTGCACCTCTGACGGCTGGGGAGTTACAAGGAATGCATATTCGTGCACAGGTAAGGTGCAACAAACTCTAGCAGAATAAATTAATGAAAAATGCAATTCTTCGAAACAATAATTTCATCATCTGAGTCGAGATGTATTTTTGCTTATTTTTGCTTATTTTTTATATACATCTTCCCAAGTAGCGGTGATCGATTCGCTTCTCTTTCGAAATCGAATGCACTATTAGTCGCCATGTTGTTTAACCCGAATGGTTAAGTAAGACTAAATCTCATTGGCAAATCGCTTTGACTATCAATTGCTTAATTTCCGCTAGAGGGCGCTGTTATGAAATGTTCATTGTACATAAATATGTGTCCAAAGTTTATACATGTATATAAACAAGAGCTTTATTTTTCTCTTTGTAGAAGAAATTTGAAGCAGCTGGTCAATGACATTAGTAATCATTGAATTGTCAGAAGTCCCGATTACAAGTATTTCCGTCAAATATTCTAGCAAAAAAAAAAAAAAACCTACAGTAATTTGCATAAATTCAATACACTGCGTAGAGAATACTTCTATTTTCAGTGTATATTTTTCAGTTGTTTGCGGTGACCCAGCTAATATAGTGAACGGTACTCACAACGGCACGCTTTCTTCGTACAGTATAGGAGACGTGGTCAGCTACATGTGTGATACTGGTTATGTGAATATGGCCACTAAACAGACAAACAGTGTTATTCAATGTCAGAGTGACGGAACGTGGGAGGAGATTCCTTCGTGTATCAGTAAGATCGTAAATGCATACATACAAATTATAATTGTATGTGTAATACTGATGACGTTGAATACATTCTATATTTTCTATATCGATTTATGGTTCACATGATGGAATATACACATTTTTTAATATCAAAGAGATGTAACTTACCTTAAGACGACGCTTACTCTCCCCGGGCGCCTGGTCTCACTTCGGAATGCTATTAATTCCAAGGTTTGCAACCGTTCCCACTGAAATTCTAATGATTTTGCATTGCCCTCTCGATTTTGAGACTGCATAACTGATAGGTACTTCTTTGATGATTGTTTTAAACTCTATGGCATATACATGAATTGTTTATGTTGACTACCACATGCATAAATACAATTTTTTAAGAACTTCAAAATTTGATTTCTTGAATCATAAACCTTCTCATTTTCAGAAGATTGAAAATTTCTTCCAGAGGGAAGGGATAAGATACAAATAAAGACACAAACACTCAAATACACAAATTATCGGCCCCTTGACCTTTATCAAGTGTAAAAACGATTTCATTGTCATTGAAACAAAATGATGTATATCATAACATCTCTCTATGATTCTGCCCTCCAATGAATGGACACTTTTCATTCAAAACTACAAGAAAGAATACTTTTTTCTCCTCTGCAATAAACAAGTATTAAACCATTAAGCATCTTACTTTCAAAACTTCTTTCAGTCTATCAATCTTCACTGATTAGGTCCAATTTCTTTATAACCTTGGATCGACGATTATTTTTGATTTTGTTTTTTTTTATCTCCACATTTCTTTTTTAAATCTCCACATTTCTTTTTTAAGTCTCCACATTTCATTTCTAAATCTCCACATAAAATTTTCATCTTTTCATAGTCGATTGCGGATCGCCGGGTACTATTCAGAATGCAGTTGTTACAGGCGGTAGTGTATTTACACCCGGTGAAAATGTGCAATATACTTGTAACGCAGGATTTGTCATGACCGATACAAAGTTATCATCACAGAGCATTACGTGTAAGGACACTGGCATATGGGAAAATGCACCCTCTTGTGTTGGTAAGTGATAACTGCCTTAAAATATTCTTAGCTTTCAATTAGCTATCTTATATCTTTTCTTTGGTTTTATTGAATATTGATATGAAATGAGTATTATTCTCCATGAATATTCTTACGGCATTCAAAAACTGATTTTCCAATTGCAACAATGGACATGGAAATATATCAAGCCAGTTCTGCATTGACCACAGTGGGATACACCCACAGGAAGTTTAACTGACATGAATACAAGCACTACATAGCTACTGCAATGATAGAAAACGTCCTTTTAAACACAGTTCATTTCCTTTGGATTCAAAATATACCTTCTTAAAAAATCTATATTCTTTAGCATTCTTGAAACATATTTGACAGTTAGAAAGGAGTTGTAAAAATAAGGGCCTGATTTAACCCTCAAATCACTCAAAAAGTTATCATGCGGTATCCTTACTTTGAAGGTAGAAGATGGTACAATGTAAGGATGAACATATAATATATTCGACAATTCCTTATAGGTATACTTTATTTAAAAAGATGGTTTGCAAGAATTTTAATTACGACTTGAAGAAGTAGGGGTAACAATGACGGAAAACGCCAAATAGCGAACAAATGAATGAAACAAATAATGCATTAATTTACAAGAAATTGCTGTGTGTTATGTTTCGATCCCCTCGTATTTTAATTCAAGTGAAAAAGAAAAAGTAATTTTGAAGATAGTTTATCCATAAAATCGGCGAAGTCCGCAATCCTGAAATTGAAAACCGCCCTATTTATACTAATCAGCGACATTGTAAGCTTTTAGGCGCAAAATACACACTGCGTAGAAATGGACAACTTTATATCGCTTATGTCATTCGCATCTGTTGTCTATTATTGCGCCCATAATAAGATTGCGCCCATAATTGTTTATTCTACATGGTAGATAGAAGAAATCAGCATTTTGTTGATCAATTTAATGGCTTTAAAGACCGATTGTTGAAAAATAGCTCCTCCCCCCCTTTTTTTCGTTTTTTGCCTGTGAAACACTGTTCCACACCGAGTTACAGAACCCCACTTGGTCAGAAAATACGTTTTGGTGATATACGCCTTTAGTGAAATTGGTATTCTGTAACTCGGGATGGAACTATGTTGCAGAAAAACTTAAAATTACTTTTCCGTATTCCATTGATTTCTATGCAAAAAAAAAAAAAAAAAAAAAAAAAATAATAATAAAAACACACGATTTTTTTAACCCAAACATCGGCCTTATTATTAATAGTATATATATAACAATATAGATAAAGATGTGGATTAAGTTAAATGATATTCTTCATGCAAAATTTTCTTAATTTTGCAATATGAAATTTCCACTTTTTCAGGGCAGATTTAACGTCTTATTCTTACAGCTCCGTCTATATGGGCTCACTCAATGATATGCATGAATGCCATATGATACGAATTTCATCACTGTAAATGATAAAACTAAAATTATATTGAGGAAAACACGAAGAAAGAATAAGGAAAGGCTCTCCAAGAACTATTTTCAACAATTTTCATAATCTTTTATCATTTCAAGCGAATTGTGGGGCAGCACCAGCCATTTCCAACGCATTTGTATCTCAAGGTGACACTTTTATACCAGGTGATAACGCTACCTATACATGCAATGCAAATTATGTGATAACTGGAACTAAAACCAACTCTTATTCCATATCATGCCAGGATGATGGGAATTGGTCTAGTCTTCAAAATTGTACGAGTAAGTACCGTATAAACTGAATGTTTCATAAGGTATTTATTATTTGCCTTTTTGCTGATAATTCGTATAACAATGAATAAAATTTCATGAGAAATTGAAATTGAAATTCCCATTATGTATTGAATTAAAGACGATATTGACGATTATCTTAAAAGCACTCACAATAGATTACAAATTGGGCATTGACGGACCCCTATTAAGCTAGAGGTCGGACCAGGTGCCAGGGAGGAGTAAACATTATGTTTTGATTGTCTGATTTTGTTTGCCCATGTCCGTTTCTGGTACTGTTGGACGTCAGTGTGCGTGTTTAACATATGGGTATTTTTGTGTTCGACTGGGTGTGGTAGTTTGAAGTCCTTTATCTTCATTAATATTAATCTAATTTCATAACAGACTTTATCATGTATTGGAAAAAAAGCGTAAACTTCTTAAAACAAACTTCATTATTCTTTAAGTTATTATTTATTTTCCAGAATATTGTGGATCACCTCCGGTCGTTTCAAATTCCCAGAACACCGCAACAGATACACTGTATATAGAGGGCGAAGAAATCGTGTATAGTTGTAACCAGGGCTTTGTCATGATTGATTCTCTTCTGCAAAATGCGACTTTGACCTGTTTGAATACTGGGCTTTGGGAATCTGCTCCATTTTGTACAGGTAAAGTGCGTCAATGTCAAGAGAAATTTGAAAAAGACATTGTGGCATTGATTACTTTAAAAAAGGATAATTTGTATAATATATATTGTGGACTCGAAGAAAGGATCTAGAAATAGCCTTCTGTTAGAACAAGTTGTACAAACAAGGGCGGAATACGCCCGTATGATCACTACAGATATGTAATAAAACATGAAAAAGATACAAAGCATGCAGGCACTCAGTGTCTTAACGTCTGAAAGTTGTTGTAAGAAAAAGTAGAATGTCAAAGCAAGGACTTAACCTTTTGATTCTCAGATACCAGAATCTATAATGTGAAGAACGTTTTGATTTCTTTTCAGTTTATTGCGGACGTCCCGGTAGAGTTGCAAACAGTGCTGTGACTGATGGAGAAATCTTCCTTCCTGGACACAATGTTACATACACGTGTTCTAGTGGGTATGTCATTACAGATACCAAAGCACAGTCTGAAAGTATAACTTGTCTAAACGATGGATCATGGGAAAAGAAGCCTTCTTGTACAGGTACGTATTATACTTTGACAATTTTGTCCATGCCCTTTAAGTAGGCTTTTACATTTTTTTTAAATTTTAATTGTTCAGTTGAAATACCCTGTCGTTTTTAGCACAGACAGATTTTATAATTATACTATTCACAATCGTCTCGATGAATCAGCATCATGAAAGGATCAATATTTCTTGAAATTGCATAAATTGAATCCCCCCTAAACAAATATTACTAGAGAGCGCTACTAAAATGAATTTTGGCCGTGTCAAAAAATTGCTTTCGATGGAAGCATCACTGATGAGGATTTGATATTCGAAACACGTGTCAAGTGCATAGTAAATTGGTTTGAAGGTTTTTCGGGAAGATATACAGTTGGAACACTCCCGTATCCTTGAAGACAGAGTGATTAAACAAAGTGATACCACTGGATTAAAGAAACTTTTGGATCTGATAGAATAATGTTCACAATGATATTTTCAGTTTACTGTGGCACTGCACCCTCAGTTTCCAATGCAGTAGTCACGTCTGGAAATTTATTCATTCCTGGAGAAAGCGTCATTTATACTTGTAATCCTAGTTACGTGGTTGAGGGAACAAAGGAAAGCGATGCAACTGTCCTTTGTCAAAATAACGGCAACTGGGCGTCTGCTCCGACTTGTACAAGTAAGTGATTCTAACATTAACTTTTCCAATAGTATCACTGAAAGAAAACAATTTCTTCCAACACACTTTATTGCGAAAATTGCGAAATCAAATACGGGAATCGAACAAGTAAGTACCGTATTAATGTTCTGTTTCTTCTTCTCAGATATTTTGTTGTTTTTAATTGTATTGATGATCTTTTGTTCCTCCGTCAGGCAATTGTCTTTACCCATCAAATATCTATTCTGATTAATATGATAATAATGTTATGATTTCTGTAAAGAATCGACTAGTACGTATTCACAAAAGACAGGAAACTGACCGTCTCCGGGTTTCTTTTCTCCGTGCCTTATTCAACTGTTTCGTTGTACACTATATGTATCTATTCATCTAATGGTTTTTGCTCTTTGAAGTTGTGACATTTTACAATATATATCAATTTACTTGAAATCAACTGGTACACAGTTGTATTGATAAAAAAAATTAAACTTCATTTCATCTTTCTTATTTTCAAACTACTAGGATACTGCGGATCACCGCCAGTAGTTTCGAATTCTCAGAACTCCGCAACAGAAACATTTTATGTTCAGAACGAGGAAATCGTGTATAAATGTGACATTGGTTATGTCATGATTGATACTCTTCTGTCGAATGCGACCTTGACCTGTTTGAATACAGGGTTATGGGAGCCTGCACCATTCTGTACAGGTATAGTTCATATACTTAAAGTGTGAAAGTAAATACGAATGCGATACTTTTTGTAATCTCCTTTCTAAAAAAAAAAACTGCTCCCCTTCTTATTATGGACACCACGGAAGTAATAAAGAATGAAAAGCAAAGCACACATGTATCCGATCTCTAATTGTAAATGATGTTGTGAAAGGAGAATGACCTATTTCAAATTTACTTTTGTTACATAAGAATTGAAGTGGTAGAAAAAAAAATGTTTCTTAATTTCTTTACAGTTTATTGCGGACGTCCTGGGAAAGTTGCAAACAGCACTGTGGCTGATGGAGACACCTTCCTTCCTGGACACACTGTTACATACACGTGTTCTAGTGGGTATGTCATTACAGATACTAGAGCACAGTCTGAAAGTATAACTTGTCAAGACGATGGATCATGGGAAAAGAAGCCTTCCTGTATAGGTACGTATTGTGCTTTGACGTGATTTATTTATTTATATCGTAGTAATGAGTAAAAACCCAGAACTTTTGTTTCCCCTGGTTCAACCCTCGTTTCGAAACTGCTTCTCATATATAAACAATGAGGAGCTATAAATTACACCCTATCAATCTCCAAGACTCTGTAGTGCTACAGGTTAAACGTTTTCGTCCACCATAGCAAAGGAACTCGAGTGAAGAGTTGAGCAAATGTGCGGAGATTGAACACCCCATATTACCAGCTACAAATTTCGCAGCACAAATGACAAATATGGATAATGACCATATCCCTGTATACAGCACAAAATCGATAATTCAGAAAATCAGAAACCGAAGGCATACAAAATCAGGATAAAACAGGAACCAAAGCAAACAAACAAAAACAAAGCTACAATCTGATCGTGATGCATTAAAAGGGGCGAAATATTTTTTATATGAGAGTAAAGCCTAATCAACTTTTGATTTTTGTACAAAGTTAATAAAAAAATGGATCTCCAACAACACTCGGGTCCTCCAAAAGTACAAATAAATTGAAAAAAAAAACATTATGAAAAGATTAATGTTTTCTTTAAAACAGAATGACTGAGCAAAGACATGCTGCAGAGTTTATAGATTAAATAAAAGTGATCGAAATACATCTTTTTGTTTTAGTTTACTGTGGCACTGCACCCTCAGTTCCTAATGCTGTCGTCACGTCTGGAAGTTTATTCATTCCTGGAGAAAGTGTCATCTATACTTGCAATCCTAGTTATGTAGTCGTGGGTACAAAGCAAAGTAGTAAAACAGTCGCTTGTCAGAATAATGGAACCTGGGCGTCTTCTCCGACCTGTACAAGTGAGTCTTACCAATCTTAACATAAGAAAAATTGTCAGAAAATGGTCTACCGTTCCAAGTTAAATAGATTATATAAGTACTGTTTATATACAGTACACCCTTCGTGGAGAAAAATCACACACAACACAATAGACGTGTAATATGCTTTGTTTACTCAATTAAAGTTGACTCATTTCGATTCCAACCAATCAGCAATTTAATTCAATTTAATCCACTTCAACCAAATCTAATTGAATATTCAATCTAACCTTCAACCGAATTATTTCTTTTAAACAGAGGATTGTGGCTCGCCGCCGAGTATTCCACATTCAACAAACGACGCCAGTAGTGACGTTTACATTCCGTCAGAGCAAGTGATATACTCCTGTGTCAACGGCTACATCATGTTGGGTAGCCTCCAACCACAGGCTGCTATCACATGTCAGAATAATGGCATATGGTCAGATACCCCAATATGTATTGGTTTGTGTTCTACAATCTATAATTATTGCATGTTCATAAAGTCGTTAAGTCTTTGAAAATAGTACAACTGTGTGACATTAACATGACATTTTTATAGCATAGTTTCCCTTTGATTTGATTTTTATTCGAGTTTCATTCATTGGTAATTTTGTCAAAAGGTTTTTTCCTCTAAACAAATATTTGTTTGTTGGATCTTTTTTATCCGCTTGCCGAATGTCCTCGTCTCTCTGGATGAATTTATACATGACTCAGAGGTACACCCTGTTATAGCGCACATAGTGGGTTTCGGCTATGAGTGAACAGGGGTTTCGGTTTCGAAGCGGAAATCAGAAAACAATTGTGAGTAGAAATTAAGTTTTCTTCATTTCTATCCATTTTACAGTGATAAAGTATAGTGCACAGAAGGCGAGGATTATATAGTGACCTATTGATGACGTTGAAGCCGTTCAAATAGTTTTAGATACTTCAAACACTCCAGTACAATATCGGCGACTGGAAAAATTTGGCCGTGTCGCTACACAAAACTAAAAAAAATCTCTTATTACAATGGATTTCTGTGCACGTTTCTTGGACTACAAAGACCATAAATATATTTCAAACATTATGGATACAAAAACTCTCCTTAAATGCTTTAAATAGTGAAATTTTACCAAGAAAATCTATGTGTAACACGGGGTTTCGGTATCACGTGGGACATGGGGTTTAGGTTCGAAATAAAAATGCATCATAAATTGAGTTATATCTCGATGACACATAAATGTAGTGCTGTATCTGGACCTCAATCTCGCCTCTAAGACGATAGAAATTTGTGCTTGAGTGATTAGAGAGAAAGAACACTTCTATTTCTCTGTTCTGTCCAGCACAGAGAGGCCCTGTGGATTCACAAAGAGGGGCACTGTCAGTACGGCAATGTCGCCACAAGTACGAATGCAACACAATGCCCTGCCAAATGACTCTAGATAGAATTTTTATGTCATATCCATTAAATCGACAAACCTGGTTGAATTTATCTTTTCTTCGTCAGTATGTCCAATAATTACTTGCGTAAATTGTTTATTGATTATGAACACATAATATAGTAATTTATGCTAATTATTTAATGTAAGTTTTTTCATGCAACAAAAACATAAATGAAAATCAGTATTTTCTTTTGACATAGAAGCTTGGCAAAAAGACTGACAAAAGAAACAGAGGGGAAAAACGTTGTTTTTGTAAACATCTTATAATAACAAATTCATAAACGTAAGCTATTACTACGTCAATGACATTTAGCACACAAATCGTATTCATGAAACATCCCCGCCCCTCCTTCTTCCCTGCAACTGCTACACAGAATTTCACGAAACTTGAAAGGAACAAGTACCAGCCAAAAGGTTCTCTTTTAATTGTGTTGTTCGAGGCGATCAGTCAATATACATTGTAGCAGAAGGATCTGATTGGCTAACTTCTCCTACGCCATCACTGCACATAATTTTAAGAAACCTCATATTGAACCATGCACAGGGACTCCATGCAAGGACTTCTTATTTCCATTCAATCATTCAAGAACCCCTCCCCTCTTTCCATTAGGCTAAAAGATTAATCAAACTAAGATTTTTTTTATTTCCCTGAACTTCACCTATAGATATTGTTATCCAACTAGACGGTCGTGTCACAGGCTCCTGTGGCTAGTGTTGTCAAATCATTATGATTTTGAAATAGGTGCGTAGTCTTAATTAATTGTATGTCCTAATTCATGACAATGGCACTCTAGGAGGGGGGGTTGTAGTGAGGTTTAACATGCCTATCCAGTGTTGATTTCCACTATAATACCCTTACCAACACGTTAAAAATATCTCTTTCATGGTCAACATATACGTTAACTTAAGCCATCTAAATTAAATTAGATGGTAACATTTAAGCTAAGCCAATCACAGGCTCTCAAATTTATCATGCATATTGTAAAATTTGACAAATGATCACTGGAGATGGGGACCAAACTCGGGACTTTCTGCAGGCTAGGCGTGTGTCCTACCACCATGGTAACTAGATGCCATTTAGGGCGATTTGAATGTATTTAAAAGCTTTTATATGAATAAGAAAGGGTTTCGCTGATGCTTCGCCCCTTCTTATTCATGTAGAAACTTCACAATACCTTCTAACCTATATGGAGATAACCTTATACGTATTGTTCTAGATAAAGTGTCGAAACCCCGTCGGACACCTGAATTGAAACCCCGATGGACACATGCATTAATCCACTCAAAAGTATTATTCAATGAAGAAATATACTTTCTTAGTGAGTAAATTTACGGTGATTTGACTTGGATACTGAAATTTGACATAATAAAACCCCATCAAGCAACATGAACTTTCTAGCAGTGAAGAAAATGATCCAAAATGTTGAGGCGACGTTGAAAATTGTCCAATCGGCAAAACTGTACCGAAGTGTTTGGCAGAACCTGACCGTATAGAGACAATTTGAAGTGATGGGTAGGTTACAAATGATTGCCTCCACTCCGTCTGCATATCCATTTTTGAAAAACTTAATTTGTGTAGTCATAAATAAAACTTAAACTCACCACGTCCGTCTACCGCTCGCTTCGAAACCGAAACCCCTGTTGACACATAGCCGAAACCCCCTATGTGCGCTATAACAGGGTGAGGTACTTTTCTTCTATTGTGACAATCAATGCAGAAAATGTTTATTCTTCCCGGAATACACGATCTCTTCTCCATTGGGAGTTCACTTTCTCTCCTTTGTAAAGTGCTACAGGGATTTTGTTTGACTTTCATATCCCCGCTGAAAATGGGTTTAAATTCTTATAAGGGTTTGCATTTGATATTCACTCACTAATTGTGTATATGTGTTCAGTCACGACGACTGAGGTAGTTTCATTTTTCTAAGCCTTAATCATAAGACAGAAGTTTATGATGCATTGCCTAAGAACTGGGCACTTGAATCTTTTACAGTGAATTGTGGAGCACCGCCTACTGTCCAATATGCTACAAAATCTAACCAAGGGTCTGTCTTTACACCTGGTGACTATGTGACCTGGACATGTAATAGTCGATATGTAGTTCGAGCCACCAATATCAGATCTGCAGATGTTATATGTAAGGGTGATGGAACCTGGACGACTAAGCCTATTTGCATTGGTAGGTTGAAATAGCATATCATCAATTTCAGAATATTTATATAAAAAGGATCTCCAAAGATTTTCTCATTCTTATGGTATGTATGAAACGAGTTATGACACGTTTCATCCATTGCATATGCAGTCTAAAGCCATACAATGAGTATCATAAACTGATTAGAAGGGGAAATCATTCAAGATTCTTTTAATTACTTGGTATAGATTATACATTTTTGAAGATAGGGATTTAACTTCAAGATTTTGAAAAAAAAATTGTTGTTTGTATTGTTACGTCATGGTCGATCTTCGGTGTGTAATTAGTCCAAAGAATCAAAATCAATTAAAAATTGTTAGGTTTCATGTGACTTGTAATACTATGTACTAAGATATATGTCTCTTAAAAATGAAGAATCAAATTAATGTACAACTGCTTGTCTTTATTTTGCCAGCATATTGTGGTGAGCACCCCGAGGTTGACCACACCCAGGTTCAGGGGACAGGGAGTCAGCAGGGTGACACCAGGACCTACACATGTGATGTAGGTCATACCATGGTTGGCTCTGCAACTATCACGTGCCAAAGTAATTCCCAATGGGAAGACGCTCCAATTTGTCCA
Source organism: Pinctada imbricata (assembly GCA_033119305.1). Lineage (NCBI taxonomy): Eukaryota > Metazoa > Mollusca > Bivalvia > Pterioida > Pteriidae > Pinctada > Pinctada imbricata. Next base: position 33,361,416 of record VSWD01000004.1, on the reverse strand, counting down.
GGTAAAATATTGGGCCTCGTTGTTCATTTATCCGTCAGTCTCGCCGCCTGAATGGCTGTCCGTTTGCCTATCACCATAATACTTTCACTGAACTCTTCATTTAACGTTTCTGAAGACTCACAGACATGGTAATCAATGTCAGACTATGTAAATATGGTCTGATTTTCAGTTTAAGAGTTATGGCTCTCTGTAGTCGGATATTGTATGTACTATCTAGATAAATCTGGTCATCGTCACTTTTGAAGACCGTTCATTCAGAATTTCACCAAACCTTGGAGACATGTAAATCAGTATATGACGACATGCATGAAGAAAGCAGGAAGTTGTATAATGCATTATCGTAGAATAATATCATCGTCGCAACTACTCCTAAATTGTAAATAGGAATTTGTTAACCAAGTTGAAAGGATGATTAGTATAAGAAAGTTATAAATGTCTTCAAATTCAAAAGCATAATCTAAGAACAGATGAGACTGCAGCTTGGACCAGAAATGCACTTTTCGGATACGTAACCCTCTTCAGTGATCCTCAATCTAAACGGTGTAATATGACCAAAGAATGTGACTCATGTTAAAATAAACTTGAAGATAGATGTCGAAGATTATTGTTCCGTTTTAGTCGTACTGCAATCGTTTAAGGAGGAAAATCACCAAAATGACAAATAAATGTTAAAGATGTGTATGAAGGATGAAATTTCATTTTCTTTCTATGCATTATAAGAATTATGGCTCTTTTTGCTAAGAAATGTTATGCATAATATAGAAACAGGCATAAGGGCTATAAAACTGTACTCCGATTGTTTTGATAACAGAAAATTTAGATAGTATTACCACGAAGTTTGCCGAAGATGCACGACTTCGTGCGGGACAATTTATTTTCGTGGTGAGTTGAATAAAACATAAAACAATATCAAATATCTAAAATATGCAAGATATGGAAGTACATAATTTCTATGTACTTCGCCGATATTGTTATTATACACCCAATACCTTATCTCATCTGTCCCACGAAATTATGATACTTGTTACAAAACCTTGCAACAAAATTAAGGTGTGCATTATATTGGATCATTTTGCAGCACGATACACCGTTAAAGATATATATTTCAAATGCTTAATGGAATGCGTATGTTCCTAACGATAGGGGGTACCTTTCTGCCCCTCCTGCCCTCTCCCTCTTCTCCTTTTCTCCCATCCCTTACCTCTCTCCTTCCACCCCCTTCCACACTCCTCCTGCCCCTTTCCCCCCTCCCTTTCCTCCCTCCCTTTCCTCTCTCCTTCCTTTCTCTGATCCTATCCCTCATAGAGGGTTGTGATCAGAGTATGGCTTATTAATTTATAACTTTCATTAAAGTAAATAATTATAATAGTATATACACTTTCAGCGGATTGTGGAGATCCGCCTATTTTGAGCAAGGGGAGTCTGATAGGATCAGGGAACCTTGAAAACAATACTAGAACTGCAACATGTGGTGACGGCTACGTCTTAGAGGGGTCATCTACTATTAAGTGTCAGATGAACGGGGAATGGGAAACACTACCACATTGTACAGGTACAAATTACATTTTATCTATTTGAAGCCAATTTTGTGTTCTATGTGATCGGAGAAAATTCAAATCAAATCCGTTGTTATCACTCCAACGCCATATTGTTGGGGGTATTCTCATTATTCCTGTAAAATTATCAGACATTTTTGAAAAATTTTAATGAACTTTTCTATAATCAAATTATAAGATGTTTAAAACTAAGAATAGGAGCTATTAAATACAAGCGACCATAAAAACTAATTTCATGTATACTCTTGTTTTCAGCAAAGGAAGTATATCAGTTTAAACAAAGTATGTTTGGAGCATACAAAAGTCCCGTAAGTCAAGAAACTGGAATAGCAATGACCATTGCCATTCTAATGGGTATACTTCTAATAGGAATAGGCGTGGTATATTGCTATAATTTGTGCAAACAGAAAAGGAAAACAAAAGAGGAAAATAAAAACGAATCTAGCAAACAAAACAGTCTGAACAATAATGGATCAATATACAATATTAATGTTAATATGAAGAAACCGGCTGATGAGAACACTTATCAACCTTTTGGACATGCCTTCAAAGGTGATAGATCTTGGAGGGAACTGTTCTATTGACGACTGCAACAATGAATTTCGTGTTATGAAATACATAAGACCATTTCTTTATTAAGTTATGTTTTCCTTGTGCTGGTAGGTTTGAAACCAGAAACCATAAGACAAAAGAAAATGTGAATCATAGGACCCCTTCATATATCTTTAAGATGAATTTCCGTTAACAAAATTTTTCACTATTATAATGTATGTTGTGAATATTTCGATATTTGAATTATATGAAGGTTTGAAGTCAATATACTAATTCAATCTTTTAACAGATATGTGTCTTATTAAATAAATTGATTTGTTATGTCTGATCTGAGATACATGATAGTTTTGCATGCTTTTTAAAGTTGTTTTTATCATTTGCTGGCTGGTAGGGTTTTCAATGCCAAAAAGGACGCAAACAGAATAAAAACAAGATATGGCATAAGTTATAAAGCAAGTAGTTCGAATACTCAAGTCAAATATTCATATTTAACTCATTAGAATTTATACATGTCTTGTGATATATTGAATAGATTGATATATTATTATACAACTTTCAGGTATATTCTTAAGCATTAACATTCATGTTTTAATAAAAAAGTGTCTAATTCTGCTATCCATGGAAGATATGAAAAGGCGGCTCTTTCATGACTTTTATGGTGTCATCTTTTTAGAAGTATGGATAATAACTAATTGCATTTTATATAACAAAGATATGTATAATTACTCAACTATATCTAAATCAAATTCCTTTGTTTGTTCTTGAAAGGAAGTAAGGTTGATGCTTGCTTACGTTTGGGGCATCGGTACATTGCAAACGTCATAAGCAAATGTTGTAATCCCCTGGAAGTATTCACAGCAAAGATTGATCAGCGGAAAACCAAACATCAACGTTTAAAAACATTGATCATTTAAAGAAATGTGCGCTCATAATACGGAAACAAAAAAGTAACCACACCATTTTTATGAATAAACGGATGCCCTACCGAAGTGGGGCGCACATACACATTGGTCTAACTCCTTTTATGTGATGTTATCCATGTATCAATGGATTTGTGCCTTTTTGTTTGTTTTAAGAGTCTTCACAAGAGTATTTTTGTTTGCCTTATTGCCCCCGGTAGTTTTGACGGTATTGTAAGTGTTTTGATATTGTTCCCTGACATTATCTCCATATCACTTTCTATATGGACATAATCTCAGACAGAGCATGTGTTTTATATATTGTTTTATTTTCGTGCGTGAACATCGACGGCGGGTGCGCTAGCCAACAGGGGATGCTTACTCCTCCCGGGCACCTGGCCCCAACTCTGGCTTGCTAGGGGTCCGTCGATGCTCAATTTTATGATCTATTGCTGGTGAGATTATCGTCAGGATCTTTTTTAGCTCTTGTGAGTGTCATCGATTTGGGTGTTTGTGCAGATGCAGCCAACAGTAAGGTCTTGTTGGTTATATGTTCCCTCATTGTTTAAATACAGTATGGTCTTGATGGTTATGTTCCCTCATTGTTCTATCATTGTTTAAATACAGTATGGTCTTGTTGGTTATGTTCCCTCATTGTTCCCTCATTGTTTAAATACAGTATGGTCTTGTTGGTTATGTTCCCTCATTGTTTAAATACAGTAAGGTCTTCTTGGTTATGTTCCCTAATTGTTCCCTTATTGTTTAAATACAGTAAGGTCTTGTTGGTTATGTTCTCTTATTGTTCCCTCATTGTTTAAATACAGTATGGTCTTGTTGGTTATGTTCCCTCATTATTTAAATACAGTAAGGTCTTGCTGGTTATGTTCCCTTATTGTTCCCTTATTGTATAAATACAGTATGGTCTTGTTGGTTATGTTCCCTCATTGTTCCCTCATTGTTTAAATACAGTATGGTCTTGTTGGTTATGTTCTTAATTGTTCCCTCATTGTTTAAATACAGTAAGGTCTTGTTGGTTATGCTCCCTCATTGTTCCCTCATTGTTTAAATACAGTATGGTCTTGTTGGTTATGTTCCCTCATTGTTTAAATACAGTAAGGTCTTGTTGGTTATGCTCCCTCATTGTTCCCTCATTGTTTAAATATAGTAAGGTCTTGTTGGTTATGTTCCCTTATTGTATAAATACAGTATGGTCTTGTTGGTTATGTTCCCTCATTGTTTAAATACAGTAAGGTCTTGTTGGTTATGTTCCCTCATTGTTTAAATACAGTAAGGTCTTCCTGGTTATGTTCCCTCATTGTTCCCTCATTGTTTAAATACAAATACAGTTTGGTCTTGTTGGTCATGTTCCCTCATTGTTCCCTCATTGTTTAAATACTTGGCAATGCGCTGAACCTTCTCAATATAAGCGGGAATTAAGATATTGCATTGTCCACTTCACAAAGACGTCATGCGAATTTTCTTTCTTTTGACTATTACCTCTCAATGAATCTCAGAGTTGGAACACTTCCGTATGATTCAAAATCTGTCTGAATTGACATTTAGACATCTAACAATTGAATGCGCATTCTACCTTTTATCATACCTTCCATTTTTATCTGCTGATACATTCATGCCAACAGGGGATGCTTACTACTCCCGGGTACCTGGTCCCACCTCTAGCTTGCTATGGGTCCGTCGATGCTTCATTTTGTGCTCTATTGTGAGTGCTGTTGAGATTATCGTCAGGATTTTCTTTAACTCATTTCAAAACAATAGAATTGTTCCATATCTTCAAGTTCAATAGCATCATTTTAGAACAGATAAATTTGCTGCATGGACCAGAAATGCAAAATACCTATCGAGACTTAGATTTCAAGGGAACATAGCAATGGCATTTGGTTTACTAATTATACAAACAATATTCATTCTACGTTTAAGACAATATGAATATTCTTTTTGTGAAAGGGAATGGTGTCTTAAAAATCTTGAAAATATATTTTAAGACCCTCATAGACTCATATGCACGTAATCAAGGACAACCACACCGTCTGCTTCCGCATGACATGACAGATAACCGTCCTAACTTTGCACCGGTTGTCCATTGGTCTCGTTGGTTTATGTTTGATATTTTGTGACCCATGCTTCTATGTTGTGAGTTGGTGGTCCTTGACCCTTTTGCGTCTCTTTCTGTGGGTATCTGCTCTGTGTTTTTGCATTGGATGTCTTATGGTGCTAATGAATTTGAAGACGTTAAATAATTGTTATGGGTGCTGTAACTGGGTGTTGTTGGATATCCCCTCCTTTCTTTTAAGTCTTTTAAATACGTATGGAATCTTAAACGTCTTCAAATTGAATACAATCATTTAAGAACAGACAAATTTGCAGTATGGACCAAACATGCACGTTTCAACTTCTTATCCTCAGCCTAAACAATGTGATATGACTGAAGCTTGTGATTTCAAGTTCTTATGTCCGAATATTTACCGAAAGACGTAGAAAGATGGGTGGGATATGATGCTATAGGACTGACGTTTAAGAAATTCCAATACATTTTGTTACCAGAAATATTCGAATGTGTTGAAGATCATGCTGTCGACCGCAATACATGTACATATGCACTCAGCAAAATAATACCAAGGACCGAGCGTTATCAGGGCATACTGTAATAGCTGGTGCAGTTCCAGGTCACTTACTATTTGAATGGAAGGGGCAACAAATTCGGTAGGAGTTATGCGATGTCATCATAACCTATTGATGTAAAAAACCAACAATTATGATATGGTGTAATAAAATGTAGTTATATCTTTCATCTGACTGATGAAATGAATATATAAAACTTGAATCATAACCCATTTATTGGATGAAAAGGTTTGAGATTGAAAAATCTGTAGGGCGAAAAGGTCGCTCAGGTTTTAACCTTGGACGATTTTGAAGGAAAGTTTTTCAACCTCCGCTTGTGTTCAATTAGCGAGGCCGAAAAGATATTCGATATTTGTATTTCAAATCATCAGTTCTATGTTCACATAAAAACCAAAAAAAAATTTATTCTACTTATTTTGTTATATCTTAAAAACGAAATTCTTTCGTGAATAAGGAGAATAAGAAAAGATGAAATTGAATTTAATATTAAATGAAATTATGTTGATCAATGATTCCAACATGGATATGTAAACAGTAAACATCAGAAACAACAAGCCGAGAAATTTGATGAATGACACTCAATGAATGTTAAACGAAATTGCAAGAGGAGAAAAGTATCGATTAGTTAAGAATAACCCTTTTCAATGATACATGTTAAACGTCTTCAAATTGAATAGCATCATTTAAGAACAGATGAATTGGCAGCATGGACCAGACATGCACGTTTCGGGTACTTAACCCTCGTCAGTAATCCTCAAATCTAAACAATGTGCCAAAAGAAGTATGAAAGTTCCTTTGTCAAAAAGCGTACCGAAAGACGTAGCAGGATGGGTGGGGTATGATGCTACAGGGCCCACGTTTCAGAAATTTCAAGAAATTTTAAAATGCGTTGAAGAAACGATCAACCGAAATTGATCGAACTTGGCTACATGTGCTCTTGGGGACTCCTGGTCTACCAGCAGTGACACTCACTAAGTGGCATTAATATTAGACGTCTTCAAATTGAATGTGTTTATTTAGAACATTTGACATGGTTTCACGGTTCAAAGGGTGAAACCACGGGTGTCATTTTTGTGTGCATCGGAGCAAATGCTGTGAGAAGAATAATGAAATAAAAACGTCATGTTACAATGACATAACATTTTCAATATGTTTTCGGAGCAGATACTCAGCTAATTCTTCCTTTTTTATTGAAAATAATGTTCTGGTTGTTATCAATGTTTTTGTTTCTAGGTAAGCTTCTTTTTCATTTTCTAATTCTAGTTATTTCCTTTATGCATTTTACGAAACATGCTCAGTTTTTAACTGAAAAAAAAAAGTTTTTTTCGTTCATTTATGTCGGATACTATGGAAGCACATTCGGTAGAATTAATATATTTCAATTCTTGTTGCAGGACAATCACTACACGAAACAGGTAAGCATTTGTATTTTTAATAGAGGAATATGATGTATGAATCTAATTAGGATTAATAGAAATTATCATTTATATAGATATGAAAATGTAGTATAACCTTCATGGAGCTGTTACGACGAGTCTTGCATGCAAACAGGAGAGGCTGACTCTCCCCGGGCACCTGGTCTCAGTTCGGAATGCTGTTCATTTCGCGGTTCGCAACTGTTCCAATGGAAATTCTAATGATTTTGCCTTACCTTCCCGAATTTGAGACCGAAAATGAAAACAAATTAAGAGTTGCTAAAAAGATGAAATACATATTTGAAATGCATCTTTTTTTCGTTTATCTTATCTCTGGAGTGAAAGTTATTATTTCCAAAATGTACCGAAAGACGTAGTGCTGCTCAGGATGGGATATGATGCTACAGGACCCAAGTTTTAGAAATAAAAGAAATTCTGATAAATCAAATTTACGACTGCGTTGAAGAAACGATCAACCGAAGCTGATCGGAGTTGGCTACATGTGCCCTCGGGGACTCCTGGTCCATCGGTAGTGACACTCACCAAGTGGTACAAATATGTTAAATGTCTTTAAATTCTATAGCATGATTTAAGAACAGATTAATTTGCAGCATGGACGAGACATGCACGTTTCGGGTACTTAACCATCGTCATTTATCCTAAATCTAAACAATGAAATATGGCCAAAGAATTCGAAAGTTATTATGAAAATGTACCGAAAGACGTAGCAGGATGAGTGGGATATGATGCTTTCAAATCTTTTTGACTTCTTAGAATTATATTTGTACTAGGGATGAGACTTCCAATACGAAACTTGTATTTATGACGCTCACAAGTTGCATTTGCAGTCCATTAGATTTTATCCGGTCGTGGGACTTATAGCTTTGTTTTAAAGTAAGAGCAACTTCAATTAAACAAACTTCTTCAGAATCGAAGCATGTACCGACAAACCGAAAGCATCGGGAAGAACTAAAGAGACGTATTTTAAAAGAAGTGTTGTTATTTTTGGCTCCACTCCGAAGTTTTTGAATACAGGTGTTGTTGTTCTTCGTCCGGATCCCTTAACAGCTGTCGCCACCACAGGCAAAAGTATCCTTTGATAATCTTTGAATCAACTATCGACAAACTGAAAGCATCAGGATGATCTAGAGAGATGTCATACATGTCATAGGAAGTGTTGTTATTATTGATTCCGCTCAGAAGTCAAGTTTTTTCCTATAACAAACCTCTTCTTGTTTGATAGGCTTAGTAAACTTAGTTTTCAGGTGAGCGATCGTGGCCCTCTTGGGCCTGTTGTTTCATTTCAAACTTCTAGAAATTATATCCTAGCAAAACGTGTGCTAGTATTCTTCCTACGGAGGTAAAATCAAGATGTAGTTTAAAAAAAGAAGGGAGGAGATCTCCAAGTAACACTTTAAAGTTACTTCATTCTTAAGCTAAACTTAATCGATTGAAGATCATATTGCGAGAGAAATTATTTTTTTATTTAAATGAAAATTAATTATGCCATATGCGTCTAGACTGGAAAATGCATTTGAAACCCCCCCCCCCCCCCAAAAAAAAAAACGAACAAAAGACAGAAAAAACGAAAAGTCACTAAAAATCAAATTAGATATTTTGATTATCAGTCTTTATAGAATTTTCACAAGACTTAGTAAGTTTTCACAAAATCAAAAGTTGTGTATTTTCCTGTGAATCAAAATTTTTAAGGAATCGACGTTTTACATTCTATCTGATTTGATAGCTGCACCTTTTTTCTGTTTTAGATGAATAAGATCAGCATGTGCAAATATTGCCTCAAATTATATATGATTACAATTTTACATGATATAGTCAAGAAGAAAATGCGTTCGATGGGTCATAAAATTGATTTATATTGACACCAAACCGGTTATGATATATATGTTTGGATCATTAAATTTTGCGGATCAGAATATTTTTTAATAAACAAATTATATTTCTCCGCTTAACTGACGCATTGGGAAGGTCATATATTTACTTATGACTGAATATCAGGCCTAGGTAACCCTTGTGGTTTCAGTGCATCAGTACGTATTTTCCGCTCCACTGTCGCTTGGGCAAGGTTGTTTGTTTTCTTTTGACTGACTATTAACCTAGTTAATTCGTTTGATTTTAATGCGTCCATGCGTATTATCCACTTCGCTGACACAATGTCAAGGTAATTTATTTTCTAATGCCTGAACTTTGAGTATATGAATTCCTGTGAATTTGAATGCATCTGATTTCCTTTTAATAAACTAACTAAGGTTTTAGCTTGCACATTGATTAAATTCTACTGATAAAATATAAGATACTTGAGTTTTAGGAAACGGACAAAAGCAGGAGGAGATTCTGCAGTAAATATGTTTTCTTAGAGTCATGTATCCTTTATCGTTTATAAACTCATAAAATTGTGTCTTGATCGGGGGGATAAAAAGATAATTTTACAGCTGAATCAAAAGGGGTTTGTCCCGCAACGTGCAATAAAACAATTTGAAGACGTTTAATATCTTAATTATGGGCATACCTTGTCCTTCCTCTTGGGCATTATTTATTTTAGATTTTGTGACAACCTCTACAGGCAAGTTGTACGGATCCCTTTGGGTACTAATTGTGCGCTTCTTGCTGAAAATGTATTTCTTAAATCACTTATAAAAAGGACTTCAAAATCTCCAGAAGGTAGGATTGATATTAGATGGTTTAAAGAGTTTTGATATTACTTCTAGGTATCTAGATTGTATTCTGACAATTGACACCCCTGTGTTTTTGAGAACATTTAATGTAAGAATGGATTAACGCTGACCTAGGCAAGTGATATCAACACAGAGACACCATTTGTGAATCTCGATATAAAAGTCTGTATAGGGTAGTCTTCCTGAAGGTATTCAGTATCTTTTTGTTACATGAAAATAATGTATTTCAGATAGCTGTGGAACACCAGGATATCTCAACAACTTTACATATCATCCTTTTCGACGCATCCGAGGACGTAATTTACATGTTTATAGAGATCTTGCTGGAGTAAACGAAAGTCTGACGGAAAGATGTGAAGAATTATGTCTAAACAATTCTCAGTGCGTAGCGTTTGAATCAGGATGTGCACCAAATACTTGTCACTTATCGGCTTTTGATATGTACGATATACCACTGGTACACTCGCATGCATATGATTTCTACAACAGAGTATGTAAGTACCTTTCTTAATTTGATAATTAAAATTTTTAAATAAAATTTTGGTATTTCGATGTTCTTTGATATGTATTACAGTCTTGTCCAGAGTTGTCTCTTTGGCATACATGTACAATAGTGTGGTCATGTTAATAATTTCCTTAATCATAAATTGACTATTTGGATTTTCCCTCTCGAACATCACTGGTAAGATATTGTTTGTTGAAATGCGCATATGGTATACTTTTAAAATATTACCATGGATCATATTTTTCAATACTGATAATTTCAACCACAGGGTTGCTACTCTACTGGTGGACTCTTAGTTCCCGAGGATATCGTTGCCTAGTTTCAATGCACTGACTGGGATGATTTGAAAATATTCTGATACTAAATCATTTGTTCAAATGCGCATATGGTGCACTAAATCACGCTAGAACATATATTTCTATATTGATCATGCCAAAGAATATTTTGAAATATGTAATGAATGCATGACGTAAACATGGTAAAGTTCTGTACACTTAAATATGGTTCAGTGCCGAAAGTTTTACAGAGGAAAATTTAGTTCAGTCAATGTGAAATCATCACTGAAGTATGACAAGTGTTTTTTTTTTCTCTGAATTGTATACCAGTGCACAATTCAAGTATACTTAATAATGTTTCAGTGCGCAATAATTGTACCACCGCGCTCAAGTTTAAGTAATGAATAGTTAAAAACAGTTTCAAGTCCTCGAAAACTCCACACTAAATTGTTTAAGATTAGAAACATTGTACACTGGATGTTTTTAAGTGTATTAATTACTTCTTATCAGCTCTGTCGCCTAAGAGAAGCTTTGTTTTGGCACTTTATCGATTGACATCTACATTTTATTTGGCTCTTTCGGAAACTTGTCATTTCATTAAAAATTTTATCAAAATCAAAGGAGGTAAACATCTTAGCACCATCCCTCCAATGCTAATTTGAACATAAATTTTATTTGGATATGTTACTGATCCGAACCTACGTACCCCGCATACTATCTGCAAAGAAAATACACAAATTTAAATTATGAAAATAAAACCAGAGGGTGCTAGTGAAATTAATTTTGCCGGCTTATTGAAAGCTCATTGGCTGAAAGCATCACTGGTGAGGATTTTATATTCGAAACACGTGTCTGGTGCATAATAAATTGGTTTGAAATTTTATTCAAGAAGGTATAGAAATGGAATCCTTCCGCATTATTACATGTAAGTTTAAGCGCAAATAAAGGAAGCTCTTATCTCTTTCTATTTGATCAATGTCCAAAAGTTTTCATAAAAATATTTAATTCGTCACAGAAAAAATATACATGTTAGACATATACGTATCTATCTAACCAATGTTTACTAAAATTGTATTCATTAGTTTTAACAGACAATGTGTGAATGCTTCCAAACTGAGGGTGATAATCTAAGTTTTTTTTTATATAAAACCTGCAACTTTTTAAATGAATCACATGAACTGTTGTTAAGTAATTTCAAATGAATTCTTAAAACTAGATGATGGGAGGGGGTTGGGATTCTGAAACCAGCTTGTAGTTAATCTGTCTTTCTTTCGCCTTTGTACGGAAGAGTATCTTCGTAGCATACATGTGACATCAAAGTGTTCAGCAGATTATTATTTCACTTTGAATAGATGACTGCGGATGCCCACCAAATCAGGGTGAACATATTTCACTCAGCTACACATCTACGACAGATGGCAGTGTTTTTAAAATGACGTGTAAAGATGGAGCAGTGAATAATGACTTACCTAGAAACTATACTTGCACATCCGACGGTTGGGGCGTTTTAGAGAATGCATATTCTTGCACAGGTAAGTTTGCTCTTTATTCAGGGAGCATTTTCAGAATACGGATAAGCCATCAATATTCATAGAAACATAAAACACAGCAATCAAATCTACAAAGGAAGGTAACCTCAGAAGTTTTGGGTATCCCTCAATTTTCTTTTCGTTCGTCTATAGGTCTGTCTGTTCGTCTGTACGTCACACAAATAAACATCAAAGAAGTACCTAACAGTTATTCCGTCACAAGGTCGAGAAGGCAAGGTCAAATCGTGAGAATTCCAATCGGAACGGCTGCCAACCCCGGAATAAATAACACTCCGAAGTGAGACCAGGTGAGAGTCAGTGTCTCCTGATTGCATGCAACACCCGTCGCAACAGCTCCATGGACACTTGTCAAATTCGGTGAAACTAACTTTGAGCATCATATGAAAATACCACGATAAAGGGTTTTAGATATGAATTTTAAGATTAAATTGTCACGCGTCTTTTTGAAAGTGTTTTTGTTTTAGACAAATATTGATGATAGTGATAAGCACTTTATATTTCATACATGGTATGTTTTCTTTGTAACAAAACTTTTTTCAGTAGCAAAATATATTACCTTGGAAATTTACTCTGAGTCAGTAGTTTTGGGTGTTAGTATTGAATGGGACTTTATAAAGCGTTGATCTTTCTTAGTATTATTTTTTTGAATTTTAAATTGAAGACGTTTAACATTCAAGACCTTTCATAATTACAACACGTTACCTTGTGACTGTGACACTTTTGATGGTATTTGTAAGTGATTTAAGCTATTGAATTTAAAGACGTTTAACATTTAAGCAGAATGTTGTGAGAAAATATTTCGACGTGGATATCGTAGCCAACTTCAAGATGCGACAATGTTGGAATTGCACTGTAATATGATAATTCAATAGACTGAGTTCAAATACAAGACAACATTTTTAAGTGTAATATGTTTCAGTTGTTTGCGGCACCCCAGCTTACATATCAAGAGGCACTCACAATGGAACCCTCCTATGGTACAACATCGGTGACGTAGTCAACTATACTTGTAGTACCGGCTATGTAAATATGGACACCATGACGAAAGACAGTGTTATTCAATGTCAGAGTGACGGAACTTGGGAGGAGATTCCTATGTGCATTAGTAAGATGAAACCTGATAAAAGGATAATTCTACCAAATGAACCAATTCAATGTATATAACTGTTAATGCATTCCTGACTTTGGATAGCTATAATTTAAAGTGATATTAGAATGACATGCATGACCCCCCTTTTTCTTTTCATTTTTATGCTTGCCAAAGATGTCGCAAGCGAAAAAGACCAACTTTACAAACTTCCGGGCATTTTAAGTCAGTCGAATCGAGCTAATTCGTTAATCATACAAAGAAGGTTTTTATTTCCTGTTGTTACCCCAGTAAATGATGTCAGAAGTTGTACACGACAAAGTGATTGCCTTTACACGCACATGTGTATACGCATGTGGTTACCGTTTCAAGAATAAAACAATCAATATCTAAAACATACTTTTTATTTATTGAGAAAAAAATGAAATAAATAAATAAATAAAGGGCGCACCATTTCTAAACATGCTCATGGCTGGCGATCATAGATTCAGGAGAGAAGTTTGACATAATTTATATTCTGATTAAAAAGAACAATCGTGCTGGCCAATATTTTTGATTGATTCTGAATCTACATATGGATTTATGGATCTAGCACTTGCCGAATATTAGATCGTGGTCTGCGGGGGTAACCCCCCCCCCACACACACACGCACATTTGTCCGTTTGAGTCGTTGAGAGAGAGAGAGATAATCCAATCTTTTCTATCATCCATTGCCTCTCATGAAAACGTATTTCAAAAATGTTTTCAGATCAGTATAAATCTATTGCTTCGTTCTTTTATTATTATGTTATTCCTTTAAAAACCGCTAGCTGTGACCATAACTTACTGATTTAGAAAAAAAAGAATAATGTCGAATCGTTTTTCGTTGTTAATCCCTAAAGTTGTGACCATATATATTGATAGAATAAAATTTGATCCTTATTTTAATTAAAATAGATTCCTTGACATCGACTTGGAGCCTCAGAATAATATCAAAATATACTGAGTGTTTTACCCACTGGGGAGCACGTGAAATAAGGTCTACCCTATATCCCTTGCACCGATGCAGGTGAATTTTGAAATAATCATTTACAAAGATGAATTCAAAAAAATATATGTAAAAATAAATTAATAACGTTTTGTTTTAGTCATTATACCCCTCATCCCCTTCCTACGCTTCTCCGAAAGATTGTTTTCAATGTTTACTGTGATCCGCCCTCCCTATTTTAGATTCCTGAATCCGTCTATGCCAAAGATATCTCCATCTGTCATTTGTCATTAAAGTGAATGTTTATGACAATATGAATATAGGTAATACAATGTTGTTCACTAAGCTCAATAAAAGGATGGGCAGGGGGCCTCCCGGTCTGAAACTCCAGTCGCACGCATTCCAAGTTAACCCCCCCCCCCTTCTGTGTTTGAAACAGGTCGGGATGTATATTCAACCATAGTTTGAAATCATGCGTGTTTAGAACAAATAGTCAAATAGGACAGACAGAAAATATGAAGTGACATCATGTGTGAAATCGTCCATCTCAAGACCCATTTCCCCTCCCCCCCCCCCCTTTTTTTTCTCACGGACAGATGCTTGGTCGCATGAAAATTACTAACATTAAACATTTTCATACATGTTGTATTAATACTCGACATGATCAAGAAATTATCAAAAGATGTGAAACTGAGCAAATTAAATGCGAACTCAGCTTCAATACCTCAACGGTACAGTTTAGGGAAAGCTTTATGTAAAAGTATTATCTCATATGTTCTAATATCACTTTAAATATTTTTGGACTTAATAAAGTTATGATATTTCTCATTCAGTTGGCTATATTCGGTCTCGTGCAAAGAATTCAATGATTCTTTTTCTTTTTACTACCCAACAATTCCCAACTAATAAAGGCCAACTGCCTCAAATGACAGGTTTTACTTTTGGTCTTCATTTTTTTTCATTTTTGTCCTTTCAAAATTTCGAGATTGTTGCTAGATTTACACTTAGCCATGATCGCCACGATATCTTCGATTCGATAGGATAGGATCGTAGAGAACATGAAAGAGCGTTGTGTTGAGTCATGAGGATCGTGAGAGAACTTGGTAAGCGTGCGAAATCATGATACAGCGCGACAAAGAGCGATAGCTCATCATGGCAATCCTGAAAATGTTTAGAGCAAAGGAGGGGAGAGAGCTCCACAAGTTTGCTCAATCGTTTACATCGTGGAAATCGTGTCTAAGTGTAAACCTAGCATTATTAAGTCTTACTTCTACTTTGTAGTTGATTGCGGTGCACCTAGAGCTATGAAGAATGCAGTCGTTACTGACGGAGATATCTTTATACCTGGCCAGAGTGTTCAGTATACTTGTAATACAGGGTTCGTAATGACCGATACAAAGTTAGCATCTCAAAATATTTCCTGTAAGGCAGACGGGACGTGGAATAATGTTCCCTCTTGCAAAGGTTTATATCAACAACCTACCTTATTATTATTTGTATGTAGTTTTTGTATCATGTTGTTAAAGAAGAAATTGTTACCATGGTTACTATTTTTTATATTCAAAAACAAGATCGATTTTAAGTGGTGTGATTTGTTTCTCAATTTCTTGAAAATGTATGTTTGGAATAGAAATGTATTCAGTTCGATTCGTATACATGTTTTTCTATTTCAAGTAACCTGTGAAGCAGTTCCGTCTATTTCAAACGCTATGGTGCCTCCAGGTGACAATTTCATACCGGGTGATAGCGTCACCTATACCTGTGATGCAAATTACGTCATTGTTGGAACTAAAAGCAACACCTTTTCCATAACATGTCAGAATGATGGAAGTTGGACAAGTCATCAAAATTGCACAAGTAAGTGAATGGTCATTGTATTGTCAATGAAAAAATATATTTCTGACTTACAGTTTTTTCAGTTACTCGAATATTACGACTGGTAGAAATCAATTATCTAATATCTACATTTATTAAAACAACGAAAGTTTTTCAAGTGTAAATGATAAAAATGATCGTTCTGCGATGTGTGTCCTCAAATTCTACAGCATTTTAGCAAAGAATAATCCGCTTCCAGTTGTAAGAAAACTTTGTTTCATGACTGAAAAAGGCTACAACAGAAAAGTTGTTACGGTAATCATGCGATTCGTTTTTTTTTTTTTTTTTTTTGGTTTTTGAAGTATCGGCGGTCGATAATGTTATTTCGTCGAGATAAGCTACTGTTTTGGCATATTACGTTGTTTAGATTTGAGGATCACTGATGAGGGTTAAGTACCCGAGACGTGCATGTCTGGTCCATATTGCCAATTTATCTGTTCTTAAATAATGCTATTCAATATGAAGACGTTTACGTTTATACCACTTGGTGAGTGTCACTGCTGGTGGACCAGGAGTCCCCGAGGGCACATGTAGCCAAGTTCGATCAATTTCGGTTGATCTTTTCTTCAACGCATTCTCAAATTTCTGTTATCAAAATTTCTTGAAATTTCTAAAACGTGGGTCCTGTAGCATCATATCCCACCCATTCTTCTACGTCTTTCGGTACGCTTTTTCGACATAGTAACTTTCATACTGTTTTGGCATATTACATTGTTTAGATTTGAGGATCACTGACGAGGGTTAAGTACCCGAAACGTGCATGTCTGGTCCATGTTGCCAATTTATCTGTTCTTAAATGCTATTCAATATGAAGACATTTACGTTACAAATTTTCTGATGCGTTACGAGTCAGTAACACTTCCAGTATCATTGATATACTGGGTAAGGATTTTTGTGTTGAAACATTTCCTGCGAATGTGGTATTTAATTTTTTTCCTGTGCTATGCAATTTTTCATGAAAGTAAGCCTAGAAAAAGATGTTTGCTTAATGGAAGCTCATTTTATGCACCACTCATAAGAGGTATGCGCACGCAGCCATTTTAAGGCAAATACGTTTAGTTTTATTTGCTTATTATCGCTTTTGTAACAAATGAATTTCATTTAATTTATGTTTTTTTTCTGATCAAACTAAGTACAAACAATTCTTTAAGTGTTGTTTGATTGTGATTTACCGATAAAATACGCGATATTCATCTCGTTAGAGATCAACTCCCTTCTTCCATATCTTCATAATCATGATCAAATCCTCTATGTAAAACTAAAGAGAATACAATCGTAAAACTGAAAAGTACAATAATTAAGGAATGACCTTAATCAGGCAATATGCATCATTTATTAGGATACTGCGGATCGCCACCAACAGTGACTAATTCTAAGAATAACTCAACAGAAATGATGTATGCAGAGGACGAGGAAATTGTGTATACCTGTGACACAGGTTATGTAATGATGGACACTTTGCTACCGAATGCTACCTTGACCTGTTTGAATACTGGATTATGGGATATTCCGCCAGTTTGTTCAGGTACATGTATTCAGGCATTGAGGTATAAATGTAACAATTGTGATGTAGAAAAACCTCCTGGCTGTAAGATAACCATACAGACAGCACAAAGCGGTGATCACAACCCGCCGTATGTGCTGTTTAATCTATGTGCAAAAACGTAGGCAAACCTTGTGTATCCGTACGGTGTCCGTGTCAGTACTTGTCCCGCACTGCCTCTTTGCGGATTTGGGATCACGCAGACAGGACGTAGCAGATTTCGTGCATACAGAACTTTCGCTGCGACCTGTCTGCGTGCTGTCTACGAATTCAACAAGAAGTAACGTGCAACGCAGCTTAGACGATAGGAAGTGAGGACTCCGTGCATTTACAGTACGTGTAGATTCGACATTCTTACAATAACGTGGAAGACGTACGGAGAAAGTACGTACGTTGTAAGCAAGTTGCACGCAAGTCGTAAATACGTGCATCGCACTTACTTATTTGCACTACATATGCTGCATGTAACCACCAATATAACCGCGCGTGCGACGTGCGTTGACGCACTCCTTCTCTACTCTTGCCACTTCCTTCCTTGCGTCTTCAGACAAGCGCAACGCACGTATCCTCTACAAACACGCACGTCCTAAAAGCACGCACGTCGGATTGTGACCAGGGCTTAATGCAAGGGCCCAAGAAACACATAGATGGATATGTAAATGGATATAAAAACAGAAAGCCTACGAAATACAGTCCGTATTCTGTCGACTGTAGCGAGTATTTCAAGAATCCATGAATACATAAACATCATATCTACAAACAGATCAAAGAAAGACAACTGTGCCATCCAGCAGTTGCATTTGCTAATGTATAAGAGTATAGTTTAAGAACACTCTGTGGATTGGAAATCTAATTTTCCCCTATCCCTTTTACTTTAAATTTGCTTATAAATGTTCATGAAAAAATATGTACCAAGTTCCAGTTTATGCAATTTTATTTTATTTACACATTATTTGATATTGGTATCGAGAGCGAACACATTTATACATTATATATAGTGTGCTTATGGCACTGAAATAATATAGACAAATACATACAGTGGAAAATGTTATAATTTAACTTACCAGGTTAATGACCTTAAAATAAATTGGAGATAGATACTAATGCATCTAAAATCACTATTCAAGTAAACTGTGGTTCCCCGGATGTTGTTAGGCAAGCGACAGTGACTAGCGGAGACACATTCACACCAGGTCAGACTGTGACATACACATGCAAATCAGGGTATGTTATACCTGATACCAAGACCTCTTCAAAGAGCATCTCATGCAAAGATGACGGAGAATGGGAGACCAAACCATCCTGCATTGGTAAGACATCATATGTCTCATATTTTCACCAAGCCTTAGAAATAAACCCTTCCCCATGCCCCCCCCCCCCCAAAAAAAAAAAACCAACAAAACATATAGAGTCTTACAGATACATCTGATATTATTTCATGTTATCGAAATCTAACTTCCATGATATTATGAACGAAAGGATGAGATTTCCAACAGAGCCGGTTGCAGCATCCCCGGTAACGCACCAACACGCCAAAATACGAATTTTAAAAAACATAGTGGACAAGCACAATTTGATCAAAGAAGACCACATCCCAATGACGACAATAAAAAAATCTATACTCAAAAGACTTTATATGTACGAGACCTGAATAAGCAAACTCTCTGATGTAGCCACTTTTGTATAAAAAAATCATATATGCAATGCTTTGTGATTATCTTGTAGATAGCATATGCTCCTTGTGTAAAAATTATAAGTTTGATAATTCCTTTCAGTCAACTGCGGTAGACCTTCAAGCATACAGAATGCTTTCATACCCTCAGGGAGTGTCTATATCCCAGGGGACAAACTTACAATCACCTGCGACACTAGCTATGTCATAGTAGGAACAAAACAAAGTAAAGCTACTTTGACCTGCGGTAAAAACGGAAATTGGGATCAAAATCCTAGATGTACAAGTGAGTCTAAGTGAATTTAAGAATACAAAGCGCAGTCTCTTTAATCGAATTTATTTGTTTCTTTTTAAAACGGTTCACAAACATATGGATGACAAATATGGATAATGACCATATCCCTGTCTAGAGTACAAAATCGATAATTCAGAAAATCAGAAACCGAAGGCATACAAAATCAGGATAAAACAGGAACCAAAGCAAACAAAAACAAAAACCTCCACCATATGAAAAGAAGCGAACTCCCGATATGAGAGTGAGACCAGGTGCCCAGGAAGAGTAAGCATCTCCTGCTTGCATGCAACACCCGTCGCTTCAATTCGGTAGAACTGTCACATCCGGTTACTTCCATTTTGGAAGATATAGAGTACAATCTTTGGTTGGATGGTTCAAATGGTCTATGACAGAATATCATCCACCATTCTGGATAGTGGGACATCATAGTGTATGACGAGTTCCCCATACCGACCGTAGAACTTCTTCAGTGACGATGTTAGTCGGTCACAAACATATCCCTGACTGAGAAGCTTATCTGAAAGACGCCTAGCTCTCAGAACAAAATCCGTATATTTGGTACTTGCTCTGGCATAGCGTATCAACTGAGATATGAACACGCCATAAGCAGGCGATGAAGGGATGTTGCTACTCAGAAAAGGAAAGTTCGTAATGCTGAAATTGAAGTCGTCACGTTTGTCATAGAGTGAGGTGTTCATGTGACCATCAGTGTCGTAGGACAACATTATGTCCAAATAGGATGATGAATTATTTGACTTCAAGCTCCGAAGGATAGATACTGCTCAGGTAATCCGCGAATTTTGGATTATTGATGGACAACACATCGTCTATGTATCTGTAAGTGAAGTTGAAGTCAGAAGCTAAGTATCTTTTCCCTTCAGAGAGATATCGCAAAAAGATTAAGAATATCAATTTACAATGTTATTAAAAGTTGTCTTCTTGTATCTTTTTTTTTAAATCATTTCAGCTGTTTGAATTCAAAAAGAATAAATTTAAAGGCTTTCAATTGTTTTATTAATTTAATGAAAACGTTTTAAAGCATTTGTTTAATTTCAAAGCTTCGTATTCAAATAAGTTTTGATTTTTGTAAATTTCTTAGAATGACAATCTCTACTCTTTTTTCCAACAGAAGATTGTGGGCCGCCACCACTTATAACGAACTCAACAAATGACGCTAACAGTGACGTGTACGTGCATAATGAGCAAGTAACTTACACATGTGACAACAGCCATATAATGTTAGGAAGCCTCCAGCCACAGGCTGTGTTAACGTGTCATAATAATGGACTCTGGTCAGATGCTCCGATATGCATAGGTTTGTTATGATCATCATTATTCTTAAAATTTATATATAATAAAATAATAAAGTGATTACCTCCTTTGTATAGATTATACTATATTCGTATGGTTCAATATTGTCTTTGCTTGTTGTTTTGGTGGTTCATTACAAAAGCTATAAGCCTATCATTTCATGTTATTTGAATCTTCACAGAAAATTGTGGTGCACCTCTAGCTGTCCAGCACGCAACGAAGTCTGATCAAAGATCTATTTTCACTCCTGGTGACTATGTTACCTGGACATGTGACAGTCAACATGTGGTTCAGGCCACCAATATCAGATCTGAAAATGTGATGTGTCAGGGTGACGGTACATGGACAGCAAATCCAACATGTATTGGTATGTTAAATCTCTTGTTTCATCGCAGTACATGTATATGTAAAGTCCACAATTATTTCAGAGTATTACCATATTTTCTTAAATTTATAGTTGGATGCAACAGAACCATTTTAGCTTAAAGTGGCAGTGTTGAAACATGCACGTCTGTTGCATTTTCGTTCGGCAATCTGTTCTCTAGCAGCGTGATATGATCAACTGGTGCATAGAACATATCCATTAAAATATATACATGTACATATATATAAAAGAAACGAGGGGATCTTCAACAACACTCGGTCTCAGAACCCACAGCAAAACCCAAAAACACCCAATCCAAAACACAGAGCAGACACTCACAGAAAGAGACATAAAAGGGACAAGGAACATCAATGAGATAAAGAAGATTGTGACAGCAATCTCAACAGCACTCATTATGGAGCACCAAATGGAACATCGTCGGACCCCTAGCAAGCTAGAGGTGGGACCAGGTGCCCGGGAGGAGTAAGCATCCCCTGTTTGGCTCCGTCGATGTTCATGCACGAAAATAAAAAAGAAATTCTACAGAACATGCTCTTGCAGAGGTTATGACTACATAGAAACTGATGTTTAAAATATTTCACTTTGTACGTGGACTATAATTATGATTTTGTTGGAAATAAAGTTTAATAATTGGAATAAGCAATCTATATTTCAAGATATATTTTTATTGAATTAGAATTAAAGGAAATTGATAAGAGAGCAGTAAATAAAAGTCATAACTCCAGATGCAGGGATCTTATTATCTTATTTCTATTTCTTTGTCAGCATATTGTGGTGAACATCCTGATGTTGACCACGCCCAAGTTCAAGGGACAGGGAGTCAGCAGGGTGACACCAGAACCTACATATGTGATGGAGGTCATACCATGGTTGGAACAGCAGCTATCATGTGCCAAAGCAATTCACAATGGGAAGACGCTCCAATTTGTCCAGGTCAGATATTTGACTGTGTATTCCTCAGAAGTCAAGAAAGTTTTAAAATATGTGTGTCATTGTTTGGCTGGGTATAATTGTTTTTCGTTGATCCTACGAACTGGTTACCAAGAATCGATTTCATCAAAAGGTCTAAGTTTGGTCATCATTAGAATAGAAATAAAAAATGACAAGCCGGGCTCTATTGTCTCATGATGCCCTCGTGTCCTCAGCCAATCAAATTTATCAGCTCGCCGCTGACGCGGCTCGGTAATGAATGTGATTGGCTGAGGACGCTCGGGCATAATGAGACAATTAATAGAGCCCGGCTTGTCATTTTCTTTTTCTTAAATGTTGGTAAAATTATAGTCTGTCTTAGACCATTTGAACCATACGACCACAAAACATACTTGTAATTTCCTTAATGGATGTAACCGGATGTGACATGTCTGCCGAATTGAAGCGACGTTGAATGCAAACTGGGGATGCCGACTCTTCCTGAGCACCTGGTCTCACTCCCTTATTGGAAGTTCGTTTCTGTTCGTGTGGTGGAATTTTTGTTTGTTTGCTTTGGTACATGTTTTATCATGATTTTGTATGCCCTTCGGTTAATGATTTTCGATTTTTCCATTTTGTTCTCTATATTTGTATATGGTTCTTTCCATATTTGTCATTCTTAATTGTCTCATTTTTTTCTGACTGCGTGTCGACACACTTGGTTTTCGCTTTTGTGTAAACTTCACTGAGGTCACTCAAATTTTGTCTTGTTGGGTGGGGGTCTTTTCCTGATTCTTCTATAAATTTCAGTGGGCCAGGCGTAGCTTGCCCAAAAATAAGGAGATGCTTTTCATGATGCATGGAATCTTGATTCTGGATATCTAAAGAGCCCTTAGCAGGTCTAGATCAGTGTGGGGTCAAGCAGAAATTGGACCATGGAATGTCCATGAAAAACATCCATTCTAGATAAAGCACTGAGTCAAGTTTAGCGATAAGTTTTCGTACATATTAAGAAATTATGGAAAAGAATATAGATGCTTTAGCATACTTGTGGAAGCATACATGGTAGATACGTCACTGAATTTGAGACTTTATTGAATGAAGTTATGCGCATTTTGATATTCTGAATGAGTTTCAAAAATTCAAAAGAAATAAGATCTTATATCTTCTTATCTGCATGATCGACAAACTAAATCGAAAGATGCCCCTAAGTGCTAATAAGGATTTTGTATTTCAAATGGTACACAGTCATGCATGATTATATTTTAAGCGGATTGTGGAGATCCACCTATTTTAAACAAAGGTACTCTTGCTGGCTCAGGGAATCTGGAAAACAATACCAGAAATGCAACTTGTGAAGACGGTTACGTCCTAGAGGGGAAATATATCATTAAATGTCAGACGAACGGGGAATGGGAAGAATTACCACAGTGTA
The DNA here is from genome assembly GCA_033119305.1 of Pinctada imbricata. Lineage (NCBI taxonomy): Eukaryota > Metazoa > Mollusca > Bivalvia > Pterioida > Pteriidae > Pinctada > Pinctada imbricata. Next base: position 33,337,851 of record VSWD01000004.1, on the reverse strand, counting down.
CAGGTAATGAGTGTTGTCCGGAACGAATAGTTATAACAAGAAAGAAAAGTGAAACAAATTATTGAAATAAAATAAATTTTATATACATTTTCAGTTTTCTTTTTCCGTTTGATTTCTTTACAAATGAGTATATTTGTATGCATCGCATCTCTTGCTGTGCATTACAACTCTGTATTTTTGCATGGGTCGTTTTTAGTGTTTTGCTATGGGTGCTGCGGCCGAGGGTTTTTGGAGATCCCCTCATTTCTTCCATTTATTTGATTCAAGTTATGATTGTCTTCGATATATGTCAAGTTTAGGCATATTCTACGCCTTATCATAACAGGCCTATCAAAAGACATTCATTTTAGCAAAATATACAACGAAAAAAGATATCCTGCTCAAATAGATTTGGATAGAGCTTTCTGAAGTCCGTGTGCATCCTTTGCTGTGTAGTCGTAAAAAGTTCCCCGCGAGGTGTTTGACAGTAAGTGTTTTAAGGTATCCATTGTACAAATAAATATCAAGTGTATTTTATAGTTGGAATCATGGCATATTTTTACCTAAATATACCTAGTACAACATAAATAATGGTTTCTATCATCAAAGGTCAGCATGCCGACCGTCGCTCAAGCCACGGAAACTATCGAGACACTGCCGAAGATTACCGAGATGATTTTAACACTGTTTAAATGGACGAGACGTCCGCGAGATCTTCATTTGTACATTAGATACGTTAAATGCTTTTCCCTGACATGGCCGCCATAGCACTTTCTATATAGACATAGCCTAAGACAGTGCATGTTTTGTAGATATTGTTTTCATTTTCGTGCTTGAACATCGACGGCGGGTGCGGCGAGCAAAACAGGGGATGCTTTCTACTCACGGACACCTGGTCCCAACTCTAGCTTGCTTGGGGGTCCGTCGATCCTCAATTTGGTACTGTGTTGTGAGTGATGTTGAGAATGTCGTCAGGATCTTCTTTGTCTCATCTTTTTCAGCAAAAGAAGTTTTCAGCTTCAAACAGAGTATGTTCGGATCAGAGAAAAGTCCCATCAGTCAAGAAACCGGAATAGCAATGATTGTTGCTATCTTACTGGGTATTCTTCTCATTGGAATTGGCATGGTATATTTCTATAACTTGTGCACAAAGAAAAGGAAAATGAAAGGAAACAAAGACGAAAGGAACAAAAACAAGAAAGATGAATCGATATTCAATATAGACAATAATACAAAGACACCGCCAGCAGACTATCCGTACCTGCCTGTTGGAAGTGTCAGGATAGTAGGACGATCTTGGATGGAAAACTTCTTTTGAAGAATAAAAAAGATAAAAAAAAACCCGCTGTATTAACAATTACATGTATAAGCAATTTCAAAAGCACATAATTTGTACACTCATTAGTTATTTATACATAGATAGATTTTCCGGCGCCGTGGTCTAGTGGTTTTTGCGTCTGGTTCGAGCCTCACCAGTACCACGGGTCGGCCGACATTATATTAATGCTTACATGTTTTAAAATTGTTACATACAGAAATGTCCTTGTCTCTGTAATGTTTCATGTCTGTGATGCTTTTTTCTTTAATATTTTTCTATATTGTTTTGATACATTTGCTATAGCACAAAATGAATGAAATTGATGTTGTTGATTTTTAAACGCAAGAAGAAGGAGAAATCCCAAACAAGAATACACTGCAGTAACCACAACGGAACAATGCAAATGATAGAAACAACCATCGAACGCCACACAAAACAACTCTCAAACTTGGAAGACATTTTTTTTCATTGGGCTCACCTAGATGTAATGATTTCGATTTGTTGTTGCAGGCTATCGAAATTGTTCATATCGACAAGGTTGTCCTCAGTGTTTCTGTAGTGTTGACGTTGTCCTCTTTGTCTGTTTGTTCTCTTTTTTTCTCTTCTCGTGGGAGTATGCTTTGCTAATTTTAAGGTTGGGAATATCCTCCCTTATTTGTTTTGTATTTTACGAGGTTGTGTATATACATGCCCAATAAGAATGATTTTTTTTCTGAATTTTTTGTTTTGTATTTGACCTTTTTCAACGAACCTAAACAAGAACGAATTCATACACATTCTAATGCAACGTCGCTATAACGTCGATTTTCATTGGTAGTTTGCTCCTTAGTTACGGCAGTAAAACGAGAACATACTAGGCTTTGACGTTGCTAACGTCACATTTCGCCTTATATTCTCAAAAATATAGATTGCATTAGAATGGGAATAACTAGATACTGACTTTATGTTTGCGGACGGTAAATGCTGATTTTACGGTGCAAACATCCGTTTTTCTGGCTCCGCTAACGCGTCGCCAGGAAAATGCAGTTTGCAACCATAAAATCAGCATTTACCGTCCGTAAACATAACGTCCGAAACTAGTTGTTCCCTAATTTGAAACTTGTAAGACATCACCAAACAGAGGGAGACCGATTGGTACTAGAATAAACATCGAAGATGTGCCTATTAGTTATTCGGTATCATTAGGATTTCCATCGGAACAGTCTCGAACCCCAGAATAAACAAAATTCCGACGTGAGCTATAGCAGGTGCCCGAGGAGAGTCAATTTCTCCCGTCGCAACAGTTCCACGAAAACTTGTCATATTTGGTGACTGTCTCGATGTACATATTGAAGTACATATTAGATAATGATGTATATATTGTTTGGTGAAGTCGATAATCCAGAATATATCACTGATCATTTTTGGAAATAGGGATATGCTTTTATAATGTATAAGATCCTCGTAACGACCGAAGACCTTCCTCAATGATGACTTCAGCCGTTGCGTAATATAACCCTGAACACTGAAATGGACTTTGGGCAGTCATACTAGTACAGGATGCTAACTAAATAGCATACTGTATTAAATTATTATCCAGATACATGTATCAATGCTATCACATTTGTGTCTCTTTTAAGAATTCCAGAAAACAGAAGAGTCAAAGTAGATCATGACGACAATCTCAACAGCATTCACAATAGGACATTAAATTGAGCATCGACGGACCCCTAGCAAGCTAGAGGTAGGGCCAGGTACCCGGGAGAAGTAAGCATCCCCTGTTTAGCCGCATCCGACGTCGATGTTCAGTTACATTGTATGACAAAATTATCGGTGTTATAAATCTTCCACCAGGGCCTAGCAAACAAATGAGAACCAACACAAGTCATAAATATTACTTTGACATGTTTTGTATAAATAAAGTTCAATCTAATGGCCTTGAAATTACGTTAAACGTCTTCATATTTCATAGCATCATTTAAGAGCAGATAAATTTGCAGCATGGACCAGATGTGCACGTTTCGGGTACTAAACCCTCGTCAGTGATCCTCAATCTAAACAATGTAATACGACCAAAGAGTGCGAAATGTAACGTGACCAAAAATGTACCGAAAGACGTAGGAGGATGGATGGGATATATGATGCTACTGAATCTGAAGTATTTACCTCGTGTCTCTATTGAGCTGTGTTATCGTCTATGTCCCGCACTATGTGTCCGTTTTTTCTTTTCTTGCGAGAAAGTTCTCTTTTATTTTATTTTCAAGAATTTGTAAGGTCTTTTCATTGTGATTTCCGGATTCTGATTTCGGGTTTTGTGTTTGACTTTCATTCACTGACTTAATGTTCCATGAATGACACTTTAGTTTAAACAATATTTATTCAATATAATATTCCAACAATAATTTACATCATATGAAACATAAGGATACGAGAGAAAGCCAAAAAGCTTATTTAATACTCTGCTCCTTAATCAATTTAGCTTTATAGTCATGTAGCTGGTCATATTATTATAATATTTATAATGAACATATATATATATATATAAGAACTAAGAAGAAATTTGAAGGACGGAAATGTACAGGAGAAGGAAAGCACAGAGCATAATAGAGGTAGACAATAGATCAAGGAATTCATAGCATGAAAGAAAAGAAAATAAATCATAGTAAATGAAAGTAATCTTCAAGATGGGTCAACCTTAAATATAAATGGCATAAAGACGTAAAAAACAATAATGCGTCAAAAGTGCAATGCAAGTATGTGAAATTAGTACATTATTGCTATGCTGATGGTAGGTATTGGTAAAACTGAAATGCTGAAATGTAAGTATATGTTGAAATTATTTACAGATATAGCCTAATTCTGTTCAAATCGTTTGCTAAGGTGAATGTAATTGTGAACGGACTTAAATATAGTGCTATTTTCATCATTTGAGAGGTTTTCATCGCCATATAGAAGTGTATCTAGTTTTATGTCGTATGGAAGAAGGTCGAGAGTAGAATTGCGAATCGATGAATACTTCGGACAGTCAAGTAGAAAGTGCTTTGTCGTTTCTACAATGCTACTATTACATGAACAGAAAGGTGAATCAACAAGGTTCTTTTGGAATAAAGTTGATTTTAGGGGACTACAATTCATGCGAAGGCGAGCGTGTTGGATGACACTTTGTAGTTTTGAACACCGGTAAAGAAGAGCCCTGATTTTTTTATTTGCCTATATAATCATATAACTTTTCGCACGATGTCTCAGTTATAAATAGATATGTCCTAATATCACTGCCATTGTCACACATATAATTGCATGGATACCCTTGTCTACTGGCCCTACCCATAAAAAATATTTCCAACATGTCCAATGACAAATCATTTTTTAAAAGGTATCATTAAAAAAATGAACAAAGACTTTTTTCTCATTTTTTATATTCATTCTTTTTTCACTCAAATAATCTCAGGCACTTGAATCAAGAGCAAAAATAAAATTTTGCCCATTAATATTTCTGAAGTTCTCATTTATTTTCACAAGCTTAACAACCACTATATCAGTCCTCGTTGGCAACGTTGGCTAGCTGAATATTAAATATTAAATATTGCTATGAATACTCAATGTACATTACTTCAAATCTACATTTTATGTGTATCTCAGATCAATTGATAATTTTCGGAAAAAAATATAACTTTGAAAGACCATTAAATGAGAAAATTCTCAAGAAAATTAAATGTCTATTATAAACTCAATTTGAAAAATGTAATACCTAAACTCCACCTAGACCTTACAGCAACGACACTATCAAAACAGTTAAACATGTTGAAGCGCGCATATGGTGCCCTGATTTAGTATGATTTTATATATTGGTAGTAAAAGACTACACATTTAAAGTGTTGAATAGGCAAACCTGTCTGACTGAAGACAGTCATACACCATATATAAGAAAGGAAAAATGGTTCGCTTTTCCGAAAAAGCTGTGCTGAACTATCCCATTTAGCTGGACATACAAAGTTTCAGAAATTAAGATATCGTAAATAAATGTATGTGTACGTTCGTTTAAGCAGTATTTTTAAAAGAAAGATTACTCAATATGTTGTAGAAGTACAATTTAGTAAAGGGGTTGAGTAATAAGAGGAGCTCTTGGATAAAAAACTCTCTCCGTTCAAGCATATTCTCGAGCTCACTATGCATTTGAATAGCGAAGTGAAACCTCGATTGAGTAAACTCGACTCGTGGAAAAATAAAACAGAGAAATGTATGAGATTGTAATATTTAAAAAATAACAAATTCAGAAGTTGAAAATTCAAGATAAATGTAAAAAAAATTATAAGTAAAAAATTATATTTATATAAAAAATAATAAAATCAGTAACCCCTATTTTTGGCTACACTGGTGGATCTAGGATTTTACAAAATGGGGGACGCGAAATCAGCTTTAAAGAAAATTGTTCACCTAAATTGTTACAAGCCGAAAAAAGAAAGAAAGAAAGAAAGAAAAAAATCCGGGGCCTTCCACACACTCACCGATTTACCTTTCCTCGGCACTAATTAACCAAATGAAAAAGGGATGTCTAAAATTCTTTTCTCTGAAAAGCCGAGAAGGGGGAATTGAATTTTAACGCAAGTTGTGTTGTATTTCTTATAAAATTCTTTTATTTATACGATAATTTGCAAACGAAGCGAGCGAGTCGATTAAAATTAAGAATTGAAAGTTTATTTAAATATGTTAGCTTTGTGCCTAAATTCGACCAGTCGTCATTGGAGATCGAGGTGATGTTTTAAAAAATGCGCATAGGAAAACTTTTTTGTGAAATATATGGATAAACAAAAATAAATGAATGAAAAAGACTTTTTTCATCAAATATAACGCGAACAAAATTCTGTTTAATTTTTCAATATTTTTTCAAATTGTTTAATTATGACTTTTCTATAATAACTTGATGTTACGATGTACAGACGGTGCCCAGAGGAGGCTCATTCTCTCTCGAAGTTTTTTCTTGTTCAATATTTTGTTCTGGTCCAAAATGGGGCACCCACCAAATACACGGCTAGATCCGGATCACAGGGATTTATCGCGCTTTCCGGTTGCTTCATGTACTGTGGGTCATGTATGTATTGGATATACGCCGAAAACAATTCATTCTTAAAGATATTGGACAGTTTGAGGCCCGCAGGGCCGAAAACTGTCCAATATCTTTAAGAATGAATTGTTTGAGGCGTATATCGTACTTAAAACATTGATCACTATTCAAAGTGACATGACCTCTGATTTTGTTCTTATTATGTTAATTGCCTTTACTGTTACGAAATGTAATCACTCCAGGTTCTAACATATTCGCTACTAGCAGATAACGGAGATGAAAATTTCAATTAAAAAAAATTGTGACAAATTATGACGCAGAATCCGTAAACCAAGACGATATTGGATGCAGTTTTTGGGAAAATATCAACGAGAATGCTTTGCGTGATGACGATTTAGTTGAAGCTTCTTTGGATATAAAGAATAAAAGGGCGTGTCTCTAAAAGTGTCGTTCTCCGGACAAGCAAGAAATAATATAATGCCATTAAATACCGAAAAGAAATAAGTGGGGACGTTCAACTTACTATGTGCAAGGTTAAATGAAAGAAACATTTTGAAGGTGTCTAGTTCGAAAAACCTGACCTCCTGACCTCAACCCAACCTTTGACGGTTACTTGCACCGGGGGGGGGGGGGGGGGGGGGGGCTTGGGGGACTGGGTCAAAATAATCGTCATAGACTGGATTTATGTCAGGTTTTTTTTGGACTAGAAAAAAGTCGAGCAAAAATCTTGATTATAACTAAAATTAAAAAGATGGAAAAAATTAGACCGCAAAAAAGGAAAAACGGACAGAACTATATAGTGTCTCTTACATTGGCATTTCCGACACAACGGTCGATTCTGTAGATATACAAGATTGTGATGGATTTTGTCAACTCCGGAAAAAAATAACAAAAATGGGAATAGTCAGTACTACGATGCATGGAATTTTTGTCACGTGATTTCTAAATAAGGATTTTAACGGTTGTCCTGTAGGTGCCAAAGTACATTTACCTTTGACTGTCCAATACTCAATCTAGGTCGCGTATATTTTTTCTAATAAACGCGACCTAGATATGATATTGGACAATCAAAGGTAAATTTCGGACTGTTCGAACAAAGGCATGACGTCACATCAATGTTTTAATTATGGTTCTAACTCGGAGTCTATAGAAAAATCGATAAGAAGTGATTTGAAATGTTGTATTGTGACCGGACTAGCTCATCTCCATATAGACATTACACCATATGACGTTTCCATAATTTATTTGGTACATCAAAGAATTCCCTACAAATCACATATAAATCATAAATATTCTATTCGATCAATTCAATGAATCATTTTATCAGACAACATATCAATTCAATATATCTCCGATACTTTATATGAATAATGAAATTCAAAATTATATACCATATCAAATTCGTATAATATCACAAATTACCTTTCGATATCATAAACTAGTAAATACTTAATCTGTTAAGGAAATATGTTAATAAATTAAAATAAATATCTCTTACACAAAATGAGTATCACGTTTACCCTTTGCAACATGACTTCTATTTATCACTTGTATTTGTTTCAGATTAAAAATGAATAAAACGAAAACTATAGATTTGTAAATACATCATAAGATATACAGTATTTCATTACCAATTTTGGACCAGGATAACGATGTACACTACTGCCTACTCGAACACTCTGTGACTACCCAGATAAACACGTACATGGCGTGGTAAAGTCACTGAAACAATTTTAAACATAACTAAATACTTGTCTACTAAATGACTAACGCATAATTATCACAGACTTAGAAATACTTTTAGAATTCAAATATACCATACACACATTTCGGTAATTCAATTACACAAAGTCAAATCTAAACTATCTCTAAAATATATCTAATACCAAAAATGATGAAATAAATTACCGTATCTAAAAATGAACTTAACAAATGTATTTACCAAAAATCAAATAAGAAATACTTAAATATCTTATCAAGAGTAATCTATCCGAATACCTATATCTGTATCAGGACTGGGATTGGATAACCACACAATTAATTGTACCATCTCGATTATACATGCCTCGAGATTTATAGTGTACACTTAACTAAGTAAATGACCGTGTATGTAATTCGTAATATCAATCATATCAAATACAGGGCAAAAATGTATAAAAATCAAAAATATGAAATTATCATTTAAAGGGAGTAAAAGAAAAGGGGAAACTTACTTCTTATCTAAATTCGTTTGAATCCAAACACAATATTCCAATCACACAAAAAAGGAAAAAGTATTCTTCATTCACAATGTGACAATGTGACGACCACACCTGTACGCACGCACGAATGAACTGAACTAAGGATTTCACGCCTAGTGGAAAGTCACCTGACCGCATCGAGTCTAACTGGTCAAGCAGGTATTACAACTAAATATAGAATTGACTAAGACAATTCGAACACTTACTTATTGTATCATAAATATATTCAAACAGCAGATAAGGTGTTATATGAATTAATCAAAACTAAATTAAAGGAAATCAAACAGTGTTTGGAAATAACACAAAAATATCATTATACCACATACTCCCCCTGTTGGACAAATGACGTCCCAGTCATTTAATAAAAAAATAATTTAGATAATTTTCAATGAAAATGCTTAAAACAGGTTTAACCCCAAAGTTATGATAAATCTAATCTATGAAAAAGTCTGAAGTATCTAATTTGTAAAAAGAATCAAAAATTCTTTTTCAAACAATTCTGAGAAATCTATCGCTAAACTAAATTACGAAGATTTCATAACATCTAAAATGGCTGACACAATTTCGTTTTCACGTCCTTCACATTTGTCGAGTAAATTTTGCAGAACATCTACTTTTTCCTTCCAAGGCGGTTTAGATTCTCGGTTTTCGACGGAATATAAGACGTAGTCCTTAAACTTCTCTGGTCGTTTCCTTTGTCTTCCAGATCGTCGAAGTTGGGGAGTCTCGATGCTCTGATCCGATCGACTGGTAGACTGTCCAGTTCCTACGTTGGCATTACCATCGTCGTCAGCATCTCGGGCTGATTCTGGTTGCCTTTTTTCACTACTTCTTTCTTCTTCTTCGTTCCTAACTATATCTTCTTCTTCATCTGCATCAGATAGGATGCTATCATTTGATGTCGGTACCGGTACCTCATAAAAATCTGGTATATCTTCTGAATCACTATCTTCCTGTTCATCATGATGATAGTGACCATCAGTTTCTTCTACGTCTGTCCTCTCCTTGGTAAACTGTTTTCTTGATTTGATGTTCTGATTGTCCTTGGCAAACGATGTTAAATGGCCAATCGGAAGTAGAAGGTTCTTATGTAATGTTCTTGTCTTTCCTTTACCACTTTGTCGTTTTACGTCATAAACGGGTATGTTTGGATCCTTTTGTCGAATGATAACATATGGTTCATCTTCCCAGCGATCTGCTAACTTATGTCGACCATCATATGATACAATCTTCACCAACACTTGATCTCCTTCTTGTAGTTTGATGTCTCTAGTTCTTTTGTCATAATGTTCTTTCTGTTGTTGTCTGGCCTTGTTGGCTGCTGTTTCTGCCATCTTGTATGCTGTTTCCATTCGCTTCTTTAACTCTGATATATACTTCGATGTTATCTGCTTCTCATCCCTGCTGATTCCAAATATTATGTCTAACGGTGTGTGAGGTTCCCTTCCAAACATGAGGAAATACGGAGAGTAACCGGTACTTTCATGCCTTGTGCAGTTATAGGCGTGAACTAACGGTTTGATGTAGTCCTTCCACTTTGACTTTTGTTCCGGATAAAGAGTACCCATCATGTCCAGTAAAGTTCGGTTGAACCGTTCACACATCCCGTTTCCCATCGGATGGTAAGGCGTTGTGCGGGATTTCGAAATACCAGCGATTTCACAGAGTTCCTTTATCAGTTTACTTTCGAAATTAGCTCCTTGGTCGCTATGTATCTTATGAGGGAATCCATATATGGTGATAAAATTATCAAAAAGTGCTTTTGCTGTTGTTAATGCTGACATATTTCTAGTTGGTATCGCATGAGCTAATCGAGTAAAGTGATCCGTGATGACGATAATGTATTCATAGTGACCAGATTTTTCGACGGTCAAGAAATCGATGCAGATTATTTCTAGCGGATATGATGTTTTGATGTTTGTAAGTGGAGCTTTCTGTGGTAGTGTAGCTTTCCTTTGAACGCAGCGTTTGCAGTTTCGAATCCAATTCTCTATATCATAAGTCATTCCGCTCCAGTAAAATCGATCACGGACTAACGAAAGAGTTCTCTCACGGCCAGGGTGTCCAAATTGATCATGAAGATGTACCATGATGGTGTCAATGTATGATCTCGGAACTACCAGTTGTTTATATTCCTCTCCGTTGATTGTAACTTTCCGGTAGAGTACGCTGTTTTCTATGACCAGGTTTTTAAAATTCCTTACTAACGATAGAGGGTGATGTTCACTGTTGATGTCTTCCATCCTAGGTTTCCTTCCTTTGCTCACAAAGGTTTTCCATACTTTAAGCATGTCATCATCATTCTGTCTAGAATTCCAATCTAGATCATTGGTGATATGTGACGTAAGGAGTTCATCAAATGACGTATTAGTTGTTACTGTATCGACAAATGGTGACATATTTGTTCCTTCGTATATTGCGCCAACCGATTCTGGTGATAAAACGTGCTGTTCATTCAGTAGAGCTGGTAACCTTGACAACGCATCGGCATCGGTGTTATGTTTACCGGATCTGTATTTAATCGTGAATGTATACGACGATAATGCTGCTACCCATCGTTGTGAGGTTGCGTCTAATTTGGCCGATGTAAGAATATATGTCAACGGGTTGTTATCGGTGAATACAACAAATTCGTTCCTATATAGGTAGTCTTTAAACTTTTCGGTTATCGCCCACTTCAAAGCGAGGAACTCTAATTTATGTGCGGCGTAATTTTTCTCAGCTCTGTTTAGACTTCGGCTTGCATATGCGATTACTCTGTTGTGACCATCTTGAAATTGATAAAGTACGGCTCCTAATCCTGTAGAACAAGCGTCTGTGTGTAACTCGAAAGGCTGATCGTAATTTGGATAACCGAGTATTGGATGATTGATCAATGCTTCTCTTAGCGTTTGAAATGAACGTTCCTGTTTTTCTGTCCAATTCCAGGTTGTTGTTGTATTTCTGGTTTTGTTTCCTTTCTTAGATTTTGTTGGAGGCAAAAGAATGTTCAGTGGATTTGCGATTTTCGAAAAATTTCGGATAAATTTCCTGTAATATCCTATAAAGCCAAGAAATCGACGAACTTCATCTGGATTTGTAGGTCTAGGCCAATGTTTCACTTTGTCGACTTTAGAAGGATCAGGTGAGAGACCATCTTTCGAAACGATATGTCCAACGTATTTCACTGTACTTTTGAAGAGATGACATTTTCCTGGTGAAAGTTTTAATCCTTCGGATCTGATTCGATCATAAATTTGTCGCATTCTGTTGACGTGTTCGTCGTAGGTTTTAGAAAAGATGATGAGATCGTCCAAATAAATAAAGCAAATATTTAAATGAAGACCGTAGAAACATTCCTCCATCATTCTCTGGTAAGTAGCGGGAGCGTTGACGAGTCCAAATGGCATTCGGTTGTACTCGTAAAAACCTAACGGTCCTACGGTAAATGCTGTACGTTGTTTGTGTTCTTCGTAAAGTGGAATCTGGTGGTAACCCGCTTTCATATCTAATACGGAAAAGTAGTAGTTTCCTTGTAGAGCCTCTAGAATTTCGTCAATGTGGGGGAGTGCGTAAGAGTCCTTGATTGTGCGCTGATTAAGTTGCCTATAGTCGATGCACATCCGTAATTTACCATCTTTCTTTCGGCAAAGTACTACGTTAGATGCCCACGGAGAATGTGATTTTCGGATCATACCGCATGAGAATAGGTGTTGTAAATGACTTCTAACTTCATCGATCATCCCAGGTGGTATTCGTCTAGTCTTTTGTTTAAATGGGACGGTATCACTAAGTTCGATGCGGTGAAAAACTGATGACGAAAGACCAATATCAGAATCGGATGTTGAAAAGATGTCTTCGTATTCGTTCAAAAGATTGTAAACGTCATCCAGTTGATGTTTCGTTAGGTTTTCTTTTTCCATGTTGATTTCTTTCAAAGCATCGGAAATGTTCAGCGGTTCAGTGTCGTTTGACGTCGGAATTTGCGGATCTTCTATGCTGACGCATTGTAGTTCGCATATCAATGATCTCGGATTAACAGTCACTGTTCGTGTTGACACGTTACTGATGTTGACGGGAATAGTTGACTGATCATCGTAAGTATAACTGACAACCACAGGTTCAATGTCCAAATCATCAGGAATCACGGATCTGGGTGTGGCATGTATAAGTGCACAAACAGGTGGGTACGAGAGACACTTTGTCTTGATGCCTTGTATGGTTACTTGCGAGTTCGGCGGAATAAGAACAGGTGAGTTTTCAGCACATCGAATACTAGCAAGTCTAAAGTTCCTTTTCTGTAGTTCTTTTTGACGGTAGTTCAAGCATCTGAACGAGAGAAACCATGGAGTAGACAAACAACGATTTCTGTTATCGGTTGAAGAAATTATATCTCTGATTGAATTCAAAATATTCGTGCCGATAAGTAATGGTGTCCGTTGTTGGTTATCGTCAACGATGAGAAAAAGGCAAGGTTGCGGATCAGAAACAGGTAAGCCAGGTGAGTCCATATCTACTTCTATGTATCCATGATAAGGTAAGGTTGTTCCGTTTGCGCATTTCAGGTTAAACATTTCCTGAATGGAGTTAATCTCAAGATGAGGTAAGTATTCCTTGTAGAAAGATAAAGACATCGTTGAAACGGTGGATCCTGTATCAAGTAACGCTTGAGTTTGTATACCGTTAACGTTGACTGAAACTTCGCACGCACTACCAACGAGTCCGTCTATTTGATCGTTTGTTGTGTGACGCTGCATGTTAATACGACCTAGCGACCGCGTCTCGACACTGGTCTGTTGAAGTTTGACGGCCTTCTTACGTGATCTAAAATAACCCTGCATCCTATGCGCAAGTGTCCTGACTGTCCACAGCGTAGACAAATCGGTTGTCCGTCGTCCGTGTATTGCGGCTGTACGTAGTTTTCTGATGAATGATATCCTCTAGCGTTCCCATGGTAGGATGTATATCTACTTCCACGTCTGCTGTGTACTCTTTGATATAACGGACGAGAGTACGCGTGTCCATGAAATGAACGATCAAATGGTTGCTGATAGTTTACGAATTGATCGTTGATCGCATCGTTCTGTGTCGACATTCCTTCCTTGATGGTTGATATTTCGTTGTTGAGAGTTTGAATCATGTCTTTCAATTCGGAAATCTCGGATTTCGATGCGCTAACGCTGTTAGTATTTTCCGATTTGTCGGAACGTTTCCGAATTTCATCTTCTTTGATTCGCATTTCTCGCAATAGTTCTTCGAACGGTAAGTTTTTGTCATAAATATGACCCGATGTATCCTTGAGAGACGGTTTGAGTCCTTCCCAGAAGATATCTCTCAACATTTGTTCGGATTCGTATTGCGGAATTCTTGTTGATAAATTGATCTTTTGAAGAAGATCTTCGAGACGACAGCTCCATGCTGTTACATCTTCGTTGACATCCTGTTTAGCGCTGTAGAATTTCGATAAAAGCATTTGCTTTTTGTCAACGATTCCATAAATGCTTTCGAATTTTTCCAATATTTCGGTAACGCTCGCATGACTTCCGAGTCTCATCGCAATGCGTCCTGCTTCGCCACGGAGAGATCGGCGAATCGAATGTGCAATGATTTCTTCGGTATATTTTTCGCGGACTAAACATTCGACTTCGTATTTCCATAAGTCGAAGTTGACATCGCTTTTCTTGTCGCCAGAAAAATTCGGCAATCTCGGGTGTTCTTTAAACGTATGTTGAACTTTTGTTCCTAGTGACGCACTTCCATTCGATGTCGCTCCTTTAGCAGTTGTTCCTTTGCCGAAGTCGAGAAGCCATTTTTGAAATTCTTCTTTAGTAGAAGCGCTCGGTTTGACTCCCATTTCTTTGAATGCATGCGTCGGACATATTTTTAAGTTCGTCCTCTGTTATAGATGTCATGGTTACGCACGGAAAAGAAATCAGATTAGGAGACAAACAAATCAATGCAATAATCAAGTAAATAAGCAAAGCAATCATCAAATGCATCAAAAATTGTTAATAGTAAATAAACTAAGTCAATGTAATGCAAAATGTTCTAAGTTCAATGCAATGTAAAATAAACTATAAGTTCAATGTAATGTCAAATAAACTAAGTTCAATGTAATGCAAAAAATCTAAGTATAGAGTTCAATATATGGAACGATTTTCAATCAAAGTTCAGTAACTAGAATGACAATACTCATCGACCGTGACCACTTCTAGAGTTCAATGTCATTTTCTGGAATGATATACGTACTGGTGCTCTGGAAATAAAGTGTCAATAGTTCACTAACCAGAACGCGAATGTTTCGGTCTGCTTCACCTCAAACGAATCCAGAATGTCAATCAAATCGGAATGGGTCGAGTCTATAGTTCCTGCACACAAACCGGAATCCAAGTAGTCCACCAATGGGTCTTGTACGTTGGGTGCCAAATGTGACCGGACTAGCTCATCTCCATATAGACATTACACCATATGACGTTTCCATAATTTATTTGGTACATCAAAGAATTCCCTACAAATCACATATAAATCATAAATATTCTATTCGATCAATTCAATGAATCATTTTATCAGACAACATATCAATTCAATATATCTCCGATACTTTATATGAATAATGAAATTCAAAATTATATACCATATCAAATTCGTATAATATCACAAATTACCTTTCGATATCATAAACTAGTAAATACTTAATCTGTTAAGGAAATATGTTAATAAATTAAAATAAATATCTCTTACACAAAATGAGTATCACGTTTACCCTTTGCAACATGACTTCTATTTATCACTTGTATTTGTTTCAGATTAAAAATGAATAAAGCGAAAACTATAGATTTGTAAATACATCATAAGATATACAGTATTTCATTACCAATTATGGACCAGGATAACGATGTACACTACTGCCTACTCGAACACTCTATGTGACTACCCAGATAAACACATGGCGTGGTAAAGTCACTGAAACAATTTTAAACATAACTAAATACTTGTCTACTAAATGACTAACGCATAATTATCACAGACTTAGAAATACTTTTAGAATTCAAATATACCATACACACATTTCGGTAATTCAATTACACAAAGTCAAATCTAAACTATCTCTAAAATATATCTATAATACCAAAAATGATGAAATAAATTACCGTATCTAAAAATGAACTTAACAAATGTATTTACCAAAAATCAAATAAGAAATACTTAAATATCTTATCAAGAGTAATCTATCCGAATACCTATATCTGTATCAGGACTGGGATTGGATAACCACACAATTAATTGTACCATCTCGATTATACATGCCTCGAGATTTATAGTGTACACTTAACTAAGTAAATGACCGTGTATGTAATTCGTAATATCAATCATATCAAATACAGGGCAAAAATGTATAAAAATCAAAAATATGAAATTATCATTTAAAGGGAGTAAAAGAAAAGGGGAAACTTACTTCTTATCTAAATTCGTTTGAATCCAAACACAATATTCCAATCACACAAAAAAGGAAAAAGTATTCTTCATTCACAATGTGACAATGTGACGACCACACCTGTACGCACGCACGAATGAACTGAACTAAGGATTTCACGCCTAGTGGAAAGTCACCTGGCCGCATCGAGTCTAACTGGTCAAGCAGGTATTACAACTAAATATAGAATTGACTAAGACAATTCGAACACTTACTTATTGTATCATAAATATATTCAAACAGCAGATAAGGTGTTATATGAATTAATCAAAACTAAATTAAAGGAAATCAAACAGTGTTTGGAAATAACACAAAAATATCATTATACCACAGTATGATCCGATATGATTTGATCTATCGAGATATACAAAAGAATAGGAGTTTTGACAGTATAGCCTATTTCTGAACACTAAAAGGATAACTTATTATCAGTACCTACCCTAGAAGCCTAGATATATCCCCTACCGCATCTTTTACGAGATCCGCATATTTCTAGGTCGGACAAAAAGGCATTAATTAATTTGCTTCTTATTTCAAGAAGTGATATACAGTAATACAAAATGTAATTATATTTTGATACTGACCTCAACGCATGGCAAAAGTTTGAATTAAGTAGAAAAAATTGAAATTGACAAATTGACATATCATTAAATGTCTAATTGCACTCTCTTAACATGAACTTGATGTTCAAAGTGACCTTTTTCTACAAAAGATTTTCTTTCACATTTATACCCTGTACATTGTCATAAAAATGATTTTTCAGTATTACAAAGTCATTTTTCCTATGGAATTTTCTCAACAAGGAGATTGTGAGCACTCAAGTCGTAACTTAGCAAGAACGAACGATCCGACCTATTTTTGATACAATTAATCAACATCATGAACTCCAAGGTTAAATTGTCTATACACAACATTTTACAAAAGGATAGCTTTTCCGATTCTCTTATGATAGATTTTTGTTCTTGTAGGTTTTGGTCTTTATAATACGTTGGGATTTTTTTTTGGGGGGGGTGAATTTATAATTTGATAAACAATGATGGATCAGTCATCTGTGGAAACCCTAGTTTTTGTGACAGAATGGTTCAAAAAGTTATCAGTGGCGGATCCAGCGCCCCCTTTGCCGGGGGGTCAAGGGGCGAATTTAGCCGATTTTTATTGAAAATGGACCAAAATATACCTCTTTTTGGAAAATTTTGGGTCAGTGCCGGGGGGGGGGGGCGGGCGCCCCCTCCGCACCCCCCTGAATCCGCCACTGGTTATGGATGCTAGTAAATGATTTTTATGCTATTTAAATTATGAGATGGATATATGAAAAAAGGAAATCTAATCAATTCAGAAAGACATAATACTGAATATCGAATATCTTAGGATATAATGAGTTCTTGTTCGAGCTGACTGAATTGTTTTCCAGATTCTGTATAAAGTGTTTAAAAACTGAAAAAAAATCAAAGTTTTAGTCAAATTTACTGTTTCAAATGCTGTACTGTGTCTATATTTCAAAATGTAATTGAATAAAGTAAAAATTGAATTGTTTTATAGGGTTTCACCCTGGTTTTGGTGAATTCTTGAAAATTTGAATATTTTTAAATACTTTGTTATTTATGTACACAGTGCCGACTTTAAATAAATATTACTTACTTAAATAAATATTACTTACTTACTTACTTACTTTTGCGACTGTTAGTTTAAATTATTCGTTTTGCCGAAAGTATGTTTAGATCGTAAATTTTACAATTTTCGCAAAGTCAGTCACAAACATTTTTTTTTCCCATAAATTTCGATACATAGACAGTTAAGAAAATGCCTGATCATTTAGGATCCGACCAGCGTAAAGTAAAGGATGACAAAGACGAAGATAAACCGATTCAAGGTATTCTTGATCAGATGAAACTAAATTTATCTCTCGAATTTTCTCTGACCGATTTCTAGTCCGTCCTATGTCGGCACTGGTCGCCTATTGGTCTCACAGGCACATGTAGAAAGAGCGTCGATGTCCTGTATGGTCATAAGAGAATTCTGGTATCTATAGAGAGACAAGGCTCGAAGAGTGGGAAAAGAGATGGCAAATGAGCCTTCACCTAGGCCTATCCAAGTGCTGTTGCAATATTGGGTCATTCCATTTACCGTACTTCGACCTGTCCGTAATGTGATGGTTCACTGACCAATAGGGATACAGTTAATTGGCCAATACCTGGATCCCACTGACGTCACAACCACATTGCTACTCACCCCAGTCTAGCCCTTACCTTTGCCAAGTCAACACCTGTCTTATGTTTACCTGTATTTATGCCATGTCGTCATATAGGGATGTTCGCTGTGACATCACGGGTCTCGCGAAAACGAGGCTGGTTGGCAAAAACGGTTGGCAGTGAAGGGAAATATACGGGATACCTGGGGATAAATCGACACTTGATGCTCTAATATACGCTACTTTCCTATTATTAATTTATTGATAAGTCCTGCTGTGATACTGACCATTCTAATCACAACAATAAAGAAATCCCGCTGAGTTTGTTTGTATATCAGACTGCCGTTCGATTCGGGGGGGGGGGGGGGACAAGAATCGATAAACTGCCGATTTTTTCTTCAAATTTTGCTTTTCAGAGAAGCCGATGTAATTCATAGTGTCCTATTTTTATGCTCCTGTATTAGGTGTGACATACCCGACTAATTACCAGTTGTTTTGACAAGTACACACCTATCCCTCAAACATACATATTAGTTGTGATTGAATTAAGGCGGAGCATTTGAACGGGATGGAAATAGGGAAATAGTTTGACCAAAATCAATGTCGAACTGTTTGAAAACGCAAAACGGAGAAACGGAGAAACATTGATTTAACTTACAGACAACATTGATGAAATAAAGAGTACTAATTTTCTTAGCTGTTTTTTTTTGGGGGGGGGGGTGTTTTTGCTTTTGTTTGTTTTTTTCTCATGACTGTCTCCAATTTATAGATAAAGCCGGTCATAGTAATAACAATGAAAACACGCACAAATTATCTTTTTCTCTTTTATTATTCCTTCAGTAATTTTCTTACTTTGAATATGGATTTTTTTTAATTGACATGCCTTATCTAACTTTTTGCTTGCTAGAGAAGGGGGTGGGGTGGGGGGGGGGGGGGGCTCAGGATTATAATTTTAGAATGCCTAAAGAAGCATTTATTTCTCAACTTCCATGTAAGTTTGGGCAGCCTCACCCCTTAAGATTGAAAATCGTTGGGATAAAAAGAGACATTAATGAATTTAAAATGAAAGATAAGATTAAAATACACAATGAAAATAAAGGATTAAAGAGAGGGATCTCGGACCATATAAAATCCTTGTGTTCTATTTCCATCTTTTGCACCTCGACTGTTAAAACTTCCAGTATTTTAAAAAGAATTTCAAGAATAGATGTTCGGACTTCCATCTAATTTTCGGAATTATTTAAACAATTATCCCGTTGAAATAAATAAATAAATAAATAAATAAATAAATAAATAAATTAATAAATTAATAAATTGATAAATAAATAAATAGATAAATAAATAAATAAATCTTGAGATATAAATGAGAAATATTGAATAATGATCCACTGTTCCAACTTTTATATGATTACGATCATATATATAAATGGATTGTATTTCCTTATTGCTTCTTTCAACTAAAAGACAAATGTAATGTAAGTATTTACCAAAAAAAAAAAGATGGTTTAGATGTTTCATCCATGTCAAAATATCAAAAACTGAAATATGAAATGGATAGCTTTCTCTCCTTTGTGGATCATTGGTTCCGCCACGGCGCCTGCCGCCTGGGTGAAAATCTACCTGGACAGCCGACAAAAATCAAGGTAAATGGCAGATGTCAGATCATTGTCTTGTGTATACGAGATACACCGTATAGGTTGGACTTGATAAATTAATGAATGATATAAGATGTTCACATTCACGACTTAAAAATTTAAATAAACCCACAGAGAGACTAAATGCTATTTATACATACCGGTGATTAACAGAGAAAAATTGAATTAAAAAAAATATCACAAGCAATTAAAACGATTGATTATATTATAACAACTTTGAAGTAATCTTAACTTAATTATATCTGTCGATAAAACGTACTGATAAAGTTTATTAACGTAAATAGCAGTGGACATTGCTATACATATTATATAAGAGAACCACTTTTTGCCAACCAATTTTCATGCGCATGCGCAGTGTGACGTCACTTTTTCGTCACTCGAACATCCCTATTATTAGTAAGTTGTATTCATTGTATGCCATTGCCTATTGCTTTATTATATTGTATGTTGTTGTTCCTTACCACTCGTAATATTATTATAACTCGTATTTTACAACAGTGGCGCTGCGAGTGAAACTCCTGTGCAAACATTGTTGATATTTGTTATTTTTTGCCATGCCATGTGCTCGAAGTCGAAGTCCGTGAATTGCGAGAACGTAATACTTTCTCGTAACTGGGCGGAGAGGAGAGTTAATATTTGATTATTTGCCTATATACATTTGTATTTCTTTGCCATTTCGTATTTGAATTTGTTTACTTTGCATTGTTTACTTTGCTATTTTCATGCACACGTGCTCTTAGTCTGATCCATAAATATACGAGGACTTTATTTCTCGTTGCAGTTGAAGAAGTTCGAGTTACTGCGTATTATTTACATGCACTTATGTGTCATTTTGTGTGAAATTTACGTAACGTACTTGTCTCAAGCGTGTTCTTACTACGTGTGTATTCACACGTTATAACTGAACACGTGTTACCTGTCGTCACGTGATAAGTAAAGTTGCTGAACGTGTCAGCTGTTCAGCATTTCCTGTTTACTTTTTGTACTTTCGTTTTCAGATTGGAAACCCAGTTCTTTACCATTTCTTTAACTTTAGCAATTTGAGAATAGTCTTTACCATCCATTTTGGGGTTAAGATATTTTCTATAAATTTCAAGTACAAAAAAAAAAATTACAATTTTCTGTTTGACATTTCTTCATATATGACACAAAATGTCAATGGCTGATATGAATCAATTAATTCAGTTGATTCAGGCTTTCCAAACTGATATAAGAGGTCAGATGAATGCACTTTACGACTGATTAGATCGTATACAAAAACGCCGTTCCTCAAGATCCAGTTCAAATGTCGGATCCTCTCGCGGTGTTGTAACAAATTCTATGTCTGTGATCACACCTGACAAAAACTCACTGGACACAAAAAAAAAACAACATACCTGTACATGCGGGTACTAATCTACCCGTTAACCAATCAAACCATAATACAGGTAATATTCCCGTCAAATACATGTCTGATGCGGGAATGTCTCTAACTCAAGGGAATAGAGTGGGGAATGGTCAAGCAAGTGATAGCCACCAATCTCCACCATCTTCCTCAGTGTCTTTACATAGTAACGTACAAACACAAATTCAAAATAACAATGCTATGTGATAATCCCAAGCAGTGAACCCTGCAGTTCTGTGGGTCTCTTATCTAAACCTGAAGGTCAGGTATCAGTACCTGTTGGTTATCATGCGGGTATAAATACCAGTGTTTATGGTGATGTCTTACCTGTTCACAGCAATGCGGGTTATAAACCCGTTAACTATGTGAAGCAAGAAACAGGTAATTTACCCGTCAACTACGATGTCAGAGGTTCGTGTATGTCAGTAACATCACAGTACATTCATAGTGAAGTTAGTGATGACAATCAAAGTACATCACAGAATGAACAACCTCAGACATGTACTCAACCAGACAGGATACTGACTCAGACATCATATACCACAGAAACATACAGGAATATATCCCCTACAGACACTCTGTCCTACAGTAGTGATAATGATTCACAGGCATATGAACAACCAACACAGGCTCATGAAACATCACAACTCTACCTGTACCTACTTGAGAATATGCGAGCCCTCCAACCACAAAACATACCTTCAAACATTTTAACATCACAACTGGAACAAATGTCACACCAAATTATGACACATGATGTGTCACCTCTGACAGAAATGACACTTACCCAGAGAATTTTTTACAAACTTATGTCACCCGTCTACATACATATCCCAGAAGCAGATATCCCTGCCTTCACATCACTGACCCAACCAAACGACACAACTTCTTATACAGATTCTGACTACACTACTCAACCACTTCTCTTACAAACACTACCTTATGACACAACAATACACACAAGTCCACAACATGACCTAGCACCGCCACCAAGACCACCTGAAAATTACCTTTCCAACTCAGTTGTCACAGGCACCTCAGCAATCATACACTCAGAGTATGTATGATTCCTATACTTCATATTACATGTATGCATATTACATGCAGTATGCACAACAGCCTGTGTATACATACTATGGCAATGCTGACCATAACTTCTATACAGGAAGTCAGCAGTAATTTTTAATTAAGTTCCGTTAACTTGTATAATTGCGGAATTGAAGTTACAGGCCACCAACCTTAAAATTCAGAGATAGAGAGGAAAAGGATATGTATCAGATGTATAGCAGCATGTATAAACTGCTTCCTTCTTCTTTCTTATTATATTATACTTTTAGGATTTATCAGTTTCCGTTATATATTACTAGTAACATGTAATATATTGCTTCTTATGCAGATTTGACAGTGAAGCATTCATGATGCAATATTAAGTATCATGATTGATTCATCGGTCTATGTATCAATATTATTTAAGATTCTTTTAATATTGGTATATATGATTACCCTTGCTATTCAGTACATAATTTATAAGGCTTTCATGTCAATGAGAGAAAGCTCAAGGTCACACATCCGTTGAATAGCGGATGAACAATTTTATAGTTCAAGGTCATTTGTCATATCCGTCAAATTGCGGATAAGAATTTTGTATATTAATTGTATTTTAACCCATGAATACTCTACTATAGCGGATTATCATTATCCGTCACCTGTATATATTATTATCAATACGTTCATGATTATCTTACTTTTGCGGATTATAATACTTATCCGTTACATGTATTTTATTAGTCATAGGTAATGACAATATCATCGTTGATGCTCACTTGCAAGTTTCATGCAGTATGTTCATAAATATCATGCATCTTCTCATCATACTACTCTCATAGATTTCGATACTGACTACTAATAGAACATTTCATCAAAACCTAGATTTATGATGGAATAACACTGATTATCATGTCTAACATAACTTCAATCATGATTATTATAATCCTATTCTCATACATTCATCATCATTGTTTCTGAACAAATTGTTACGTAATTCTGTCAACAACAGAAACCATATGGAATTTGCAATATTCTTGTTAACTTGGAATCTGTATATTTGCAGACTATCTAAGCAAACTACAAGAACCATATGGTAGTTTAAGTATTACTCATCGTATCATGAAATCATAACTAATTGTCATTTTAACCTTATCATTATACATGATGAATCATTATTCCGTTATACAGCGGAATGTCTTGTAAACATTCATCATTTATGTTTGTTAGATATATCTGTTCTAGATCTAACAGGTGTTGATTAATATCAAATTGATTTAACTAACTTCATTCGTAAGCTAAACCGTCAGATAGCGGTTGAGTCAAATTTACATCGTTGAAAGCTTTGCAGACTAAAAATTGCGTCATGGCAATGACGTCACCCCAAATGTCCGTCACCATTAACACATGCCACAAAGCTTCTTTTCAAACAGGAAGGGAATGTTGCAATATTGGGTCATTCCATTTACCGTACTTCGACCTGTCCGTAATGTGATGGTTCACTGACCAATAGGGATACAGTTAATTGGCCAATACCTGGATCCCACTGACATCACAACCACATTGCTACTCACCCCAGTCTAGCCCTTACCTTTGCCAAGTCAACACCTGTCTTAAGTTTACCTGTATTTATGCCATGTCGTCATATTATTAGTAAGTTGTATTCATTGTATGCCATTGCCCATTGCTTTATTATATTGTATGTTGTTGTTCCTTACCACTCGTAATATTATTATAACTCGTATTTTACAACAATGCACAGTCATCAGAGTCACAGGAAGGAGGAAACAAAATACACCCTCCATGGCCACACACTTGAGGTTGTCAACAGCGGGAAATACCTCGGAGTCACAGTCAGCAACACCCTCAGATGGAATGAGCATATCCAAACTACCAGCAGTAAGGCTCATAGAACACTGGGTTTCCTCAGAAGGAACTTAGAACTCTCATCACCACAGGTCAAGGTCACTGCCTACACAGCTCTAGTGAGGCCGATCCTCGAATATGCGTCTACTGTCTGGGAACCCTATCATGTAACATCTGTCAGATAACTTGAGGGAGTACAGAGAAGGACTGCCAGATTTGTGTTCAACACCTACACAGACACCTCACCCGGATGTGTTACTAACCTACTGGACCAACTTGGATGGGAACCCTTACAAGCACGACACACAAAGAACAGACTCGTCATGTACTACAAGATCAATCACCAACTCATAGACGTCAATCCAGGGGGTTACTACACATCTGGGGACTCATGGACCAGAGGGAACAGGAATCTTAGACAGATCAGAGCCCAGAAGGATACTTACCACCATTCCTTCTTCCCTAAATCCATAAGGGACTGGAACTCCATACCAGAGGAGGTGAAGTCAGCAACATCCCTAGAGGACTTCAAGGCCAGCTTGAGTGACATCTCCTGGCCTAGGCTGACCTCCCATGAGTAAACCATCACTTGCCTGTACATAGTTTTAACCTTTTAAATTTTGACCGAGGAAGCTCCTTGTTTTTAATGACATGCGCTAGAGTTATTCAACACTCCAGTCAGGAGTTCAACTCTAATACAGGAAGAAGAAGGCTTCCAACGAATTTTCAGCTAGAAGTAGCATTTCTGTAGTTTTTTGCATTTGAAGGGCAAAACAGCGTTTGACCATAAAGATTTATTTGTATACTTCCTAAAAACATCAATAATTCACCCCAAAAGATGTAGCCTAATGGTCTACCAAAGATGGACTGGTTTCTACTTTCTGTCTTGAACCTCCATTGCCAGAATAGCTAGTCTGAATCATCTAGGTGTTTGACTCTGCTTACGGTAAGCAGAATAAAGCCTCTGAGTGAATCAGTATTTGTCCAATCTGGCAATGGAGATTCAAGACAGACCTGTCAAATGGAAAATTGCAGATGCCACTTCTAGCTGAAAGTTCGTCGGAAGCCTTGTATTTCTATACATATATTCTCTTATGACCTGTTAAGGGGTATCGTACAGGATATTGACTCTCTTTCTACATGTGCCTTTGATTGGTCTCATTGGTTTATCTGTTGTGTTTTATGTTTCATATTTCTATGGTGTGAGTTGGTGTTTCTTGTCCCTTTTGTGTCTCTTTCTGTTGATGTCTGCTCTGTGTTTTTGCATTGGGTGTTTTGGAAATTTGCTGTGGTGTTGCAACCTACTGTCCGTGTGGCTTACTTCGGAAACTGGATAAACGCGATTTTGACTATTTCATCATGCAACCCTTTAAATAAAATTGAAACCATTCGGTAGATCTCGCTTAGTTGTAAATTTTGGAATAAGTCATGCAGGTTGAGTATAATACTGATATTTAAAGAATATCTCACTTTCCGGGGATAAGGCCTGATATCGAGGGATAAAATTTTCTCCCATTTGTCCCCATGTGGATAGAGTTTGCCCATAGCGAGGCGTCATGTAGGGTCACTGTATCCCACATGCACCTCGCGTGACTTTTGACGTTGGCTGTATAGGTCATATCCATATTGTGACGTTGTTATTATCCATTGTGACGTCATGATTTTTGCACCTAAAACTTCGTTTCAAAACTCCCTTTTCTACATTCTAATTCTTATTAAACCAATTAAGGCTAAGGACTCCGGTTTATTCTTTTAGAGTAAACCATTTTTGAGGGTGCTGAAAACGAATATTCCTTTATTTTTCGAATTCGATAAAGTTGATGATGTCATGATTTCATGGAATTTCAAGAAAGGCCCCTAGAAATGGGAGAAAAACGTTCAAGCATATGTTTGTCATGTTGGATGAGAAAAGCCCACCCTCGGGGTCTGGTTTCTGGTCAGGGAACTCGGCAAGCCTTGTTCCCTGGCCCGAAACCTGACCCCTGGGGTGGGCTTTTCTCATCCCTCATGACAACATATGGTTGATAGTTATAATCCAGTGTTGTTGAGATAAATGTCTCATGTTCAACATCTTTTTCTGTTTTCTCACAAATTTGGAAAAACGGCTTCCTCTGCAATCTGTGTACAGGACAAGGTAATCAACAATCATAGGGTCAACTTTTTGGACTACAGGAGATGGCCATAGATGATTTCTGTGACACACAACATTCAAAAATGCTATGTCCCAAGCCTAATTCAGTGCAAGGGAACAAATGTATGTGTTAGTGAGAGCACTATGCATCTTAGATATAAACATTAATCAAACAAGATACAAAACCTACTAGGTAAGAAAGAAACAGTTAAACATATGTCATTTCGGATTCCACACATCATCACATGTTGTTGTACATTTGAACTTTACTATTATAATTCTTTTTTTTTTGTATTTGCAGCCCTCGATGAAGGAGACATAGCATTACTTAAGACATATGTAAGTAGCATTAGATATTTTCATTGTGCATGTACATGTATACAGATGTACATATACTGTATGTCGACTTAAATTTAGCAGGATTCATATTTTAGCAGAGTTAGCGCCGTTAAGAGTATGCTAATTCAAGACTATGTTAAATATTAATTCTGCTGAATGTTACAAGGGAGAATGAATCAAATGTGTTGATTCATGATTACGGTATTAGTAGTATAGTACTATGGTATTATGTCCATTTATCTGAATTTGCCCATGTTTCTCAAAATTTTGGTTACGCTAAAATAAGTACATATACAGAATGTTATCTTAGAAAAAAATAAGAATTAATGTCTCTTTAGTAAATATGATGCATGTTCATGTAACTATGTATATACATTTTTTGTATGTAACCATGGTAATGTATCTGATCTCAGAAAAAAAGTAACTCTCTATTTTATGCATTTTCTTGAAATAATCATGATGAAGGTGATGAAGGTGACATCTGGTATTTTCATGTTTATTGTACCATTGTGATAGAAAAGCCTGCTATATAAACATGATAAATGAAGAATGATATAAATGAGTTAAAGAATCAGTACATGTGGGTATTGTCTCAGTTTTCATTACTGAATATTGGTACATGTGAGAATGGAAGGTATATGCACCATGTAGAATAGACCATTTTCCGTTCTTGATTAAAAACTCAAATTGTCTGAGTCAACATATTTTGGCGTTGTTTTTCAATATGACATCACTGTTAAAAGACGCAATTCTATTCTGACGTAACAATGAAAAAGTGCATGAAAGATGCCTGCCTCGGACATTTTTTGTAATTTTGTCAGCCATTATAGATTCTGGCAAGTGGTCTATTGTGCCATATGTATTGATTTAAAGGTACCATAATTATCAAAACTTTTTTGGGGTGACCATGGTTACCAAAAAATCTGAAGTATAGTCACCTATCACCTGTGCTCTTAATTTGAAAATTTATGTTGACTTCCATTTGGTGAGGATTGCATGTACTGTAATCCATTTTCTATCCTTATCAGGGTGTTGGGCAATACAGTAGATCGATCAAAGGTGTGGAAGAAGATATACAAAATATCATGAAAAGAGTCAACGAGTTAGCAGGTATGGGAAATAGGAAAATGTTTTTCTATTAAGATTCTTTTACATGTAAATGATGTTCCATTTAGTAATGAGTCTTCACGTGCATGTTGATTGCTTATTGAGTCTTTGCGGAATACAGAGTTATTTCCCTTTTGAGACGGTATCTGACGTAAAACCATTATGACATCATGAAAATGGTATGGCAACATCAATTTTTACCGTCATTTCCCATAGTTTAATGACTGTTTCCATAGAAATTGATGACGTCACAATTAGTCTATGTTAGATACCGCCCCTAATGGGAAGTAACTCTGGTTTTCAAAAATACTGAATAAACTGTTGTTGGTCTGCTTGCAAACACTTATAAATACTCAGAAAACTTTAATAAATAACAAATTGATCATGTACGTGATTAAAAAATAAATTCTTTAGATATGAAATAAGTTAAGTTGATCAAAGGAAAGATACTCCGTTCATTGTGACAAAAATTTTGAACTGTTATGCAATAGAGAATTTTCAGATAATTCTTTTTTAAATTCATGTTCTTCATTTACAGTTTGTACTTCATAATAAATGCTGTAAAATATGAAAATTAATTATAATTATTGTAAATATCATTGAAATTGAAGAATTGACCTGAAATTTTCAACTATGTTACAGGTATCAAGGAGTCAGATACAGGTTTAGCTCCCCCTGCTTTATGGGACTTGGCTGCTGACAAACAGACACTTCAGAGTAAGTTAAAGTATTGCTGTTATCAAAATTCCCTCATATTTTCAGTATTCACGAAAACTTTTTAAACCACCAGCCCAAATTTTGGCCAAAGACAAATTAAACAAGTCATTTCTATACTGTAAATGTGGTTATTTTCACTGGGGGAAAATTTCACGATCATAACATCAAGACATTTCGCATGGGGTAAATATCTACGATCAAAATGCTTTTCCCATTGTAAATATGCAGCAGGGATATTTTCGCATGGGGGGGTGGATTTTTGCAAAATCCCTCCATTTGCGAAAAACCCACACGAAATTTCCAGGTTTGCAGTAGTTGTATAGACAATTTCAACTAGCCTATCAGGCGTTCGGCTAGTGACTTTTTGTGAAGACTGTAGATAACTTAAAGTTCATGTATAAGTTTTTAATTTTTTGGATAATTTGTCTTCTTTTTAAGAGCAAACTTTAAGCCAATCTGAAATTTGTACGTGACAATTTTTCTTTTTTTGTTCAAGTTGAGTCATACCAGGTACACCGATAAATACCCAGACTGCTATAATAAATACTATACAAACTATTAGATGGTAGATTATAAAATAACATGAATGAAGTGTACATGTTTATGATTAAAATTGTTTCACAGCGTTCCAAGAAGGCAAAAATAGAAAGCCATAGGATGTTGCTTTAACATGATAACTTCTGTGCTTATTGTGTCCTCTTTACAAAGCATTAAGATGGTTTTATATTAGGGGAAACTTTAAAAGTTGCAAACATAGCAAAATTCATTTCATAATTTCACAATATATAGTACATGTACATGTACCTCTTATGCTTTACTCTATAAATAACAGGTGAGCAGCCCTTACAAGTAGCGAGGTGTACAAAGATTATCCACGCTGATTCGGAGGAGCCTAAATATATCATAAACGTCAAACAGTTCGCCAAATTTGTGGTTGATTTAGGGGATCAGGTGGCACCTACAGACATAGAAGAAGGAATGAGAGTTGGGTAGGCATCAAGAGTTGTAATTGATATACATGTATATGGAGTATTTCTATTTATGGTTATATTTTCATCTTTTTATGCCCCCCTTCGAAGAAGAGGGGACATATAGGTTTGCCGCTGTCGGTCGGTCTGTCGGTATGTCGGTCTGTCGGTCTGTCGGTCGGTCCGCGACATCAGTTTCCGTTCAATATCTCTGGAATGGATTCACATATTGAAATGAAATTTTGTATACAGACACATCAAACAAAAATCTAGGTCAAGTTCATATTTGGGTCCGATCAAAAAAAATTTGACAGAGTTATGCCCCTTGTATTTCGAAAAATACCAAAATTTCAGGGTTTCCGTTCAATATCTCTTGAATGGAGTTACATATTGAAATGAAATTTTGTATACAGACACATCAAACAAAAATCTAGGTCAAGTTCATATTTGGGTCCGATCAAAAAAATTTTGACAGAGTAATGCCCCTTGCATTTCGAAAAATACCAAAATTTCAGGGTTTCCGTTCAATATCTGTGGAATGGATTCACATATTGAAGTGAAATTTTGTATACAGACACATCAATCAAAAATCTAGGTCAAGTTCATATTTAGGTCCGATCAAAAAAAATTTGACAGAGTTATGCCCCTTGCATTTCGAAAAATACCAAAATTTCAGGGTGTCCGTTCAATATCTGTGGAATGGATTCACATATTGAAATGAAATTTTGTATACAGACACATCAAACAAAAATCTAGGTCAAGTTCATATTTGGGTCCGATCAAAAAAAATTTGACAGAGTTATGCCCCTTGCATTTCGAAAAATACCAAAATTTCAGGGTTTCCGTTCAATATCTCTTGAATGGAGTTACATATTGAAATGAAATTTTGTATACAGACACATCAAACAAAAATCTAGGTCAAGTGTATATTTGGGTCCGATCAACAAAATTTTGACAGAGTTATGCCCCTTGCACTTCGAAAAAAAACCAAAATTTCAGGGTTTCCGTTCAATATCTCTTGAGTGGAGTTACATATTGAAATTAAAATTTGTATACGGATACATCAAATGACAATCTAGGTCAAGTTCTTATTTGGGTCCAATCAACAAAATTTTGACAGAGTAATGCCCCTTGCACTTCGAAAAATACCAAAATTTCAAGGTTTCCGTTCAATATCTCTTGAGTGGAGTTACATATAGAAATGAAATTTTGTATACAGACACATCATATGAAAATCTAGGTCAAGTTCATATTTAGGTCCGATCAAAAAAATTTGGACAGAGTTATGACCCTTGCACTGTGAAAAATACCAAAACTTCAGGGTTTCTGTTCAATATCTCTTGAGTGGAGTTACATATTGAAATGAAATTTTGTATACAGACACATCAAATGAAAATCTCCTAGGTCAAGTTCATATTTAGGTCCGATGAACAAAATTTTTACAGAGTTATGCCCCTTGCATTTCGAAAAATACCAAAATTTCAGGGTTTCCGTTCAATATCTCTTGAATGGAGTTACATATTGAAATGAAATTTTGTATACAGACACATCAAACAAAAATCTAGGTCAAGTTCATTTGGGTCCGATCAAAAAAATTTTGACAGAGTTATGCCCCTTGCATTTCGAAAAATACCAAAATTTCAGGGTTTCCGTTCAATATCTCTTGAATGGAGTTACATATTGAAATGAAATTTTGTATACAGACACATCAAACAAAAATCTAGGTCAAGTTCATATTTGGGTCCGATCAAAAAAATTTTGACAGAGTTATGCCCCTTGCATTTCGAAAAATACCAAAATTTCAGGGTTTCCGTTCAATATCTCTTGAGTGGAGTTACATTATAATTGAAATGAAATTTTGTATACAGACACATCAAATGAAAATCTAGGTCAAGTGTATATTTGGGTCCGATCAACAAAATTTTGACAGAGTTATGCCCCTTGCACTTCGAAAAAAAACCAAAATTTCAGGGTTTCCGTTCAATATCTCTTGAGTGGAGTTACATATTGAAATTAAAATTTGTATACGGATACATCAAATGACAATCTAGGTCAAGTTCTTATTTGGGTCCAATCAACAAAATTTTGACAGAGTAATGCCCCTTGCACTTCGAAAAATACCAAAATTTCAGGGTTTCCGTTCAATATCTCTTGAGTGGAGTTACATATAGAAATGAAATTTTGTATACAGACACATCATATGAAAATCTAGGTCAAGTTCATATTTAGGTCCGATCAAAAAAATTTGGACAGAGTTATGACCCTTGCACTGTGAAAAATACCAAAACTTCAGGGTTTCTGTTCAATATCTCTTGAGTGGAGTTACATATTGAAATGAAATTTTGTATACAGACACATCAAATGAAAATCTCCTAGGTCAAGTTCATATTTAGGTCCGATGAACAAAATTTTTACAGAGTTATGCCCCTTGCACTTCGAAAAATACCAAAATTTCAGGGTTTCCGTTCAATATCTCTTGAGTGGAGTTACATATTGAAATGAAATTTTGTTTTCAGACACATCAAATAAAAATCTAGGTCAAGTTCATATTTTGGTTCAATCAAAAATTTTTATGCCCCCTTTGAAGAAGAGGGGACATATTGCTTTGCCGCTGTCTGACTTTCTGTCTATAGGTCCGTCGGTCGGACCACGACAACAGTTTCCGTTCAATACCTCTGGAGTGGATTCACATATTGAAATGAAATTTTGTGTACAGACACATCAAATGAAAATCAAGTATGAAGTTGTGACGGACTTTAATCACAGAAGGGGTAGGGGGGCATTAATGTTTTACAAACATGACTTTTAACTTGTTAAGGTATAATTTGCTTCCTATACCTATTCATGCAGTGTGTAAAATTATTTACATTCTTTAGTGTGATAAATTCATTTTGTTGTTGTTACATGCATGCAGGCATTCTACTGTTCCTACTTTTTCCTACTATTTCCTACTTTTCCTTCTTTTTTATTTTGATCCTATATTTTCCTACTTTTTCTTCAAAACCTCCTACTATTCCTACTTTTTCATCTCAAAAGTAAAAAAATACTTTCTTCACTTGTCATTGATATCTGATTCAAAGTTTTTAAAAAAAATTTAGGCTCACTTCGCATGCTTCGCTTACCCATCCTGTATATTTTACATGAAAAATCAATCTGTCCTTATTTCTCTCTGTGATTTCCTCAAAGATGAACATTACCAGTCTACAATCATTGCTTACCGTGATTTGTGTGTCATACTTACTGAAAATTGTCGCTAAAAGTGATGGAAAATTTCCTACTTTTCCCCTATTAATTCCTACTTTTTCCTATTTTTCTCCTACTTTTTTTCATTGACTACTCCTACTTTTTTCCTACTTTGTCATCAAGGTAGAGCAGAAAGCCTGTGTATGCTTACATACTTATAGCAGAATGCAAATTGAGACACATATGAATTTAATACTAGTACACGTTTAAAAATTTTTTTCATTTTCCTAAATCCACCTTTTCTGATTTTTCATAGGACTATGAATTCTACCCATCAAATGTGCTATACAATTTTGACTTGCTCAAATACAGTGTATGTTTTACAGATGTTTTGACCTAAATTTTGTTGCTTTTGTTTTCTAGGGTTGACAGAAACAAATACCAGATTCACATTCCGCTACCTCCCAAGATCGACCCCTCCGTGACCATGATGCAGGTAGAAGAAAAGCCAGATGTCACGTACAGCGACGTCGGAGGGTGTAAGGAACAGATAGAAAAACTCAGGGAGGTGGTCGAAACTCCATTATTACATGTAAGTTGTCGGTGAAAAGAGATTGAAATGTTATCAGTATACATACATGTGTCTTTCTTCCAAGTGATGTGCATTCGCCCTTTATTGGACGGATCTGACATTGTCTGAATAGTGAACGTGGTTGTTTTTACCCCTTTTATACTCTCTACATGTTTAGCTGATGATGTAAATAGATTGAGAGCATTGTTATGTTATATTTGTATGTAAGTTTTGGAAGAGGTATACATGTATATGGCCAAAACCTAATTGTAACATGTATGTCCTTAAAGGAACATGATTTCCTTTCTGCTTTAAAGTAGAATTAAGCTTCCTAGATTCCAGAAACCTTAAATTTTGCCTCCTAGATATAGTTCTATAGGGATCTTATCTGTAAAAATCATCAGTTTTGAAAAAAGAAACTTTTTTGGTAGCCTTGTGTCATCATGTCTTACACATGGTTATAAAAAACTTTAAGGTAATTTTAAAAATCCTCAAATTCATATTAATATTCAAATACATTTTATTTTATAAAAGGTTTTCGATGTAGCATTACTTTTTATCTATCTTTCGTAGCCGGAGAGGTTTGTTAACCTGGGTATTGAGCCACCCAAGGGTGTGTTGTTATTCGGTCCCCCAGGGACGGGGAAGACTTTATGTGCCAGGGCCGTGGCTAACAGAACAGATGCCTGCTTCATCAGAGTCATAGGATCAGAGTTAGTACAGAAATATGTAGGAGAGGTAAGTGTTGTTTGGACTTATGTTTGTCTTTTTGCTGAACAGAGTTATTTCCCATTGTGGACGGTATCTGACGTAAATGCATTATGACGAAATGAAATTCATGTAAATATGTCTTATTTGAAGTATGTTTCCTCTGAATCCTTAGAATTTAATGTTGTCACTATTAGTTAGGCCACACCAAGTTTTTTCTTTGTTAAGTGTCAGCGGGTTGGTAGGTTTTCAGGGTATTGTTTGCAAAAAAAAAAACCAGTCCATCACCATATTTTTCCGTCACTATTAGCTTTTTTTGAAGACGAACGTATAGTCTCAACAATTTGCATGGAGTATT
Source organism: Pinctada imbricata (assembly GCA_033119305.1). Lineage (NCBI taxonomy): Eukaryota > Metazoa > Mollusca > Bivalvia > Pterioida > Pteriidae > Pinctada > Pinctada imbricata. The sequence continues at coordinate 33,303,601 of VSWD01000004.1, read as the reverse complement.
TAATCTTATAATTGTTAGGAAACCTGAAAATTAACAAAAAATAACACAACAGGATAATTTTGTGCCACTTTCTTTGCTTTCCTACCATGAAATCCTGCTCTCTTGGACGTTCCTGATGTTTTCTTTATATATTTACATCGTCTCTATTGTTTGTTTTTAATGGATAGGTAAGTAGGTTTCCATTTTGACTTTATGCTTAACGAAGCAAAAAACAGGTATGGCCTTACCATCCAAAATGGGAAGTCATCTTTGAAAGCATAGTAAATTCATTCAGTAAAAAGAACACTCATTACTCTAAATTCCATCATTAACAATTTACGTATAATTCTCTCTCTAGGGTGCCAGAATGGTTCGTGAATTATTTGAGATGGCCAGGAGTAAAAAAGCATGTATCATCTTCTTTGACGAGATCGATGCTGTAGGAGGTAGGTGAAGCATGAAGAAAATTAATTTCTAAAAAAATCTTTGCATCATTTAAATATTTCTGAGTTCCTCCCTCTCCAGCTTTTCATATGTGTCGGCAAGGAAGTAATAGTTTTACAAGAATATTCCATTTGTAATAATGAATCATATACTGTAAACTGCCTTTTATTTGCGGCCTCTTCTATTTGCGAATCCGATAACGCTGACCTTTTCGCAGCGTTTTGTGTTCGCTGGTATTGAGGTTATATGTCAATAATGTAGCATGTTCGCGGGATTAAATTTTCGTGACACAAGCTGACTCGTGAATATCGCAAAAATAAAAAGCTCACGAAAAAAAGATGGTTTGCAGTAGTTACATTTAATAAGTTGTCGATCAGTTATGAGAAAAGAATTTGCTCAGTTATACAAAGTACATGTACACTTACATGTAATAGCCTCTGAATTATTATAATTTAGTCCATGTCTGTGTCTGATTGCATATTTTGAAAATGTAATCTTTAACAACTATGACTTTTTGGGGGGAATTTTATTCTTAAATTTAAGTCAAACTGATGACTAACGTTAAAACATTTTTTCCAGGTGCCCGATTTGACGACGGAGCAGGTGGGGATAACGAAGTACAAAGAACTATGTTAGAACTCATTAACCAATTAGACGGTTTTGATCCCCGTGGTAACATTAAGGTTCTCATGGCAACCAACAGGCCTGACACCTTAGACCCCGCCCTAATGAGGCCAGGAAGGCTCGATAGGAAAATAGAATTTGGTTTACCAGATCTGGAGGTATGCTTCAAATATTTTAATTTGAGATTTCCTCTTTTCACAAAAGTGAGAGAAGGGTGAAACGTTTTTCATCTGTCTACTTGTGTCTGTCAGTCATACAAACTTTGGTCAGAGCTTTTTGTCAGAGTTTTAGTATTCTTTCACTGTTTGTGTACAGATATTTATATTGTTTTGATTAATATTTTAGCATAGTTAGCACTGTTTAGAGTGCTTTTATTCCAGAATATAGATATTGATTGAAAATGAGTCGAATGAACTGATTTATGATTATGCCATAATTTTGTTAATTTGCTCGATTTTAATAAAATTTGGTTGAACAAAATGAGTATTCGTACAGTAACAAAATTTGGTCTTGACATCGGAATCAGATATAGTTTTGTTGTTTTCAAGATTTAAAAGCCAGGAACACAAATTATTTAAAAGACACCTAAGCAAGAAGCTTGATATAAACAATTTGTTACTTAAGGCATATACTGTTTATTCAATTTTAGGATAGATATCCTTTAGATTTGAATCAATTTCATTTTTTCGTATGTAAAAGTGATGTGTAGTGACACTTGATGTGGTGACCATGAGAAAAGATGAAGTTCTGAGTATTTCCCAAACTGACAAATGCAGACATTTTCCATGGCCAACATTATTAACATTATTTAACTAACATTATTTCTAAATGACTTTATATGTACTTAGAGTTTGGGGAACTCTTCGATAAGAAGATTCAAAATTTTGAGTGCCGGATATGTCCTTGAGCTACATGACTCATGCATGTTACATGTATGTCTGTTTCTTTTCAGGGAAGAACTCACATTTTCAAAATCCATGCTCGATCCATGAGTGTAGAGAAAGACATTCGATATGAACTTCTGGCCAGGTTATGTCCCAACAGTACAGGTAAAATACTGTAGAAATGTTGACTCTAGAATTGCACGCAGATATTGCTAAGGCCTGATAAACTTTCAGTCAAAACTTTTTAAGGCAAAGATCAATGTAGTGTAGCGATTTCCATACATGTTTGATAAATGTGATGAAAAATTTCAGGAATTTGACAAGGTTTGATCAATTATGCCTTTTCCATCAATAATTTGGTCATTGTGAATGCTTCTTTAATCTGGATGACATTCCTACTACACACAGTATATTTGAAATATTGATGAAATAACGAATTAGATAATGTACATGTACATGTATATAATACATCTACTAACTTTTACTTCTTCCTTACAGGAGCAGAGATTCGTAGTGTATGTACAGAAGCCGGCATGTTCGCTATCAGGGCTCGACGAAAGATGGCCACAGAAAAAGACTTCTTAGAAGCTGTAAACAAGGTCATCAAAGCTTACGCCAAATTCAGCTCAACGCCTAGATACATGACGTATAACTAGAGATGCATCATGGGAGATTGTTTATGGGAGAAGGGACGGTTTTCGTTTTGTATGGAATGGGAGATTTGGACCAGAAGGACTTATCTGTGTTTCATTTAGAGACGACGTTTATGAAAAGATCTAAGATCAGACTATTTAACATTGAATAAGTGCTGTTTGTTACCATGAGACTCGTAAAGACTCACTCACTGATCATTCATTGAACGTGTAATTGTTTTGTCATTATACATGTAGTTGACCATGAATATTTATGATCTTGAAATTAAAAACTTGATCCAAGTACATCATGATTGTTGTGTCACATCTTACTTGTTATACTCTCTGCAACAAAAGCAATAACCCCTCCTGATCTTCATCTGTATTTCTCTCACAGTCTAAAGAAGAGACTGTTATAAATACTGTTATCACGGAACATTTTTTAAATACCAAGACATTCGAAGGTGAGGTTTCATGTACCGTATGTCGGGAATTTTTCGCGTGTGTCTAATTTTTGCTAAGTTCGCGAGCATTATCAAATCGCGAAAAATGGACATAGCGAAAAAAAGACACAGATCTTTACCCTTGATCTTGTTTATGTTCCTTAATAACGCTTAGATGTATGGTTATATGTAACTGTCCCGGGCTGTTTGCGAGTACTCGTCTGATTAAGATAATTATGTTTACAGATAACATGTAACATTAATTAATTTAATTACCCAGCGTCAATCAAGCAATTATCGATATAATGCATGTCGGCTTTTATTTAAACCACCTATTGTTGTTCTGTAATTATGACATTTAGCCTTTTGTTACCCGTGTATTTCTCGCAAGAAACTAAATATAAACAACGATTTTGGGGTAGAAGGCGTTTTTTTTGGATCACAAAATTATATGACTTATACTTGCGTGGGAAATCAGGAATTATAACCAAGGGTTTTTAAAAAGCCTGCATCGTCGATGCTTTAAACGAGTGAACTGTATCATGTATATTTGTATTATTGTACGTGTATTGATACGTAAACCCAGTAGCAAAATGTTCGCAGTTGTATATGTAATCATGCATGATCGTATTTCATTTCACATTAAATCAATCTTTGAACAATTTTTGAATTTTTGATATTTGTAGATTAGCGAAAATTAGACTCAGCGAAAAACAGACACATCTTTTTAGGGTCATTTTCGCGAATTTACCCGACGCGAACATTACCCGATATACGGTATTACACTTTTGCAATGAAAGTGCATGTATTACACTTCAATAAAAGATATATGGTTGGTATGGGTCATGGAAAAGTGGTTGCATTCATCATGTTCATGGAAATTGATGGAATTTGATCTGAGTTTTGGAAAATTATGGAAATATAGGTGCAGTCATGGAATTTAACATTAAGTTCTTAAACAGTTACTGAATTTCACAGTCACAGCTTTCAGCTTCCAGTTCTTGTCATTTATCATGTTTATGTTCAACATTGACCGACTGTGACGAGGAGATTCCAAACCCCATCAGAGTAGAAGGCCCTGACCATCTGTCTTCACAGAAAGTCTGTTTGACTCCTAAGGTGATTGAATATATTAGCTTGATGCAGAGCATAGACTGTTTTTCACACACTCTTATGCATTGATAACCATTTACATAATTTTTATTCATCTGTGGTCATTAGCTCACTGCTGAGTACAGATTGTTTTTCGCACATCTTTATGCATTGATATGCATCTGTTTGCTACTTGTGCCCCTACAATTTGCTTTTTTGTTTGTAGCATCATCTTAATATCGAGGAGCCTATCATACACAACAAGTGTGCATTCTGCAAGACAGTTTGGTAACTTGACAAGTAGGAGGGTTGCTCTCACACAATCCAGATAACTACACCAAATGTAACTAATATATGCAGTTGGTCATTCTTCATGTAAGTCAACACCGGTTTCAAATTGGTCTAATTTGTTTATTTGAAGACTTTAGTGTTTGATGCATGGTGTTCCTTGTGTTTGGTCTTCCTTGTCCCTTGTTTTTCGCATTTGGGTGTTTTGGTGTTTGGGTGCTACACAGCCAATTGTGCCTCTGATGAAATTCATATGAACTTTACATTAAAGTTTATATGAAATCTATGTGAAACGAGCATAAACGTGAAATTTACTACATGAAATTCATGTGAAGTTCCCGAGATGAAGTTACTGTGAGTTCAATTTCGAATGAAGTACACAAAGAGAAATTATGTGAAATTCATGTGAAGGAAATTTATGTGAAAATCATAAGTGAAATTTATATGAATTTCATATGAACTTTCATGTGAAATAAACAAGACACTTATTTCATATGAATTTCATGTGAGGCACAATTGCCTGTGTACAAGCAAGTTCTGTTAGGGATCCCCTGTCTCTTGTAAGTAATGTGTAAGTGAATGATTGTCTATGGTGAATATCAATGCATATACATTAAATTTTCTAAGATGGTGTTTTCCGTTTATTGTTTTTTTTACATTGAATTTTCCATATTGACATTGGCTGAATCAAGGTGATATGAAACATTTTGGTCATGGGCAGCTAATTACGTCAAGCATATGAAAATAATATGGCCAAAGAGCTACATCCTGGGCACAAAACAGATAATATGATGTAGAAAGAATCGGCAGAATTGACATCTGTAACTATCCTAATTACCCGTCTACAACTAATGATCAAGAGAAGATTGTCTGAATAAAGATGTGATAAAAGATGTATAATATCCTCTCAGTGTATTTATACAACAAGATTGACACATATTTGTCCGTGCATACACGTGTGATATATGCACGTGGATAATTTTAATGTCATTTTCCGATAATATATTCATCATCACGAAATTATATATTAAACTTGTATATAGATGGTATCAATAAGGTAAGACCGCGCGTTTTTACACATTTGGCCATGAAATATGCGCATTGACCATCTTTTAATTAATCACGAAAGAGGAAATTAATTTTGTTATTACCTGGAAATCCCCGTAATAACGATTACCAATATAATTATGATTAATATTACATGTAAATGTAAGGGAAAACTATTATTACCTGGTCGTTCGTAGGTGGACATTGGATGGTCAACACGTGTGCATACAAGTCATATCGGGCCAGAAAAGCACAGATTATATCATTGACAAACAGAATCAGAGTTTCTTGCTCATCATCAAGGACAAAAAATATTTCTTCTACAGATCCAAAGCACAGGAGCTCGACGCCACGGATCTACAATCGCATTCTCCTTTTCTTTCCCTTTATTAACGGGGAAGTAGAGAAAGATTTTGGGTTTGACTTTTCTGGCCCATGCTGCAAAGTTATCTGTTCTTAAATGATGCTATTGAAGTTGAAGACGGTTAACATTTATACCACTTGGTGAGTGTCACTGCTGGTGGACCAGGAGTCCTCGAGGGCACATGTAACCAAGTTCGATCAACTTTGGTTGTTCGTTTCTTCAACGCATTCGAAAATTTCTGTTATCAAGATTTATTAAACTTTCTTAATCGTGGGTCATGTAGCATCATATCCCACCATACTGCTACCGTAACGTCTTTCGGTAATTTTTGGGCATACTAACTTTCACACTCGTTGGGTATATTGTACACAGCCAATTGTGCCTCATATGAAATTCATGTGAAATTTACATGAACTTTACATATTAAATGTTCACATGAAATTTATGTGAAATGGGCACGAAAATGAAATTTACATGAAAGGAGCAGGTTCGGTAACATGGAAAATCGGCCCTAATTTTAGAAGGTTTTAGATTTCGATTGTATTTCGTATCAAGGAAGTTAAATGTATGGTTGTTTGAAATACCACATAAATATTTTAATATACGTGTAATACACCGAAATGTATGGCTTCAAAATCGGCTTTCAGTCGTAAAATGCTGAAAAATCGTAAGAAATTGGCATAATTCTGGTCAAAATTTATGAAAATAAGTAGGGCGCCAGCCCTCACCCAAAATAAATTTCATATAAAAAGTTCAATTTGTAATTTTTCTTTCGATCTACATAAAATTTATGTTGGGTGAGGGTTGGCGCCTATACTAATTTTAAAGATTTATGCAGAAAATATGGCGATTTTCCTTCATTCTCCGTCATGCATCGCAAATGACGTCACATTGTGACGTCATAACTAACGCACGTGAAGTTTTGACACTGAAAAATATTTACTTTCTATTTCGGCAGGTATTTGAGATAAATATAAGAGATGCTGAAACATAATTTTCATAAAATTATTTTTCGCAAAAATTCAGGGCCGATTTTGGTAGTAAGTGAACCTACCCCTTTTATACATGAAATTCATGTGAAGTTTCTGACATAAATTGCATGTCTATTTTGCACGAAAGTTACAAGAAAAATTAATGTGAAGTAGTAAATTTATATGAAATTCATGTGAAATTTTTTTCACATAAATTTTATGTAAAATTTATATGAATTTCACATGATTTTTCATATGAATTTCATGTGAGGCACAATTGGCTGTGTATTGTTTAGAGTGAGGATCACTGACGGGGGTTTAGTTCCCGAAACGTGCAAGTCTGGTCCATGCTACAAATTTGTCTGTTTTTAAATGATGTTACTGAATTTGAAGACGTTTAACCTTTCATTCATTGTTTTCTGTTGTTCTGTTGATATTTATGCTGTTTCAAAGAGTGGATCATACGCTTAATGTGTTGTCAGTGCTGCGAAAATGTAATTGCATTATCTAAACTCACTCACCTCTCAACTACTATTATTCCGAATTTGCCCTAAAACTCAGATTGCTAATAGTTAAGAGTGGGTTAGTATAGATATCTCATTGATAAGGGTTTTGCCAATAAACCCTCATTTTCTGTTCCACTCGACGATTCAATCCTCTAATAATTAACTTGTTATAACAAAACTAAAACAATTATACTCATTATTTGATGAGATGAAATTGTTTGAGATTGAAATTTGCAAAGTATCTTTTTCATTTCATTATCACATCAAATAATTCCCTACAATTCGACCCAATTACAAGATATATTATTCAAACGATGAACATTATTTCACCGTTTTGATCCTAGATCATATCAAAAAAGCTTTTGTCATTTTAAGGTATAATTTTTAAAGTCACTCTTTCTTAATCGTTATACGTAGAGTATCTTTACGTAAATCATACGATTATAGAAATAGAGACCTCTTTAATTTGCTCTTTTTATTTTGGGTAACGCAGGACGCACTAGTCACAATAGACGGGTTACACTTTGTTTCGTCTTTGTCATCATAACTTCTGATTGATTATAATTGTGATCATGAATGTGATTAAGCAGCGGAATTGTAAGGCAATAACGAGCGGATGCAATTCTCCGTTAATGTTATGAAATCAAAATTAGAATATATGTATTTTTAAACTCGGTTAAACAAGTGAAAACCGAAAAGGATTAGTAATTGACGTAAATAAACTTTAGGAATTATTTATTTTTATTGCTAACTCCGCTTTCGTGAAAGCGAGGGGCCATTAGAACCAGAACGTCAGTCTACGTGACTGTGTATCTTTCCGCCAGTCAAAAAAAAAAAAAACCCCACCAACCTCGGCCATAAATAGTGATAGGGCTCTGAAATTCATATTTCGCGTGCATATTTTGTTGTACTTGAATATATTTCCCTGACATGGTCGACATAACACTTTTTATATAGATATTACATCAGACAGTACATGCATTTTATATACTGAGCTCATTTTCGTGCATTAACATCGACGGCGGGTGCGGCTAGCCAACAGGGGATGCTTACTCCTCCAGGGCACAAGGTCCAACCTCTAGCTTGCTAGGGGTTCGTCGATGCTCAAGTTGGTGCTCTATTGTGAGTGCTGTTGAGATTATCGTCAGGATCTTTTTAAACTCATTTATACCTTCCGCTGGTACCAAAAGTTACAACATTGCGATCTTGACCTTATATTTTGAAAATACTTTTGCTTTTATTATATCCCCGTAGCGACCGAAGAACTTCCTCAATGATGATTTCAGCCGTTGTGTGATATAACTCTGAACAAGTAGCTTACTTGCAAGCTGTCTGGCTCTAGTAATGAAATCTTCATATTTGGAACATGTTCTGCGTCGAAAGATAGAAGTATAACCAAGTACGAAGCGGATCTGTCGCTCTCTGTTGTTTCCTTGATCTCTAGTTCATGAGGATAGATTTCATGAAGATGGTCCTTAAAGTTCGGATTGATGGACAACACGTCATCAAACTGAGAGCAATGTGTTATTTCCTATGTGTAAAAAGAAAACGCAAAAATAACAATTTTTTCATATTCAAACAGTGCTTTTATAGTTGAAAATGTCCCTTGATATTCATATGAATCAATCTTAAAGCGTTTTTACGTAAAATCAAAATTTCCGTTTTCTTTATATAATTACTCGCGGTTAGTACTTTAGAACAAAGGAGGGGGTCTCCAACAACACCAGATTGCAGAACCCACAGCAAAATCCCAAAACACCCAATGCAAAAACACAGAGCAGACAAGCACAGAAAGAGACGCAAAAGGGACAAGGAACGTCAACGCACAAGACAGAAACATCAAACACAAAGGACTACACATAAACAAACGAGACCAATGAGCAACCGGTGCCGACTTAGGATGGCGCCGGTTGCCCATTGGTCTCATTTAGACTCTTTTTGTGGTGCTGTGTTATTGTCTCCATTTATTTTTCGGAAAATTCTGTTTGATATGTTTCAAGATTGTGTAAGCCTTTGGATTGTAATTTCGTGTCGGGTATTGTAATTGACTTACTTTCCCTCAGTGAGGTACAACCATGCACTGAAGTAGCTTGTTTCGTGTGTTATGTTTGTGATCGTCATTTGTTTTTACCTGAAATGGTTCGTATTACCTTACCATGGTTATATAACGTGTAATTGTCAATATTGAAATATATGGTCTAATAGTCATTTTTCAACCTGACGGACTTCGCACTTCGCACTTCGTACTTCGCACTTCGAACATAGAAGAATAAGTGGCGTAGCTGCCGTTCGCGTATAAACTCATAAGCAGAGTCATCTACATTTTGATTATTTAACGCAATGGAATGGTACATTGGACTTCCTGTACAACTGGCGCGCTTTTTTCTGCAACCCACTTATGAAATTAAAGTGCGAAGTGCGAAGTCCGTCACGGTGAAAAAAGCCTAGTATGAAATATCATTACACCATATGCGCATTTCAAGAAGTTATGTCTTATCAGTGAGGCCCGAAGCCAAAAAGGAAATTCAGATAATGTGAAATGATGAAGGGCAAAAGTCTAAACGACTTAAAGTTTCTAACAAAGAACCTGCTAAGGGCAAAGCTTTGACCACTTAGTTTGAAAAAAAAATAATAAAAAATATTTATCCTGTTTTATCCTGATTTTGTATGCCTTCGGTTTATGATTTTCTGAATTATCGATTTTGTGCTGTATATAGGGATATGGTCATTATCCATATTTGTCATACTAGTATTTCAAGTCTAGTGCCGAGACACTGTGAAACTAGGTGAACGATATCCTCGGGGACTAAACTGAATCCATCAGCAGAGATTGTTAATCATACTGAAATATAATGTTCTGTAATGAAATTTTAGTTCACCATATACATATTTCAACAAGTTCTGTCTTTTTATATATTCATGATTCATACATTTAATGTTTAGAATTTTGCTTTTCATATATGTCTATTTATTTCATAATTCACAAATTTCATGTTTAGAATTTTGCTTTTCATATATTTTCATATATTTCATATTTCATATATTTCATGTTTACAATTTTGCTTTTCATATATTTCACATATTTCATATATTTTATATATTTCATATGTTTCATGTTTACAATTTTGCTTTTCATATATCTTTATTTATTTCATAATTCATATATTTCATGTCTAGAATTTTGCTTTTCATATATTTTTATAAATTTCATAATTCACATATTTCATTTTTAGAATTTTGCTTTTCATATATTTTTATATATTTCATAATTCATATATTTCATGTTTAGAATTTTGCTTTTCATATATTTTTATATATTTCATAATTCGTATATAATTTCATGTTTAGAATTTTGCTTTTCATACATTTTTATATATTTCATAATTAATATATTTCATGCTTAGAATTTTGCTTTTCATATATATTTCTTATTTCATAAATTTCACAATTCATACATTTCATGTTTAGAATTTTGCTTTTCATTCATTTTTATATATTTCATATTTGAATTTCATATATTTCATGTTAAGAATTTTGCTCCTTATATATTTACTACATCTGTATTTAGATATGCTCTCTTTCGGTTTCGAGCATCACTGATGATACATAATTTGCTGAAATGCACATACGGTACACTGAATTGTTACAGCGCCAATATGTATATTATGATTCCGGATGTAGCATTTATCCGTTATGGGTTTTGTTGGTTGTTCATATGTTTGATTATTCCTCCAGTAAAAGTTTGGACAGTTGCTTGCTTTGTGATCAATATATCTACCATAATACTGGCGCGGCATCATAGACCGTAATTTCAATATTGATAATTGGTAAAATCAAAGCATTAATCATGCATAGCAATTACAACAATATGTTTAATTGATGTATTAGATAAAAAGTGCCACTTGTTTTAAAACCAACGTATATATATAATACTCTAAAAAGTTTGGAATCACATTACCATTTCTACTATGCTTTCAGCTTACACACAGTTTCAGTTGATCTTATTCAACAACTGAAAAAAATTAAAAGGGAAAAAGACCTAAGGAAAAGAAAATCAATATATAATCAAATGATTTTTAATTGAAGCGAACGGATGTTGTATGCAAGCGGGAGATGCTCACTCTTCCTGGGCACCTACTCTCTCTTCCATTGGGATTTCGCTTCTTTTCATGTGGTGAAGATTTTTGTTTGTTTACTTCGGTTCCTTATTTATCTTGATTTTGTATGCCTTTGGTTTATAATTTCTGAATCATCGATCTTGTACTATGTATTGGTACATGGATATGGCCATTATCCACATTTGTTATTCCAATTGGTATCTCGGTCAATTTCGTGATTATACATCATATATATCTATATTTCAGTCAGGTTCATGACCATACTTAATGTCTCTGAGTGACATGATAGTTCTGGGAATAGATACACTTGCATAAAGACATGCCCAAAGTCAGTCTTAAGTCCATTCATCGAAATTCAATTTCTTTTCAATATTGAAACAAACCAATATAAAAAAAATATGTACAATAAAGAGCACAAGCTTTCGGCCGTTTAACCTTTGCCAAGTGCACAATAGACAATAAATTTTGTCTTCTTGACCTAACGTTATCAAATGCAATAACGATTATGTCGATGTTCTGTACTTAGTCCGAGGGGGGGGGGGGCGATTTGCAATTATCATACTGTCTGTTTGTTTTCATTTGTATCATTCCTTCTTCCTTTATAATTTTTCTGCAAACCAATATGTTTTACAAAAACTATTTCATTGTTGGCAATTGCATTATTTCCTTTCGATTCTTCCTTGATCCATCCTTGGCTATATAATAACGTCCATGCATTATAATGTCTGGTTTCACAGATTATTGATATACAATGTATAGATAATAGAACAATACCATGTAGGGTTTCTGGTCAATTTATTCATTATATATCTTTATTAAGCGTGCTTTGATTCATTATGCCTTAATGAAGCGAGCACAAGATGCCAGGAGAGCATTATCTATGCTAGAGTGCCCCGACTTTACTTCTCCCGATTTATCTCTTCATATTTGAAAGCTTTGACTTTCAGTCAAATATAGAAAAAAAGAGGAGGCCCAATTCAGTCCACCATGCTTCACCTGAGTTAAATAATTTAATATACCAAACATGCTTTATCATGGATATATATGGAAGCTGTATCAATCAAGGCTTGATAAAGCGGTTGCATCAGATGCACTAGTCGAAGTCAAAATGTGTAAGCCACAAAATCATTGCATGACTAATATATTGCTTTCCTGATGGAGTCAAAAATAGTATATTTTGTTTATTACTTGAGTACAAATGTACTTGTTTTAATCCTGTAAAGTTTCATTAAATTATGTGCAGCGTTTGCCGAGAAGTAAAAAAATGTGTCTTCCAATTACACTTTTGGCAGACATTTTGTTTGACCGTCGAAAAATGCAAACTGAGAGGAGGACTATTAGTATCTACTTCCTGTCAAGATTTATTCTTTGAAATTCTGTACAACGATATCCAGAAAGTCTATCCTATATGTTCACACAAGGGAAACAAAGGAAACAGTCTACTTTGTTAGCAGAAATTATTCCCATATTGTGAGTAAGAGCAGGTGCCCACGAGGCGTAAACATCGCCTGCTAACACACCTTACATACCCAGATTGGTAGAAGTAATTTCATAGACATTTATAAAATATCAGATGTGCTAGTGTAGCTACAATGGAGATTCAAGGTTTAAATGTTTTGCCACACATGTATCTGTTTTAAATCTGTAGTATAATTTAGTTCATACCTTTTTCCTTCAAAATGAAACCGAAAAAATGAATGATAAAACCTGGATTTAATGATCTGCAATTCAAAATGCAGCATTTATTTAAAATTTACTGTAAAAAGAATGATATATTATACATTTCTTCCACTTGGTAAAGGATTATTCTTTCTAAATTGCACGAAGGAGAAAGCATAAAAATACAGTTCTACAACTGAATTCAGAATGGAACCAGATACATTTAGATGCCATTATATATCATCTTTATAGAATTCCGTTAAATAATGCAATCTTCGCTGTCTTAAGTTGTACAGTCGGTTTTAGAAATGTTATAATTATATATAGAAATTTTTAATTTCATGAATATGCAAATCAGGTAGCGGTTTAGTAGTAGCGATTTCTGCAGCATTTCTTCAGTTTGTATCCACAATATCCACAGAATTTTTCTCCGTATCCGCATCGATATCTACACCTACATAATTTATTGCGCTTCCACTTTCCACCTATACCTCCTCCGATTCCTCCTCCCCCTATAATGCCGCCTCCTCCTATACCCCCTCCCCCTATGATACCACCGCCTCCTATGGCCCCGCCACCAATTATACCGCCGCCTCCGATAGCTCCGCCTCCTATAACTCCACCGCCTCCGATAGCTCCACCTCCTATAATTCCGCCGCCTCCGATCCCTCCTCCTCCAATTATTCCATCGCCTCCTATGCCTCCTCCTCCAATAATGCCGCCTCCTATTGCCCCGCCCCCACCAATTACTCCTCCCCTTCCGAATCCATTATCGATACCGAAGTCATCAAATCCATTTCCGTTATCAAACCCGTTACCGTTGTCAAATCCACGACCAAAATCTCCAAAGCCGTTGTCACCAAATCCGTTGTCTCTGCCAAATCCATCATCGAAGCCGCCTCCAAACCCCGCCCCTACTCCTCCAAGGCCCGCCCCTACGCCTCCTAGACCCACCCCTCCAATCCCGGCCCCTCCGCCTAAAACTCCGCCCCTTATGCCCCACGTCCCGCCATTTCTTCCAAGGTATGGCCTTCTCCCATAGTGATATTTTGGGCTATAACCTTTATAACCCTTGCCTGACTTGTATCCTTTTTTATAGTATGTACCTAAAATGAACAAATACATGTAACAACTCACGTGTACAGTTTATAACAAAAAAAAAAAAAAAAAAAAAACACACACACACACACACAAAAAAAAACACTACAAACACACACACGCAAACAAAAACTAAACAAAAATTGAAACATGGTCGGCAATCTTTTCAAATTCTATTCTCCGGTAGTCGCATAATTATAATACACTAAAACCTTTTTTTTTTTGTTTTTTTTTTTTTTTGTCAAAACCATACGATGGACTCCCTCCCTTGCTGGACAGACAAGCTCCTATCCAAGAAAAAAAAAAAAAAAAAAAAAAAAAAAAAACGTCTGGTCTAACTTTAAATGAAGTGTATGAGAGCTGAAACCATGAGTTAATGGGAACTGAAACCGAAAGTGAACTTAAGTTCAAAAGAACACATACCACAGTATAAATCAATTGAAAAATATCCACAATAAACATAATCGAATGAATAAATAGAATTTCTTGACAAGAAATTGATTTATGAAAAAAATCAAATAAACAAATAGATAAAAGAAATTTCAATACCCATTTTCAACCATTTCTTCTTATTTTTAGAATTTGATATTGAATCGAATCTAATTAAATTATATGCTGGATATTTATAGAAATATGAATTATCTTTCAACATCCATTATTGCTAAAAAGGAGGCAATATTAGACATGTATCAAATAGACAAAAGATTGATATAGGGAAGGGGAGGGGAACAGTCAAATATCCTTTATTTTCCCCTTTATTTACGTTACTGTTTATAATTCAAAATAATAGGAAGGGCCCAAATTTTTACACATATATCTGCCCTTGTGTATTATGTTGATTGGAAATCTTTTCATATATTGTAAACGGGTTTAATTTCGCGATGTCAAAACTTCGCAGTTTTCTAAATGTACCTTCGTTATCCCGACATGCCACGTTATACAATAGACGAATGGATCTATATTTGCGGGCCGAGTGGACCTATTACGGGCCGATTGTGTTCCGAGGTCCGAGTGTTCCACGATCCGAGTTCACCTGTTACCGGTAATGGAGTCTGCGTATGTACATTACAACAATATGGACTATACTCATGTACTCATACAGCAAGTGCATTTACCGCGGGTTCAGTTTGCAGGTTAGAACAGCCGTCGATGCATGTTTCCTTAATGCATTGTGACGTCACGAGCGTTTAAACATGTTCCTTTCAATACTTTTATCTCGAAGAATTACATTGGTTGTGCATATAAAAGTACATGGAAAATGTTTCCAGTGTTTGCGGGGTAATATGTCAGGGGAAAGGGGGAGGGTCCAGAAGATGGATTTGAAAAAATAAAACTAATAAACGGGAAAAGTTAGCATTTCTTTTTTTCATTTTTAGCAAATTAAAGAGCCGGAGGGGAGAGTTGTACCCCCTTTAGACCCGGGCTTGCAGTTTATATCGGCATATATTTCATTATCAAATTAATGTACTTGTCGAGATAAAATCTTTATGATCACAATTTATTTGATTCATGACTTATTAAAACCGTATCCTTCAATTTTCAATCACCCTCCAAACAGACATAAACGTAATATAATGAAATGAGATTCATTTTGATTCACTAGTGCCTTCAAGCTAGCTTTCTATTTCGAAAGGAATTCAGAGATTATTTTTCTTGATATATGATATCATGATTAATATTATATATTTTATTAGTTTTCGTAAGCATGGTATTTAGCAAATTGATACTTTTTTACTTTGATGAATGACTTGGAATTTTGCTCAAAGAATTGACAAAATAATTATAATTTTTCATATTCTTTGTATGAACTTAGTCTTACATTTGAGTGAAAAAAGAGCAAAAAAAAAAAAAAAAAAAAAAAAAAAAAAAAGAAAAGGAAAAAACCTCGAATATTAACAATTTTAAAAATGAAGAGGAAAGAATTTATTAATTCTAAAGAAAATTACAAACATTCACAAATCCGCCGTCCTACAGACGATATTTGAGTAGAACAGCTACTAGTGTGCTGGAACTTTAATTAGATTTTTTTTTTCAAATGACATTCTAGAAAAAATACAGTGAACTAATATTTTACGAAATAGAATGCAATCATTGGTAAAATTTGAAATCAGAGAGAAAATGCATATAAAGTGTGCTCCCGGGTCCATTTCTTATATGCTCAGAAAATACATGTGCATGTACGTACATAGAAAACGGAAACTGAAAATAATTGAGATTTTCTGAATTTTACATCGATTTCTATTGAATCTCTTAAATTATCACTTTCTTCGAATTTTTCATCGATTTTTTTTCGAATTTTATCGATTGAAATATCGAATCAGTCAAAGAATGTGATTCAGTTTCCGTCCAGCCCTCCGTTAGTGCATAAACTTAATTAAGATAGAATAGAATTAAAATTTAAAATTGAAAGGTTTGGAAAAATATACTTGCCTTCCGTGTTCAAAATTAACGCAGAAAGAATAAAAATCGCAAAGAAATTCAGCATGGTCATATTGGAAAGTGACCGACAGGAAGACATTAGAAATTTCCAAAATCAACGTCATTCTTGTTATATATATGTACAATGCTAACTTAAGGTATTGGTCATCGTGTTTTCCCCGACACGTACAAGTGCGGACCGTGTTAACACACTGAACACGGGATAAAAATGACCATTACTGGACGTTTTGTCCATCGCGCGAATGGTGAACCTATCAAGTATACGTTTTTGTACTTGTTAGAAGAAAATTTACCAACTAATGTCCATGTATGTAAATTATGAAGCAAACGCAGACATAACTCAGCAATGTTTGATCATTTAATGTATTTTCTACAAAATAGCTTTATTTCCGTGTGCTTTGTGCAAGAAATTAAAATAATTATAAAACGGGAGAAATCAGCATTTTGATCTTCTTGGGCAGGGGGGTTTCCAGCCTATGATTTTTATAACGAAGATATACGTAAAAGTGTATTTTGGCAAAATACCGACGGGAGGGGGGTGTACCTGACCCTCGCTACCCCACCCAAGATCTATAATTGTGTGCACATAGTATAGTACAATACAATACAATATTAAACGATACACTGTATTGCAATACTATTATGACCTCGCAAGATGTCTAATAGTGCAGTCCTTGCACCTCAGCAAACGGTTGTCTCGATTTTCACCATAAAAAGGAAAAACTCCGATTACTGTATCTTACTCGATCACTTTATTTTGTCGGGGAACTGATCAGTACGCAGGCTCAGAGGCTGATCTCCAACTGACTTTACACATAGATAAAATGGTATATAAACAATATTACAACAATTAGTATAACAATTAAAGGATTAACAAGTAAGAGTAATTAATGTCACTAGCACTGCCTCGGGTATTTATCATAATTGATCTCAAAGTGGTGAGAAGGAAGGATTACACAATCAAAAGAGCCGAATTATAAAGATTAACATATATAATTTAAGAGTGTCAATTTAGAAAATGTTCTAAAGAAATTGATGCATAATTAGCACGGTCATATCTGCCTCCGCCCCCTCTAAAACACGTCCCGTGTTTTTCTTCGTTTTCTGTCATCGCCTTGGAAATCCTTTCTTTGATTTTCCTCGACCAGTACAAGGGATCCTCATACAGAACTCGTAATTACGACAGCTTTTGTGGCATTTTGGGCGAGGATCATAGACTTGATCAAATTCACTCGTTGTTGGCGGTCGAATATATCTTCTGCCTCTCCATGATTGTTGCCGTTGACTTTGGCCGTAAGTATGATGTCTGCGATTTGAAACTGTCGCGATTTCAGGGACACATCTACATTGTTCTAATTCGGTGCGGAGTTCAGCATTCTCTTTTAACAGATATTGAATTCTGTCATCTTTACCTGCGATGAGCCTGGTTAAGTCCTTGACTTTCTGCTCCTTATCTGAATGGCATTCTCTTTCAATTTCAAGGATATGCTCTAATTCATCGATTTCCTCTTCTAGTTTAGCTTGTTCTTCTTTAAGGACAGTTTCTATGTATAAAGATTCATTATTTATCTTACTGAATGGCAGTACTGACATCATATATGACCTCGCAAGATGTCTAATAGTGCAGTCCTTGCACCTCAGCAAACGGTTGTCTGATCTTCACCATAAAAAGGAAAAACTCCGATTACTGTATCTTACTCGATCACTTTATTTTGTCGGGAAACCGATCAGCACGCAGGCTGATCTCCAACTGACTTTACACATAGATAAAATGGTATATAAACAATATTACAACAATTAGTATAACAATTAAAGAATTAACAAGTAAGCGTAATTAATGTCACTAGCACTGCCTCGGGTATTTATCATAATTGATCTCAAAGTGGAGAGAAGGAAGGATTACACTATCAAAAGAGCCGAATTATAAAGATTAACATATATAATTTAAGAGTGTCAATTTAGAAAATGTTCTAAAGAAATTGATGCATAATTAGCACGGTCATACTATGTACAATTAATGCACAGCGATGAGGTCGATGTGATGATTTATGGAGTGATAAAACCAATACCGACCGGGGCCGAAGGTAGAGGTTGATATTGTTTTTATCACTCCATAAATCGTCATATTGACCGAATCATCTGCGCTGTAACTGTTTAATCATATACATGAAAACTGGAAAAGAAAAGGGTAAGTTTATGAAGTTTTGCATCTCTAGTACTGCTCGCTTGATTGCTGCTCAAATTCTATTTTCAGATAAACATTATGTATTATGTTTATTTAATATATAAATGTTTTATCCTTCATCTTTTCCTATTCTTATTCAAATGCTGCCAAATACCATAATCAATCCTGTCACCAACACACAGTTTGCTACCGATTGTCATTTTCTTTTAAAGTGGAAGGGGGAAATGCTTTTTCATTTTTCATTTTCTCAAACGCTTTCAATATTTTGAATCAAAAACTATTTTTCTCTTCAAAGAAATCGATCAGATTAAGCATAAAAAGATGGGAAAGGGCTCATATATTTCACATCGACCTCGGTGATCTTCGCAACTATCCGTAATCGACGTCATATTAACCGAAGGCAAAAATGTACACAAACAAGCATGCAGTTGATTAATTACTCCTTATAGATTACTTATAGACTTTTTTGTTAGTCAATAAATTGGTCTATAAATTTGCGTTTGCATTATAAGAATTATCTAAATATGAAGGTTAAAGCGTGTTATTTTCTGGAAAAAAACGTCCGTTTGACTGTTCGTATATAATCATGACAGTTGAATGCATGAGTAATTGTATACTACACACTTCGTTTATCCAAGCAAGTCCACCTTGAGTAAATCGCAATTTAAACTAGGCAACCCATTCATAAAACTATTTATCGAATAATTCATACACGTCACATATCAGTCCAATGAAATCTTTTGATTTCACTAGGGGCATATCACTCGCGCTCATTGCAAATTTTTCGAAAATTATGAAAAAATACAGTGTTGAACGCGTGAAGAAAAAGACGCTTAATCATACTTTGATTAGTTATTTTTCATTTTCTTTTGAAAAATACGAAAAGAAGGCCATAATTCCGGTCTCCTTTAATACATAAAACCGAAACGCGTCACTATGACCGGTTCAGTACGACGATTAATCGCATTGCACGTGACCGCGTTTTGGCCATTGGGAAAGCGTATAAACGATTACGTAATTTAAAGTATATGATAAAATACATAACAATTTGATACCATACAATATGAAACACTGTATTACAATACAATACAATACAATATGCGGTGTTGAAATACAATACAATACACTGTATTGCAATATTATACAATATAATACAGTAACTATACAATTATTGCACAGTAATGAGGTCGATATGATGATTTATAGAGTGATAAAACAATATCGACCGAGGCTAAAGGCCGAGGCTGATATTCGTTTTATCACTCCATAATTCTTCATATCGACATAATTATCTGTGCTATAACTGTTTTATCATATACATGAAATCTGGAAAAGAAAAGGGTGCCTGTAATAATTTGCTTCCCTAGCACTGCTCGCTTTCACATTTAATCTTTGAGATAAACATTTTGTAATCTAGTAAAATGTTTTACACTTCATCTTTTATTATTTTTTTTTATTAAAAATGCTGCCAAATAGCATACTCAGTAATGTCAGAAACACATTGTTTGCTGCCGACTACCATTTCCTTTAATACACAAAACCGGAAACAAGTCAATATGACCGATTCAATACGACGATTTATCGCGTTTTGGCCAATGGGAAAGCATATAAACGGTAACGTAAATTAGATAGATAGATAGATAGATAGATAGATAGATAGATAGATAGATAGATAGATAGATAGATAGATAGATAGATAGATAGATAGATAGATAGATAGATAGATAGATAGATATTCGGTAAAACAATGTCAATTACATATACATATACAAATAAAATCTGTGATGAAAAACAATGCAAAAAACTTTTACGTATTTGGCATTCCTATCAGTAATATTATTCACTTTTCATTTTTTAGTGAATATATCCACATGACTACTAAAACAACAACTATCACAGTTTACAAGACATTGCTTACCAGGATAGCCCATAAAAGCCCTAGGGCTTATTTCCAATGGGGTTCCAAATGTTGATATCACATTATTTAAGATTTAGATTAAGTTAGTAAAAAAAAAACAACAAAACACACACACAAACACAAACGGCACTATCTAGTCTAATATAAGTAAAAATCACAATTTTGCTTAGAAAGCCCTTTCTCGAGTAAAAATGATTTGATGTTGTTCTTAAAAAGATCTTTGCTCTTGGATTCTTTAATAGATAAAGGAAGCTCATTCCAATCTTTTATGCCACTAAAGTAAAACGTACTAGATTCGCATGTCTTGACTCTAGGAATAATAAAATCTAAATTTGTACAAGATCTTGTCTGACGCCCAGAATTTTGTGTTTTCATGAGAAAGTTATTCTTAGATATGATGGTAGAAAATAGGATACAATTCACCGTAATACAATACACTGCAATTCAATGTAATAAACTTTAAGTAATACACTTTAATATAATGAAATAGATTGTTACAAAAACAATAAAATGCAATACAAAACAAGGAAATTCAATGCAATACAATTACAAGATAATACATGACAATATAGAACAATACGATTTTGACAACGTATCTGCAATCATTATGAAATATAAAAAAGTAAACTGGAGTAAGTCTTAGTGTTTCTTGTCTCTGCTTTAGAAGTCATTGATAATAATTTGATGTGAATGTTATATTCAAGCGGGAATGAGGGTAGAATAATTATTCAAAACTATCTAATTGAGTTCATCTGCTCCTTTTAATAAAATTGTACCTGAACTTTTTCAGTTCATCCTATTTTGATCGACTTCATAAGGAACCATTTGCGTAAAACAAAATTATTATTATTTTCAAAGAAGTTTCCTGTTCGTATGAATAAGGGGCGCATTTATCACAAGAACAATTTAGATGATCATTTTTTTACGTTCAGACTGTTTTTTGCATCGTTTCTGACAGCTTTAAGTTAAGAATATAGCCATACATATGGTATAGAAGCAGATATTCATAAATTTAAATTGAACAAAAAGGAACATTGAATCATTCCCAGGGAGGATTCTTTCCACCACATATCCCACCATCCCCTTTCTCCAAGATAGGAGCATTCGTGAACAAATCCATACTAGCTTCTTAACAAGGACTGTGCGACAAGCCTATGAAAAGATTCGAGGTGTTCGGTGAAAAATCGAGTCAGTCATGAGGCAGCTATAACAATGAGCCTTCTCTAGTTGTCAGATCGTTAAACAAAGGAGGGGATCTGCAACAACACTATGTTGCAGCACCCACAGCAAAACTCCAAAAACACCCTATGCAAAAACATAGAGCAGACACGCACAGAAAGAGACGCAAAAGTGACAAGGAACACAAACTCACACCATACAAACATCATGAAGTTTCATGCTTCGCCAGACAAGACACTTATCATATTGCTTTCACTCTCTGATCAAAAGCAAATCTATATTTAGCTTACTTTGACCAGCTTGATTTTTCATTCTTTTTCAGACTTTTATAGATAAATTAAAAGCCTTTTATTGAGAAAGGGAAGGGAGGTTAAGTGGTTTGCGTGCACAATTTGCCGCTTCAAATACCTGAACTTTATACCTAATTCTGCACCCATCCCTTTCTTCAGAAAAAAAGATACTGTAACAATTCTTACAGTCTGTTAGTCACAAAAATGAAGATATAACATTTGATTATTCATTTAGAAATAGACCTTTCAAATTCTTTGACCTTTTGACATTATTATTGTTGTAGCAAACTGACCTGACCGGGCGGAGCTTATTTTCCTTTATTCATACTGAAGTTTCACCTACTTTCGTGAAAAATAGCCCAAAAGCGGGGAACACACTTTAAAAATTTATAAAATTTCTTCTTCAGCAGTATGATTTAGGCTTCCTAAAGATCAATACTTTCTAGCAATTAAACTTTATTTTCTTATATAAAACATCGATGCAGTTCTTCGCCCTTTTTTCAAAGAAACCTAGTAAAATACACGGAAATCAAATAAAAAGACGGACCATTCGTGTTTTTATAAGAAAAGTAGAAACATGAATAAAGAAGGGAATCCGATCTTTAAAGAAATTCAACTAATCTATGAAAGTATAACGATTTACACCCATCGTTGAATGGGAAGCAGCTATTATTTAAGGTCCACCCAGTACAGATCAAGGGAGACAAATGTTGTCTTAAGAAGAAATCAATAGTCCTAACAGTAGAAGCTTCCAATATTTGAGTTTTGATTGTTCTTAATTTGTAAACTTAATGAGTAAAAACGATGTAGAAGAGAAAAAGGTAGAATTTCATTTCAAGATCCGGATTTTCAAACACCTACCTGACAGATTTGTCCTTTGATTTTTGTTCTTAAAACAGAAAGGGATTGCGTTTCTTTCCTGTAATTACATTTTCAATTCGTCAATGTTTCAATCTCTGGAGCGAAAAAAAAAAGAATCTTAAAATCTTACTGACGAAATCATTTAAATATGTCGAATGTGATACAGTCAACAGACGAATCCAGAGTAAGAGGCCGCCATTAAAATTACCGACTTCGTTTTCGAAAATAGACACTTCTCTGGGCAAATGACATTTCCTGTTTGCATAGAAGTACACACGCGTCTGAGTTATGAATAAACAACAAGCCATTGAAATGGCAAATGTTTGCATCACAGCTAGCAGTTGAAAAAAGGAAAATACTTTCTACATGCGAGATATTTTAGTACAGATTATGTTAACGTGCAAGATAATCACATTGACATACAAGATAATTATGTCGACATGTAAGATGATTATGTTGACATGCAAGATAATCAAAATACATGTTGACCTAAAAATAAGTTACATGTCGACGTAAAAAAGTTGCATGTTAACTAAAATATGCCACGAAACTAAGCATTTTAAAAAATAAAAACGCTTTCAGAGAATATGTCAAAATTCATTGTATACGTTAGTCAAAATTAATTTCATATGGCGCCACTGGATTAATAAATGCGGCGGTGAAAAATCGTGAAACTCCGTTTAAATCAGTCATGCAGGATTGTCTAATATGTCAAAATTATTTTGTTTTATCTGAAAACGGTCTTTATTATCTATCAGAATGAATGGAATACAGGTATTATATAGTTAAAAGTTTTTTTTTTCTGACGATTCATTCTCAATCAAAAGATAGGATAAATATGGAATTACTTTATCAGGGAACGTCATAATTCATAGAAATTCTAATTCTACGAGTGGCATATCCTTCTATTTACCAGGAAAGGAAAATATTTCATGATATTAATGGATTTTAACAATTATATGTATCGTATGATTCCATTATCCTGATTATAGCTTACTTTCATAGCATTTCCTTTTCTTTCATCATTTCACTCAATCATCACTGTTGGATGCCCATTGACGCGGTGAACATTGTCTGACAAATCATGTAGGTTGTCTATTTTATGTGTCGACCCTTTAAGGGTCCATAGTACAAATGGACAATAAGTTGGACTGTTTATAGGCCACAGACGGACGTAGAAAAACATTCCAGGGATGGGAAAGGGTTCCAGTCCGTCAGGATTTTAAGGTATCCGATGTACAATAGGGCATTTTTCCATGCCTGGTAAGGTACTATAAACTTATATATTTTCTGGAAGTTTATAGTGCCCACTGCTCGGAAATAATAGTTTTGGGGCCAGGAAAACAAAGGGGAATAACTGATGAAGGATTCATATCCTACCCATCATGCTATGCCTTGCGGTACATTTTTGACAAAATAATTTTCAAAATTTTGATCATTTACATTGTTTAGGTTGAGGATTACTGACAAGGGTTAAGTACCCGAAACGTGCATGTCTGGTCCATGCTGAATATTTATCTGCTCTTAAATGATGCTATCATTTGAAGACGTTTAACACTTCTCTATATAACATATGCAAAATAATAAAGTTGTATAAGTGTTTTGCCCTATGATTTTCAAGACATGGGAGTCTTATATCTGTACTCGGGGCATCATTACCTTTCAGGAAATATATAGTTTATAGTACCCTAGCGGGCATAAAATTTACCATACTTTACAATGAAGATGAATAAACGTTTTGTACAATGACTCTATAGTTAATCGGATACCTTAAGTTCAGGTCCAAGTAAAAATCAGATAGTAAAGATACATCAAATTTTTGGCAAAACATTTTATTTCTGTTTTGAGACATATAAACGGTACAAATTAAACAAATGATATTCATTCCTCAAGGTAGCGATAGTGATGAGAAATATTCGCCCGTGGATTAGTTTATAGAGGATTACGAAGGAAAAAAAGGCGGGAAAAATATCTCTATAACTTTCTTCACCATCCAAGTACGAGAAAAATTCCTTCAGGATATACATACAGAGGCTGATCTGTACACATTTCAAGAGGAAAAAGTTCTGCAAAAATTTTGAGATTTATCAAATGCCTGATCCTTCCGTGGAACTGTACGTAAGGACTACCCATCTTACTTGTATCCTTCCCACTTACATCCCTCTATATCCGCACCTGCAGGGAATATTGAAGTACTTACAACGACTCTATCCTCTTTGGAAATGATCAAATGAACTATTTTCTGTAGAATCAACTTCATATATCAACTCCCTTTCGAATGCGACAGGCAATCGTGTTGTTCGTCTCTCTAAGGCCCTATCTCAGAAAAGGAGTGTGTATAACACTTTTGAAACAGATTTCCTTTTACCACTACTATTACTATACAGGTCTACCGTACAAGTTAGGGAAAGATAATCACACAACCAAAAATCAGAATCAAAAGCATAGTGTATACAAAACCATGAAAAAAAAAACATAAGGAGCGAAGGTAAATTTTAATAGAGAGAGGTGTCCTGGAAGAGTAAGCCTCCCCAAATTTTAAACAGGTTAAGGTAGAGCATCCATCAGGTCTCAGATGCTCATATTTCTAGAATAACAACTTTCACAATATTTTAATTTTCAAATATTCAAAGCTTATGTTAGACCTGATATAAAAACAAAATATAATTCTTGGTTTCATGATTATGCAGAGAACTTAAGCCAACCGTTAAAACTTTAACATTGGACCCTATGGGAAAAGTAAGAAAAATTCCTTTTCAGAGGTGATAAAATGTAACTATATAAGTTACTTTTCCCAAAACCATATTTGTTTGATAATCTGAACAATATCCTGAAGAGAAAAAAAAATGGGTATCCAGGCAAAAACTTTCCAGCAATTTTGACCTGAGGGATACTCTACCTTAAAAAAAGAATGGATGTACATGTATCAAATTCGAAGGATTTGGATGCACTTTTATTCCTAAGATATATTTCTGTATTAAGAACAACAAGGTGTAATAGTGCATTAAATCTTCATTGTATGGTCAAAAGAAAGGAGGGGGATCTCCAACAACACTCGGCTGCAGCACCCATAACAAAACCCCCAAAACACCAAATGCAAAAACATAGAGCAGACATTCACAGAAGGAGACGTAAAAGGAACAAGGAAAACCAACTCACACCATAGAAACACCGCACATACATGAACGAAGAAAATTGGCAACCGGTGCCGACTTAGGACGGTTGAATTAAAGTAGTCGATCCGTAACTAACGAAAGGATGGTGTGAAAGTACCTTTTCCATCACAATAGAATAAGTTACAATTTGTTACATTGACGTAACAAAAGTTGACATCGATGTTACAAAAGTTGACGACAGTGTGATTGTGGGATTCCTAAAAATCCTGAATAAATTTTTCGAGAAAACCTCATAAATGTTTATTATTTCGAAAAGGTCTTTCCGAGACGGTCAAATTGAAATTTATTTTGATAAAATCGGACATGAAACAAAAAGTTATAAGCAAAAGAACTTTGAAGACAAAAAATAATAATAATGTGTAAATTGATTCTAAGCGTTAAATTGAAGTATTGTAGTCGTGTTTGGTATCAAATGAATTAGAACTAGAAAGGTTTCTTGTTGCGGTTGCAACAAGAGTGTCTTCCTCCTATACAATTTTTGGTTTGGAAATATGAAGGACGTCACATTACATGTATTTATATTATATATTTAAGTTTTCAAATAGCAGTAACATTAAATTTTCAAACCGATAATTGTTGGTGAGCAACCATTTGATTTGGGGGGGGGGGAGGAATTCTATTGCCAGCCGGTAAAATTTTTTCAGCAATTTTCTGAGCAGGCCATTTTTTTCAGCCATTACCAGAGTCGGAGAAAAATTTTCGCCGGTTCTTCGGGCCGGATTTAAACAAATTGTCAAATGTTGTGAATGTCTGTGTAAGTTAAACTCCCCGCTGTTACAGAGTATGAGTTAATAACCGTTCCTTCAGATGTCTCTTTGCAATTAGCGAATTTCAGACAGATTGTATGATGTTTCAATAGAACCTTTTCTAGATTTTTGTGCCTATGCGTATTAGGTCTCTGCTATAGATACAGCTATGTGAACAGTTTGTATTTATATTAATTAATTTTTTGACTTTAAATTGTTTGGCACAAAGGGCCAGCAAAAATTTCCATATCATGCAATGTATCCTTACTTTTCCATGGTCCGGGAAAAAAAATCGCCGGCCCTTTGGGCAGGAATATTTTTTTCAGCATTTTTCAGAGCCGGGATTTTTTTTTTTGCAAATTCTTCCTGCCCCCTTCTCCCATAAAAAAGGCGAGCTCGTAGCTGTAGAACCAATTTTCTTGAGAAGAGAAATGGTAATAACAAGTTACGTTCAATATATATATATAAATACCATGAGGTTCTCGCTGTGCAGGTTCAAATTTGGACCCTCCCTTCCCTTTTTTCAAAGTTTATTTTGAATTTCCATCATGGCGACATCGTTCAATATAAACAGAACTGTTTTCGAAAAACGAGGGGAGGGAAGAATGTTGGAGAAATTGTTCATCAATTTGTAAATAAACCAACCGAAAATTATGTTCGAACGTTTGCTAGAATTAGAAATTAAACTTGATGTTCAAAATATAGTTATTGAAGTTTAGAAACAGGTTTGTGGGTTAGAAATCGGAATCAAACTACCACTTTTTGTGTGTAAATTCTGGTTTGTAGCTGATCTCTTCTAAATTAATCAACTGTTTTAAAATCAAATTGTGTATATCGAAATGTATTTATGAAATGCATATTCATCATTGCCGTGAAATCGGAATTTGAAAATCTCAACACTGCTTTTCTCGAGTCGGACTCGGACTACCAATTTTAGTGTGCGTCCGATCTGTTGGCGTGAAGGTGTATCGAAATACCCAACTCAAAATTTCGATGCTCATATCTTTTCAACAGTAAGAGATAGGAAAAATCAGAAAGACTAAATAAGACAGATATATGGATAAAAAATAATAATATTGAAATTTTTAGGAAACTTCATAAGCTTAATTTTTGTTTACTATTATAAGCAAAAAAGTGTCTTCCTCCTATGAACTTCTGAATTTGGAAATATGAAGGACGGTGAAGGACGTCATCGTAATAAATCGTTACAGTGTGCATCTAGCATTTCATATCTTGCATGGCTGTCGACTTTCAACAAGAATGGAAATTGTAGATAGCAAAATACGAGATATTTAAGCTTACAAATAGCAAAACATGAAATTTTCGGTCCTTTTGAGTAATTCGACGCTCCCGTCAAATATTTGAATCTACTAAAAACATGATAAAAAAAATAACAGAGACCAAAAATAAAAAAGACCAATCTAGCTTTTACTCCAAACGTAACGTTGGAGAACTTTCATTGTCCTAGCTTACAGGGTTCTTGAGAAATCGCTCATCCAATTTTCCACGGTTACGAAAACAATAGGTCTTCCGACGGAAGTCGGAAGACCTAATAAAGTCCTACATGTGAAAACGTAAAGAAAATGCAAAAACTGTTGAAATAAACAATTTGAATTTTACAGCTATGTTTACGTCAAAGGTTTACCGATCTTTGCCGAATATCAGTATATCATTAGCATATCATTATCATCGGCAAATAGCGTAATTTTGAGCGGAAGAAGGCAGTTATGTGTTTACAACCTTGACAATGCCGACGTCATTCGCCCACAAATACTCATAAGATTGAGTTGTTTCTTGGTTTGTCGCATTGTCCTCAGAACGAAATTTTCGCATTGAGACTGCTCTGAAATAGTGTTCAACTGCGATCTGGATATACCATAAGCAGACGGCGATGAAACGTTACTACTCAAGAAAGGGAAATGAATATATTTGAAGTTGAAATTTCCACGCTCGTCTCACACGTAACTATACGTGAAACATTGAGAATAACCTTATTGTCAAACGATGACATGGAATCTAAAAATATGAAGGAAACACAATTTTGGCTTTGTTGGCGGATGCAATGAAAACGCCAAATTTAAAAGCGCCAAATTTTCCATCCATAAAAGACGGAATTTATTCAGCTCGATATCCGCCACTGTAAACAATGTTACCCGTTTTCCGCTGGGTAATGGCTTCATTTGCGTAATATATTCACCTATGCTGACCATGTCGTTTTTACAGGTATCATTGTTTACCTTCAAACAAACAATTAAGGTCCAAGCAATTGACGTGTACCCCTATGTTAATCCATGCAATTATCTTATTAGCAATAAATGCAAAAGGTACCGTAATGATAACGCACGCTTCGGAAATATTTCACACGGGTTCCGTTTATTGAAGGGTAAATAGGATGCGATATTTTTGACTTTTGACGATCGGACTTGTAGGCTGTTACCGTAAACAGTCGGAACATATTAAATAAAAAAAAAACTCCGAAACATTAACTGCACGATCACCACTAAGTCAATTCTCTTTTGCAGTGTCGATAATTGTAAAGTTTAAACGACTTCTTTTTTACTATATGTATGAACATTATCTCTAATTTTCGTGAATAAAGTACCGATATTTTTTTTCCTTTTAGTTTCTAGTCATTTTATTTTGGTTTCGGCGGTCATAAAACATTGATACGCCCATGAATTTGACCATTATAATGTTGGCGGATGTTTTAAACAATCCGCCAATTTTAAAAGCGCCATCATTTCCAACTCCCGATTTGGACCAAATTCGCCAAAATTTCCAGACGCCAAAATTACCCGATATACGGTATTAATAGAGCACGTCATTATTGTATTCGTATGTAGAATAGAATTGAAGCGCTACGTGCTTCATTCCGTAAACAAAGACTTAGCAAGTTATCATCACCGTCGGCTTTATTTGAGTAGAGAAAATATCAACAAAAAGTGGAGCACAATTGGTTCTCTTTAGAATTCCTGCAATTTATTGAACAACCATTTCTCCAAACTCTTTGATTTAGGATTAGTCGTTTTTGCATATGAAGGCATTTTCATTCATTTGGAAAATCTTTTTTTTTAAATATGGAATTGTAGCACAGAGAGAAAAATCAAATAATTTGATCAAAATAACATTATTGAAGCTTGTGGAATTCAAAATTTCAAAATGTTCTTTCTTTTTTTTTAAATACATATTTGGCTATGGTAAATTGTTTCACTGGAGTGAAGACCAGTTTTGAACTACAGTATGATAGAAATTTAGTTTAAATGAAGAGAATTTGTGGAAACATTTGATGATTCACCTGAAAAGCGTTCTTTTAGGGGGATTGTGTTTGTCTCTTTACAATACACGGATTATCAACTTCTAAGACTGATTTCTACTTTAAAGTTGGAGAAGACTGAATTGTGGTCGTCGATTATTTCTAATTTTGAAAAGTTAGTAGGTGATATATGTAGGAAGGATTGCACTGTGCTGAACCTGTTCATAATTTCTTTTTGATTTGATGCGTTCAAAGTAAATGGTTTTTACACAATTATCTGCTGATAAAGCGTCTTGGGCAATTACATAATTCTCTTTGAGAAAAGAAAGCTGTTTAATTACGACTATATCAAGGAAGTGATATCCGACAAAAGTCCCGATGCA
The DNA here is from genome assembly GCA_033119305.1 of Pinctada imbricata. Lineage (NCBI taxonomy): Eukaryota > Metazoa > Mollusca > Bivalvia > Pterioida > Pteriidae > Pinctada > Pinctada imbricata. The sequence goes on along the minus strand of VSWD01000004.1, from coordinate 33,273,022 downwards.
TGAATAGAATCTAGAAGCTTTATCCTCTAGATAAAATATATCTGTAAATTTATATCAGAAACAAATGAGTTAAGGAAGATCCTGACGACAATCTCAACAGCACTCACAATAGAGCACACAATTGAGCATCGACGGACCCCAGCAAGTTAGAGGTGGGACCAGGTGACCGGGAGCAGTAAGCATCACCGTTTGGATAGCCGCACCCGCCGTGTGTGATTTTTCCGTGTCTTATTCATATTGAAACTACTCCGAAAGTGAAACTAAACTGTCGAGTTTCTATGTTGGTTACGTTATTGCTTCCGTCTGTTCTCTTTTCCCTGTCTCCTGAAAGTGCGTTACGCAGATTTTACCTCGTAAGTGCCCCTAATGCTAGTTTTACTCTCCGACACTATTCCCTACTATATCCACAATTGAGCAAAATCTCGGAGTTCCATGCAGTATTACGTTCTATTACGCTTGCCACGATGAGATATTGCGCTTTGTCGCGCTCTATCACGATCGTCTAGTTCTCTGATGATCATCACGACTCGACACTACGCTCCCTCACTTTCTCTACGATTCTATCGAATCAAAAAGAAAATCGTGGCACTCATGGCTATGTGTAAGCCTAGCATAATGTATTACCAATCAAAGCATTTGGGAGATTATAGCATATGCGCTTGTGGCGCATAAGAAGTATTTCGTCTTAGGTACCATGGAAGAGAAAAAACATATCCAAAGCATATTTTCTGAACAGTATCATAAGTATTTGGATATTTAGCCTAGAAGGTTGCTTACTGACAACAGAGATAGAAATATACGTATTTCCTTACAAACAATTCATACAAATATGCTTTTTCTTTTCTATTTGACTCGTTCCTTTCATAAGCATGATAAGTAACGGTTTTGAACAACGAAGTTTTGTCTATATATGCATCTTTTTTACTCTCACCTCTCATTAGCATGGTTAGTAACGGTTTTATACATCGAAGTTTGATCTTTCTATGCATGTATGAGAGTCTGCAATTCGCCAATAATATATAATCCTTCCATTTAATAATTTTGCAAAGACAATCGTTGTTGTCAGTCTGCGATCGACACAAAAGTGTCGGCCATGTAACATTACGTGTGGGCAGTGATTGATAATTTCCAATACTATGTATGTATAAAAGTTGAAAATCTCGCTCATGTTAGCAGTGATACAATTTGACAGAGAGCGGTCAATATGAAGATCTCTTGGCATGAGTACTTCAAAATTTCTTTTCTTTTGATGTTGATTTCTTCACAATGTGAGGTAAGATATAACTGATATTTTGTTTTTAAGATAAGATATATAAATATTTGTAGCATATAATGATGAAGCCAATATAGAATTTAGATAATTATTCATCTTTTAAGTTTTCATGATACGAAATGTGGTTTGACTCATCTTGTATCATAATCTTGGAAAGTTGCATTTATTTTATTTCAACAAAAAAAAAAAAGAAAGAAAAATAATAAAATAGAATAGATAAATAAATACATAATGAATGAAAAAAAATAAAACCAACATAATTATTATATTTCAATTTTGTTCCCTTCATGCAATTAGCTTTTTATAGCGGCCTGAAATTCGATGCGGCTATATGTACAAAGATGTTCGAAAGTTAAGATAACACTATCTACGATTGATTGGATATGTATTCGTACAGATAAAAGAATGACATATATAAGAACTAGTGTTTTATGTATTTTTGATAAATAATAATTAAAAAAAAAGCGAACAGGTCAAAGTGTATTAGAATCCTCTTTCGGACATAAAAAAACTACTAATTTCTAAGACATTTTCCTGACATAAAGACTTATTTCCGACATAAAGACTAATTTCGTACATAAAGACATTTTCGGACACAATGATTGATTCTAAAAGACTAAATCTGAACTTTTACAGTTACAAGAAATGGTAGTTTGTATAAGATATACTTTCATATTTCAAATATGAATAATGTACAGTTTAGTTCAATAGGTAACTACATTCGAATGTTCTTCATTTTTTTTTCAAATTATCAGAATGAAATAAAGTTATCAGCAATCTACTTCAGCTCATAACAAACATCAGTAGAGTAAACAAAACTTCATTTTCGAAAATTTTGGAGTGAATGATAATTTTAAAGGCCGGGTTTTTCAACCACGTCGACACTTATATGCACACCTGAGTGACGTTTGCTAGGTAGGCGTGATATAACTTCTTTGAAGATAGCGGCAACCATTCATTGCTAGATTCGCGAGCGGTGTGTGACATTTAAGTCGACAGGTAATCATTCTTATGCTAATGACATGCCTCAATATCTGCCAATCAAAAATAAAGAAAGGTAAGAATGGACCAATCAGATCACAATCAGAAATGTTAACCATTTAGAGGTCAGACAAAAAAGTACTTACATCAAATATATACTCCACACCCGGTTTAAGCGAGTTTTTAAGAACGCATTACCATTGATATTTCGAGGAAAAAACGGGCTTTTTCCTTGTTCGATCTGTTTAATAGCATATTCAATTCATTTAATCATTTAAAGAGTAGATGTATCCTATGCTTAAGCCTCAGCAGCAATGAAATAATTTATTGAATTGGCAAAAAAATGGTTTCTTGGCAATGCTCTGCCGGACTAGATTGCTTAAAATTAGAATATTGTAAACTTGTCTCGTCCCGAAAAACATGAATTTCTATAAGAAAAAAAATATAAACGATTTCTACCGAAAAAGTCCATATTGTTTTTTTTTTTCTCAAAACTCCTGTCGAACTCGTCTGTCGTCAGTTTTAATGTTAATGACTTTGACTTTGTATTCACATGATGAAATCTAATGCGTCTTTAAATTGAATGGCATTCAAGTTATGCACTCTAGAGTTTCCAAGAAGACGCATGAAGATTTGATCCGGTTTAATTACATGATAAACTCTATGTGATTATGTCATATAATTTAATTCAATTTGTATGACAAGAAATTTTTAACGTCTTCAAATTCGTTAGCATCATTTTAGAGCAGGTAAATTTACAGCATGGACCAGACATGTTTAGGGTATTTAACCCTCGTCAATGATCCTCAATCTAAACAATATAATATGACCAAAATCTGTGAAAATTATGTCCTAAATGTACCGAAAGACGTAGCAAAATGGCTGGGATATGATGATACAGGACCCAGGTTTTAGAAATTTGAGAAAATTTTGAGAACAGAAATTTTCAAATGTGTTTGAAGAAACGACCAACCGAAATTGATCGAACTTGGCAGTTAGGGAATGAATCATTAGAATTTTGAGATGTTGATGTTAAAGTTAAAGAAAGGAAAATTTATCCAATAAGACTCGAATGCGGTACCCATGCAAGAACATTGAAACACCCCTATGTTAAAACACAAAATACACAAGCGCGAAAAGAGACTCAAAATGGAGAGGGAACACCAAACTCTACATCAAACACTAAAAACAAAGTATACAAGCACAAAAAAAAAAGAAACAGAAGGGACAAGGAACACCAAATACCACATTATCCAAAGACGATACTCAAAGGACCAAACATCAACCAACGGGACCAATTGGCAATCGGTGCCGAAAGTCATCTGCCACGTTAGCATCAAATGAATCAGAAGTGGTTATCCCGATTACGTGCGCTCAACCTTTTTGAAAGGAAAAGAAAAGATGTCCATGAAGACGAAGATGCAAATATTGCACAGCGGAACACATTCGCATTGGAAAAGTTTAAAATGTTTCTTTTGAATGTGAAATGAATTTGTGGCGGCTTATGAAAAACACTTTGGCTGGAAGCATCACTGGTGAGAATTTAATATTTTTATACAAATACTAAAATTTGCTTGAACTTTTTCTTCAAGAAGGTATAGAGCTGGAACACATCCGTATTATTTTGACTTACCCCTCCCTCCTATTGTCTGTAAAAAGTCAATTTAAAAATGCAACCCCCCTCAAAAATCCCGAAAAAGTGAGTATGAGATCTTATTTCAAGATATTTGGAATACTTCGCAGATGATACAATAATACATGTGTATTAATTGTTTGTAAATCGTATGTAATTTGTATCGTGCGTCGTCCTAGGTCGGCACTGGTTGTCCATTGCTCTCGATCGTTGGTTTATTTAAGACTATGGTCTTGTGTGTTTCATATTTCTATGTTGTGATGTGTTGTTCCTTGTCCCTTTTGCGTCTCTTTCTTCGGGTGTCTGCTCTGTGTTTTTGCATTTGGTGTTTTTGACTTTTGCTGTGGACGAAGCAACTGAGTGTTTTTCGAAATCCCCTCTTTTTCTTGTATATGTATAAATGAACCTCAAAAGTCCCGCACCGAGAATATGTATTATGGCATTCTCATACAAAAGCGGTTGGCATCTCTTATATACTTTTATTCTTTTCATTTTTGTTTTTCAAGGTTGTAAGGAGTTAAAAATAAACGTCCTGACCATCGGTTGTTTGCTTAATGTTTTGTTCAACTTTCATCTTTACTTTTCAGCCTTAAATAACGTTCATTTACATTTTGTTACCCTGCCCTTTGGTTTCAAATTGGTGCTTATATTTCCTATACGGCTTTTGTAAGACAGCTATTCTACATTGTGGCCACGCAAATAACAAGGTTATCATGACTCTTTTCACAATAATAATGATAATGATGTCGTAATAACAATAGACTTTAAGGTTCAAAAGTTCAAAGATACCTATTTATGAATATCAAGCTATTTTCAACCAACATTTACTATTGATTGGTTTTCCTTATTGGCAAAAACAAAGCTGCTCAATGGTTTATGAGAAGAAAATTGAACTCCTACTTCCTTCTAGACGTCAACGTGACCGCTTTTTCAAAAAGCATATTTCATTTGATGGATTTGGACACGGTCATGCATGCATTCAAGATATATCGGTTATTATTTTTAGGCTTAGGAAGGGTACATTAAGGTTACATAAGATATTTTTCTGACAGTCAAAAAAAAAGAAGAAAACAAACGATAAAAAATAAATAAACATAACAAATTCCGTCAATGTTGCGGTTAACCGTTAGAAGGATCTCGGACCTAAAGAATAGTCTATAGAAATCTATTATCAAAATTTTCACAATTTATTGAAATACTTTTATAATTGTTTGAACCACTTTTCGTGATCATTAGATGAACTATGAACGAATAACTCTGGCATGTTAGATTTCTTCCAAATTATACGTATGGACGGGTGATTTTATGGCTAATTTAGAAAAAAAAAACTGGTGGCAGATTGTTATATGAAAAATTCTTCTGAGTAGAAGCTAGCCATAAAAATTGCGTTCATGTTCAAATCAGAGAAAAAACTTAGGCCCGCAATCCCTTTGATATAAAATTCATATCTCCTAGAACATAAATTAAGCAATAACTTCCTACAGGGATTTGAAAGGGAAGTAATAAGGAAAAATATCAAGTATTTGTGATTGAAAATGAAAGTTTCTAATCACCTCATATTGACCGTCCCTTAATCAAATTAGTTTCATATTCAGGGCCTACAATATACAGTTAAAGTATACCATTGAGGGAGTTAGCACGATTCTGGTTCCCCGAGACCAGACCTATTTCCCGAGGCGAAGCCGAGGGAAATAGGTCTGGTCGAGGGGAACCAGAATCGTGCTAACTCCCTCAATGGTATACTTTAACTGTTTTATTATACCGAAACAAACATTATACTGAAACAAACATATGTCTTAGGTATACAGAAACAAACATTATATACTGAAACGAACATATCTCTTAGGTTCACAGGGTTCAAATGGAAATTCTAATGATTTTGCCTTGCCTTCTCGACTGAATGACTGAGTAACGGAAAATATTAATTTTTGATGATAAGATAAACAGAAACATCATTTATCATACTAATACATGTTTAATTTTTGATTGTTTTATTTCATTGCGGATTAATTTATGTGCTAAGCGGATAGGAGGCGGATTACTCTGCTCGCGTATTGATAGCGTCATCCGATCAATCTTCACATCATCCGATCAACCTTCAACGGCGCTGATTGGCTGATACTGACACACCCCCAAAGAAGCTCCGCCCCATTTTGAAACTAACTCCCTAGGGAAATAGTCTTCTCAACTAACGCACCCCTTTGCAGGGAAATAGTCTTACCAGGCGATTTTCAGGGATTTAGTTAAATTTAATGAGTCTCTTTTTACATAGGAAAAATCAGTAGAGGTATAATAATATAGGATACAAATTAGGAAGTCACATATAATAGCTTGTTAGAGAAAATCAAGAACATCAAGACATATTGATATTGAATATCTGCTGCTTAATTATTTGTCTTAAAGGAAGTTTAATGAAAAAAATATTAACGAGAGGTAGAAATGGATGAACGAATAATTAACCTAAATGTTCTTTTTTATGTTGACTTGATGAAGATACAGTCATATTATCCTAGTGCAGATAGACTTGCAAGAGATGACTTCCATAATTCTGAAACCAATTACATTGTACTGATACCTTCAATAATAATTTCATTGCGCGAGCTGTATTTGTATGGATTTGGAGAAGTCGACTCGATATTGAGAAGGGTAAAGTGTTTTTTTTTTCATTGAAATCATACACTCTGCGTGACCAAGATACAGACTCGAGTAAAACTTATCCAACAAACGGTAGACCCCAAGGTTAAGCGACCTGATTTGTGCAGAACCTCAATTCTCTTCTATCTCGAAAGCCTCTCCAATTAAGGACGAATAAGCCTAGATAGAAAAATGAGGTGTCCACCTCTATTTTCGGAAAGCAATCTTCTTTGTACAAATATTTTGTTTGTTTGCTTTGGTTCCTGTTTTATCCTGATTTTTTATGCCTTTCGTTTATGATTTTCTGAATTATCGATTTTGCATTTTGTATTGGGATATGGTCATTGTTCATATTTGTCATTTAAATGCCGTGCAGGCATGTCACATGTAATGAATACTCTTCATTGGCACTTTAAGCCAAAATTGTTACGTCTTCAAATTGATAGCATAGTTTAAGAACGGATATATTTGCAGTATGGACCAGACATGCATGTTTTGGGTACTTAACCTTCGTCAGCGATCCTCAATCCAAACAATAAAATATGGCCAAAGACTGTAAAATTTATGTCCAAAAGATACCGCAAGAAGTAGCAGCAGGGGTGGAATATGATGGTATATGACCGTCTTTTCAGAAATTTCGAGAAATTTTGGTGAACAGAAATTTTCGAATGCGTTTGAAGAAACGATAATCCGACCGAACGATCACATTACAACGATCATCCGACCGAACGATCACATTATACCTTTGTACAACTGAGGTGCTGAGATTGATAAAGAATTTGAAAAATGTGGTTGATCGGGCTTGGGTACATGTGCCCTCGGGGAATCCTAGTCCATAAGAAGTGACACTCACCAAGAGGTACAAATGTTACGTCTTCAAATTCATAGCATCCTTTAAGAATACATGTATATAAATTTGCAGCATGATGATGATTGAAATAATTTAAAGTTGAAAAGAAGAGTATGTGGGGCACCTTCTAAATCGTTTTGTTCCTAAATTCAAATACAATAGGAACTAAAGTATGTTAATGAATCTGCAACATGCATATAAAGAATAACCGAAGACATGAAAACGTCTCCATCTTCTCAAACGGAAGTTTGCTCAAAACCAATACTTCCTCATATGAATACGTCTCCAGTATGTCATACCTATGTGCCATAAGAGTTGCTCATGTTAATTTTTCTTTCTTTCACTGGACTATATGAAGAATGCCCATTAAGATAGTGTCGTTATATAATGTGCTATTATTGTGGTATTACTGAACGCTGTGAGAGTTGCTCATTCAGATAGTCCTGGGATATTTGTTCTTCATGATTCTATGTGTGGCACTTTAGTCTCCGTCTGTTTATCCGCGTTTTCGTGCCTCATGGAAGTGGATGTCTGTTGGGGATTTCCTACCTACACAACCAATTGTGCCTCACATGAAATTTATATGAAAAGAGCATCATGTAAATTTCACATGAACGTTCATGTGAAATTCATATAAATTTCACATAAGATTTATATTAAAAAAAATTCACATGAATTTCACATACATTTACTTCACATGAATTTTTCTTTGTGACCTCCATGCGAAATTGAATTGATTAAAAATTATGTCAGAAACTTCACATGAATTTCATATTAAGAATTTCATGTAAATTTCATGTTCGTGCTCGTTTCAAATATATTTCATGTGAACTTTCATGTAAAATTCATGAAAGATTTTACATGAATTTCATAAGAGGCACAATTGTGCTTTGGAGTCTTGTGAATGGCGTTCTTTCATTGAGGCAGTGCATATTGCAGATTTAGGTGGTTGAGTTTGCTGTGATCTGCTAGGTACAATGTAGTCTCAAGATTTCCCAAAAGAAATCAAAATTAAGAGTACGTACACCGTCTGTATCAAATACGTAATATCACATCCCAGACTGAAACTTACACGAAATTGCAACATAATATATCTTTAGCAACATGTATGCTGTAGTCCGTCAGGGGCATATTTTTAGTTTTATTTTCCAATAACTTCATTACGATAAACTTATTGGATAAGACTGATCTAAAACAACACGAGATGGGACACTTGGCAAATATCATTAACGCCTGAATTTTCATTTCTGAGCCGTGCTAGGGAATTTTAAATCGGTATGAAGACCAAGAAATAAAACAGATTAAAATCTCGAAGGGATGAGAAGTAATTTAGAGGGACAGATTCCTATATTGGTAAAACAGATCAAATGTCTCTCTGCAAACAATAAGCTGAAATCCAAATGAAACGGTGGAAGCAGATTAAATGTTTAGTCTCATCTTATCTCCGAAGGGGCCCCTTTGCAGATAGCCTTGAGTAAATACAATTTAAGCCAGAAATAGAGTTTTTGGCAATCAAAGAAATTGTTCTGTCTTTTTTATATAATTATTTCCCTTTTTTGCCTTTTATCTGAATATTGTATTTATAAACGCATATTTGCGAAAATTATCTTGATGAAAAAAATCATCATTTTGATTTAATTAATTAACTTTTTTTTCAGAAAAAAAAAACCAAAACGATAGAGTAGTCATCAAAACAATTAGATGAAACGGAATATCGAGTTTATATACCATGATATTACTTTTTAGAAGGAAATAAAAATTAAAAGAATGAAATGAAAGGTTAAAGGACCGGATATTCGATGAAATGAAACTTTTACAAGATTTAAGGAAGATTAACAAAAAATAACGCGAAATTGATCATTCTAATATCCGGAACAGAGGAAACAATATCATTCGGAAAAAAGGGAAAAGGAAGAGAAATTAAAGAGAATGTCATCGTCCCCAAGATATTCATATCCACTATATAACAATAGGATAAGGTGTCTTGGTAGAGCATATCCTTCGTCAACAAAGCTCTGTAAGCAATGGATTATCAAACAAAAGACGCATCGATGAAGCAGAAGAAAACATTTTGCCTTAGTATATTCAGTAGAGGTACTATTTGCCTATCATAATGCACGTTTTGTGGATACTATTTACCAATTAATGTCCATTATTGGGCTACAATTCTCTCATAGACGCACGGGCACTATTCTTTTCAAAAGCAACACTATTAGAAAATAGTACCCACACAAACGGGCATTAGTAGGCTTAGTACATCACATGACCAGAATAGCAATTTTAAAAGGACCGACCTAGCAATTCAGATTTTACATTGAAGCTGTTTTTCCAAGGCGGTGGCGACACCTACATTTTTTTGTGTAGCGCGTCACTCTCGAAGTGACGTGCATTTGCAACTCTGTAAAGCAAAAAAAAAAAAAAAAAAGTAACAGTGCCCGGTCGCCGAGCACTATTCTCTCATAGTCCCCGCTTTCTTAACCAATGAAATTTTATCATGTGATGGACTAATCTCTCATAGCGTTGCTTTTTGAAGGAATATTTAGTACCCGAGGGCCAGCGAGAGAATAGTACCTACAAAATCGGACTTTAATAGGTTACGTCCATCACATGACCCTGGTAACAATTTTAAAAGGAAAAATTATCTATTCTTTTTACAATGAAGTGGTGACACCTACAGCGCGCTTCTCTCTCTACGCAACGTAACTCTGTAAAGCTAGAAGCAGTAGTTCCCAGTCGTTGAGCACTATACTCTCATTGCCCTCGCGTGTTTAACCAATGAAATTCCGAGTATTTATCTTGTGATGCACTTAAGAATATTATGAAAGATAAAATTTTATCATGTATATCCTATTTCCTTCATTTTTGCATTTATCTGTAGCCTTAGGTTCAATCTGCAATTGTATCTAAAATAACAAAACGCATTTAATTATATTTTTAACACTGTTCCTTGAAGGTTTAAGCGGGATTCCGAATAAATTGACGTCAGATTCCAACACAAAGTGGAACTAACTCTGTATATCTAAAAGACAAAGATGCCGGACAAAATTATTTGCAACTTTTAAAGTATTAGATACCGTATAACCAGAAATTTTCGCCATAGTCGCGAGTGATTTGGTATTGCGAAAGATTTGTATCGCGAAAAATTGTGTTTAATAAGCTTTATCTAAAAAATTGGTATATCCGTTACATTTGTTCATATTGTTCACCTTTCTAAATGAGCTTTAAGAAAGACCGTGTACATCTTAAATTATGCAGTGTGTTCCTTTGTCCGTCTTTTTATACCCTGTATTCTCATCTTTCCATGAAACATAAACTTCTAAGATTAAAGCATAGGGAAATATTTCTATACTTGCGTTACAGACAATTTAACCTCTAATATATATGGGTATTCCCTCTATGTCAATAATAAGGCAATAAACAACTTTTATTATTATGAGACAAATTTTCTCGGTCGATGGAGTGAAAATTGTTATGTACGAACGATTAACATGTGCTATTCCGGGTTTGCTTCCTGTAAATTCGATAAGTTTGGTCTGTTTGGTAAAATGTTCTTTTTAATGTTATAAAGATGATTTAGTTTTCCTTAATGTGTTGTGGATTGTATTTCTCATTTGAATCCAGAGAATAATGAGATGTTTTCCACGGATGACATATAAATAATAACCTTTATATGATGCCAATTTTAAACGTATGAGGTAAAAGAGAAATACTGCGGTGCAGACTGAAGGGTCCTCAAGTACATATTTTAATATCAAGTGTTGGGAATAATAGAATCTATCGCCCCTTTGTCCAGGGACAGGGAAATCCCAGGGTGATTGATTATTTTTCACTCACCCATATATTTTTTTACATAATTCAGAAATTAGCATTGCTTGTTTTGCCTTATTGTTGCTCCATGTGACGTCAAACACTGCTAAACCTACGTAAATGTCTATGAAGTCACAATAGGGGGTTCGAGACAAACATCAGTGTTGTCTCAGAACGGCTAAATCTGTAGATATCTCTGTCCGAGGTGAGAGAAATGGGCCGTCTCAAGTGTTCTCAGTGTTCTACCCTTTCTTTGTGTTTTGCTTTGTGTTTCTCGTTCATATTTGGCATGCTTTTCCAATTTTTATTTGTATGTTGCGGCTTCACATTCATAACAGAGCAGAAAAATAGCAGCGTTGATCAGACTTTATATGGCTCAATCTCTTCGGCTGCATTTTCTTTAACATCTGATTGCGTGGTGTGTTTCTTGTTACAAGTAATGTTTTTACTTATTCTTCGGAAAAATAGTTTTCCTAACCTAAATGATTATTAACTGAATACAACCCAAGGATATTTTATGTATGATAGTTTCATTTGTTAACGTTGCTCTAAGTACTTGTAGAAATGAATTTAGATAGCTAATTCATTAAATGTTTCGACACCTATTTAGATTATACCAAGCACTTTCTATGTGGCTGGATCTTTAGTCCTGAGCCATGTAACATTACATATACCGCAAAGTGACGTGGTTATTTTCGCTGGGGGGAAATTTCGCGATAATTATAACATTAACACATTACGCTTTGGGGAAACATTCGCGATATAAACGTATCTATAATTGTAATAATGTCGAAGGGTTCCAACTCTATTGTAAGCATGCTACAGGGTTACATTCACGTGGGGGATTTTTTTTTTGTTGCAAAATCCATTAATTCGTAAAATACGCAAAAATTACCAGCACGCGAAAATTTCCACCTTTAAACATTGACTTTGGTCTTCTCTAATTATATGCCATATGATCTGTATATATCCCATTGTTTTCTTTATTTTGTTTCTTTGTTGTTTCGGTTGATGCGTATGTTATCTTCGTTTACACAACACAAAGAATTGTGTTCTTCGAGACGACCAATGAATATGCGGACAAATAGAAAGATCATGTGCACGTAATAGGCGTCTTGCCAAAATTCATAATGACTGAAAAAGTGACGAAAAATGTCCGAGGTAGGCAATTTTGGGGCACTTTTTTCATTGTTACGTCACAATGGAATTGTGTCTTTAAACAGTGACATTATAATGTTAAACAACGCCAAAAGATGTTGAAAGGGACATTTTGTGCTTTCTAACAAGATCAGAAAATGGTCTATTCTGATAACTACAACATTTGCAACTAACATGACACGTGGCTGCCTTAAGTCGGCACCGTTTGCCCTTTGATCTCGTTGGTTTTGTGTACTGCGACCAAGTTGTGTTGGAGATCTACTTTTATTTGTTATTTTTATTGCTGATTATGTCAATACTTTTAGGTATGTTACGTAAGAGGACGGTTTTGTCTCAGTATGTACTTTATCAATTTTCATTCACAACGCACAGTTGTTGATAGAAAAGCAAGCAAACCATTAACGCTACTTTCGCTTTTGACCATGAAAGGTTAAAAGAAGGAGCAAATTAGATACTTTATCCGGTTTAGCCACGATTCCAATGTTCTAACACAATAGCAAACACATTCATCATAATGAAGGGATTTTCGCTAATTAAAATCTGTTGTCTCATACAAAGGCTCCCCGCGGTAATAAGTAAGTTACAATAAAGGCACTAGTAGGCAATTAAGTGATGACATTTTTCGAAATGATTTATGTGTTTCAAACAAAGATGCATACAGTGTGAAAGATCGATCAAAGGAATTTCAAAGAACTTTTAGAAGGGTTGTAATGTTTATGGTCTTCAAATTCATTAGCATCATTTTAGAGCAGATGTAAAACATCATATGTCCTTTCTTTATAATTTGAATTATCATGATTTTATTCATTTTCAAAATTTTTGGAGTTTATTGAAACATAAAACGTCTTTATTTGCTATCTGATAGAGCATAATATTGTTATAACATACAGGTGCAAGAACAAATAAAATAATCTATTCCAACTCTTCACCTCTTTGAAGAAATATTGTACACAAATTTAAATGCACCAAAGACGTGTTTCGGATAGTAAAATCTCTATCAGTGAGGCTTCCAGCCAAAGTGATTTTCTGACATAGCCAAAATTAATTTCAGTAGCGCCCTATGGTAAATGTTTTTTTTTGGGGGGGGGGTTAAATGTGGGATTAAATCAGTCGATCGTGGTGTTGAACAAGAAAATGGTATCTTATCGAGCCCCGATAATGGTGCATTTTCTTGTAAATGAGGAAAATTGAAGGATATTCAGCATGACGATCTTGCACTCACTCAGCACAACAAACCCACAAGAAAGTGACACATAAATGACATTAGACAATATTCACTAGAACATCATGCAAATCAATCGAAACATATCTACAGAAACATCAAACATTGATGACAATACATAAAAGGAAGGAGACCAAAGGCACCCGGCGCCGATTTTGGGCGGCCATCTGATATAAGCAAATGGCGTGGTTAAACCTGAATATCACTTCAATTCTTCGATGTTTATTCTGAGATATTAAGTCTTTGTGGAAAACAGAGTTATCTCCCATTTGAGACGGTATCTGACGTAAAACTAGTATGCCGTCATGAAAATGGTATGACAGAGCCGATTTTATACCGTTATTTCCTAGAGTTGTAGGATCGTTTCCATAGAATTTGATGACGTCACAATTAATCTACGTCAGATACCGTCCCAACCGGGAAATAACTCTGTTTTTCGAAAGTAAGGAATATTTGATTTACTTGTCTCATTCATCTTTAGGCACATCAGAAAGCGATCACACAGGAAGACGGCGAGGGAAGCTCAGGAAAAGAGGACTCGGAAGGAGGATTAGAAATGACAAAGAGAAATATTGGTCGATGGAGAAACGTTAACAATAGGTAAACTAAATAAAATTGTTGAAGCTTCAAAGAAATTGATGAATCGAAATTCAAAAAGAAAAAAAAATGCGCCATGATTATGAAAAATGGTGAAAATAAAGTCCATGTCAACAAGAAAATTTAACGCAGAAAATGAGAACATTTCCAACAAGAAGATTTTGCAGTATAAAGATGGAACAAAGATGTGTATACGACATATTAAATGAAGAGTAATTCTTGAGAAACGAAGATTCTGATAGGCTAAAAAATCGATCAACACAATTAGTATCGAAGTCTATTTATAGCAGTTTCTTTAGAACCAGAAATTTCCTGAAACACAAATCACCTTAAAGCTGAAAATACAATATATCGTTGTTTGCTTCTGGTATAACTTTTCTTTTATACTTTCGTAAAAATCTGCAGTGAGTGTAGAATTTGCTCAAACACGTTATCATTCTAAAAACATAGGACAACGATTGCTCGCTGTTTGAATCATGCATGATGGCAGCCACAAACTGTTTTCATCTTGGGAAACATTTGTAATCACTGTGTCGTACCTTGAATTTACGAAATATAGAGAGGGGGAAAATATTTATCAGGTTCAAGAAACAGTTCGTTTTTTTTTCATAGGAAGAAGATATGGAGTGATTAGATATTAATCTTATATTATTCTATCGATTCAAGTATAAAAAAAAAAATGGACATCAATATATATTTTGCATCAACGCGCTTGAAATCGTTTTCGTTCTATTTTCGTTCTGGTGATGCTTGCATCAACAGAAAAAGAATAAGATAAATTTCTTAAAGGCATATACTAGTATGAAGAAAACAAATGACTCAAATGTTAAAGTTTTACGTCTTTAATGTCTTATACATTAGCATCATTTTGGAGCAGATAAGTTTACCGCATGGACCAGAATGCACGTTTCGGGCACTTAGCCCTCGTCAGTGATCCTCAATCTAAAAATTGTAATATGACAAAAGAGTTTGAAAGTAATGCTGTCTAAAAAATGTACCGAAAAGCGTGGCAGGATGACTTGGATACGATGCTACAGGAGTCATGTTTTAGAAATTTCAAGAAATTTTGATAACAGAAATTTTCGAATGAGTTGAAGAAACGATCAACCCAAGTTGATCGAACTTGGCTACATGTGCCATCGGGGACTCATGGTCCACCAGCAGTGACACTCACCAAGTGGTACAAATGTTTAACGTCTTCAACTTCATTAGCGTCATTTTAGACCAGCTAAAGGGGTAGGACCATGAAGCCCCTAAATTGGCCCTATTTCTTAACATTTCAATTCATTAAATATTTTTTTGTAATTTGATACTTTGTTAAGTTCTTTAACAAATTGTGTGTTGAGATTTCGTAAATAATGCATTTATCTGTAGCTTTAAGCCCTTCTAAAACCCCAAAAAATCGGCAATTTTCCGTGAAATTACTACAAAACCTACATGTTTCTTTAAAAATAGGATTGGAGACATGCATCGAGAAACATGAAAAATTAAAAAAAAAATGAACGATAATCAATATTTCTTCATGTCAATTTTAATTTCATGAAAATGTACAGGGCCGTTTAGGGGCTTCGTGGCCCTACCCCTTTAACGCATGGACCAGACATTCACGTGCATGTTTCGGGTACTAATCCCTCAACAGTGATCTGACGCTTTGATTTGACGCTTATGAAAAATGAGGAAATGAAGTTTGTTGTTGACGTCAAGGGAACAGACAATCAAGCAATAAAATAAAGGTTCAGATATACATATTCTCCGAAATAAAACAACGAGAGAAGATTTCCCCATGATATTATACATGTTTCATGCCGATTGGAAAAAAATTCAATAGATGATTTTCACATTACCGCATTAAACTTGAATTTTATACAGGCCAAGGCCCGACATCACAGCGTTTGACGTAACTTTAAGCTGTGACGTCGATCACTAATTATTACGACATAATGAAAAATAGCGTCAAAAATGTGGTGTCGCGTCATGGGGTGTCTAAAATGCAGGTCTAACGGTATTATGAAAATGGTCTATTAGTTATGATCTGACAAGCAGCAAAGGAATTCACTATATACATGTATAATGCATGACATGCCAAAATTTGTGATAGAAGCAATTAAACAGAAAATACTTGTATCTGTCAAATTACACACATAGCAACAAATTATTGACATATAACAATGACATCGACGACAAAAATAATCTCGAGACTCAGAGCATCGATCCTACTTAACACAACTGTCAAAATATAAAAAAAGTCGAATCCACAGCCGACCTTTGACGATAATTTGCGACGTCAACAGCAGATGGTGTCGTTGTCCGGTCAACCTGTGCGCCCCGTACATTTTGTACATTTAGACACCAATATTCACAATATACGCCTGTCAAAAGACAGCATGTACAAAAAAGAAGGCACATAGCCGTCTGTCTGAGAAAAACGCTGTAAATTAATATAGAATTAATATTCCTTACCGAGACCGAGATGTCGGACTAACTTCAAACGCATTTCAAAATTTCTGTTTACAAAATTTTATCAAATTTCTAAAACCTGGGTCCTGTAGCATCATATCCCAGCCATCTTGCTACGTCTTATGGTATATTTAGGACATAATTTTCATAGATTTGGTCATATTACATTGTTAGATTGAGGATCACTGACGAGGGCTTAATACCCAAAACGTGCATGTCTGGTCCATCCTGTCAATTTATCTGCCCTAAAATGATGTTAATGAATTTGAAGACGTTAAACATTTGTACCACTTGGCGAGTGTCACTGCTGGTGGACCAGGAGTACCCGAGAGCACATGTAGCTATGTTCGATCAATTTCGGTTGGTCGTTTCTTCGAACGCATTTCAAAATTTCTGTTTACAATTTTGTTTCAAATTTCTAAATCCTGGGTCCTGTAGCATCATATCCCAACCATCTTGCTACGTCTTTCGGTATATTTAGGAAATAATTTTCACAGATTTTGGTTATGAGGATCACTGACGAGGGTTAAATACTCGAAACGTGCATGTCTGGTTCATGCTGTAAATTTCTCTGACCTAAAATGATGGTAATGAATTTGAGGACGTTAAACATTTAATATTTGTAAAAAGAATCAGGTTCCAGGTCTTAATCATAAGACTAGAATGAATTCCCGTCATAGAGTCACATCGTCCTAATTGGACAGTGTCAATGTTTTTAAACAACATAGAGTATCACTATCTGCTCTAATATGTGTCTCCTCTGTATTTGTTACAGATTTCAGGGCAAGCGTTCTGACGACGATTTTCCAGACAAGAAGTCACTCGGTCGCTGGCGCAATCGGAACTGGATGACAAGAATTAACAGCGGTTTAAATGACCTAGATACAGCCAAGAGAGATGAGGTTATTTTAGAGAATGTCGATTCCGATTCATATTATCCTGAAGATAAAAGATCATTGGGACGCTGGAGGAACCTTAACTATAAGATCGGAAGGAGCAACTTTCGTGAATACGTAAAAAGGTATCTGGGAAGATGGCGAAATAGAAACTACGAAACGATGAGAAAACTGCAAGAATCCAAACGAAATATCGGAAGATGGCGTAACAAAAACTGGTTGTTTTCTAAACGACTTCCATAAGATCTTTCATGTGAATAGATGATTCATTTTGAATTTTTTTCCAATCACGTATATTTTGATTGAAAATTTAAACGTTTTGCAATTGTTCTGTAGGCTCATTCTTTCTAATAAAACAGTGAAACTTTTTGAATTTTTCTCTTGTACATTGTATATACAAACATTATAATTCAATAAACCAATGCTAATTTCAAATGCTATAGGAACTAACCTAATAAGAGCGTCATCGGAACTGAACCAATCTTGCTCATCAGTGTGCGTTTCACATGTATAATAATTAAGGATTCTCATTGGAACATCATTTTCTTCAACATAAATAAATAAATAAATAAATAAATAAAACATTGTCAGGATGCCATTTGTATCCCCTTGCCCTTTATTTGTAACGGCATAAAAAATGTTGGACACCAATAGCGGAAGATTTTACATAAAATCGATGTAAAATTAAAGAGGTACTTTTGCAACATTCAAAATTCTCCAACTTGAGTGAGTAAAGATGTGAGTAACATATTTTTCAGTTACGATTCCCTCAGGAAATATAATAACAACACTAATAGACCAACGGGGAACTATTTTTAAAATGGCGCCGTATGACGTCCGAGTATTTTTTTGTAAAGAAAGGATGTATTTTTGCTTTTTTCTCCGTGTATTAGACATTCCAAATCACTTTCACTCAGCATAATAAGAGATTTAACGCCAAACTTAAAACAAAATGTAAGAGTAAAATGGTACATGAACGAAAGGCATTAAGGTTAGGTTTGCGACTACAGGGAGATACCTCTATTTTCATATCACGTAAAATTTTAATTCGACATGTTCTACAAATGGTATAAACTTTGTTATATTATTTTCAAAAATAATAGTCCTTGAAATTTTCATTGCTGAATGGGTATTTTTGGGAAAAATGCATATTTTGTAATGAAAAAATCGCCGAAAATAGGAAAAAAATCATTTTCGCACGAGTTCTGCATCGAAAGATTCACACAACAAATATATACTATTCATTCTACTCTTTAAAAGTGCGATGGTTAGAAATTCGAACTTCCAGTTAAACTGTATATTTTTGGGTCAAAATGTTGATTTGTTGCATAAATTGTGCAATTTATAGAAACAGTCATGTGTTCAAGAACTAATTCGGGCACATATTAGTGTGACTGCTTTAGGATAAAGCAATACAATAGCTATATAGTTACATAGAAAATCACAGATTACGAAGCTCACCTCGTGGCAGCAAAATTCAATTCAAACATATTTCTTAGTACATGCATGTATATTGGCTTTTAAAGGCAAAATTATTCAAGTGGAAAAAGTAGGTCAAAGTCATTTTATGAAAGTTTGATGAAAGATACATCCAATATGCAAGTTTGGTACATGTAGCACTTTTACTTTACTTAATATTTGCTTTTAAAGGCAAAATCACTCAAACAGAATAAGTAGGTCAAGGTCATTTTATGAAAGTTTGATCAAAGATACATCCAATATACAAGTTTGGTACATGTAGAACTTATACTTTGCTCAATATTGGCTTTTAAAGGCAAAATCACTCAGGCGGAAAAAGTAGGTCAAGGTCATTTTGTAATGTTTGATCAAAGATACATCCAATATACAAGTTTGGTACATGTAGCACTTATACTTTGCTCAATGTTGGCTTTTAAAGGCAAAATCACTCAAGCGGAAAAAGTAGGTCAAGGTCATTTTATGAACGTTTGATCAAAGATACATTCAATATGCAAGTTTGATACATGTACCACTTATACTTTGCTCAATATTGGCTTTTAAAAGCAAATCACTCAAGTGGAAAAAGTGGGTCAGATGCTGCATGGGTCCATCTTGGTACCCCAAGATGAATCACTTGAGCAAGTTTGGTTACTGTAGCATCAGTACTTTGTCAGATACTGAGCTACCCCAAACTTCTTAACCAAGCCACTCTGAGCTACCCCAAACTTCTTAACCAAGTCACCAAGCGGAAAATGTAGGTCAGATGCAGCATCTGATGCATGGGTTCACAGCATCCAAAGATGAATCACTTGTGCAAGTTTGGTTACTGTAGCATCAGTACTTTGCCAAATACTGAGCTACCCCAAACTTCTTAACCGGACGCGGACGCGGGCACGGACGCTCGGGGGTATACAAAAAATGTAGCATAAGCTCACTCAACTTCGTCGAGGTGAGCAAAAAATTGTGCAACTTTCGACATTCTAGCTATTCATAAAACTTACGAGTTGCTGTCATAGCAACCAGCAGAATCTTTTTATAAGAAAACACTTTCCTTAGAACTGTTTATTTAATCAGAATTCCTCAAAATAGGGTTTAATTCATACACAAGGTATAAGAATCTGAAAAATAAGGGTATATATGAATTTTGAAATTTCATACAATTTACAGAGGTATGTAAAGTTATGATATAGTATCTCTAAAACGACGAAAATGTTAAAATAGGCCAAAATGGACGTTTATAGCAAAAAATAAATAAATAAATAAATAAAGTAAAATAAAAAGAGGCCCAAGGGGGCCAGATCGCTCACCTGAGTTGCACACAAAGAATGACAGTGGACAATTTGGTAGAGGACCTCGAGAGCTTGATTCCTGTAAGGTTTCATGAAATTCTGTGCAGCCGCTGCAGAGGAGATGTCGAAAATGTGTCAGTCAATCAGAGCCCTCGGCGGCCATATTTGTTGTCCGATAGGCAAGGAAAACACAACTATGGTAGAGGCCCTTGAGATCTTGCTTCCTGTAAGGTTTCGTGAATTCCGTACAGCGGTTGCAGAGGAGATGTCGAAAATATTCAAAGTTTACGTTGGACGACGGACGGACGACGAACAGACGACGGACGACGACGGACGGCGCGCTATGACAATAGCTCACTTGAGCTTCGCTCAGTAGAGCTAAAACGAGACGGGCAAATATTTTTTGGTCTGATTAATTTCGAGGAGATTTTCCTCTGCATGTGGATACATCCATCTTTCTTCTACCTCATTTCGATTTCATTAAAAGTCGCCATACTTACCTTAAAATCATTATGTAATTCATCAGTTCATCCCCTCCTTCGTTTGATATAAAACTGAAAAACATCCAGCCATATTGCTGAAAATGATGAAAGATCAGAAGCAGTCAACAAGACATAGAGAGACCCGCTATTGCATGATAACGTCAAAACATCAAACAGAACAGGAATGACGTTACAGCTACTATCACAGACAGACAACTAGTCTTCCTCACACCGTCCTGAGAACAATTATTCCTCAAAGCTCAAAGGATAATGATAAACAAAATAGAAAATTTTAACACAAGATCTCGAAAATGAGGAAGATGATAGAAATCTGCAGGAAGTTCGTCCTGTACTATATTTTACCCTGCAAAATGCGACAAACACAACTATCGTCAAACATAACAACTTCAACAAGCAATCGGGGGAGGGGGGGTTCAGTGATAAACGCACCTTATCGAACTGTCCGATATACAACAAAAGCAAGCACACCAAAGCATTAAACACGAATGACAAGGAATCACATACAAGACTGTAAGACACAGGGGCCAAATGTGACACAAAAATATGTAAGTTGATAAAATGAAATAAGTGGACGTACATGGAATCACATACTTATACAATAATTGTCTTTTGGAATGTGTTAATATTGTGATACCCTAAAATGGATCCAGGAATCATGCAAAATATAATTCTGGGTCCATTGTAGGTTTGTCGAAGTATAATCGCATTTCAACCAGACAGTTGAGAAGAAGTCAACTAGTTACTACATATATTTACATTCCAATTTTTACGTCTAATGTAAACGTCTTCAAATTGAATAGCATCATTTAAGAACAGATAAACTGGCAACATGGACCAGACATGCACGTTGTGACTAAGTGACGTCTAAATACGTTCAAAACTCCTTTGCTAGGGCTCTGTTACTACATAACAGTATATGACGTCATACTTCAAAGCAAGCAATTGGTCTGTACTCATATGATCACATTGTAAATTCTATACAAAAAAAATGGCAAATCTTAAGACAGTAATATGTAGGTAACAAGAGGATACAAAGAGGAGCAGACCTAGGATTCGGACATGTATTCAACAAATTACATCAATGCACTAAAGCAGCGAACGTGAAAACATTAAAGAAGTAAGTTGTATTGTTCTAATATAAACATAAAGAAAAAGAATGCATCTCAAACCCAATTTCAAATTAAATTTTCTAAGTTCTGTTCACCTGACATACATGTTTCGAATAATAAATCCTTAGCAGTAGTACTACGGGCCGTTGGTTTAATAATTATACACTAAAGTTAGAGTAGATATTTTGCAAAGAGTGAGCAGCCACAAATTAAGATTTATTAAGATCTATTAAGAACAATGAAAAAGGTGATCAAATCAGTAATAGTAGAGGGATTATGCAGTGTTGTTATCTCCTGTCATAATAAATACATCAAAATGAAAATTCGGGTTTCTAAAGGACAGATATTCAGATATACATTGAACGTCCTAAGTCGGCACCTGTTGTCCATTGGTCTCGTTGGTTTATATGTGTTTTTTTGTGTTTCTTGGTTTTTTTATGGTGTGAGTTGGTGTTCATTGTCCCTTTTGCGTCTTTTTCTGTGCCTGTTAGCTCTGTGTTCTGTGTTCTGTTCATTGTGCATTTTGGGGTTTTGCTATTGGTGCTGCAATAGAATGCTGTTGGAGATCCCCTTGTTCTTTGAGTTAATTTGAGGTAAAAGAAAGAAATTCTTCCTGGAATCAGCATTAAAATGGAGGGGAATGAAAAACAAACACTATAAACCCTCTTTCATGGGAACTATGTAGTTATCTCCTCACTTCAACGAAGTTGCAGGTTATTTGCGCCTACCAATTCATGATTATTATGTCATTAGACAATTTTCCGATCTTGTTACAAAATGTCCGAGTCTAAAACATCTTTTGGCGTTGTTTTACATTATGATGTCACTGTTAAAAGACGCAATTCCATTGAGACGTAACAATGACAAAGCCATTATGATTTTGGCAAGTGACATATTGAACGGTTCGATTACTTCTATCATTATCATCTAACACGTGATATACTTGATGAACGGTTTAAAATCATGATAATAAAAAAAGACATATTTTTATCCGATACGTATCACCATAGCACATATCGTGACTGTTTAGTGTCTAATTCACGTGCGAAGCTTATCCCAAAGACTAAGAGTGTGAAGATTCATGACATCTACTGCATAGTAGGTATCATGCATCGAATAACAAGAATGTTCGATTTCAATATTGGCACTTTGATCCATGTAGTGCCATAAACATGATAAATGCATGTGGTAATGGTTCAAACAGTGTTAATAAATGACTCAGCCAATAACGATATCGCTCCCTGTTTAATCGGGTCCATATATGAAAAAAATGGAAACGCTTATACGTTTATATTCTTAAATATGAATCGTGCGCCTATTATGTTTAACGTCTTCAAATTCATTTGCATCTTTTTATAGCAGATAAATTTACGTTTATATTCTTAAAAAGAAGGGAGGAGATCTCCAACAAGACCCCGTTGCAGTATCAACAGTAAAACACCAAAACACCCGATGCAAAAATACAAAAGACGAGTACAGCACGAGACGGAAAAGAGACACACGACATTTAAACATCAAACACAAAAGACTACACATAAACCAACGAGACCAATGGGTAACCGGTGCCGACTTTGGACGGCCATCTGTCACGCAAGTAGCAAATGGTGTGGTTATCCTGGATTACGTGCGCACAATCCTCTCACTATTCCAATTACCCAGAGGTCTCGAAGAACGTACAATTGTGGTGTAAAACAACCTCCTCATTGTAAGATGACATCACACAAACAAGATCGCGAAACGCAGAGGCCCCAGAGACACAGATGAATATGTAAATGGATATATAAAGAGGGCATGCGTAATACAGTCCGTGCTCTGCCGGCTGTAGCGAGCTCATGTATGTAATCACCCGAGGAGTCCGACTGACATTCAGAGAGGACAGGTGGTCGGGGCACTGTCTTCTCTAAAGAGGTTTGGACAGGGCCCGTCATGGAGTCCCGTCGTCACAGTCAGTCAGAGTGCAAGTCTCAAGGATGCGCTTGTACAAGACTGTAGATTGGTCAAGTGCCAAGCCTAGTGTCCGTCTGGTGACATTAGGATCATATCTACGGTATAAAAGGCGTTTGATGATTCTGACGCATTTTCGATGGTTATGCTGCCTACCTTTGATCCTTTTTATTTTGTTTATCATATCACCATAAAAGACTGGTTGTGTAATACCCATAGTAATGTACTCTGTTGCATGTATAGATCCGAATTTTAAAAGAAGTTGACTGTAATTTTTGTAAAACTTCCAGAAAGTCTTAACTAGTTTATGAAAGCGGAAACCCTGACCTAAAAGTTTTTTGGTAATTTGTAAATTTCTACTGTGAAAATCCAAAATATCAGTACATGCTCTAGCGTACCGGATGAGCTGTGATATGTAAATGCCATATGACGGTAATCTTAGAACATCACCGTCAAGCCAAGGGAAATTAACTATGTTGAATCCAAAATCATCCCTTTTGTCATATACACTTGTATGAATCTTTCCGTTTACAATTTTGATATTTAGGTCCAAAAAGGGTGTTTCTGTATTTGAAAGGTTTGCCTTGTTAAGGGTTAATTCTTGTGGATAAATTTCATTCTTATATAATTCAAAAGCAGGATTGTCAATGGTTAGAATATCATCCAGATACCTAGAAGTATTATTGAAACATTTCAGCTCATCAAATTTTCTTTGCTTTTGAAGATTTTGGATAAATTCTTTTTCATAAGTGTATAAAAATAAATCTGCAACAAGAGGCGCACAGTTAGTACCCATAGGAATTCCTACAACCTGCTTGTATAGATCCTCACCAAATCTAACATAAATATTGTCCAAGAGAAAGGACAAGGCATTACACAGGTCACTACATGTCCATGATTTGTATGATTTGTAGTCTGTCGAGGAAAAGAAACCCTTCGATTCAGAAGTACAAATGTAAGTTTTTCGCTCTCGATCAAAACACCATTTAATGAGATTAGAAAATCGATCATTAATTTTGTCATGAGGAAGTGTGGTGTACATATTAGAGAAGTCGTATGAAGAAATCGTATTGGCTTTGAAATTTCCAGATTTCATTTTTTCAATCACATCCCCTGAATTCTTAATAGACCAAAATTAATTTACATCGTTCCTGTTTAGAACCGTTTCACAATATCTAGTTACGTGTTCTTTAATAGCAGTAAGTGCTGACGTCAGATTTCTAGACAAATTAAATTGTAGTGGAGCAGTTACTAGAATTAGCAATAAATCGAAATTTGTAAGGAGACTTGTGCAGTTTCGGTATGCAATATAGTGTTGGGAGATCCAATTTAGAAATAGAGATATTGAATGAAGACAGTTCACTGTTATGCTTGCCTAAAATGTTAGATGCACTTTCATTGCTTTTGATATATGTATTAGTAGACGAAAGTTCCGAAATCAAAGTTGATATGTAGTAACGTTTTCAAATGATAATGGTGTTGTTGGCTGCTTTATAATATGAAAATTTGAATCAAGCGCCTATTATGTTTAACGTCTTCAAAGTCATTAGCATCATTTTATAGCAGATAAATTTACAACATGGACCAGACATGCACGTTTCGGGTACTTCACCCTCGTCAGTAATCTTCAATCTAAACGATGAAATATGGCCACAATCTGTAAAAATTATGTCCTAAATATACCGTAAAATGTAGCAAGATGGCTGAGATATGATGTCACAGGACCAAGGTTTCAGAAATTTGAGAATATTTTGTAAACAGAAATTTTTAAATGCGTTTGAAGAAACGACCAATCGAAATTGATTGAACTTGGCTACATCCCTCGGGAATTCCTGGTCCACCAGCAGTGACACTCACCAAGTGGTACAAATGTTTGACGTCTTCAAATTCATTAGCATCATTTTAGAGCAGATAAATTTACAACATATATTTATTTTATATTATTATTTCGAGAAACGATGCTTCTGATTAGGCAAGAAATTTTGTCGATACCTGTTTATAAACAGAAACCTGAAGTACGCGCGTAGCAACGTGATAAACAACGTCGTTAGTAACACGAATTCAAAGCTGCAAAAAAACGTCTAAAAGCGACGAAATAAAAGTGATATATCTTTCGGTTGATCGATTGAAAGAAAACTTAATACTAGTAGTATGCATCTTGAGCTACGCGAAATAACTAGACAATGAATAAAAAACAAGACTTCAATGAAGGTCAATTCGCGTATTGCTATGTTTTATCCAATAAGTTTGTTGGAGTTTTAACATCTTAAAAGAAACATCTCTGAATAACATTTGAAGCTCAATATTTAGATACAGCCTGAGCACTTAAGCGTGGTAACTTTATATCATTGGAAAATACACGTATGTAAAAAGAACATTAACTCTCACTAACACTCAACTCAAACACTTTACATGTTGGATACAAAATGTATAAGGAAACGTACATACATATAACATAGACATTAGATTTTGAGTAAGTTTTCAACCTAAAGCACATTTCCAACGTTCTTTGTTTCATTCCAATGTGAATGTATGTCGCTGTGGTCGATAATACCTGTAATATTGGATATAATGTTTTCAATTATGTTTCTGTGTTGTGCGTTAGTGTTCCTTGTTCCTTTTGCGTCTCTTCCTGTGCTTGTCTGCTCTGTGTTTTTGCATTGGATGTTTTGGAATTTTGCTGAGGTTGCTGTGGCCTGGTGTTGTTGGAGATCCCCTCCTTTGTTCAATATCCTAATTTTCTGGCTATCTTTTCATGAACAATTGTTATCGTTGCAACGTATAGAATGATATCCTGCAGCTATTTTTCCGACTCTGCAAGAAAGGATGAGATCTCCAACAACACTCGCCTGAAGCAACCATAGCAAAACTCCAAATCACCCAATGCAAAAACACAGAGCAGACATGCAAAGAAAGAGACAGATAAGGGACTAGAAACACCAACTCACACCATGGAAACATCAAACACAAAAGACTATACAGAAGACAGCAATGTGGTACCACACGTGATTGATTTTTCGCTACTAACCGATTCAATTTATTCTTACTTTCTGTTATTATAGATTCGATTTTGTAGAAAAGATATCATGTTTCTGATTTATTGAATTATCGATTTTGTGCTGTATACAGGGATATGGTCATTATCCATATTTGTCAAATACATAAAATCATTCATAGTTTTCGTCTTCACATTTCATTTAAATCATATGAACTACACCAAATTGGGAGCCGCTTTTTCATTGCATTAGAAATCATTACACATAATTTTTTTGAAGTTAATATATATTTTGTAAACAAAGGATTATCTTTGATTGCATACCGTTGTCCTTAACAGATTCTTTGAAAAAAATTATTGGTCAAGTGTAGACGTTTGCTCTTTATAATTTCAAAGCCTGATGATACGTAACTTTTTAAAATGCACATATGGTGCACTGTAATTTCAAAATATAACATATATTTCAAAGTTGATAATTAAATTGCTACTGAATATCAAGATAATCAAGTATATAAGTATATATGAAAATAAATGATAAATATATATTAACTATATAACTATATAACTACATAACTATTAAAGAATGCGTTGTTGTTTGAATTTGATTGCACTTGGGCTCATCCGAGACAGTGGACCCTGTCCTTTATTTACCAGCGGACTCCCAAATAGGTGCAGATACGT
Source organism: Pinctada imbricata (assembly GCA_033119305.1). Classification (NCBI taxonomy): domain Eukaryota; kingdom Metazoa; phylum Mollusca; class Bivalvia; order Pterioida; family Pteriidae; genus Pinctada; species Pinctada imbricata. Next base: position 33,245,535 of record VSWD01000004.1, on the reverse strand, counting down.
AAGGAGTTTACCGACTCTATATATATAAAAGAATGAACTTATAAAGAAAATTCTTGGAAATTTGATTATAATGAATGTTGTGAAAAAATATTTTCAGAATGAAGATGATACACCTTTGAAAATACTTGTATATTTAAATCACTTGTAAGTTAAATGTACAAATTTAAATTCTAAAAATAAAACCAGACGGCGCTAGTGAAATGAATTTTGGTGGCTTATGAAAAGCACTTTGGCTGGAAGCATTACGGATGAGAACTGAATATTCGAAACACGTGTCTGGTGCATGAAAATTGATTTGAAATTTTTTTTTCAAGAAGGTACAGAGTTGGAACACTACCGTATTATTTTGAAGAAGACATCAATCATGGAACTTTCACACAAAGTGGTGTTTACGTTACGCATTAGGCAATGCAGAACAATATTTGTATGAAAATGTAGGAAATTATGAAATCCGGATAAAAAGATATGGACATGAGTGTCTAAATATATTTTGATTAAACAGTGTAGGTTATGTTTATCCAAAAAAAAAGAGAATAAGTATGGATTAAATTTAAGACAACATGACATAAAAAGTCGATCATTCTCAGACAAAAATAGGATTATATAAAATAGGCACATGTAGCCAAGTTCGATCAATTCGGTTGATCGTCTGTCTCTTCAACGCATTTGAAATTTTCTGTTACAAAATTTCTTGAAATTTCTAAAACGTGGGTCCTGTAGCATCATTACCCACCAATTCTGCTACGTCTTTCGGTACATTTTGGACTCTATTATTTTGACAATTTTTGGCCATTTTACATTGTTTAGACTGAGGATCACTGACATGGGTTCAGTACCCGAAACGTGCATGTCTGGTCCATGCTGTAAATTTATCTGCTTTTAATTGATGCTATCAAATTTGAAGACGTTTAACATAGAGTCATCCCTGATGAATACCTCTTGACGTTTAAAAAGCAAAACCTTAAAATGTAGTCATTATTCGGTGCAGTAGCACGGATATTTACCTTATTAACGCCTTATCGCCTGACTCAAATCTCAAATGGACTCTTTCAACTGACCGAGAAATTTGTACATGTCAAATCATACTTCCATGAAGGTAATACAGATATTACAACAACAATGAACGGATATCCTGATAGGGATAGGGAAGGAAAGAAAACTCTCTTCAGTTCTGGTATATCATATTCCTTAAGGACCGTACATCGTTTACTTTTTGTTGTTTACATTACATGGTACTATGAGACATATGCTACCAATTGTAATATTCCGTCTGACAGTACACGGAACTTCGAAGTTCGTATGGAAAACCTAAAGGTTCCAAACATATCCACGTATTATGCTTGTCAACAATTCGAGGTCAGTGCTATCTCAGTATCCTTTAATACGAAAGTTCTCTTTAATAAATAAATGCCTTATCTATGTATGTTACTATCAGTTGAATGCAAATAAGACTTGAAGTTTACAACAAAGGAGGGGATCTCCAACAACACCAGGTTGCAGCACCCACAGCAAAACCCCAAAACACCCAATGCAAAAACACAAAGCAGACAAGCACAGAAAGAGACGCATAAGGGACAAGGAACGTCAACGCACAACACAGAAACATCAAACACAAAGAACTACACATAAACCAACGAGACCAATGGGCAACCGGTGCCGACTTAGGACGGCCATCTGCCACGGAAATAGCAGAAGGTGTGGCTATCCTGGATTACGTGCACACATTCCTCCCACTTTTCCGATTACCCAGAGGACTCGAAGAACGTACACTTGTGGTGTAAAACAAAGTCATGAAAATGTATTTGATGATGCCAATAAGACATGTTTTATCTTATCTACTCATTGTCTATAATTCATTTAGAAACATTATATATGAAAATGAATAATTCTCATGACTCATATCTCGTTATATAGCACGCTTGAACTTCCTTAATCATTGCTATTCATCGTAGATCCCACACGACGAGGAATACCATGCTACAGTCTTTGAGCCATTGGTTGAAAGCAAAAAGCTTATTCATCACATGCTTCTATTTGGTTGTGAGCAAAATCAGCCTTCACTGGTAGGTGTTAATTCTATGAATCAAAGTAATGCATTTTTAGCAAAAGATCATTTACTTAATTATTAAACGCAAATAGTAACAAATAAATATTATTTTGTTTACAATTTTTTGCGATAGGAACCGAGTTTAGGTTTATCTTATAATTCAAATACTACAAACTTAATACTCTTAATACTTTTCTGCGTAATTTTACCAGGGTGTATATATGTATGCGTTCCGCTGTTAACACTGTAGCGTTGTCGTGTTAGAAATGCTCTCATTTCGTTGATTACAAGAGTTAACATAAAAGACTTGCATCAGTTTAATGTAAACGACTTCAAATTGAACAACATCATTTAAGAAAAGATGCATTGGCAACATGGACCAGACATGCACGTTTCGGGTACTTAACCCTCGTCAGTGATCCTCAAATCTTAACAATGTAATATGCCAAAAAAGTATAAAGTTTCTATGTCGAAAAAGCGTACCGAAAGACGTAGCAGGAAGGGTGGGATATGATGCTACAGGACCCACGTTTTTTTTTTCTTACATATATCTAAAATATATATGTAAGAAAAAAATATATTTCACATATATGTAAAATATATATGTATATATAGAATATATATAAAATATCTTTTTATATATATTCGATAATAGTCCCCTAGGGCACATGTAGCCAAGTCCAATCAATTTGTGTTGGTCATTCCTTCAAAAGCATTCGAAAATTTTTATTTACAAACTTTTCTCAAATTTCTGAAACCTGGGTTCTGTAGCATCATATCCCAGTATTCGTGCTACATCTTTCGGTATATTTTAGACACAATTTTGGCAATATTTCATGATTTAGATTGAGAATTATTGTCGAGGGTTAAATACTAGAAACCTGCATGTCGTTGTAAATTAATCTGCTTTTAAATGATGCTATTTAATTTGAAGACTTTTAACATTCAGTCATTTCCATAGGATGCACATCAGTGCGGGGATGTAGATGGCGCCTGTACTTCCTGGCTTGCGCAGTATACTATTGGTTTAGATGGAAAGATATGTACATACAACAATACGGGGATACGATTTGGCAGAAACTCATTCCGTTATTTCCTCCTGCAGGTTCATTATAACAATGGCAAGTTACAGTCTGGTCTCCAAGGTAAAAGAAAGCTAAAGAAAGAAAGAAAGAAAGAAAGAAAGGAAAATTATGAAAATTCAATATTTCTTCCAAAGGGAGGACATGATATCGAAAGCAATAAAAACACTCGGATATACTCATAAATGCATTAGGAGTGTTCATGTTCTACTCATAATATCCAGCCTACTTACATGATATTTTGCTTTAAATAACAGTGTTAACTTTTCTTATGATTTAAAAAGTATGAAATGCATAATTATTTCATATTTCTGATATACGTTAAAGTTGTAACTATTCTGCATCAGAAAATCACTGATGAGGATTTTTCTTTTAAGAGACACGTGTCTGGTGCATTGAAATTTGTTTGAAATGATATACAAGAAGGTAACGACTTTAATTTTATTGAAAATGTCACATACTCCGTTACTCTTTTCCGTAACTCTCCTAAATAAACTAAATAGATATATAACGATGGAATTATATTGAAAGGTAATCCATTTTTTTACATTCATAGACAACAGTGGTATTAGGGTATACTACACAACTAATCTTCGTAAATATGATTCTGGGAACGTACAGATAGGGCAGGACGAGCTAGAGATACCTCCTGGTTCAGAGTCGGTACATCAAGGAGGCAGCTGCAGTGCAACAGTGCACTAATAGGAATACTGCCACATCCTATATACATAACAAGAGTGTATCTTCACATGCATTTCTTGGGTATATACAAGTAATATGTTCTTACACATTTCTTGGAATTTGAAATCATCATTACATAATTTGTCTTATTTCATTTGATCAGCTGATATTAATTGTTAGTCAAGCAATATTCACTCTGTTTGTTTCACGTGGATATTCCAAAGATTTCAAAATCCATTGACTATAGAGGTCAATTTACAATAGATTCCCAAGCATTTTTTTTGAAAAGCAATACAAGTCTAATATGCACGTCATGCACTTGTATACCGATTTGATTTCATTCTTTTCAAAATTCCTTCATTTTGATATAGTAAACTTGTACATTATTGTCAAAGTGTCTACGGTGCTTAGTATATATTTTCGAATTTATAATGTTCACATTAACTTAGAATATAATTCATCAGGTATCAGTGGCAAGATGGAAGTTTTCCAAGCTGGAAAGAAAAAGGTAACTGTTGCACAGGACACAGGGTATTTGTATGACCAGTCACCTATACATGTTATGAAAACACCAGTAGAAATATATCCCGGTAAGTACTTAAAACTAATTGAAAATTCTTCAGTTTATATTAAAATTTGTATTTGATTTTATAGCATGTTTTTTCTCTAACCGCTGGCTAAATATACCTCTGACGAGTTTTGCATAAACACACGGAATTTCCTCTGATGCAATATGGTATTGATGCAAGTTACCTTTCTGCAGGTGGTCAATATTAAAAGAAATGAATGTCTCATTTACCATGTTTACGTTAAGTTTTGCGCGTATTGCAAGGGCGGATCCAGGTTTTTTTTCAAGGGGGGGTCCTAAAGTCTTATTTTTCCAAGAGCAAAAAGAAAAAAAAAATATCACCATAAAATACAGTCCTTTATTAATGATTGCCAGTTCTTTTTCTAATTATGAATACTGGCGAGTTATAGCGAGCAAAATGCTTAAAACCTTGAATTTTCACATCATTTTACTTGATTAATGATTGTCAGTTGTAATATGTGAATACAACAAATGGCGAGCGATAGCGAGCTAGCGATTTGTTTTCGGAATTGTCATAAAATCCTCTATTCGTGTCTTTTTCAGTTTCATTACTCTTTGTGCCCTTTGTTTATTGACAAATGTGTTATGTATATGGGTTGTATAGGAAAGCAGCAGCATAATTTGAAAATAACGCATAAAATAAATTCTGGCAAGCGGAAGCGAGTCAGAGAAAAGTTTTGAAAACCTTGACGGCAAAATAGTATAAAAATGAAATATTTTCAATACAAATTCATATTATATTTTTCATATAATATGATAACAAAAGGGGAAACGGGACTTAATCTTATCATATGTAAAATATGTATATTTATAATCTTTTAAAACTATGCTTTAAAAATTCCATGTGTCTTGATACCCCCCCCCCCTCCACGACCCGACCCCTCCTTCTGGATCTGTGCTTGTATTGAGTGTTATTGGCGTTTGAAAAAGAAATGGAACTCAGCGTTTCACTCTTTTGAAGGTACAAGTGCATATTTAATTTATCTCAATGTACGACTCTTTATCGTTCTTTTCTACAGGTGACGAAATTCGAGTGACATGCATGTATAAGAATCCTACAAATAAAACGTTTTATTTCGGACAGGGGTCGGCGGTATGGATAAAATTGATTCATTTTATTGATTCATTAGAGTATATAGAGTCATACCGATGAAGTATTTAATTTAAATGCTTAAATAGACTCTATTTACAAATTTGGTTTGACAATTTCATTTTGCCAATATTCCATCACATTTCTTGAAATTTCTAAAACGTGGGTCCTGTTGCATCATATCCATCCCATCCTGCTACGTCTTTCGGTACTTGTTTGGACATCATAATTTCCATACTCTTTGGCAATATTACATTGTTTAGATGAGTACCTGAAACGTGCATCTCTGGTCCATGCTGCAAATTCATCTGTTCTTAAATGATGCTATTGAATTTGAAGACGTTTAACATGCATGTGTTTATACAAAAATAAATGAAGTTAATCACGAAAATAAGTTAACTTAATAAAAGTCATTTAGACAGATCAAGAACCTTGTCCTAATGGATATTCAAGTTCATGATTATTATAATATTTTTTACGTTATCATGGCAACATAACAAATCAAACCCGACATGAATATATTCAAATGAACATGAGTTACATCTTTAAATTTAGATAATCATGATAATTACAATAAATCTTTATTCTGTTATCATTATTACAATCAAAATGAATATATTCCTTTGTTCTCTTTCATGAATCTTTTACACTATGCCCAGGCTGAGATGTGCTATGCTTTTGTATCCTATTATCCGAAAGTTGACAATTTCGATCAATGCATCCAGTTTTCAGACTATGATGTAAATTGTCCCAATATGCAGGGTAAGTACGCAAATATTCATTTGGTTCTACTATTTTTTTAAGGAATCATGAGAATAGAAATCTTTTTAGAATTGAAATGCTTGTAAACTTAGGGATACTTCAAATATTTTAGTATACAAAGACAAACATGATAAGAAGTGGCAAAGGAATTTAGAAAGATACATGTCCTATTAGCTTTGACTGAAACCTTTGAATACTAATAAAATTATCAGACATACACATTTATCAATTAAAATTGTCCTAAACAAATCATGTCTCTTAAACAACTAAGGCCTTGAACAATTTATTGTTTTTATTGTAGGTTCAATATTTATCGAGTACCCATGGGATCAAACAAAATACACAATGACCAGCATGAGGGAACTTCAAGAAGTAACAGCAAGCTGCTCAGAGTCTGATTGCTCAGCTCAATGTGTAACTAAAACAAAGGAAATAAAAGCCAGTTTACGACCTAAATCGGTAAACATAACGCCATGGTTATCATGATCTTAAAGCAATTAACGTTGATTATGCATACATGTGTCAATCGGGGTCTTGTATGAAATTTTCTATCTGTGAGATTTTAAAGACAAAGTCGAAATATACTTAACTTGTGTGTGCATGAGTTTCTAATTTGTCTATTTATTTTGTCATTTGGTTAACATTGATTGTTTGTTTCTTTTTGTTGACTACAAATCGAATCCAACTTTTTGTTTTAATTTGTAGTTGCATGTAAAATCTCGACGTGTAGGGCTGTATGAATGGTATCAGTGGGCAGATTCATACATGTGTTTATGACAAATGAGATGATTTTTGATTCAACATAGTAATTTTTCCTGGCTTGACGGCGATGTTCCTAGATTACCGTCATACGGTATATTCTTTTCAGCTCATTTGGTATGCTAGTGCAAGTACTGATGTTTTGGAATTAATTAGTACAATTTGACAAATTACGATGAAAATTTTAGGTCTAGGTTTTCGCTTACATCAACTAGTAAAGGCTTCCTGGAAATTTTACAAAAATTATTGTCACTTTCTTTTGAAATTCGGACCCATACAAGCAACAGGGTATAATGCTTTGGGTATTTCACAACCTCCATTTTATAGTGACATAATGTACAACATAAGAAGGCTCATTACCTTCGAAATTGATGCCGTGGATATGACCCTTTTGTCAACAGACGGACACTAGGCTTGGTACTCGACTAATTAATTTGCAAGTTCTGATTGACTGTGACGACAGGACTCCATGACATACCCTTTCCAGACCTCTTTAGAGAAAACAGGCCTCGACCACCCTCCTCTCTGAATCTCAGTCGGATTCCTCGGGTGATGACGTGCATGGGCTCGCTACAAGCGGTAGAGCACGGACTGTATGTCGTAAGCCTTCTGTTTTCATATCCATTAACATATCCATATGTGTGTTTCTTGGGCTCCTGTGCCATGCTGTTTTTTTTTTTTGTAGAAGGTTATTTTAAACCACAATTGGGCGTTCTTGGAGACCTCTGAGTAATCGGAAAAATGGGAGGATTGTGTAATCCGAATAACCACACCGTCTGCTACTTGCGTGGCAGGTGGCCGTCCTAAGTCAGTACCAATTGCAAATGTGTGTCGTAGGTTTATGTGTAGTCATTTGTGTAAAACTATGATGTTTCTATGTTATTTGGTGCTCCCTGTACCTTTTGCGGCTTTCTTTTTTTGCGAACAAGGTTGTCTTTTGAATAATTGATGCTAGATTTATGATTCAAGACCTTCAGTCTGCTTATGTATTGAAATTTTAAAAATAAGTCTCACCTGGTTTTCACCACATGAAATAACTATTTTTTTTTCAAGAAATGTAAAATATTTTACTTTTTCAGAGAGCTCGACTGAATGCATATGCCAGGAGTTTATTGAACAAAACTACAATGATTTTCACAGAACAAGGCTTTTACAGAAACTTGAAATGTGCATCATTGAATGAATTATAAATAATACAGATTCTGAATCTGAAGCCTTTAAGACTCAACATCTGTTATTTATTTCACACATTTACAATTGATAAACGTCTTCAAATTCAATAGCATCATTTAAGAACAGATAAATTTTCAGCATAGACCAGACATACACGTTTCGGGTACTTAACCCTCGTCAATGACTACACATAAAGCTCGTCTAAACGAAGCAAAGACTGGAAATAGCTTTGAACAGAGCACGTACAGTTTAAGGTAATAGTCAAACTGCTTTTGATATTATTCATATCTAAATGGTTATTTTCTTATCCTTTGAGTCCCACATCTCTGAAGGTCTTGTTTGCACTGCCTCCTTATTTTAAAAGTAGGAATTGCAGTTTGAAATTCCAAGTATCCGTTAAAAGGAAGAGTTCTGTAAATGAAGTCCTGATGACCACACAGTCCATCATTCCTTTGCTTAATATGAACCCTTGTCGGATACTGTTACTGATACTTATCGGATACTGTTACTAATACGTGTCGGATACTGTTGTCGGAAACTGTTGCCCGCTATTACATGAAAATTCACTTTCTGTCTCGACTCAAACGGTTGGTTTTCATGTCTTGCGGTTTGTAGCTAGTTGCTTTCACTGCAATACAAACTATCATTGTATATTTCATTCATCAAAATGATGGAGGTTGAGGTCCTAATGCGTTTTAGCCACATTGTTCATTTAATAAGGCTTCTGAAAACATCAAACACAAATTTAGATCTTCTCATTTCAAACAAAATAAATACCCAAACTTCATCTTAAAATGAGGTTATTTTATACAAAAATTGTGCGATCTTTGATACCTCCATGTAATCGAAAAAACAGAAGGGTTGTGTGCACGTAATCCGAATAACCACACTGTCTGCTACTTGCATGGCAAATGGCTGTCCTAAGTTGGCAGCGGTTGTCCATTGGTCTCGTTGGTTTGTGTGTTTCTTTGGGTTTCATTTTTCTATTGTTGTTCTTTGCCGCTTTTGTGTCTTTTCCTGTGCTGTGCTCTTTTGCTGTGGGTGCTGCAACCTAGTGTTGTTGGGTATCCCCTCCTTTCTTTTAGAAATTAAATGTCGGAGCGTAACACTTTCTCTGGAAGTAGAATTGGATTCTTTGTTTCACCCTTCTTTATTCAGTTTTACCAGAATTTTACTTAATCAAACTATTTGATTTGGATATAATCCACGAGTAAAATATAACCCAAAGGAAAAGTTAGTGATATCTACTTCTTAGGGGTGTATCAATTTATTGATATATCGATATATTGCCATATCTAATCAATTTGTATCGTATTGCAATATATCGTACCCTAATAGTTTATATGAACGAGATAAAGAAGATCATGACGTCAATCTAACTCACAATAGAGCACCATATTGAACATCGACGGAAAAAATCATTGAATCGCTTTGATTTTAATCAGTCTAATAAAAAAATGTGACAAGTATAGGATAAAGACCAAGTTGAGGTCTATATGAAGGTTAGATGCCCGAGGAGAGAACAGGGTGGTGTTTAAAGACCTCGGCCTTCGGCCTCGGTCTTTAAACACCACCCTGTTCTCTCCAAGGGCATCTAACATTCATACAGACCTCAACGAGATCTTTATCCGACTTACAAACCGCAGATTTTCTTCAATTTTCCGAAAAAATAACAATCTAAATATTAAGTACACCCCTGCTTTTCAAAATGAAATCGACCATGCAAATTATCGGGTGGAAATATGCAACTGTAACGATTATCAGGCCATAGAAGTAAAATAATTTGTGATACAACCCGATAATTTTCTGAAAGGTACCATGTATTCGGTCAAAGAAGAAAATGATAGTGTAACAATGAGTTCTATTTCCATAAAAGTTTTTAAATATGTGGTTACATTATTGCAAATAGTGATAAGGAATTTTAAAAATTACGATTTTCTAATCAAGTGAGGATAATATTTCTTTATTTTGTTCATCAAGTTCCTCAATATACATGTATTTGAAAAGCATTTAGAATAATTGGTTTTCAAGAATCGCTATACTGGTATCTAGATGGATTTGAAATGGCATTTTGGGGGTTTTCGGTTTTCGGGATAGAAAAATCTATTCTACGTCTGTTATTATTTCTCATAAAAGGATGTTTTTAGCGGACTTTAAACACAATATTTTGTATACTATGGCCGAATGCTCATTATAATCAAAACAATTCACACCCGCGACTGAAATAATTTTCTTTTCTCCGCCCCTCATTGTTTTTTATTGACCTCAACACTTCATTGAACGTTCATAAAACCTCGTATATTTAGAATCGTCTGCGGTCTTTATGAAATAAAATGACCGATGAATAACACAAGAATCACATTTGAAGGTTTGTAAATATGGATATTGACCATATCCCTGCATACAGCACAAAATCGATAACTCGGAAAACCAGAAACCGAAGGCACACAAAATCAGGACAAAACAGGAACCAAAGCTAACAAACAAAAACCTCCACCATATGAAAGGATTCGAACTCCCCATATGGGAGTGAGACCAGGTGCCCAGGAAGAGTAAGCATCTCCTGCTTGCATGCAACACCCGCAGCTTCAATTCGGTGGAACTTTCACATCCGGTTACTTCCATTTCGGAATACATAGAGTACAATCTTTGGTTGGATGGTTTAAATGGTCTATGACAGAATATCATCCACCATTCTGGAGAGTGGGACATGATAGTGTATGACGAGTTCCCCATATTGACCGTAGTCGGTCACAAACATATCCCTGACGGGGAAGCTTATCTGAAAGACGCCTAGCTCTCAGAACAAAATCCGTATATTTGGTACTTGCTCTGGCATAGCGTTTCAACTGTGATATGAACACTCCATAAGCAGGCGATGAAGGGATGATGCTACTCAGAAAAGGAAAGTTTGTAATGCTGAAATTAAAGTCGTCACGTTTGCCATAGAGTGAGGTGTTCATGTGACCATCAGTGTCGTAGGACAACATAATGTCCAAAAAGGATGCTGAATTATTTGTCTCTGTAGTTTCTTTGACTTCAAGATCCGAAGGATAGATACTGCTCAGGTAATCCGGAAATATTGATTAGTGAAGTTGAAGTAAGAAGCTAAGTATCTTTTCCCTTCAGAGATTTAAATTTGTGCATTTACATAGGATCTGCTCTTATTTCAACCTTTTACATTATGAACTTTTAAAGTAAATGCACAAATTTAAATTCTAAAAATGAAACCAGAGGGCGCTAGTATATTGAATTTTGGCGGCTTATGAGAAGCATTTTGACTGGAAGCATCACTGATGAGAATTTGATACCCGAAACACGTGTCTTGTGCATAAAAATTGGTTTTAAAGTTTCTTCAAGACAGAATAGAGTTGGAACACTTCCATATTCTATCTATTTAAAGTGGGACGTTCATGGCCTACCAGAGAACAGCCACGGAGAGTGATGTTACACTGACATAATATCCTTTATATTTGCATCTTGCAATCAAACTTCCTACGAAAAAATCTTCAAATTTAGGGTTGAGACATGTACTTATAAATATGTGCAGGCTTTCGTTGGATACACAGAAACAACAACTATTCTGAAAGCAAGAAAGGAGGGGATTTCCAACCAGACCCGGTTGCAATACCAACAGCAAAACACCAATACACCCGATGTGGAAAAACAGAGACTACGAGAGCCCAGCAACAGACAAAAGAGAGACATACGATATGACACACAATATGACAACCCTTAATGAGATGAGATGACAAATATGGATAATGACCATATCCCTGCCTACAGTACAAAATCGATAATTCAGAAAATCAGGAACCGAAGGCATACAAAATCAGGATAAAACAGGAACCAAAGCAAACAAAAACAAAAACCTCCACCATATGAAAAGAAGCGAACTCCCGATATGAGGGTGAGACCAGGTGCCCAGGAAGAGTAAGCATCTCCTGCTTGCATGCAACACCCGTCGCTTCAATTCGGTAGAACTGTCACATCCGGTTACTTCCATTTTGGAGGATATAGAGTACAATCTTTGGTTGGATGGTTCAAATGGTCTATGACAGAATATCATCCACCATTCTGGATAGTGGGACATCATAGTGTATGACGAGTTCCCCATATCGACCGTAGAACTTCCTCAGTGACGATGTTAGTCGGTCACAAACATATCCCTGTCTGAGAAGCTTATCTGAAAGACGCCTAGCTCTCAGAACAAAATCTGTATAATTGGTACTTGCTCTAGCATAGCGTATCAACTGAGATATGAACACGCCATAAGCAGGCGATGAAGGGATGTTGCTACTCAGAAAAGGAAAGTTCGTAATGCTGAAATTGAAGTCGTAACGTTTGTCATAGAGTGGGAGCTTTGATTTAAACGAATTTCCATAGTATGTTCGAATTCTTATTCATGAAACCGGTTAACGTCGCAATTGGATTGCATGTAAATAAACAAGAGGTTAACATGTATCGACAAGATGTTAAAATGTATATAAATGTTATCCTTTCCCTCACCAAGTGAACTACAGTATGTGATCTCCTCCCTCACTTGTGACCACTTCCCCAACTTGAGTTAAAACAAAAATAAGTGGTATTCAAAAAGTAAACCTTTATGGTTCTGCGTTCAAAGTTATTTTGAGAAGAATGGCTATACAACTGTGTTGGCCAGTGACCTCTTCCCCCACTTTTGTTTAAATAGAAATAAGACTTTAGTGGTATTTGAAGAGTAAACCTTTACAGTACTGCGATCAAAATTATTTTGTGAAGAATACAGCTGTGTTGGCCTATTGCATTCACGACTGAAAAAACATTTCTTACCAAAATTGAACAATGTTTCAGGAATTTGGTAATATTTATATAAGTGTTGCATGTATTGCCGTTTTATATGCCACCAGGAAATTATTGAACTCTCCAGTCGAGCCGTCTTCTGAAAGTTAACCGTTCGGATAACTTGTTACGTGTAGTGCGATGTTTAGATTCTGTGTAGTGGTTGCAGAGAAGTCGAAAGCTTGAAAAATATGTTTTTATTTACAAAATTATTGTTTTACTTTTGAAGCACCTGTTTGTCTGATCATCTTATCTATCAATTTATTCGAATTTTGTTGATTTTGAATTCGTAATTCATTCGTTAGTATACGTAAAATAATTATCATAAATCATAGATAAATATATGCCTTCGGATCAAGAACCTCAGACTTCACGTGCAAAGTCGCACATACATGCACTGTAACGTCATACTTGACGTCATAACGTTTTGAGGACTGACATCATTACGTCATTATTTACTTTTTGCAAGAAGGCTGGAATAACGTCAGTTGGTAAATTCTATTCAGCTGTGTATGACAAAGATTAAAATTGGATAAGTACTAATCGATGTACTGATTTCAAACAAAAAATCAATCATTCATCACGGATAAAATTCTGCTGGGCTATACAGAAAAAAAAAAGACTTTTAGTTTCCTATTAGACAGTTTCTGAAAGTTTATCATCTTTCAAAATTCGATGTAAAGTAGAAACGTACATATATGTATAAACTGTGTATATACTTTCCTATCTAAAGGGTCGCTTTGCAACCAGTACGCTTCGAGAACTGGTCGGGAGCTACGCGCCCTATTAAGATACAGCCTGTCAAATAGACGAATTATGGAATAAAATTACTTTTTGCTGCTGATGACTACGAAACAGTAGTACTGTATCTAACAAAATAAGGATTCAACAAGAGCATTGAAAGTTTAAGTGACCTCTGGGTAATCGGAAAAGTGGGAAGGTTGTGCGCACGTTATCCGGATAACCACACCATCTGGCATTTGCGTAGCAGAGGGCCGTCCAAAGTCGGCACCGATCTCGTTGCCCATCTATTGGTTTCGTTGGTTTATGTGTTGTATTTTGTGTTTCATGTTTCTGTGAGTTGGTGTTCATTGTCACTTTTGTGTCTCTTTCTTTGGATGCCTGCTCTGTGTTTTTACCTTGGGTGTTTTTGGAGTTTTGCTCTGGGTGCTGCAACCTAGTGTTGTTGGAGATCACTTCCTTTGTTGTATGTTTCCATCGAAAAGTATGAAGACAATCGTGCCTTAGATTAATCAAATATTCATTTCAAACTCAATCGCACGTACCTCAAGCGGAAGTTACATGATGTTTTCTTGCAGCGTGCATAAAAAAGCTAGCTATTTACCCCCCTCCCCCTGTACTTGTACAAATAAACAAGTACTTTTTCTGTAACTGGATACGAAGTTTTCCCAGCTTAATGAAACAAAAACAGTTTACTAATAAGGTATTAGACAACATATGGACTGTATTGACATGACATTTGACAGGCTTTCATTGAGAAATCTATCATGAACATAGATCATATCAATTTCATTGTTTAATTGTGCATCGTTGTATACCTACGTGCTATCGACGTTCTAACGTGTTGATCTCTCCTAGCTGACATATTCTAAGTACTGAAAAAGATACGGATCATTGTCAACGCGTAAACTTTGAAAGGAAAGTCGATGGTTATATTAATTATTTTCTCTCTTTTTTTTTGGTATTGTTATAACATAGGTAAGGCCGGTAAGTAAATAACTATGTTTTACGTCCGCGGACAGGTACCCTTTAGGGGGAATCACTGAGAACAAAAAAACATTAATGTAATTTTTAGGTACATAAGTTCAGTAACTGATGCTTTTACCGTCATTAATGTTGACTTTTCTAAAACAACATATAAAAACCATAAAAACTCTCTACCTCACTTGTATAAAGATATTTGTCTTCTATGTTCTCAGTCTTCCTTTCCAAATTCCTTCATACTGATTATATGTGTTTGTGTGTTTTCATTCCTGGCGGGAGGTTACCTTTCAGACAATTTCCAAACGTAAAACAGAATATCAAAATACCATGGCCTAAAATTTAACTCCCACTGTACAATGAACACCTGCTTCAAGACACGTAGGCAATAGTACAAAAATTAATCAATTGCGTATTCTCTCATTTTGTTTCATTTGAATTTGATGAGGTCAATGTATAATATAATATCACTTAAAACAGAAATATAACATTCATTTATACACATATGTAGTTCACCAGAATTGGCAATTAAGAAAGAGGTATGGACATTTATTAAAGTCGCATTGGCAGGTTTTTGTCACTTCCATTAAATTTCATAATTCCAATTTATAAAAATAAAAGATTGTAAGATATCAGTAAATACTTTAGTATTTCATATAAGTTCAAGAATGCATATTTATATGTAGGTTTTACAACTGTAACTTTGTTACGAAATTGAGAAGCAAAATGAAAGTTAATTGTACTTAAACACAATTTTAATTCTGTAAACCGAAGAAAATACATGATTGTATATATTTCACGTATCTCGGTTTATTTATGGTTTCGGTTTTTTTGTCTGACTTTCATTAACTTAAATATATTCAACATTACATCTAATGATAAGTGAATTCATGAGAACGCATTTATGCATGGAGTAGGTAGCAAAATCATACGAAATAGGAAAAAAATTAATAATTTGAAAACAAAGAATGTATGAAATAAACAACCAAAGACAAAAATCAGTAGAGGGGAAGGACCAAGAGCCAGGAAGAGTAAGCAGCAAGTGCCTATTGGAATTGTGTGTCATTTATGACGTTCTGAGGATGCAGGTAATATCAGGGAATTCCAACTTCTTGGAACAAGGGTTTAAACGCAACGTGCAATGCATACCGTACTTGTACTTGTCTCTGGAGATTGTAAATCATGTTTAGTTGTCCTTAGTGTTTATGTGGAGTTGTGTCGTTGCCTCCGTCTGTTTGTCTTTATTTTTTCTTTTCTCGCGAAGAAATCCTGTTTTATATTTCTTTCAAAGGGTTCTTTCAAAAGATGCTGTAAAACTTTTGATTGATCTTCTAAATTTGATCGCATGTTTTATGGGGTTTTTCATGGCTTTCTATATCATGTATATCTATATGTAAAATTAGGATAGAATGTCGTTTACAATTGAAAGGAACGGTTGCATTGTGCAATTGCTGAGGCCCTACCTGTCTGTTGATACCAACATTTTTCACCTTGGAATTTCATCCAGCTTTATTGACGAACATCCAAAGTGAAGGAGCACAATTTTATGAATTTCGTGGATTGTTGTAAAATTAAAATTAAAACAAAATTAGAACTGCTTTCTTCGCGTATCACACATGAATCTTTTTTTGTAAATTATTAGACTTGATGTTATTTTGTATTTTGTTTTACGGTTTTAAACAATTAATTTTTTTCTCAAATATATTCTTGAGGACACGCTTACATATGTTGTTGTCTTGTTTTATAACGCTGCCATCAAACACTGCATGGTCAAAGAAAGTCAATGAAATGCCAATAAACATCCCCACAATTATTCCAATAAACGAATTAAGTTCTTGATGAATTTATCAAATCCACTCCTGTTTGTTTAATTGCTTAGGCTTTCTGTTGACCGACCAAGGATTTCAAGGATCTAACAAAAGGCGGACTGTCTTTGATGCTTGAATGGTCAAAATCGGGAGATGACTTCTTTGGAATAATTTGAAGGAGTAAAGTTTACGGCAAATTTGCTTGATGGTCTCTTTCTACCAATGTTCTAGACGTCAATGACAGAAAAAGGGTTCTTGAAATAGAGTGAGGACATTTGTCTTATAATAACACTCGGGAAAGACGGGGGTAGAGTTGATAGGTATATGAAGTATTTAAGAGAGTAGTATTAATTGATGGGTGCTTGCATCTTGACAGAATTTCCTGATGAAAATAAGGTGAGATTTTGTTTTTATGATTTTTTAACTTCCTCAAAGGTAATCATAGTTGATTAAAGGAAGCGCCATTCTACACTTTGATTCTTTCTTTGCCTCAATACATGAACATTTCTTAATTTACAAAGTTTATTTAACATTTTATTCTGACTTTTAATTTCAAACTGTTTTAAAACCACATGAAAACAGGTGTAATGGAATCTTTCTGTAAAAATGAAAAGAGTAAGTTTAATTTAAACTTATTTCATTCGAAAATCAGCATTTATTCGAAGTGTAGATATAAAAAGTTAAAACTCAAAATTCTTATTGAAATAAAGATCTAAATTAAAACATTGAAGCCAATCAGCTTTTAATCAAATCATCCACTTTCGTATTCTTTGTACAAAATGCAATCAAATCGACGATCAACATATCACATTATGAGTAGATTAAATAATCATTTTGAAAAACAAACTGCTCATTTGCTAAACGATTCAAATTCAAAACATATAAATAAGACAAATATTTGAAACTTTACTCATATATTGTGAATTTAAATTGTATGATATATGCAATCCAACTGAATGCTTAGTCTTCGTAAAAAAGATACATGTATGTAAGCAAACGTTCCTCTTCAAGCGCCAAAAATATCCGCGCATATACGTTTAAGGTAGCTCGTACCTCTGTTTGTGAGAGCTTATATTCTCCCTATGATCACCTTATTGAAAATATCGTGCTTATCATCTTTATACCTTTTATAAACCTTTTAATACATCCTATTAAACCCTATGGGAAATCCAAACATTAACTTTTTTTTACATTGTAGAAACATTTTTCACCAAAATTATATTTGAAAACTGTATAAGCTTTACGCAATGTGCATAACATGAAAATAAAATATTAGGAATCAATGCATAATTTTCTCCGATTTTGGGTCAGAGGTGCAATCTACCTTAAGATCGTTTTGCCATGTGTTACATGGTCCATGAAACTTGTGAAGTATTGTTCGAAACTTGTAAAGTATTATTCGAAAATGATTGTACCCATTTAGAAAGATCCACAAAAAGTCAGGACAGCTTAATTTATAGTTCTTCGAATTTTGTCAAACTCAGTTATTAATGAATTAGTTCTTTTAAAAAAAATTATCTTGGAAGGATACAAATTTGGAGGATCAAAAGCACAGCTTCAATTTTATATTTAAAAAATCAAACACCGAACGCCTGTTTATTAATACTAATTCGATAACGAGGAAAATGTGGTATATTCTCGTTGCTTTTTTCATGACTTACCTTTTTCAGACAAAACAAAATGGATGCCTCTGAGTTTAGGAAAAGGGGAAAAGAAATGGTGGATTATATAGCCGATTATATGGAGGGAATAAGCTCGAGGAGGGTCACACCGGAAGTGTATCCTGGGTATTTAAGGAATATGCTTCCCAGGAATCCTCCGACTTCCGGTGAATCTTTCTCTGATATCATGGATGATATTGAAAAGAACATAATGCCAGGAGTAAGTCAAAGATATTTATGACACATTACACTGTGTGAACATAAACTACAATTATTCTAGGTTGACTACGAAGGAGTGGAATTTCAAGCAATTATTTTTTTTTTTTTAGAATTAGGAAAGTAATAATCATGATGATTTTGACAAATAAAAGACAGAAAGTATTCAAAATTGGAACAAAATCACTTTTCGGCAAAGTCCTAAAGGGCATCGTGCTGTTTTAACCCATTTTCGTTATCATCGTATGGCTAGATGAGTAATCAAATAAATGAATGGATAAATCAATATTCGGAAAATCGATTCAAAAATGTTTTGTCATTCCTGAAGGAAATAAGCTTTTATGAACATAGGCAAAACCTTTAGAAGAGCGCAGTTAAGTATTTGATTCTTCAGGAGTGCTTACTTTCGTGCACGTAATCGCTCTTCCGGAGCGCATGCGCCCTTAAAACAGAAATAACGTCATTTTCATTCGAGACAAATATAGGTTCCATGGTGTACAGTAATGGAGGTTCCTAAAGAGGAAAGATAAGGAATTTTCATCTATTTATCCTTTTTTGAGACATTTCTATCTATAAATCGCTTAGGCGGCCGTTTACACGGCGCTATTTACAAAATAATGGTTTGTGATATATTAATCTTTATTTTCATACACGAAATCATCTTATGATTACATATAGAAAATAAGTGTTTGTGTTCTGTTACTGGTATGCAACACAATGCAACTGCTTTTATCGTACTTATATTGAGCGTTAGCGCTTTTCATAAGATACATGAATTTGCTGTACGTAGAATACCCATAACAAAACAAAAATTATGACATTTATGCTGTAAATATGTACCACAAATGTCATTTTCATTTTTGTTATCTAAAATCACGGTATTCGAAGTAAACTAAGATCACCGCGGGTTCAGTTATCACATTAGAACAGCCAATGTAGCATATTTCCTTAGTCTAGAGCTTATGAATTGTACGTCACGAACGTTTCCATTCGGGAATGCAATATGTTCCTTTCAGTAGATTCCACTCAGGGAATTACATTGGTCGGGCATGTATAAATAATGAAATTGTGGAAACACTTTAGGCAATGGAATATTCTTATTTTCTATTAAATGAATTCAATTTTCGTTTATCTTTCAAGGTCACACATTGGCAACACCCACATTTCCACGCTTATTTTCCCGCCGGAAATTCCTTTCCTTCCATACTTGGAGACATGCTTTCTGACGCCATTGGATGCGTAGGATTTTCATGGGTTTATCTATCTTTTTCCTTTATCATAATCATTTCTGTATTGTTATTTGATGAATATTTTACAAATACTGATCATTTCCCAAGAGTTATCTCTCTTATGCCAGTTTCTCAATATTTTCAGGCTGCAAGCCCAGCTTGCACAGAACTAGAGACAATCGTCTTAGACTGGTTTGGTGAGTTTTCAATGGAAAAGTTATTTCAAAATGGTTAATTTCCATATCATTACATTTACATGTAGTAAATAAAAGATAATGATCATGAGATACATAATGAAGATTAAACATATATTTGTGAAACATGATTGCTCCATTTTCCAACTTTGTGAGTATAATATCAGGTCAATGTCACCAAGTCAAACATTTTGGTAAAACAAGTTCTCTTCTTACTACATGTAAGAATGAAAGTCAAATCACTAAAATAAAAAGAGTTATGTCAAAGGTGGTTTTTTTTCCAAAACTATGCATAAAACATTTATTATCTATTTGTTAATTTCATTGCAAAGGAAAAATGATTGGACTCCCTCGACCTTTTCTACATGAATCCGGCGAAGGAGGCGGTGTTATTCAGGTATATCGAAAATTTCATTATCATCATTATTCTATTATTGCTCTTGTTGTTTTTGTTTCCTTTGTTCGTTAGTTTTTGTTTTCTTTTTCTTATTGCCTTCCTCTTTACTTTATTTGAAATATGCTTCATGTTTTAAATCAAAGATTTTTTTCTCTCTATGAAATGGAGATTGATATTAAGAAATTATAAGCCATTATAAGTTTCCCATGTCTTAATGTCTGTCTAAATTTTACTTTCCAAAGGGATCAGCGACTGAATGCGTCCTAATGATGTAATTGGCCACACGTCACAAGGCGCTTAAACAACACTTATATACAAATGTCATGTATATTCGTCATGTCTTAATGTCTGTCTGTCTTTGATTTCAAAAGGGATCAGCGAGTGAATGCGTCCTAGTAATGTTATTGGCCGCACGTCATAAGGCGCTTAAACAACTTAAAGGAAAGTTTCCATTGATGGAGGATGGTGTGCTGCTATCAAAACTTGTGGCATACTCATCGAAACTGGTAATTTGATTTTTGTCTAAGTTTAATTTTTCCCTTGCTGTAACGGTATACATTTTGTAAAAATCATTGGAATTATCTTTATTTGATAACTAATTGAACATTTTAATCATTATGTACACGGACTTCAAACTACGGACTTCGCACTTCGAAGGGACTGTGTCACATAACCAAAATGTTGATTTTATTCCAATCGTATTAGAATATTTTGTGTGAAGTACTTATTTGTTTTCATGTTTATAATATATTTTTTTCTAAGATTTCTAATTAAATTTCGTCAATTGTGAATTTAGACTTAACTTTTCTGATCGCACCCGATTTCTTTTCTATGGCTCCTATAGTGCGAATGACAAATATGGACAATGACAATATCCCAATACACAGTTCAAAATCGATAACTCAGGAAATAATAAACCGAAGGCATACAAAATCACAATAAAACAGGAAACAAGCAAACAAACAAAAAACTCCACCACATGAAAAGAAGCAATTAGGAGTGAGACCAGATGCCCAGAAAGTTCTAAGTTCGAAGTTTGTCAACATGAAAAACGTATAAAGAATTATTATGTAAAAAAAACGGCATTCCATGGAAATTGAAAATATCTTAAAGTAAGGACATGAGTATTACTTAAATATTGCGTTTAACGTTAATCTATACATGAAACGAATCGACGTGAGATTTCGCGACTGAAAATGTCGCTGAACTGTCGCTGAAATGTTTGATAGTCTTTAAGAAAAATACATAAGTCTAGCATAAGTTCAGAGATAGGAATTTCCATGTTCAATATGCCATTATATTCCGACAAAGACAGGAAAACAGAGGGCAAATGTTTTGACTTATTCCCAATTCATTAAGCTTCTCTAATTTTAGCCTTACATGGTTATGAGCTGGTCTAGCAAGCATAAAATGCCCACCTTCCCCGGTCACCTATTCATAGTTTCTGGTTTTGTTTGCCCTATATATTTGATCAATGTACTACTAATAAAAATGTACATTGTCATTCTTCTTTGCTAGGCACATTCGTGTGTAGAGAAAGCAGGTATGCTTGGCTTTGTCAAAATGAGACAGCTAGATGTAGATGACAACTACTCTCTAAGGGGACATGTACTGGAACGGGCGATCGAGGTAAATCACCATTCTGCAGTATTAGATATAGAACTTTAATTTTTTTTTCATTGCTTTAACTACATGTTGATATAACACGTATTTTCAGCAATTATTTTCAACTTTCAAAACATGTTAAACGTGGTATTTTTTTTATCCTTGAGATCACAGTTTAAGGCATGATTCCATCGTGACATAGAATAAAACGGAGTAAAAGACAAGTCCACAAATCGGACATAATTAGCTAGTTTTGTCATTTCTAGTTAAGTTCGGCTGGTGGTCTTTAGAGGTACTGACAAACTGCCGACATCGCAACTTTGGTGAAATGATACATTTTGACGTCATTATGAAATGACCAATCGAGCTTTGGTTGTCGATCAGTTGATATCAAGCATGGTATCATGGTAAATAAGCAATGGATGGCAAGGTCAATGGACAATTTTGTTTTGCCTACACCTTTGAACGTATTTTTGTTTAATGTAGGAAAAAACACCTTTCATGTAGTAACCTCATTATATTAAACAAACGAACTTACAAGCTAACTGATATCGAATCGCACGAAGTTATAGTTTCAATTAGAATCATTCAGTTTATATTTGCAGAGGCTATTTATGGACAGAAACATGTTCTCGCCTAATTATAAGTGATGTTTAATAAATATTGTTTAAGTACCTGTTTTAACTTATCCACATTTTGGAGGAAAGAACTGAAAAGGGACAACACTATGATTAAAATAATAAATTATTTATTTCTTAAAGCTTAATATAATAATAGGGCAACAAAGACTGAATTTTCATTTCCTGTTTTCAACCGCAGAAATAACTGGGATGAATAATAAGTTCATTACCAATGACCCTTGAACAATACCTCAATGAAGGGACATTTGATTTGGACGTCATAATGCACAGGTCCAACGTTATGTGCGATGTCGGACATTCGATGATACCACAATAACTATTCGTCACAAAGATCAATGTTTACCTATTCTTGCTACAAAGACAGCGCCATTTTTATGAATCATAAGTAAAAGTTTTACTTTCAGGAGGACCGACGATTAGGCTTGATTCCAATTTTTGTAAGTACATTTGATATTTCTTGTGCCTTTTGTATCTCTTGTATTTCATCTGTGTTTTTTGCATTTGGGTAGTTCGGTGTTTTGCTATCATATGGTTCTTGTAACCGCGTCTTGTTGGAGATCCCCGTCTTACTCTCTGCCATATGTGTCTTACGTGTAGTCTAAAACGTATAAATCTTTCATGAAATCATAGATTTATCGAAGTAGATGTATGCAACAAAATCCACTGAGACCTTCGAAGTTTAATGTGACACTTTGTTTAGAACAAAATCCTAGATAGCAGAATTAGTCAGCAGCATTCTGTCCTCAAAGGATTTGAATTACAACTTGCTCTTTCAAATAAAGATGACGCGAATACGTATATTCTGGTTTCAATCAAATGATAGTGTGACAGGGTAATTCATTTAAGGTCTTTTGTGTTTTTGCATCGGGTGTTTTGGAGTTCTGCTGTTGGTGCTGCAACGGGGTCTTGTTGAAGATCTCCTCCCTTCATTTAAGGTACAAGAAAACTATCGATGCATAGCATGAGGAACATAGACATTATAAACATGGTATATATTTAGCATAAAATTATTTTTTAAATAAGACAGTCAGTGCCAGCTTTACATCCTGTATTGATTTTAACTATTTAAACAACAAAAAGTTGCAGGGTGGAAGACACCATACATTTTGTAGACCAAATATTTCATCTCCCATCTTTAACAGGCGAATGTTAACATCATGATTCCCAGAACGGACCGAGATTGAGCGTGCTTCGCCCTGTATGCATATAGGTTGTCAAATATACTCTTAATTTAATTTGTTGATATTTATTTTTTCAAACCATACATGTTCAAAACTTTGTTCTGTTTAAATTGTACTTTTCTCAAATTTAATTGATGTTTATCTATGGTAAACAAAATCACATCAATCCGATTGGTCCAATACCCCCACGCCCCCTTTTAATGATGTCATCGATTAAAATGATTCGATCTTCTTCTCTTTGACTAATAAACCGTTACGTGTGACTTATTTATGATTGCGTACAAATGTATCAAAGTCGTCCTAAGTCGGCACCGGTTGCCCACTGGTCTCGTTGGTTTATGTGTAGTCCTTTGTGTTTGATGTTTCTGTGTTGTGCGTTGACGTTCCTTGTCCCTTATGCGTCTCTTTCTGTGATTGTCTGCTTTGTGTTTTTGTATTGAGTGTTTTGGGGTTTTGCTGTGGCCTTGCAACCTGGTGTTGTTGGAGATCCCCTCCTTTGTTTTACAAGTAACTCGGGTCTTTCGTTTAAAACTGCATATGACCAGTTCAAATATCGAGACCTTATTTCTTACATGTTAAAGCCAAAAGACATTAAAAGGTGTCTATACCGAGTTGATCGCAAACTAAAAACAATTTGGACGAATGTGATGAGTCTTGAATTGTCCAATTTAGACTTGACTTCAAGACCATGGGCGGAAAAGCAAAACGATTGAAAATAAAAACACCGGAATCGCGCCCGGCGTTAATAAATGTTTGAGGTGGAAAACCAAAAACTACCAACATCCGCTCAAAATTACGTTTTTTGTCGATAACTAATGATATGCTAATGGTGTACTGATATAAGGCAACGTTCAACAAGCGTTTGATGCGTCGACACTCATTTTAATTCTACAATAAATTGCATTAATTTTTTCTATTCATTTCCATTCCCAGCACTTAATTGCAATTCATTTGATACCAATCACGACTACAATTCTCAAATTCAAAGCTTAGAAATAAATTCTCAAATAATTAGATATTTTTGGTCATCAAAGATCATTTTGATAATAATTTTTTTGTCCTTTGAATTTAATTGTACTTGGACTTATACGAGGCAGCGAACCCTGTCCTTTATCGACAAGCGGACTCCCATATACTAGTAGGTGCAGTTATTATATATATAGTCGGTGAACTCCTAGAATGGCGGCTTCGCCTAGCACATAAAGCAGGCCGCTCACACTGCCACGGTGACAACTCTAAAAAAGAGTTGTTCCTATGACGTCCATATGAACACACATCGGAAGTGAAGAATTTGTTGTTTTTTGAACAGCATTTGATGAACAACATTGACAGTATTTTTATGGACGTAAAACAAACAACTCTTTTTCTATACGTTCAGTACAGTCACTGATTTAGATTTAACATCATAGTAAGCTTTCGTTTCAATAAACTTTATCCGGCTATCAAAAGTATTCAACCGAAAAGAAGATTTATCAAAACTGAGTTTATAAACAGGATTTGATCTTTTAGATATCTCGAGTATTTTCCGAGATCGCCAACTTCAAAGCAAGATATCCCAGTAATTTGAAACTTTAGAACCCCTACTGTCTGTTATAAACCAGTACGACATTTTATTTTCAATTACAATAAAGTCCCATCTAAAGTCAATGTAAATTTCATGACCTACTTTATGCGAATGCGCTAGCTCTGCATATCTCTACGAACCAGCTGGTCATATACATGTAATTGCTGGAGAGCTGTCAATCATTGAAGACTCGATGCTTCATAGACTTCTAAAGAAAGGGCCTTAGTAAAGAAGTCCTTTCAAGATAGATTTAATTAAATGTCGGGAAGTGCTAAATGAGGCGTTGGAAGCTTATGTACGAAAATGGTGTAAGTTACGAGGAGTCGAACCATACTCTCTCAATGACTAAAAAACTTATTTTAGACATCCAAGCCATTTTGCAACGTCTTTCTGTATATTTAGGACATGACTTTTACAGATTTTGGCTACATTCCATTTTTTACATTGAGGATCACTGACGAGGGCTAAATACCCGAAACGTGCATGTCTGGTCCATGCTGTAAATCTGTCTGCTCTAAAATTCTAAAATGATGCCAATGAATTTGAAGACGTTAAACATTTGTACCACTTGGTGAGTGTCACTGCTGGTGGACCAGGAGTCCCCGAGGGCACATGTAGCCAAGTTCGATCAATTTTGATTGGTCGTTTCTTCACACGCATTTGAAAAATTCTCTTTACAATTTTTTTTTCAAATTTCTAAAACCTGGGTCCTGTAGCATCATATCCCAGCCATCTTGCAACGTCTTTCGGTATATTTAGGACATAATTTGTACAGATTTTGGTCATATTACATTTTTTAGATTGAGGATCACTGACGAGGGTTAAATACCCGAAACGTCCATGGCTGGTCCATGCTGTAAATTTATCTGCTCTAAAATGCTAATGAATTTGAAGACGTTAAACAATTGTAGATATTAGAATTGACATTTAAAAAAATGCCTCATCTTTATTCGGAAGCACCCTCAAGATCGGCTAAATTTCAGAAATCTGAACTTCAAAATTTGCAGTTAGTATGTCTGTGCTCCTGCAGACAAGGCGGCTATCAACACTATAATCATTTGAAAGCGCTATTACATATCAGTATTACTATCGGAACTTTCTACCAACAACACTTATATAAAAAGTAATGAAACTATTCCTTACATTTTACGAAAGAACCAAGATGAAATTTTTACATTTCAACTCTCTATTTCGAAATTAAACGTACCGACTATTTACTGTCTGCCCAAAATTCACAAATTTCCTTACGAATTTCGATTTATTGCTACATGAAGCAATTGTACATTTTTGTACTACTATAGTTTTATCTGGGAATTTGACATCAGCGTTAACAGCAATTAAAGATCATGTATCAAAATATTGTGAAACTGCATTCAGTAATAGCGACATGAATCATTTTTGGTCAATAAAGAGTTCTGGTGACGTGATCGACAAACTCAAATCCTTTAATTTTAAAGCCGAGAATCTATCTCATCCTATGACGTCTCTAACATGTTCACCACCCTCCCTCACGAGAAGATGAAAGATCTCTTATCAAAACTTATTAAATGGTGTTTTGATCGAGACGGTAAAAGATTTATATGTACTTCTGACACAAAAGGATTCTTTTCTTCAGTAGAATACAAAATCTGTTGACATTTCTGAATCGTGCGTCCTGTAGCATCATATAATACCCATCCTACAATGTCTTTCGGTACATTTTTTGAACATATTTACTTTTACACTCTTTGCTTATATGACATTGTTTAGAATGAGGATGACTGACGAGGGTTAAGTACCCGAAACGTGGATATTTCTGTTTTAAATGATGCTATTGAATTTGAAGCTGTTAAACATGGTACTGGACCAATCTACAGATTTGTACCAGTGTATTTTCCAACGTTGAACACGACAGGACTCCATGACGGACCTTATTTAAATCTCGTGATAGAAGACAGGGTCCTGATTATTTGTCCTATCTGAGAGTTGGTCAGACTTCTAGTGTGACTGATCTTGAGCTCGCTTCTGTCAGCAGAGCACAGAATGTTATACGCATGTCATAAAATTTCTTAGATCCATTTTCATAGAATTTGTGTTAGAAGAGGCCGTTGCATTTAACTGTCGTGTTTGTGATGTCACCTTACAGTGAGAAGTTTTATGTTTATACAACTATCTTGCCTCTATGGAGACCTCTGTGTATCCGGATAAATGGGAGGGATGTGCGCAGGTAATCCGGATAACCCCACCATTTGCCAATAGCAGTTGGCCGTCCAAAATCTGAGCCGAGTGCACGTTGGTCTCTTGCCTTTCATGTGTTGTTATCAATGATTGATGTTTCCGTACGTCTGTTTCGATTGTCTTGTATGATGTTTTAGTGAATATTGTCGTGTCTTTTTTGTGGTTCGTAGTTTTGTCTGATGTTATTTACGTATCACTTTCTTGTGGGTTTGTTTCGCTGGGTGAGTGCAGGGTGGTCATGCTGGAGATCATCCCCTTTCTCTGATCGAATTGTCGTCAACGTTTTTTACATCGATGTAACACATTGCAATGTGAAGGAAAAGATACGTGTGCACTATCCATTCAAAGGGTATGGGTCGACTACTTTAATACGGGTTTTTGCTCATTTACATTTTGTAATAAGTATGTTGAAAAGAAATGTAAATTTTATCATTCATTATGTAAACTCATAAATACACAAATACTTTCAAGCTATTTATATCATGATTGAAAAAGACGATAACACTTTAAAAATATCAGACCGCTGAGAGAATTTGATGTCTTGCTTCAGGAAAATTGTAATCCGTTAAGTGCTGAATAAGACTATCATTTCCTTTGCATCGATCAGTGCATAAGCGCTTGTTGTAAATTGAAGCAGTATAAGTAATGAGCACCATGTGTACACGTATAAGCAATTCTCGGTATAAGGAATGCAACTTCTGCATTGCCATCAGAATCAAATAAACATAAAAGAAGTACACATCAGTTTTACAGTCTCAGAGTCTTGAAAGCAAGGCCAAATCATTTAAATTTCCATAACAGTTGCAAAGTGAGATTTTTTGTTCAAACATATGATTCTTGAAGAAAGCTTTTTTTTATTGTTCCTCTTAAATATTACTTTTTATTCTCTGAATGTCATTGTTATGTAAATTAATCGAGGCATTATTGCATAATGCTAATGTACTGTTATGCAAATGCTCAGCAGGCTTTAATGGGTCTGCTTCAGTTCCTTTCAAACAACGATTACCTTTCAAGAGTGAATAAAGTGCAACATAAGGACGAAACATAGCCCTAAATTTCAATTATCGCAGTCGTGTCTAAAATAAAGTTAGAGGGAAAATATGAACACCTCCATAAATGAAGTTAATTAGGGAGAAAAATTGAATGATATAGTGAATAAGATACTGGAGTCACCATTAAGGACTCACAAGTCATTGTTGGAAGATGCTTCCTCACAATAATTGATTTAAGTTGTGAATCTACATTAACAGTAACTGTTCCAATGGACATTCCAATGATTTTGCCTTGCCTCCTCGACTTTGAGACTGAATAACTGATAGGTACTTCTTTGGTGTTTATAACGATTAAGATTCTCTGTAAAAACTAAACATGTTCGGCAAAAGCAGGTGTCTGGTTTTCATACGATTTGAGTATGACTATGTTCACGACAGAAATATCTAGGCACATGTGCACGACACAAGACTCGCATGTTTCGATCGGATATTATAAATATGTAAAACAAATTTTACCTCGCAATTCAAGAGAAACGTATTCCAAAATTATTGTAAATATTGCTTAAACAGGATAAGGAAACTATACGCTTTGTAGAATTTTATATTGTTTCCAGTTGAATCGGTGTCTAGAAGTCATGTGGCTTCGATTGTTAACATACACACGTTTACACACGTTTACTGATTTCCCTTTGATATGGATTTCTGCTGTCTTTGACCAATGGATAAGATTAGGTATAATTGCCACATATAGCCGATGTAAAGCTTTATTTCCTGACAAAAAATAAGACATGCTTAAGTTTTTATAATATTGGCCAACCCTGTTCAAGTCCGTTTAACAATTTCCATTCGATAAGATTTTATTTCAGTAGGTACATCTTTTATAAAAAGGGAAACCAATTGTAGCTATAAATTAATCTATATTGCAGTAACCATTACAACGAAATGACAATTACACATGCATTATAAAAATGGACGAAATTTTTTTTTCAATTCATCTTAAACTGTCTTTACTTTCACTCACTTTTACATTTTGTGATTTCTTTTTATGGGTAAATACCCTTTGCCCTCATTACATATTTTAATATATTTGAAAATTATTATGCAGTAGTCTAGAAAATTTTATGGAGCAAATATTTCAATTTTCCCCTGTACAAGTAGTGTCCACAATTTCGAATGAAAAAAAAACCAATTAAGTGTACTTTATACAGCCATGTCCTAATAAACTTTAAACACCTTCAGATAATAAATTCAAGTAATAAGGAATTTGAGACTCGTATTAGTAACCTTCAAATACCAATTCATACTAGGACACTAAGGGTACTATTCAAGGAGAATTCAACACAATACTCGACTAATTAATAAAACCCAATGGCCTACATTTTTAAAAACAATGATTAAACTGTGATAAAGCAGCAGCCACTACATTCTCAGGGGACAAGACTTTGTAAGAATGTACTTTAGTAATGAAATAATTCTCCTCAAATAATTGTTTTACTATAAATTGCAGTTTCAAATGCAGATTTTCAGTTGAAAGAGCACGTTCAGTCCCAAATCACTTCCAAAAAAAATTATGTCCATGTTGGAATTCAGTTAATCTGCCTTAATTTTGATATAGTCAAATCTGTCTTAAAGTGATCCTCTCTTTTTAACAACTTACTGCTTTATGTGACCTCCTTTATTCCTCCCGATCAATTTTACTATCATATAAACCTGTATATAACGACAACCTGTCTAACTCGACAACGACCGTACCAAATTCCGAACCTGTATATTACGACCTTTAGTGTTGCAAAGGACCCAAACTACATAATATTTTACATAAAATATCTTTATCAGTGTCTTTCATAATTAAATCTTCTGTGATAGATGATAGATAAAATCTAATGTGATTTTATATGTGCAATACGATTAAATAATGTATACACGAATTGATATATGCAGTGGTTCATTGAATAGTATTACTCTTATACTACGAACATTGTGTTGGTCAAAGTCATATCAGCTTGAACCTGTCTTCAGTGACCACCTGTCTTACTTGACCTATTTTCTGTCAGCCCTTGCAAAGTCACATAAGACAAGGTTTGACTGTACTTTGATTGAAAGTCTTTGGAAAATAAAGATATCGCTTAAATGATATTTTCCCACAAGATTTACATCTTTTTGTAAAGACAAACTTAGTCATATATTGAGATTGACATGCGCATCTTGTTCACAAGAATTACTGATTTGAAGAAAATGTAAGCTTACATGTACGACCTTTTTTTGCTGACTTTTTTCAAAGACCTACAATATATTTTCTATTTTATAAGTGAATCAATGAATTGAAGATACCACTTCAACTTCATGAAAAATGGAGAGGAGATTTGTAAATCACAATTTCGACCATAAAATAAAGGACTGGGTGACATTAGATAACTTTTATCATACAGTCTGGTAAACTTTATTCAAATTAAAAAATCTAAGAAGATGGCGAATTTCGATGAATGCATTACCTGTTATAGCAGTGACAATATTACTTATTACATTTTTTTCCTTTTGTATGAATTGCTGTGCACCATATGCGCATCTTAACAAATAATGTATCATTTGTGATGCTTGAGGCCGAAACAGAGGAAATCGAAACAGTGAATAAATGAGAAGTTAAATCTATACAGGAAAAGTGGGAGGGTTGTGCGCATGTAATCCTGATAACCACAACATTTGCTCCATGTACTAACGTAGCAGATAGCCGTCCTAAGTTGGCACCGACTGCCCTTTGGTCTCGTTGGTTTATGTGTGGACTTTTGTATTTGGTGTGTTGATGTCGTGTTTGCTGTTTCTTATCGTCAGGATCTTCCTTAACTCATTTGTACTATTTGTGTCTCTTGCTATGTATGTCTTCTCGTTTACTTGGGAGTGTTTTGCTGTTGGTGCAGTAACCGGGTTTTGTTTGGGAAACCCTCTTTTCTCCTATGACATAAAATTATGTGAATGAATAAGATGTGAAAGACATGTAGTCTGCATAATTGATTAGAAAAATACACATTTATTTTAAAAACACAGAAAATCCTCATATCACCAGTTCAATTACATATTTACAGGCAATATAACACACGAATTGTTCGGGAAGCGCGAAACATATATTTCACATTGAGAATATTTTCAGCATCATTGACATATATCAGTTCAGCTAACCAAATTACTTTCAACTTACTTACTTTTACTGTAAAATGTAGAATAGATATCTCTCTCTAACTCCCTTTCTCTCCTTTTCCCTCTACTCCTTTCCTCTTTCTATAAAAATATAAAGAAATGTACTAATATGTCATAATATTTAATCTCAATGAGAATTTATTGAATGTACGATGATGAGTTATTGTACCAAAAAAAAAATCCCCCAAAAAGTCCTACTATGACATGGGAATGGAAGTCACTGTCCTTTTAACTTTGATGTTGTTTGAAGATGGAGACCCTCATCGTCTCATTGGAGTTTTTTCTTGCATAAATTTAATGAATTTGAAAAATGCCTTTGAAGTCCGCCCACCGATATTTGTAGAGACGAGAACTTCTAGGCAGCTATTGCGAGAGCTTAGAGAATTTCAAGATTAATGTTTGATGAAAAGTTAGGCACAAGTACGTACATGTTATATAAATTAAGTTGATGATATCGGTATAAAAGAGTTATAAGTATATGCATGCAAGGAGAATGGATTGCTGCAGTTGGAAAGAAAA
Source organism: Pinctada imbricata (assembly GCA_033119305.1). Taxonomy (NCBI): domain Eukaryota; kingdom Metazoa; phylum Mollusca; class Bivalvia; order Pterioida; family Pteriidae; genus Pinctada; species Pinctada imbricata. The sequence goes on along the minus strand of VSWD01000004.1, from coordinate 33,213,393 downwards.
TTGTTGTTTACTGAGATGAAAGTCAACATGTCTTGATAATGAATATTCAATTTTTTCTTTCAAATGAAATCAATGTCTTTACATCTCGAACGTGAAAGCTTGTATAAAAGAAAGCATACTGGAATCCTTTGGGTTTGAAAAAGGGTATGCTTTGGAAATGTTATTTATATACATATATAAGCCAAAACAGTTTATTTCTGATCGTTTCTCTATACATCTCCTAGTGGTGCAACAATATATCGATATATTGCAATATTCAATAAATTCTTACTGTATTGCGATACGAAATGCGAATAGCAATATATCTCGCCCTTATAAATTATATGAATAAATAATTAATCACTTGGATTTTTAATCAGTTTCATTGAAAACAGGCGACGCATGGTCCACATCGTTTACAATTGAAATGATTTACATAACAAAAGCAATCGAAATGATTCAATGACTTATGTGTGATTTTGTAAGGATTTGAAATTCTATTAGAAAATATAACAGTATGGACAAATAAACCGCGAGGAACTTGATGATAAAAAATGAAAAGAAACAATATATCGCAATATAGCCAAAAGTATCGCAATATATCGTAATTCACGTTTGGTGTATCGTTTAAACCCTAATATATCCCATCTGAACGTATTTTTTCACGTTGGGAAATATCACTAGATTCCTTTTAGCAGAAGTTTCTTTTTGCCAAAATTTAGATTATTATTGATTTAATAATCAAATTGACATAATATGCTGTATCATAATAATTCAAATCTGCACGAGTAAAGGCAATCTAAAATGGAAACAAATATGAGATCTTATGTCATGATCCCATCTAGCACACGTATGTGCATATCCTATCATATAATAATTTTATGTCATACTTATCGTATAACAATTTTAGTATTAACAACAATATTTTCGAGCTTCTTGAATGCTACACATGTATTTAATTTAACGAAATTCTGTTTACAGGTTTGTGCCACCCTTGGTACCACAGCGTGTTGTTCCTTTGACAATATAGCTGAAATAGGCGAGGTGTGCGCCAGGGAGAACGTTTGGCTTCATGTCGATGCCGCATACGCTGGAAATGCTCTAATTTGTCCGGAGTTCAGTTATATTATAGATGGAATAGAGGTAAGATCTAAGCATGACTGTATTACAATGCAGGTTATCGCCAACAAAAACTCAACTGCAGTATGGAACAGTATCCCCTCATTGTCACTTATCTTTTTGTGTAGGTTAATTAGGTTTAGTACAAGCTAGATTAAGTATCTAGTTCAAGCCTTTGGATCCAAGAGAAGAACATACATGCACAGCTAGGGTAATTTCACTTAATATTCAAAAGTTAAAAACGCAGATACAGCTATAAACCAAGACATATTGACAAATAGAAGGAATAAAGCATGCCCTTAGCCTCAACATAGTGTATCAAATGAAACTAGAAAGTTCAGTACCCGTAGAAGTTTAAAAGAATTTATTATTAACCAATAAGCTTCTGGGCTAATGATTCAATTTTTCAATACAAATCCATTCTTTTCATAAACAATTGAATCAAATTATGATTGTTTTTATTACCCATATCAGCAAATTGAATACCCTAAGATAAGGAATCTTAAATATTTAGATACTTTTCATCTAAGAAGCCTTTACGATAATGTCATCCCCTTTTGTCTTTGCAGAATGTCACTTCCTTCAACTGTAACCCAAACAAATGGCTCTTAGTGAACTTTGATTGTTCATTACTATGGTAAGTGAATGAAAGCTCATTAACTCTCGAAGTGACTGAACTCAGAATACTTCCTTGTCTCAACATTTTTGTGTTTGTTAAAAGCTACAGGGACTCATGTCAGATTGTCTCTTGTGTTCTTTTGTATCAAGGACTTACATGTTACAGTTATTTAATTTTTATTGCTAAAATATACCTTAACCTTATCCAAAAGAAGTGTTCTTTCTTATTAAAGTTGCTGAAATAAGATTATGTCATAGTCTTTTTTTTCTATATTAACTCCCCCCCCCCCCAAATCAACTAGTTACCGTAATATTCTATTAAAATAAATCTTGCGTATCATAGCACATATGCAAAGTGCATTTCACTGCCATCCATTTTCTATACACCGTTTCTGTTCGTGTTGCATTTAGAAAATGAACAGTTCCAAATCCTTTGCTGTATAATGAAGATTAACCGTATAGAATTCATTTGTAACAAATTTGACCCAAATATTGACATTCTTTATTTTTTTATTTCTTGCATGTATATGAAAATGACAATTTTTGAAAGGAGTTGTGCGGATGAAAAATTGTTCTATATTCACTTTCGTTATCACAATTCATAATTTTGAATAATGTGAAAACATTTATTTTGAATATCTTTAGTTCAGAATGGAAAGAAATTGGATAAATAAAGAAGATAGAATAATGTCCTTGTTTGTATAGCACCTTATGGTTGGCACTGTATCTTTAAGCGGTCTATGAATTCTGATGCTTTGTACCTGTATATTTGTATGTCATTATCAAAGACCTATCTAAATAACATCTTTTACAAAGATTGAATGTTTTCAAATACCGCTCAAATTCTGTACTGAGTCATTAAGTAATTTTATTGGTTAGTTATTGCTTCGTTTCATTTGATTTGCAATTAGTATGACAAATTGCCATGGAAACGAAACAAACATTATCGTCTCTGAGTTCACCTGATTGATGAAATTTAATATTTTTCCTAAGGGATAGTTATTTTCACGGGAGTATTATACACGTACGGAAAATTCGGTAATGTTATCAAAACGATCGAGGTAAAAAGATCCTCTTTAATTTTATGGCAACAGCATAAAACTTTACTTTGTCCTAAAAAACCTCTGTCCTTTCATGTGCATATTATACAGGTTTTTGTGTTGTTTTGTTAGTTGCAATCCATTTCAGTGATTTCTGCTTATTGTAGTCGATAAAGAATTAGAAATTGAATATGTATGCACGAAGAGATGAGACCATCTTCCTTTTATTTGTGGCCTAAATTGCAGACATACAAATAAAGTAGAAGGAGCTTTACCGGTTAAGTTGCAAATCATTAAAGATGAGGGGTAGTTGTAAGAAGTCTGCTTCGTTTTTAATTCTCCAACTTTTTCTGTGCCCGTCCTTGAAGTGAAATTGAAAGTTTAAACATTTTGGTCTGGCTTGGTCTAATATATACCCGAGGGTCGGGATGGATCCTTTTCCTGTGAATAATTCGTATGTTTTCTTCTATGTTTATTCTTCACTTGTACCGATTCTGCATGTTCTTTGATATGATATTTTTATACTTCTTTGCTCATTGTACATGTATATTTATGTTTTTGGGGTTTTTAAAATGCAATTTGATAATCATGGCATTAATGCAACATAGAAACTTGTCCGCATGTTCCGGTTTTTTTGTAGGTTTAACATTCTGGTATTTGGCTTATAAAATGTTGAACGTCCTCAAATTCATAGCATAATTTAAGAACAGATAAATATGGAGAATGGACCAAACTTAATCCTCGTAAATGATCCTTAATCCAGACAATGAAATATGACAAAAGAATGTGAAAGTTATGTCAAAAAAATATCGAAAGACAGACAGTAGCAGGATGAATGGGATGTGATGCTGCGAGAGATTCTGAACAGTCCTTTTCGAATGCGGTTGAAGAAACGATCAATCAAAGGTGATCGTACTTGGCTACATAAGGCCTCAGGGACTCCTGGTCCTATAGCAGTGACACACACAAATTGGTACATATGTCACACGTCTAAAATGCATTTTATTAGAAAATGGATGATCGAAATATCGAATCCTCTGCCGGTGAGCAGACTTATGGACAGACAATTTTTAATTAGGAGCACCAGACATACATGCTTCGGATAAAAATAGTTTTACTCTTATGATTCGCAGTTTTAAGAAAGAAAAATAGATTCGCGCGCCGCTTAATCATTTAATATCAGAATTGCAAATCTTTTTTTTTTTTTTGTTAAGAATGCGCGGATGAAAAGTTCCTGTATGATCAATTCAGAGCGTAATTAAATGCAAAACATGGCCAAAAAAGCATTGAATAGATAGTGCAGATTTCCTTTGGTAGAAGGAATGAATACATTTATATATGTACATTGTACATGTAGGAAGCGCCTTTTGACTATAATTTCGACTACAGTATTTCTGTAGTGTTTCTATCTACCACCAGAGCTGAAATATATTTTCTGATATACATCATGAAATAATAGTCCAAGATCTTGACTTGTTTTCTGTATCACATGTCACTTTGTTACATAACCATAGTAGTCTTCATAGGCTCGCCTTGCACATAGCATTTAATTTCTATAGTCTCGGTGTAATTAACATTATTCTTTGTTTCCCGCAACTTAGTGTTTTTAAAAAGCGACTTCAATTTCCTGCTTTCCAACGCTGGGACAAAACAGTAGCTTTTCCATGGTATAAAATAAACACATCGTTTACAATATGTTTGAAAGTTGAACTTCATGTATTTGGTGAAACTATTTCATTCTAAATTATCATCAGTGTAGGCAATTAATACCCTTGCATCCTTTCCCTAATGATTTTTCATTTAGTCTCTCCTTATACCCAACACATAATTCAGACCGAGTCACTCTTTAAAAAATAGGAAAATTAAAACTTGAAATTAAACTAGGCGGAGCTTTGATGATCATTTTCCCCTTTTCCATCATTTTGGCCGTCATAAGTCGCCATCGATCGCCCATTGGTTTCGTTGTTTTATGTGTAGTTATTTGTGTTAAATATTTCTATGTGATTTGGCGTTCCTTATACCATTTGCGTCTCTTTCTGTGTGTGTCTGCTTTGTGTTTTTGCAGTGGGTGTGTTATTTTTTTTTGGGGGGGGGGGGGGGGAGGTGCTGTTGGTACTGCACCTGGGTGTTGTTTGAGATCCCCTTTTCTTGGTTTAAATGAGATAAAGAAGATCCTGACGACAATCTCAACAACAGTCACAATAGCGCACCAAGTTGAGTATCGACGGACTCCTATCAAGCTACAGATGGGACCAGGTGCCCGGGAGGAGTCAGCATCCCCTGTTTGGCTAGCCGCACCTGTCGTCGTTAAAGTATCACTTTTAAAGATTTGTTACCCGAAACATGCATATCTTGTGCACAACATTTATAATCATTTGTCTAGAAGGCTGCTCTCTGGCAGCAGAGCGAGACCCTTTGTTTTTCTTGGGTTACCCATTTTGTTTGGGATCCGATACAATTAACTTATTTTTGTTTTCTCATTAAAGGATTCGAAGAAAAGAAATGTTGACGTCATCAATGACAGTTGATCCATTATACCTCCAACACAAACATGATGGTAAGCGCTGTCAGGACTAAAACTGATAAAACAAGGGTGGATCCACAGGGTGTTGTGGGATGAGGGTCAAGAATCCCAAAGAAATTTGCAATAAGGCTGATTTCTACCAGCTATCTTTCTCACAATCAAAGTATGAAGCCCCCCAACCATGGCAGTATGAATCTTTTGAAAAAAAATTATATCGTTACAGAATCTCATTTTGCAATCGAGTCAACACCAAACACACATGAAGTAAATAATTATCCATTTTGATGGGTGTTTTATTATAAAGATTTATTAAGCAAAACGACCAAGACTTTTTAATTCTTTTTTGGGGTGTCATGATTGACATTCACTAAATCATCTATTGAACATCCGACATTCCCCAATACAGACAGTTGTGATAAATTTGCACGTAGATAAACGCTGCAGTAAAAAGTGCGCAAAACATAAACGACACTGCAGCGACAATTTGACGCTTTGCTAAATTGTTTCTTCAATATACTGAAAAAATAATGATACAACAAGGGGCAAAATTCCTGTCTTATTGATGATTTTAAAGAAAAAAATGTAGTGCATTTTTTTGACTTAATGTAAAGTGTTCCAACTCTGTAACTTAAAGTCCCTTTCTACAAGAATACTGTAAACGGGGAAATGATTGCGGTGGTTTGATTTTTGCCGATATGGCCAACCGCTATCTTCGCTGTTTTCTAATTATCCGCGGACATTAGACCATGCAATGATCTTCTATAATAGACAAAAGCACAGAGGATGAGAGGAAGATGACACGTATAGTGTGCGTATGAAGCAATCTTTAAGTTATTAGTTACCATGATCTTCTTTGATTGATTAATTGATATTTAATCGTCTCTGTGTAATTATCACAAGTTACACCGTGTTTGTCATCAATTGTCACGAGAAACAACAACACCAATACAAATGACAAGCAAATAACATGTGCGTGTGATATGACGTGCAATACACAGCACAACAAAAAAATTAGATGAAAAATAAGAAAAAGTTTTCGATGCCGCGAAACTAAAACCACCTTAATGGGCTACATTCAGAGAACGGTGAACTGTTGACACAGGGAAATGAAACCCGTTGACAGTATGCATGTGAGGTTCATTATATTTTAAGGGCTTTGTCTTGAAAGTTGTGTTATAGTAGAAGAATTTGAATACTTTGCTTTTGAGTCATTTGAAAATTGCTTTCGAAAAAAACATCGTCCATATGATATACGAGTGGATATCAAGATATATTTAAAGGATTTTTCTTACGTATCATTTCAGATAAAACTGTCGATCTACGAGTAAGTAACACCAGCTTAGCTTAAACTTGGCCATTCAATGGTAATAGACAAAATATTAAATATTACTGTTGCTTCAATTTCTAAGAAGTGAAAATAGGTCGAAGTTGTTGATAAAAAAACAAAAAGTAAATTAGCATATCCTAGTTATTCTATTAAAATTATATGTAAGACTTATTTGTATATTTAAATTAGATTGTACCTCTAGTCCAAAATAGGGAAAATTATGCATGGATTTTTTCCTTTATTCTATTATTGAACTTTGGGTAAATCTTATATAAGTTTCAAATATATTTTTGGTTAGAAATTGTTTCTTCAATTTAAGAAAATGTGAATGTTTGGATTTTCCAATGGGGTGTGATGTAAAATTTTGCGTTATTCGAATTACAGACGATAACGATATCCCTACAATCTGGGGTCTATTTGAACAATTTTTATAAAAGAAAGGAGGGGATAAAAGGTTCAAAGATAATAAACAAGAATATTCCAAAAAGTGATCATAGGGAGAAAATAAGCTATCACGACCAGAGGTACCAGCTACCTCAAAGATAAAATGTGAAAGGGTTTTTTTTTTTTTTTTTTTTGTTTTTTTTTGTTTTTTTGTTTTTTTTTTTGTTTTTTTGTTTTTTTTTTTTTTGCTTTTTGGATATACGTGTTATAAATCTAAAAGCACGAGGATGCAAAGCATAAGCAAGAATGAAGGAATAACCTTACGGCTGTACATGTTTATTGATGATATTTTTCAGCACTGGGGTATACCACTGAGTCGAAGATTTAGGTCGTTGAAGCTATGGTTTGTAATAAGAACGTATGGGATAGATGGACTGCAAAAGTATATCAGACAGGTAATTAGATCAAATCAATGTACTTTATTATAATATTTAATTTTTAGGTTCATCATAGATTTGCACGTCATGTTATCCAGATGACTTATACTTAATTAAGACGGGTAAACACGAATGACGCAAAATGAAACGAACCGCGTTAAAAATAACAAATCAAGGTGAAATTATCAAGAATTAATCACGAACATTAATTCAACCAAACCATATTGCTAAGATATATGTCTACAAAGTACAGAACATATACGAGGGTCAAGACAGTAAACACTTTTCAGATGTACTTTCTCTATAGTCAAAGAATGCACGTGCACTCTCCGACCATGACTTTTTGCCCTTTAGACAATTTTATTGCATTCAATTAATAGGACATTTTGTAGGACTAACAAATTGAAAAATTCAGTCCAATGAGACATGTTGAGTTATTTTTTAAACCATCTGTAATAGTTCTTTTTATAGTAAGCGGCCCCTCTCCGAATTACTACCGCCCTCCTAGTGAAAAATAAAGAAAGTACACTTTATTCATGTGTGTACATTGTCTTTTAAAATATGCTTACTATCAAAGTATTTAAGTTTCTTAAATAAGGTAGAAATAATTTGTCCACGTGCGGAATCAGACTAAATTTTTTGACATTATTTTCCATATTCAATTCATGGCAGGAAATGATACCTTTTAATGTTCGTTAGGGATGCTTTTAATCTTAAAACTGAAGCTCATTCTCCAATATTTGATTGAATAATCCCTAATTCATTTCAAATTAATATTCCCTCCTATCCAAAAAATGAGTAAATAAGACTATAAGAATCATTCAAAAAGATTGACCCCCATTGATTCCCAAGGAAAACGGAATGTTCTTCATTTGAAATTCGTCACGATTATAAAATAATTACGAAAAATTATTCGTCAGAGAAAATTGTGAAAAAAAACCTAAACGATTTTCATGATGTAACAAGTAGATGAATACGCATGATTTGAATCTTTAAACTTTTCTTTGGTTGATAACCTCAGTATGGATTCTAATTCTATCTGAGTTATACAGGAAACGCGACTGTGCAAGCATTGTACGAAAATATAGGCATGCATAAGCCAATGTAAGCTTTAACTTGATAATCATAAAGATAGATACCCAATTGGCTGTAACATAAAAATTATTAGATTGTTAGAAGAATTGGAGAGGATAGGATAGTATACAATTGGATTGGAAAGGATTGAAAGGAAAGGATAGAATAGAACTGTAAAAAAAGAGGGTTTTGCAGGCGACGTAACAAAACACCTATTTGGACACCATTTATATAATTCTATATAGAGAGATATCCTTGACGTTTTGTTGACTGTTTTATTAAAATGGTGTTGTTATTTCGATGAAAACACACATATACTGAACAAAAAAAGTTATGTCCTTCTTTTTGTATTGGTTTTACATGACTCGTGAAAACAAATTCTATTCAGAGGCGATATCATCGAAAAATGTTTTTTGAATTAAATGTTAAACGGCATATCCCTTAATTGTCCGATTCTGACAACGATCTTAATAAATTGATGTAAATGTGACGTCATAATCAAAGTTTAAACCAAAGGGGTTTCGCGTGTTTGATCCTCTCTGGTAAGGGCGATTCTGAATCCAAAAGAATTTTACTTAACAAATCAGTTTCTGCACACCCTTAGATACATTTTCAATGTTCTTTTGGTATTTGATATAGCGCATGGCCGACTATGGACTTCCGATGTCATTTAAGCTAAATTTTCTTTAATTACAAGCTATTTGAATGATGAATGGATAATCGATATCACAATTTGTTTCCCGTTTTTCAATGGAGAAATCTCCTGTGCTTATTTATACACTTTTTTCTTACGAAAGCAGTCAACTAGAACAAAGAATAGGCCTTTCAACTAAATTTTAAAATCCAAGAATTTTCCTTTGAAAGTGTTTCACGACTTTTGTATCTGTGTCTGAATAGCAATAAGGAACTTTGAAATGAGAAAAACATGCTAATTATCGAAAAATAATTAGTTTCTATTACCGAATTTCAAATGAAATCTTCTTAAGAAGGGAGGCAATCCAAACTGTAATATTTGACAAACATTTGATTCCCGGGACTCATCTTGAGTAACCGAGTTTAACGGGGTCCTTTAAAATATGAAACGCACAAGAAACGAAATGAAAGGTAACCAAACGAAATAAATTTGTTATTATTATATTTTTTTGACAAAGAATAAAAAAAAACGTAATGGTAAACGACGCAGACATCATAGATAAAGCCCTGTAAAATTCAATTTCAGGTTCGTGTGATCATTGAACTTACTTAATCAAAATTTATGAAAAATTTAGAATCAAACGGTATTTAATACAAGTTGTTCACAAAAGCAAACAATAAATTTTTTTTTAAAAAAAGTGAAAATTTCACGATTTTCAGATTTTTAAATTGAGTTGAGGGGAAAAATAATCTGAGGTACTAGATGAATACACTACATTTGAGATATCCCTATTCTTTTTTGCGTGGATGTTTTGCTTAAGACATGTAAAAGAAACGTCCATATCGTCATGATTCTTCACTTTGAAAACAAACTCAAGTATCTATAATACAGCTACATGCAGGGATAACTAGAAGGATAGGAGGGGGAGGGTTTTTCCCATTCCATATTTCACTGAACAATTACTGGTCGACATCGGTTTTCTTATTTTCAAGTTTAAAAGCCTAGCAAAATTTGCTCATAACATCGATTGCGTACGTAGTTCTTTCTTCAAAACATGTTTTTTTTTAATTGATGTAAGAAACTTTTTTTCTTTCTTCTCCGCAAAAAGTTTTTAGAGATGGGGGGGGGGGGGGGGGCAGTGGTCAGCCTATCAAAAACATGATTTTGAAAAAAAAAACTGAAGAAAAAAATTGAACTCACGCATAGAGTCACAGAACATTCTGGTTCAGATAAGTTCGGTTAATGACTCGAAATGAAATTTCGTCGTAAATAGGTACTGGAAAACGAGTTTTTTCCACATTCATGGTTTGTGTCATAAAGTAGGTGCATGTACCGATAATCGCAAATAATCGATTATTGCTTGATAGTTGATTCTGATTGTCGATTATGGCTCTCAATAATCGATTATATACGTGATCGATTTAAAGATCGAATCTTTATTGAAAAGGTTTCAAGTTGAATTGTCTGATGTTATGTAAGATATAGTGACGTGATATAAAGAACGAATCTTTATAAAAAGGTTTCAAGTTGAATTGTCTCAAGTTGTGTTAAGTAACAGGCGTCCAGTCCCTCGCATATTCTTGATTAAACGAATCAAACGAACGACTAAAAGGCTATGTACAGAGTAGTCTTCTATTTCATGGTTGTTCTGAGGTAAAAGGAGTTTATTACCAAAGCTGAACAGCAAAATAAATAAATAAATAAATAAATAAATAAAAATAAATAAATAAATAGATTAAAAAAAGTTAAATAAATAAAGTATAGCCCATCAAGTTCTTTTTTTCAGTTGAGTTTAAAAAGAAGTAAACTTTCCTGTATTTTTTTTTTAGAAAAGGAGAGGTACTGAAACATATTGCCTAAAAAACAAATATATGAGTAAGTAAAACCTGACTCTTTTTTCCAGAAAAAAATGGGGTTTTTTATGTCATTTAAGTGATCAAGTGTATTAATATTAACATATGAAGTGCTGCAGTAATCATTGTCTTTTCAGACTGAGAGTAAATGGAACAAATCTGCGTAACGTATTAATAACCGATAAAATCGCATCGGATAGCCAAATGATTGATTATGAAGGCTCTGCCGATTCATCATCATTTATGATTTTGAAAAAAATATAAAATCTGGAGAAAAAGTCTCTTCCTTTTTTGTAAATTCAAATGGGGAAGAGGAGAGGGTTCGGACTTATCCCTAACCCATCACCCGCTAGATCCGCGCTTACAAGTGACGAGCGGAATTTTGAGTAAACGTTAATACTAAATTCATAAAAATGTATACATAGCGATGTATAAATCTATAAAATATTGAAAAAAATATGTAGGGAAGTAGAGCACAGCCCTAACACTATTAGAAATGGACCAGATCTAAGATTTCAGGATTTTAGAAAGGGGGCTTGGGCGAAGAAAATATTGTTCACCAAAAATCTGACGAGCAAAGAAAAAAGGATCCCAACCGGGGATGGGATGGGTTGGTTACAGTCCAGCTTGAAAGAATTTTCTTCAAAGAAAAACTGGTAAGCAAAAAAAAAAGGGGGGGGGGGGGGGGAGTAATGGAGGGGATTGACATACACGTGTTCTCATACATGTATCTCTCTCTGGAGTCCTTTCAAATGAATTATATTTATGCTTAATTAAGTATTATAGGTGAACGATAGCGAGCGAGCGAGTTTTTACTGCATCTGGAGTGAAATGTCAGAAAATGTCTTTATCTATTCTCTATTTCTTTTTAGGGAGAAAGGGTACATCGAAAAGCTGTATTATATTGAATTGATCATATACATTAAAGTGGTAAAAACTGGAGAGCAAGCGAATGTTTTTTTTAAATCGTTCAAAAAAGATGGTCAAAATTTATCAATAACTTTTTTCATTGCATAATATTCATATTTTTAAAATCAAAATTTGAAATTAACAATCCCCCTTAACCCCCTATAGATATGGCAGCGATCAATTCAATCACAATAGCAAAAACAAAACATAAAAGATAGAAAGTAGAATGCATTGTAAAATCTGAATCGGATGCGCGAAAGTTCCCACTAGCCTTATCCGAATAATTAACTTTAGGTTGAAAGGGGGAAGGTGGGCCCCCTGCCTCTCCCCCCCCCCCCCGGGCGGCCTTCTCCTCCCTCTAAATGCACATAATGCAGATACTGTTTGTTTTAAAGATTGTGGACGAGGGGTAATTGCATCAGTTCCACTTGTCTGAGCAGTACAGCTGAAATCTATATCAATTTCATTTATACGTCTTTTTGTTTTAGGGTTGGGGTAATTGCCGTCTATTTGTTGCGCAATATTGAAATAATATTTCAATGTTATGGATAATCCTGCGCTCTCTCTTTCTTATTTCCGGCTACTATTCAGTGATGCCGTCTTCGTTATGCCTACTTATCGATATGTTTCATATAATTTTGTTTGGGAGTTTTTTTTTTCTAACTCATGACATTTATCTCAATAAAAACAGTCATGCATATCAGAAAATTTTATTTTTCATATTCATTTTAGACTGAGAAGTTCGGGATCTACCATTTTTAGTGAATACCTATATATACCCCCCCCCCCCCCCCCCCCCCCCCGCCTTTTCTCCTTTATTATAAGCAGACTGAGTAACACGTTGAATTTTAACGAAGTCAGTTACATCCATGCCCATTTTAAAACTTGTCAGCTATTAGATGGTCCTTCACAGATACTTTAACATTTATACAAGACGTACTCATCTTTGACTCGCACTTCCCGCGGTACATGTGAGAAGGCGTGCAAGGGAAAAATCAACACAATTAGATCGTAAACGAACGATTTTATGGTAGAATTTGTGATTTTGTTTTTCGTTTCGTTTCGTTAATTTTCACATCGTTTCTTATTTTAAAAGGTCTCGCAATTTACAGATATTATTAAGGAGTTATTTCCCCTCCAATAAATTACCACATGAAAATTTGAAACCGGGTCTAAAAATCGGATGTGCAAATTTGTGCTATCTTTCTCTGTCCTTTTGTTGGCTTTAGTACATGAGACAAATTAAAATATTATATTGAATCCTACCAACTTTGTCCAACAATCCAAAAGAGGTAAATAAATGAGAAAATTCATGATTTGAAGTGATTTTTGCGCTATATTTTTATGAAGAAACGCGAAAGGTTCCGATTCTGACACTTTGTGTACGAGTTGTCGTTACTCTCAGTCGACACCTAGCGTTCGTTGAAAAGCCTACAAAGAAAGAGAGAAAGTTTCCTTACAAGGTGAAAACGCTTTGTTTCGTCACGCTTCATTGCGTTCAATTTTTGAGTGATAAAAAGAAAATCTTGGAGTGTACATTGAGTAAATTTTACTATTTTGAGGGTTAAAACGTTTCATCTGCACAAGTGGTGACCTTTTTTTGTTCAGTATATGAAGTCCTGACTACCATGCTAAGAGAACATGTACAAATATAGCCTACTCTGAAAATATATAAAGAAGCATATATATGAACGCAAAGAAAGTGAAGAATTCGAAAGTAAACATCAAAGAAGTACCTATCAGTTATTCAATCTCAAAGTCGAGAGGGCTAGGCAAAATCATTAGAGTTAGAAAACCTCGGAATAAATAACACCAATGTCAAAGAAATTATTATAAAGATGTGAAGGCGTATTAAGAGAAATATTCTCTCATTGACAAAATCAATGCCAAAAGAAGATTCGAATTGTGTTGGCTTGAAGATTTATAGATTTATCTGCAACATCGAAAAATCCTACGAATACAATAAAGAAATCCGTGGTGTTTCGTTGATGAGTTGATTTTTTTTTTATTTTCCTTTCTATCTATCTTTTCTTCTTTTTTATTGATTAGCATGTGCGTCTTGCAAAACTGTTTGAAACATACGTGAAGAATGATGCAAGATTTGAAGTTATGGGGAAAGTTACAATGGGACTTGTCTGCTTCCGACTGAAGGTAATCAATTTATTCATGAAAATTAATTTTAGCATACCCAAAGAGCAATCAAAAGGGGAAGGTATCAATATTCTTGTCACAGGAGACGTTTTCCTTACCTATATGGTTATTTATGGTTTGAGAAAAGGATTTCTTTCATATCTCAAATATAAGCTAATAAAAGGTTGTTTTTGTACCATCTTCATCAAAACTTTGATAGCATAAATGCACCTAGACGTTTCTTATTTTGGAGTAGGGGGTGCATGTAAGACATTGGTCGTTGCCGTCTGTTCTGTTAATTTTAGGCAAGTGCCCTAGCATGAAATTTTACTCATGAATTGAATGTTTTTCTTTTGTATCAATTATTGAAAATAATAGTAATTGTACCGTCAAAAGATTGGCAGTTGAAGTAACCGTGTAACAATCAAAGGCCTTATCCGCACTCATGACCTTGGTAACTTTACAAGAAATTATATTTACATTTGTAAATGTATCCTCGTATCTGTTGACTTTTTGACATGATATCCATCCTATATCTTTACCTTTTGTTGTTATAATTGACACTATTTGATCATATTCTGTTATAAATAGGGCCCAAATTCACTAACAGCCAAGCTTAACCACATGATAAACGAATCAGGAAAACTTCACATGGTCCCAGCACTTATTAACGAAAATTACGTCATACGTTTTGCTGTCTGTGCACAAAATGCTTGCGAAGAGGACATAGAATTTGCATGGCGCATCATTTCCCAGGAGGCAAGTACTCTGCTTACGGCAAGACTGTCCATAGAGAGCATTATTGAGGCAGAAAAGGACGAACAAATAGACAACAACCAAACCGAGGCTGATGATGACGTCTTTCCGGTCTTTCAGGAGAATTTTATTTTCGACCAGCAAAGGAGCAATTTGCAAAGGGCAAGAATTCGTAGAAGTCTTTTCATGCGAATGGTATCGGATCCGAAATGTTACAATCCTAAAGTCTTGAAGGCATTGTGTTTAGATAAAAGGCGATCACGCAGTTCTTCATCAGACGAATTTAAAGAAGGACCAAGGGAGGAGGAGTGAATATTTGAATTTCTGACTCTTTGAAATATAATTCCCTATTTCATTTGAAAAACTGAAATCCTTTTCCTGATTAAACTGAAAGATTACAATATTTATCATTTGAAGGAATAAACTGTGTGATTTGACATGTTCTTTGCTCCTCTTATTTCATTACATTTGTCTGGTGCAGAAAAAAAAATGGTTTGAAATTTTCTTCATGTAGGTATAGATTTGGAACACTTCCGTATTATTGTATTATGTCTCCCCCCAACGGGGAGGAAACATATTGGTTTTGCCTTCGTCGTCCGTCTGTCCGTCTGTCCGTCTGTCTGTCTGTCCGTCTGTCACACATCGTGTCCGGGCTATATCTCCTGAACCGTTTGCCCGATCACTTTCATATTTTAGTATGTTGTTGCTTATGACCCGAAGGTTTCACATCACCTTGACCCAAGGTCATGTTACCAAGGTCAAGGTCACTTAGTGCATTTTTAATGAAATTATGCATACATTCCTGTCCGGGCTATATCTCTTGAACCGTTTGTCGGATCACTTTCATATTTTAGTATGTTGTTGCTTATGACCCGAAGGTTTCACATCACCTTGACCCAAGGTCATGTGACCAAGGTCAAGGTCACTTAGTGCATTTTTAATGAAATTATGCATACATTCCTGTCCGGGCTATATCTCTTGAACCGTTTGTCGGATCACTTTCATATTTTAGTGTGTTGTTGCTTATGACCCGAAGGTTTCACATCACCTTGACCCAAGGTCATGTGACCAAGGTCAAGGTCACTTAGTGCATTTTTAATGAAATTATGCATACATACCTGTCCGGGCTATATCTCTTGAACCGTTTGCTGGATCACTTTCATATTTTAGTATGTTGTTGCTTTCACATCACCTTGACCCAAGTCACTTAGTGCATTTTTAATGAAATTATGCATACATTCCTGTCCGGGCTATATCTCTTGAACCGTTTGTCGGATCACTTTCATATTTTAGTATGTTGTTGCTTATGACCCGAAGGTTTCACATCACCTTGACCCAAGGTCATGTGACCAAGGCCAAGGTCACTTAGTGCATTTTTAAAGAAATTATGCATACATACCTGTCCGGGCTATATCTCTTGAACCGTTTGCCGGATCACTTTCATATTTTAGTATGTTGTTGCTTATGACCCGAAGGTTTCACATCACCTTGACCCAAGGTCTTGTGACCAAGGGCAAGGTCACTTAGTGCATTTTTAATGAAATTATGCATACATTCCTGTCCGGGCTATATCTCTTGAACCGTTTGTCGGATCACTTTCATATTTTAGTATGTTGTTGCTTATGACCCGAAGGTTTCACATCACCTTGACCCAAGGTCATGTGACCAAGGTCAGGGTTACTTAGTGCATTTTTAATGAAATTATGCATACATACCTGTCCGGGCTATATCTCTTGAACCGTTTGCTGGATCACTTTCATATTTTAGTATGTTGTTGCTTATGACCCGAAGGTTTCACATCACCTTGACCCAAGGTCTTGTGACCAAGGGCAAGGTCACTTAGTGCATTTTTAATGAAATTATGCATACATTCCTGTCCGGGCTATATCTCTTGAACCGTTTGTCGGATCACTTTCATATTTTAGTATGTTGTTGCTTATGAACCGAAGGTTTCACATCACCTTGACCCAAGGTCATGTGACCAAGGTCAGGGTCACTTAGTGCATTTTTAATGAAATTATGCATACATACCTGTCCGGGCTATATCTCTTGAACCGTTTGCTGGATCACTTTCATATTTTAGTATGTTGTTGCTTTCACATCACCTTGACCCAAGTCACTTAGTGCATTTTTAATGAAATTATGCATACATTCCTGTCCGGGCTATATCTCTTGAACCGTTTGTCGGATCACTTTCATATTTTAGTATGTTGTTGCTTATGACCCGAAGGTTTCACATCACCTTGACCCAAGGTCATGTGACCAAGGCCAAGGTCACTTAGTGCATTTTTAATGAAATTATGCATACATACCTGTCCGGGCTATATCTCTTGAACCGTTTGCCGGATCACTTTCATATTTTAGTATGTTGTTGCTTATGACCCGAAGGTTTCACATCACCTTGACCCAAGGTCTTGTGACCAAGGGCAAGGTCACTTAGTGCATTTTTAATGAAATTATGCATACATTCCTGTCCGGGCTATATCTCTTGAACCGTTTGTCGGATCACTTTCATATTTTAGTATGTTGTTGCTTATGACCCGAAGGTTTCACATCACCTTGACCCAAGGTCATGTGACCAAGGTCAGGGTTACTTAGTGCATTTTTAATGAAATTATGCATACATACCTGTCCGGGCTATATCTCTTGAACCGTTTGCCGGATCACTTTCATATTTTAGTATGTTGTTGCTTATGACCCGAAGGTTTCACATCACCTTGACCCAAGGTCATGTGACCAAGGTCAAGGTCACTTAGTGCATCTTTAATGAAATTATGCATACATTCCTGTACGAGTTATACCTCTTGAACCATTTGCTAACGGGGAGGAGACATATTGGTTTTGCCTTCGTCGTCCGTCTGTCCGTCTGTCTGTCTGTCCGTCTGTCACACATCGTGTCCGGGCTATATCTCCCGAACCGTTTGCCCGATCACTTTCATATTTTAGTATGTTGTTGCTTATGACCCGAAGGTTTCACATCACCTTGACCCAAGGTCATGTGACCAAGGTCAAGGTCACTTAGTGCATTTTTAATGAAATTATGCATACATTCCTGTCCGGGCTATATCTCTTGAACCGTTTGTCTGATCACTTTCATATTTTAGTATGTTGTTGCTTATGACCCGAAGGTTTCACATCACCTTGACCCAAGGTCATGTGACCAAGGCCAAGGTCACTTAGTGCATTTTTAATGAAATTATGCATACATACCTGTCCGGGCTATATCTCTTGAACCGTTTGCCGGATCACTTTCATATTTTAGTATGTTGTTGCTTATGACCCGAAGGTTTCACATCACCTTGACCCAAGGTCTTGTGACCAAGGGCAAGGTCACTTAGTGCATTTTTAATGAAATTATGCATACATTCCTGTCCGGGCTATATCTCTTGAACCGTTTGTCGGATCACTTTCATATTTTAGTATGTTGTTGCTTATGACCCGAAGGTTTCACATCACCTTGACCCAAGGTCATGTGACCAAGGTCAAGGTCACTTAGTGCATTTTTAATGAAATTATGCATACATACCTGTCCGGGCTATATCTCTTGAACCGTTTGCCGGATCACTTTCATATTTTAGTATGTTGTTGCTTATGACCCGAAGGTTTCACATCACCTTGACCCAAGGTCATGTGACCAAGGTCAAGGTCACTTAGTGCATCTTTAATGAAATTATGCATACATTCCTGTACGAGTTATACCTCTTGAACCATTTGCTAACGGGGAGGAGACATATTGGTTTTGCCTTCGTCGTCCGTCTGTCCGTCTGTCCGTCTGTCTGTCTGTCCGTCTGTCACACATCGTGTCCGGGCTATATCTCCCGAACCGTTTGCCCGATCACTTTCATATTTTAGTATGTTGTTGCTTATGACCCGAAGGTTTCACATCACCTTGACCCAAGGTCATGTGACCAAGGTCAAGGTCACTTAGTGCATTTTTAATGAAATTATGCATACATTCCTGTCCGGGCTATATCTCTTGAACCGTTTGTCTGATCACTTTCATATTTTAGTATGTTGTTGCTTATGACCCGAAGGTTTCACATCACCTTGACCCAAGGTCATGTGACCAAGGTCAAGGTCACTTAGTGCATTTTTAATGAAATTATGCATACATACCTGTCCGGGCTATATCTCTTGAACCGTTTGCTGGATCACTTTCATATTTTAGTATGTTGTTGCTTATGACCCGAAGGTTTCACATCACCTTGACCCAAGGTCTTGTGACCAAGGGCAAGGTCACTTAGTGCATTTTTAATGAAATTATGCATACATTCCTGTCCGGGCTATATCTCTTGAACCGTTTGTCGGATCACTTTCATATTTTAGTATGTTGTTGCTTATGACCCGAAGGTTTCACATCACCTTGACCCAAGGTCAAGGTCACTTAGTGCATTTTTAATGAAATTATGCATACATTCCTGTCCGGGCTATATCTCTTGAACCGTTTGTCGGATCACTTTCATATTTTAGTGTGTTGTTGCTTATGACCCGAAGGTTTCACATCACCTTGACCCAAGGTCATGTGACCAAGGTCAAGGTCACTTAGTGCATTTTTAATGAAATTATGCATACATACCTGTCCGGGCTATATCTCTTGAACCGTTTGCTGGATCACTTTCATATTTTAGTATGTTGTTGCTTTCACATCACCTTGACCCAAGTCACTTAGTGCATTTTTAATGAAATTATGCATACATTCCTGTCCGGGCTATATCTCTTGAACCGTTTGTCGGATCACTTTCATATTTTAGTATGTTGTTGCTTATGACCCGAAGGTTTCACATCACCTTGACCCAAGGTCATGTGACCAAGGTCAAGGTCACTTAGTGCATTTTTAATGAAATTATGCATACATACCTGTCCGGGCTATATCTCTTGAACCGTTTGCCGGATCACTTTCATATTTTAGTATGTTGTTGCTTATGACCCGAAGGTTTCACATCACCTTGACCCAAGGTCTTGTGACCAAGGGCAAGGTCACTTAGTGCATTTTTAATGAAATTATGCATACATTCCTGTCCGGGCTATATCTCTTGAACCGTTTGTCGGATCCCTTTCATATTTTAGTATGTTGTTGCTTATGACCCGAAGGTTTCACATCACCTTGACCCAAGGTCATGTGACCAAGGTCAGGGTTACTTAGTGCATTTTTAATGAAATTATGCATACATACCTGTCCGGGCTATATCTCTTGAACCGTTTGCCGGATCACTTTCATATTTTAGTATGTTGTTGCTTATGACCCGAGGGTTTCACATCACCTTGACCCAAGGTCATGTGACCAAGGTCAAGGTCACTTAGTGCATCTTTAATGAAATTATGCATACATTCCTGTACGAGTTATACCTCTTGAACCATTTGCTAACGGGGAGGAGACATATTGGTTTTGCCTTCGTCGTCCGTCTGTCCGTCTGTCCGTCTGTCTGTCTGTCCGTCTGTCACACATCGTGTCCGGGCTATATCTCCCGAACCGTTTGCCCGATCACTTTCATATTTTAGTATGTTGTTGCTTATTACCCGAAAGTTTCACATCACCTTGACCCAAGGTCATGTGACCAAGGTCAAGGTCACTTAGTGCATTTTTAATGAAATTATGCATACATTCCTGTCCGGGCTATATCTCTTGAACCGTTTGTCTGATCACTTTCATATTTTAGTATGTTGTGCTTATGACCCGAAGGTTTCACATCACCTTGACCCAAGGTCTTGTGACCAAGGGCAAGGTCACTTAGTGCATTTTTAATGAAATTATGCATACATTCCTGTCCGGGCTATATCTCTTGAACCGTTTGTCGGATCACTTTCATATTTTAGTATGTTGTTGCTTATGACCCGAAGGTTTCACATCACCTTGACCCAAGGTCATGTGACCAAGGTCAGGGTTACTTAGTGCATTTTTAATGAAATTATGCATACATACCTGTCCGGGCTATATCTCTTGAACCGTTTGCCGGATCACTTTCATATTTTAGTATGTTGTTGCTTATGACCCGAAGGTTTCACATCACCTTGACCCAAGGTCATGTGACCAAGGTCAAGGTCACTTAGTGCATCTTTAATGAAATTATGCATACATTCCTGTACGAGTTATACCTCTTGAACCATTCGCTAACGGGGAGGAGACATATTGGTTTTGCCTTCGTCGTCCGTCTGTCCGTCTGTCCGTCTGTCTCTCTGTCCGTCTGTCACACATCGTGTCCGGGCTATATCTCCCGAACCGTTTGCCCGATCACTTTCATATTTTAGTATGTTGTTGCTTATGACCCGAAGGTTTCACATCACCTTGACCCAAGGTCATGTGACCAAGGTCAAGGTCACTTAGTGCATTTTTAATGAAATTATGCATACATACCTGTCCGGGCTATATCTCTTGAACCGTTTGCCGGATCACTTTCATATTTTAGTATGTTGTTGCTTATGACCCGAAGGTTTCACATCACCTTGACCCAAGGTCTTGTGACCAAGGGCAAGGTCACTTAGTGCATTTTTAATGAAATTATGCATACATTCCTGTCCGGGCTATATCTCTTGAACCGTTTGTCGGATCACTTTCATATTTTAGTATGTTGTTGCTTATGACCCGAAGGTTTCACATCACCTTGACCCAAGGTCATGTGACCAAGGTCAGGGTTACTTAGTGCATTTTTAATGAAATTATGCATACATACCTGTCCGGGCTATATCTCTTGAACCGTTTGCCGGATCACTTTCATATTTTAGTATGTTGTTGCTTATGACCCGAAGGTTTCACATCACCTTGACCCAAGGTCATGTGACCAAGGTCAAGGTCACTTAGTGCATCTTTAATGAAATTATGCATACATTCCTGTACGAGTTATACCTCTTGAACCATTTGCTAACGGGGAGGAGACATATTGGTTTTGCCTTCGTCGTCCGTCTGTCCGTCTGTCCGTCTGTCTGTCTGTCCGTCTGTCACACATCGTGTCCGGGCTATATCTCCCGAACCGTTTGCCCGATCACTTTCATATTTTAGTATGTTGTTGCTTATGACCCGAAGGTTTCACATCACCTTGGCCCAAGGTCATGTGACCAAGGTCAAGGTCACTTAGTGCATTTTTAATGAAATTATGCATACATTCCTGTCCGGGCTATATCTCTTGAACCGTTTGTCTGATCACTTTCATATTTTAGTATGTTGTTGCTTATGACCCGAAGGTTTCACATCACCTTGACCCAAGGTCATGTGACCAAGGTCAAGGTCACTTAGTGCATTTTTAATGAAATTATGCATACATACCTGTCCGGGCTATATCTCTTGAACCGTTTGCTGGATCACTTTCATATTTTAGTATGTTGTTGCTTATGACCCGAAGGTTTCACATCACCTTGACCCAAGGTCTTGTGACCAAGGGCAAGGTCACTTAGTGCATTTTTAATGAAATTATGCATACATTCCTGTCCGGGCTATATCTCTTGAACCGTTTGTCGGATCACTTTCATATTTTAGTATGTTGTTGCTTATGACCCGAAGGTTTCACATCACCTTGACCCAAGGTCAAGGTCACTTAGTGCATTTTTAATGAAATTATGCATACATTCCTGTCCGGGCTATATCTCTTGAACCGTTTGTCGGATCACTTTCATATTTTAGTGTGTTGTTGCTTATGACCCGAAGGTTTCACATCACCTTGACCCAAGGTCATGTGACCAAGGTCAAGGTCACTTAGTGCATTTTTAATGAAATTATGCATACATACCTGTCCGGGCTATATCTCTTGAACCGTTTGCCGGATCACTTTCATATTTTAGTATGTTGCTTGACCCGAAGGTTTCACATCACCTTGACCCAAGGTCATGTGACCAAGGTCAGGTCACTTAGTGCATTTTTAATGAAATTATGCATACATTCCTGTCCGGGCTATATCTCTTGAACCGTTTGCTCGGATCACTTTCATATTTTAGTATGTTGTTGCTTATGACCCGAAGGTTTCACATCACCTTGACCCAAGGTCATGTGACCAAGGTCAAGGTCACTTAGTGCATTTTTAATGAAATTATGCATACATTCCTGTCCGGGCTATATCTCTTGAACCGTTTGCCGGATCACTTTCATATTTTAGTATGTTGTTGCTTATGACCCGAAGGTTTCACATCACCTTGACCCAAGGTCATGTGACCAAGGTCAAGGTCACTTAGTGCATTTTTAATGAAATTATGCATACATTCCTGTCCGGGCTATATCTCTTGAACCGTTTGTCGGATCCCTTTCATATTTTAGTATGTTGTTGCTTATGACCCGAAGGTTTCACATCACCTTGACCCAAGGTCATGTGACCAAGGTCAGGGTTACTTAGTGCATTTTTAATGAAATTATGCATACATACCTGTCCGGGCTATATCTCTTGAACCGTTTGCCGGATCACTTTCATATTTTAGTATGTTGTTGCTTATGACCCGAGGGTTTCACATCACCTTGACCCAAGGTCATGTGACCAAGGTCAAGGTCACTTAGTGCATCTTTAATGAAATTATGCATACATTCCTGTACGGGTTATACCTCTTGAACCATTTGCTAACGGGGAGGAGACATATTGGTTTTGCCTTCGTCGTCCGTCTGTCCGTCTGTCCGTCTGTCTGTCTGTCCGTCTGTCACACATCGTGTCCGGGCTATATCTCCCGAACCGTTTGCCCGATCACTTTCATATTTTAGTATGTTGTTGCTTATTACCCGAAAGTTTCACATCACCTTGACCCAAGGTCATGTGACCAAGGTCAAGGTCACTTAGTGCATTTTTAATGAAATTATGCATACATTCCTGTCCGGGCTATATCTCTTGAACCGTTTGTCTGATCACTTTCATATTTTAGTATGTTGTTGCTTATGACCCGAAGGTTTCACATCACCTTGACCCAAGGTCTTGTGACCAAGGGCAAGGTCACTTAGTGCATTTTTAATGAAATTATGCATACATTCCTGTCCGGGCTATATCTCTTGAACCGTTTGTCGGATCACTTTCATATTTTAGTATGTTGTTGCTTATGACCCGAAGGTTTCACATCACCTTGACCCAAGGTCATGTGACCAAGGTCAGGGTTACTTAGTGCATTTTTAATGAAATTATGCATACATACCTGTCCGGGCTATATCTCTTGAACCGTTTGCCGGATCACTTTCATATTTTAGTATGTTGTTGCTTATGACCCGAAGGTTTCACATCACCTTGACCCAAGGTCATGTGACCAAGGTCAAGGTCACTTAGTGCATCTTTAATGAAATTATGCATACATTCCTGTACGAGTTATACCTCTTGAACCATTCGCTAACGGGGAGGAGACATATTGGTTTTGCCTTCGTCGTCCGTCTGTCCGTCTGTCCGTCTGTCTCTCTGTCCGTCTGTCACACATCGTGTCCGGGCTATATCTCCCGAACCGTTTGCCCGATCACTTTCATATTTTAGTATGTTGTTGCTTATGACCCGAAGGTTTCACATCACCTTGACCCAAGGTCATGTGACCAAGGTCAAGGTCACTTAGTGCATTTTTAATGAAATTATGCATACATACCTGTCCGGGCTATATCTCTTGAACCGTTTGCTGGATCACTTTCATATTTTAGTATGTTGTTGCTTATGACTCGAAGGTTTCACATCACCTTGAGCAAAGGTCATGTGACCAAGGTCAAGGTCACTTAGTGCATTTTTAATGAAATTATGCATACATTCCTGTCCGGGCTATATCTCTTGAACCCTTTGCCGGATCACTTTCATATTTTAGTATGTTGTTGCTTATGACCCGTAGGTTTCACATCACCTTGACCCAAGGCCATGTGACCAAGGTCAAGGTCACTTAGTGCATTTTTAATGAAACTGTACATACATTCCAGTCCGTGCTATATCCCTTGAACCGTTTGCCGGATGACTTTCATTTTTTAGTATGTTGTTGCTTATGACCCGAAGGTTTCACATCACCTTGACCCAAGGCCATGTGACCAAGGTCAAGGTCACTTAGTGCATCTTTAATGAAATTATGCATACATTCCTGTACGAGTTATACCTCTTGAACCATTTGCTGGATCACTTTCATATCTAAGTATGTTGTTGCTTATGACCCGTAGGTTTCACATCACCTTGACCGAAGGTCATGTGACCAAGGTCAAGGTCACTTAGTGCATTTTTAATGATATTATGCATACATTCTTGTCCGGGCTATATCTCTTGAACCGTTTGCCGGATCACTTTCATATTTTAGTATGTTGTTGCTTATCACGTAAAGGTTTCACATCACGTTGACTCAAGGTCATGTGACCAAAGTCAAGGTCAATTAGTATATTTTAAATGAAATTGTATTTGTTACATGTATTATGTCCAGGCTTAATCTTTTGAACCGTGATCGGATCACGTCATGTTTTAGTATGATGGTGCTGATGACCCAAAGGTTTCACACCTCCTTGATCAAAGGTCAAATGACTAAGGTCAAGTATTACATTTTTAATGAAATTGTAAATGCTATTGAGTCTGTGCTATATCTGTGGAATCGTATACTGGATCACTCTTATTCTATAGTATGCTGTTGCTCAGGATTGGAGGGTTTCTTATCATCTTGACCCATGGTCATGTGCCCAAGGTGAAGATCATTTAGTTCTTTTTAATGAAATTGTACATACTAATATTGTCTGGGCTATATCTCCTGAACCCTTCTTACAATTGTTTTCATATTTTAGTATGTTGTTTCTGAGGACTAAATGTTTCTTATCACATTGTCCCAACGTCACATGGTTAAGGTAGCTTCTTACTTTGGTAATGAAATTGTATATGCTAAGCATGTCCAGGCTGAAATTGTCTATGTTAATAATGTTTAGGCTTTATATTTTGAACCGTGTATCCAATCACTTATTCAGTTTTTTGTTGCTCATGATCCATACAATGTTAAACGTTTTCAAATTCAATAGCATCATTTAAAAGCAGATAAGTTTGCGGCATGGACCAGACATGCATATTTCGGGTACTTAACCCTCGTCAGTGAGTGTAGGTTTCAGATCACCTATATCCAAGGTCATGTGACCAAAGTCAATTTCTTTAAATATGCTTATAATGAAATTGTATATGCCAATAATGTTTGGCCTTTACCTCAAACAATGTAATGAATCACTTTCGTGTTTTAGTATGATGTTGCCCATGACTCAAAGGTTTCACATCATTTTGCATTTTGGCCTAAGGTCAAAGTAACTTAGAGGGAGGGGGGAGACATCTGTTTTTTTATGAAAAACATTTTGTTTAATTTGCCTTGTCTTTTTTATCCTGGAACTTCCCTGCATGTTTAGAGCATTCCATGTACCAGGGAATGAGGGAGCGTTATGCGCATGTAATCCAAGAAACCACAGATTTTTTTTCCCATAATAACCTAATGACAACACAGAGGCACATTCTGAAATTTTTAATCATTCTTTTTGTTATTCTTCCTGTTATAGGTTTACTTAACGGTTCGAAATATGGTCTTGATATGTTTGTTGATAGTAAGAGGTCAAATTTAAAGTGCATTTTTTTCTAACCTACGAAAAGCAGTCTGTTTTCTACTGGCTTACACGATCTCATTATCAATAATCCGAGAATTTTCTGATACGTGAATGACTAGTTATCTCGGACGAGGTATTGGCAGTGTTCGTCATTCAATCCCATACTCGAATTCTGCAATCTTTTAGATGTCCCTGGTTTCATGTATATCATTATTGATAACTGGAGAAATTATTCCAATGACTTTATGTCCTGAAAATATACTGAATCCCAAATGAAATGGTACATATAAATAGATTGAAATGGATTTACTACATTTATAAACATTTATTAATTTTTGGATGATTTAAATTGTTATTATGAACAGATTATTTCATGAAAAATTATGTCATTTTATCACTTGACCATTACTCAATACCTTTGCTAAAAGCAATGATTGCAATAAGAAAATCTCAAATCTATCCATTTTTCGTAAATTCGATTCCTTTGCAGGAATATCGAGTTTTGATTCCGATTTCTACAGGGTTCCTACCGATACCGCTCACATTTACTCTATTGTTGGTGCATTTACGCTTCTGATGAGAGAGCCGCAGAGAGATTATTTGAATGTGGTGTCCACATAAGGCTGTGGTACTTCCTCACAGACTTACAGACCGATGATCGATCCAATCATCCTGTGACTGCTAGCTAAAAGTGAAATAATAATTTGAGTTTCTCGTTTCTGTCTGTATGCTCATCTTACAATGAAAAGATTAATTTACATCATAATTGTGCGTTCTTCGATACCTCTGGGTAATCAGAAAAGTGGGAGGGTTGTTCGCACGTAATCAATAATAACCACACCGTCTGCTACTGACGTGGAAGATAGCCGTCCTAAGTCGGCACCGATTGCCCATTGGTCTTGTTGGTTAATGTGTAGTCATAGACGTTTCTCTATTATTTGGTATTCCTTGTACCATTTGTGTCTCCCTCTGTGCGTGTCTGCTTTGTGTTTTTAAAGTATTGGTGTTTTGCTGTTGGTGCTGCTACTTGTATTTCATATATTGTGATCATTTTCGTGCATGAGCATCGACGGCGGGTGCGGCTAGCGAACAGGGGATGCTTACTCCCCCCGGGCACCTGGTCCCACCTCAAGCTTGATAGGGGTTCGTCGATGCTCAATTCGGTGCTCTATTGTGAGTGCTGTTGAGATTTTCGATCTTCTTTAACTTATTGGTGTTGTTGGAGACCCCCTCCTATCTTTCGGAATAACGCACAATGTCAGAATTACGTAGACCTGCTTCTAACATTCTAACTGCTTGACGTCGCTTTGTTTTGAGTAATTTTGACACTTTGTGGAGCGAGACATTTTGAAAAATTATATGATTTTTTTTTTGTAAGATCATATACTATCCAACATGTTGTTCGATTCACCTGGATTAAACCAAGATATCTTGGTACTGCAAAGCTAGTTGATATAATGAAAATGTAAATATTGGCGTTCTGGATTTGTGAACAGCGCAAAAAGAAATAACATAAAAGTACTAGTAACTAGACTAATAAAACAATTTTGGCATAGAAATACACATATTCCAAATATGGACTGGAAATTGTTTGTACATGTATCGTTTCTTGTGTGTGTCAGTATGTATATCAGTGGCCTACCTACAATATAAATACTAAAATCTTTTATCACAGCTTTAATTCAGTGAAAATAAAATTATGATATATTTTATTTGTCGACTCCACCAAATCTGCAAATTACTAAGTTCCTTTCCTAACATCTTTTTTTTTCTGTTTTACAATAACTATTGTAAAAATTTAAGCTTTCATTTCCCTTCAATTCTTTCCTCTTCTCAATCACAAATTTTAATATTTTGTAATTTCTTTTCTATACTACAGTGAGAAGTTTTGTTCAAGGATCTTTTCTCTTTTCTCAACCAAATGGAGAAATGAAATCCGACTTTATTTAATGAAAGCCAATCAAAAAGCGATTAAAACTATACTATCTGAAGATAAAGGACTTTTCTACAGACTTAGATAAACAAAAATCCTCAATATTGCTTTGATTTTAAAGAAAACTCGTCATGTACATTTCCATATCAATTTCGATTTAATTGAGGTAACGAAATTTAAACCATTATAAAGCCTATATCTGATTGCAAATTTAACAATCGAAAGGCTTACAAATTAATTCTAGAAAAAAAATATAAAAGAGAAAGCTTGATCGGAGCTTCTTTCATTTCAAAGAAACAAATATCAATTATACATTTTCTATGCGTTTCAAAGGAAAATCTTTCATTTGCAGTGGATTGTCAAAACGTTTGTGAATCTGGAAGTAATTTTGAATAAGCGCAATTATGGGGGTTCCGTAGACACAATTTTTATTTTAAAGGTATATATGTAAATAGTTCGTAGATATAAAATCTACACATGCAGGATGGATATCCTTTATATATAGACAACTTTACCTCAATACAAAGTTTTTATAAGTCTACAGTACTATCTGCATATACCTTTATCATTGTTACAGTTATTGCAAATGGCAGGATATACCACTTGTTTATTTGGTATAATGTATTTCAACCAATATTACTATATATGATAACAATTTGTAGCCCAATAAAGGGCATGAAAACTCAACGATAAGTCTACGATCTAATTGAGCTCATCAAGTCCTATTCAATCAAACAGTTACTAATTGCAACGTCTTTGGACATCCCGTACTCTCCGTTAATATTGCCCTTATTTGTGTCATGCACACTTTGAATTTCTCGGAATTCTTTACTTTAATTAGGTCATTTCTAGGAGAATTGAATAAGAATAGATGCTCTTTTATTCTAATGAATACACGTATTTGGGATTATCTGCGGATAAGTGACTCCTATATACAACACACGTTGCTAAAACAACTGAAATCAGAAGTTCAAAAAATGCCATTTGATGTTCGTCTTAGATTGATGCAAACATAAAATATACATGTTAAAAGATTAGATTTGTTCCATTTGCAGATAGATTGACATCCAAAGACGATACTGGTTAAAAAGTTGTCTACAGTTTTATTTTGTTTGTTTGTTTCGTGTTTCAGTGTATCTGCTTTGTTTGTGTGATATTTTTGCGTTTGCGTTCTTGTGTTTTTAGTTTTATTTTGATATTTGTTGAAAGAGGAATGTATAAAAACATCAGGGAAAAATGGACGGGTATTCTTTCTTATTGGTTAGTTAAAAGAAGAACTGCTGTTCTCGGAAATTATTAATGTCGAAGGGTTCCAACTCTATACTTTCTTGATGAAAATTACAAACGAATTTCCTTGCACCAGACACGTATGAGTTTAAGAAGATCCTGACAATAATCTCAACAGCACTCACAATAAAGCAAGCTAGAGATGGGACCAGGTGCCCGGGAGGAGTAAGCATCTCCTGTTGGCTAGCCGTACCCGCCGTCGATGTTCATGCACGAAAATGAAAACAATATATGAAAAACATGCACTGTCTGTACGACGTCCGACCATTCAAGTCCAAGACCAAATGAAAAATTCCATTTGACACCTCTCAATTTTCTTTATTTCACTCCCTATTCTATATAGATTCTATGTTGACATTAGCATACCTTTTGGATTCTCCTAGCTTTCCTTCCATGACAACTTGTTCAACAAAATAAAAAGGATGAAAGGGAACGTGTTACCTTTTATCATCTTGATTTTGCAGAACTAATGAACAAATAGATTATTGATGTGTACATCTATAATTAATTTGTTCTTTAGTTCTGCGTTTCACCGTTTTAATCGCATTATCGGATGCCTTGTTCAGTGAATGAAGATGTTGGTAAAATTGTTCTTCATAGCGTCCATTGTATCTATTGAATTTTGCACGTTGTTGTCTTGTTGTGCATGTGCCTGTCAGTGTGTGTTTTGAAAATCATATTTGATTACCTTGTATCGTCAAAATACGATAAGGAAGAAATTATATTAGATATGAATCCGATCCCCGACAAGGCAATGTTACAGAAATAGATGAAAGGATGGAATCTTCAATAAGACCCGGATACAGCACCCCTAGCAAACCACAAAAACACCTGATACGAAAACACACCGTAGATATAA
Organism: Pinctada imbricata; assembly: GCA_033119305.1. NCBI lineage: Eukaryota > Metazoa > Mollusca > Bivalvia > Pterioida > Pteriidae > Pinctada > Pinctada imbricata. The sequence continues at coordinate 33,183,057 of VSWD01000004.1, read as the reverse complement.
GCACAGCAAGATACGTGAGAGAGACATACGTCAAATGAGTTAAAGAAGATCCTGACGATAATCTCAACAGCACTCACAATAGAGCACAAAATTGAGCATCGACGGACCACAAGCAAGACAGAGGTGGGACCAGATGTCCGTGAGGAGTAAGCATCCCCTGTTGGATAGCCGCATCCGCCGTAGATGTCCAAAACACAAAAATCACCTGATGCGAAAACACACCGTAGCTATAAGCACAGCAATATACGTAAAAGATACATATGTCAAAGAAACATAAAACACAAAAGACTACGCATAAATCAACAAGATCAATGGGCAGTCGGTGCCATTTAAATACGGACATCTGTCAAATGGTGTAATAGTCAGGAGAGTCCAGTCACATTACGCCAAAAATGGGCTGAAATCAAAGTAATTGCGAAAGAATATCTTAGATTTGATTTAATGTTTTTAAAAACACACGCACAAAACACATATTAAAAGTCATCAGTCGATACCTCACGGTAAGTGCAGTATTTTCACCCCCCCCCCCCTTCATTTTAGTCAAAATGCAAAAAGATCAAATGCGGCATATTTAGTTGATCATATAATAAAGAGAAAAAATCACTTTTAGCCTAAGATTGTTTTTATGACATCTTCAGTAAATATATAAGATATTAATAAAATGCAAGCTTATAGATGTAAGCAAAACAGAAAACTGACCAATCGAAAACGGTAACTTTCAGTTAGCAAAACCACCTCAGGCACAAGTTTGTAGCCTTTAAGAGGAAACAAGATAAACAATACAATGTAAAGCAATGTTAATTGTACACTTATACTACATTTTTGTACAATTTATCAAAATAAGTGAGCTGATATGATCTATGATCTATGATGTCGGGTTTATTTATCTAAGAATTCGGTCTAGACCATACTTTTTAAGAAATCATTTAATGACAATGAATATTTTGTCAATTTGATAAACAAATTCCTCTAAGATGAAACAGGTAAGCATGAATTTCCATTATTCTATAATTCTGTTTAATGTTCATGTACTATTTGAATATAATATACGAAAAAGTAAAATTTTAAGTGATGAAGGAAAAAATTTAGTATGAAATTGAATCAGAACGATATTTTGACTTAAAGTGAGAAAATTGATTTTGAAACACATCTTTGAGGAGATATTTTTAATATTTCAAGATTGTGCATGGTCATATTTGTTGTTCAAGGTTCTTTGAACCAACAAAATAAGTCCTCTAAAATTTCCCAGGCTGGAAAAAAAATGTAATGGAGAATTTAAAGTCAGTACTTCATGTCCCTATTATGACAATTAAACAATGTTAGATTTTTTTTAAATATGATACTCCGGAAAAAATATGAAATCTAGCTTCAGAAGCTTCTTTCACAATTTTCTATCTTGCAAGCTTTAAAGCTAATCGATCAACATACATAGGAAAATATGACTCTTTATTAATGGAGAAATTGACTTCGAAAAATTGCAAAAAAAAATCGTATTTTTTAAGGCCAAAAAATCATACAAAATGTATTTCCAACAAGAGTATTTTAGAGGACTTTTAATATGTTGTTTCAAGTGTATCAACGTACAGTGTAGCACTAAAACATTTCTTTTGCAATTAGTTCGATTTCAAATCTTAATATGACTGCAGTAGGATTTAATGTGCACAATCCTCCCGCTTATCCGATTACACAAAGGTATCGAAGAATGCACATTGTCAATTGCAGTGTAAAAAAGCCTCCACACTGTACGATTACCAAACAAAAAAGGCAAGCTTAAGAGAAAGGAGGGGATCTCCAACAACACTCGGTTGCAGCACCCACAGCAAAACTCCAAAACACCTAATGCAAAAAACACAGAACATACATCCACAGAAAGTGACACAAAAGGTACAAGGAACAAAAACGCACACCATAGAAATATGAAACACAAAAGACCACATATTAACCAACAAGACCGATGGACAACCAGTGCCGTCTTAGGACGGCCAACTGTGACGCAACAGGTAGTAGACGATGTGGTTAATCTGGATTTCGTGCACACAACCCTCCCACTTTTCCGATTACCCAGAGGTCTCGAGTAACGTACGATTGTAATGTAAAACAACCTCCTCACTGTTTGATGATCACACACAAACAAGACCACAAAACGCAGGGGCACATGCAACACACATGGATATGTTAATAGATATAAAAAGAGGGCGTACGTAATACAGTCCTTGCTCTGTCAGCTGTAACGAGCTCATGTTTATTATCACCGGATGAGTCCGACTGGCATGCAGATGGGACAAGACAGCATACGCTCGCAACGCACACACACACATGTCGAAAAGAATTAAATGGAACAGAGAATATTAGAAGCGATTATTGTTATGTTTATGTGGTAATTTTACAGTGCGGAGATTATTCTACATTACAATTGTGCTTTCTTTGAGACCTTTTGGAAAACAGAAAAGTCGGATGGTTATGGGTACATAATCCGAACAACTGCACTATTTGCAACTGGCGTATGTCTGATAGCAATGTAAACCCTCAAGATGACGTTCATATGACAAATATGGATAATGACCATATCCCTGTATATAGCACATAATCGATAATTAACAAAATCAGAAACCGAAGGCATACAAAATCAGGATAAAAAAGAAACCAAAGCAAACACACAAAAGCCTCCACCACATGAAAAGAAGCGGACTCCCGATATATTGCATTAATCAGCGGAGCGGAACAAATTATGAGAATAGAAAAGGGACAGGGGCATCGACAAAGAGAAAACTCGTATCACATCATTCAAAACATGAAAGGCAATACCATATATACCAATAATCCACTCACAGTTCCACTGTTACAGTGAAATTCACCGAAAACAAAACAAAGTGCATCCTCTAACAAAGATGTGAACTGCAGCAAATGCTCTGTAAGGTGGTTTTGTGTGTCTTTGAACGACATGTATATTCCCTGAATATTCCATCCATTATCTTAATAATGTCGAAGGGTTCCAACTCTATTCCTTCTCGACGAAAATTCCAAACCAATTTCCATGCACCAGACGCGTGTTTCGAATATCAAATTCTTATCATTGATGCTTCCAGCCAAAGTGCGTTTCATAAGCAGCCTAAATTAATTTCAATTGTGACTCAAGTAAAGAAATAAAAATGTGTACAATTAATAGATGGGCGGGAGTTTGTTTACCTTTTCTTAAGACTATCTGTTATGTAAGGTCCGTACGATGTGAGGAGTAAAATTTGTTGAATACTTTGTTATATGCTATTGCAAATAAGCTGTTGCAATGTATTTCTTTACATGTGGGTTTAAGCATTAAGCATTAAGTGGACGTGAATGTTTTTTAAGATAAAGATAAACTACAACAAGTTAAGAAAAAGAATGTGTGTCGTCTTTTATTTCTAATGTTTATATCGAGATGACCCCCCCAAATTTTTTTTGATGTAGAGAAAAGTTTCGGGGGGAATGGGGGTCATCACGAGATAAACATTAGAAATTAAAGACGACACACATTCTTTTTTTACCTTGTTGTAGTTTATTTTTATCTTAAAAAAACATTCACGTCCACGAGCACCTATGGGTTTAAGGGACAAATTAAATTAGGATATACAAGAAAGAAGTAACATGAGTAAAGTAATCAAAAGGCTACGTTGCCATGTAGACGTCGTTAAAAATGTTCACAAATTATTAACTCGCACGCAAGAAATGTTCAACGAAATGATTGTGTCTTATAATCAGTTCAGAGTGAGCGCGATACAAATACCTATCAATCGTTTTAACGGATCAATCATTCTCTGCAATTTTGAAATGTCACTAATAAGTTTACAAAGCGATTCATAATTGGTAATCTATGTTTATTTTCCATCCCTACTTTTCAACCCAAGAAGCTTTCTTCCTTGTTGCTCTCCATGATATTAAAAGCAAATTCATGTCAAAAGAAAAATTCACGTAAACATTTAAGCGACTCTACAGAAAAAAAATCGCGAATGATGTCATGCATGTATATCACGGAAACCCAAATTACCAACATCGTGATAAATGAAGCATGAAAATATTGATCATGTTGATGTCTATATGTACCGAATCCCTCTTAGATTGTTTGCACTATTTCCGGTGACATCTTGATTTATCTGATTATTCACGCCTTCTGGTGTTTACGGAAGACTTAAGAAGTGTTAACTTATTGTATTAAGATGTTGAAGCGATTATCAGTCAGTGCAGTCTTTATTCTTTTTACGTAACATTTCATTGATTTCGCAACAATAATTTTATCCTTTGATAGAAATACAAAAAGAGTTATTATACATACCACATATACGTAAAGTACAGTCAGTGGGTGAAAATCAAAGACCAAACCAGAAGATCGGGATTCAAATGCATTAAAGAAGATTCTAACGACATTCTCAACGGCACTCATAATAGAGCACCAAATTGAACATCGACGGACCCCTAGCAAGCTAGAGGTGGGATCAGGTGCCCGGGAGGAGTAAGCATCCCCTGTTTGCACATACTCAGTAGGCATATTGAACCTTTAAATATACAATTCGTAGCCTAATAACTACAAAATATTGCACAGGAGCAAAACTGAAACATTATGAAGGTATGCCTGAAGGCCAATTTTCACTTGACATAATTTTTCTACATTGCAAGTATGATTGATAAAGATTTGATGGAGAATTTGCGCAGAAAAGTGGATGTATAAATTGTAAAATTAGATAATATCATCCAACAGTCAATATTGAAATATAAATTCTTTTATGAAATTCCATTTCACTGATATGCATCTCAACAAATTATGTCGCATCAGTGATGTTCTCGATGATCCAAATATCAAACTCAAATTATAAAGGGTAAAAGTCTGAACTTCACGTAAATTTCCGCCACAGAACCTGCCAAGGAAAAAGCTATGCCATCAGGGATATATCATGAAATTAACCGAAATCTGCATACATGTATAAACCGTAGAGCGTTCCGAAAGGGTTCAGAGAATAAACAAGCAAGCAAGAAAATTGAATTAAAATTTTCCAGTTAAATATGTCGTGTCATAGATGATTTTAACAGCTTCAGTCAGTATACTACTTACATCAGAATAGCACATGAACGGGGATACCCTATTTTGAAGATATGTTATGGGTCAATCAGTACTGATTATTTCTTTATGAGTTCTTGAATATTGTTAATATGATACCCCTCTTTCCAGAATGATCAGTGACATACTTGATTGCGATTGAATGACTGTCACAATGACCAAGCGAGACATATTTACCTGATATGTACATCAAAATGTACTTCGATACCATCAACGAATTTATCAAGTTCCCATGGTGCTGTTGCGACTGGTGTTGTATGCAAACAGAAGACACTGACTTTCCCCGGGCATATGGTCTCACTTGTGAATGTTATTCATTTCCGAGACATTTCCATAATGTTTTTAGCTCACCTGAGCCAACGGCTCAAGTGAGCTATTGTCATAGTGTTGCGTCTTTCGTCCGTCGTCCGTCGTCGTCGTCGTCGTCGTCCGTCGTCGTCGTAAACTTTTCACATTTTAAACTTCTTCTCCAGAATGGCTGAAGGGATTTTGATGAAACTTGGTAGGTATGAAGTACTCATGGTCCCCTACAAGTGTTGTTGTTTTTCGTCCGGATCCGTCAACAGGTGGCGCCACCACAGCCAATAGTAGGTCACGGGGGTACCCTCCTATGACAAACTTCTTCTTCAGAACCGAAGCATGTATCGACAAACCGAAAGCATCAGAATGATCTAGAGAGATGTCTTAAGAAGTGTTGTTATTTTTGGTTCCACTTCGAAGTCAAATTTTTGACGCGTTTTTGACGTCTTTTCGGACTTAGTCAGAAATGCACATTTTTGCACTATTTCTTTAAATAACTCAATAAGTGAATGATTTTGCACACTCATTTACTGCATATTTATCATATTTAACTTACTTAATGCTTTGATATGTATTGTAGGCTTAAATTTTATTTTTTTGATTTTTTATGAATTTTTTTCTTATGTAAAAAGGTAAAGGGGGGGGGGGGTGATTTTCATACATTTTCTGCTTCTTTTTTATAACCACTCTTCAGATTGTCATGACATTTTGTAGATATGAGGTACTCATGCATGGTACCCTACAAGTGAAAGAATTTTGTCAAGATATCCACATTTAGATTTTTAAGGAATATTTTTGGCCTAGGACATCTTTGGCACGCATTAAAACGAAAGAAAAAGGGGGTCATGCATACCTTTTCTGCAAAATTCACTTGTTTAATGACCCCTCCTTCCGAATTGAAAATTTGCTAATTTTTATATATTTTCAAATCGATCTATTGATTACATAAAAGGCAAAATCATGTTCAAAACTCAATTTCTACAGACAGCAGGGAATCATACATTGATTTAATGTGCTATTTTTAAATTTTCAATAGTTATGACCAATGAGGTGACACCTTTTATTCAGCCCGGTTCACCAGTCAAAAGGGAAGGGATTCCCTGCTAAAATGATTAACTGTAGTTACACCTTCTAGGTCAGAGACAACCAAATCATTTTCCATAGGCCAAAATGTTAACGAAATGCCTTATAACGTCTATACTAACATTGCTGGCCATGCATGTTATATACCGATTTGTTCATTGATTCAAGCTTTATACGAAACTAAATTAAAAAATATAGCATGACCTGCTCTTTTTCGCACTATTTGCGTCACAAGGTACCCCGCAGAGAATTTTCAAATTTTCCCGCGCCCGTCCCCTTTAGCGGATCGGGAGCTAGGGAAATATCCGGGTATCGACATTTTAATTGCACTTATTTTTACCTATATATATCATATTCAAACAATATACCAAAAGAAAATAGAATTGATAGCCAATCACATCTTCTGTCACATTTAAAATAACAGGCCCCCTCACCCTACAGGTTTTTGTCCAATCAGAGCCGGCCTTTTAGTGGTCTCTGACCTATAACTGTAACTGTAAACAAAGTCGCTGTACTTTAGATTTGATCCGTTTAATTCCTCCACAACCCTTTAGTACTGCGATACATTTCAGGAGATACAGCGCAAACGGAATAGATTTTTATTTAGTGTGCATTATACTTGGAACACTTTCATAATGGTTATCATTCATGTACTTGGAACACTTGCATATACTTGCTATCATGTATAAAGTTTGCTCGAATTTCCTCTGTCTTAGACTCTCTTAAATGAAGTAATTTACGGACTGATTTCTTGAAGAAACGTCGAATGAGTAATCTCTTCCTCTGGATCATGAGGTTTGATACACCGTACACTGCTTTTTGAAAAACAAATTGGCCCAATTTCTGCACAATTCACTTGAATTGATAAATATTGGATTAAAACGATTTTAACTGTACGTTTCATGTATTTGAGATGAAATCAATACTATTCAAAAGCATTCTTAGATTTCAGTATACTTTAATATGAATAAAGGCAAAACCGAAAAATCTTTGTTTTTTATGCCCCTGGAATAAAAGATTCGGGAGCATATAGTTTTTGGCCTGTCCGTCTGTCTGTTTGTCTGTCTGTTTTCCGAAAAACTTTAACATTGGGCATAACTTTTGAATGGAAGCTGGTGATACAGGTTTCATATTTCACATGTGTATTCCTTGTGACAATACCTTTCCATTGATACCAAAATTTTGACCTCGTGACCATAACCTTGACCTTTGACGTACTTTTCAAAAACTTAAACATTGCGCATAACTTTTGATTGGTTAGTGATAGGGCTTTCATATTTTACATGTGTATTCCTTGTGACAAGATATTTCCATAGATACCAATATTACGCTGACCCTGACCTCTCACATACTTAACAGAAAATGGCTTTTATACTAACAAAGATGCCGCCGGGGGCATTCTCGTTTCACAAACACAGCCTGTCAGGCTTTATAATTTCTGGCATGCTAGCTATCAATAATGAAAGGTATGGTCGTTCAGTTTTAAATAAACTTAATTTATGAAATCATTTCATTGTTTTATTCTTTTTCTGCTGCGCATTAAAGTGGGATTTTACAATATGATTTTATTTTTGATGTTGCATAATTGAACTATACTAGTTGGGCATATGACTCAAAAAAAGTTATTGTTTTGAAATGTGACTATTTTTTCTTGTTTGTACTTTTAAAGGTTGTTTGAAAAAAAAAACTTCTCTGCATCCGGCAAAAATCTTTTTAGAAAGGTTGTGGGCCAAAATCCCGGTACTGGCACTATCGGTATTCAATAGCAGTATGTCAATTAGAGCGTGCATGGGTATCAGGTGAGCGTTGTGCCCCCTGGGGCTCTTGTTATTGATACATGCCACCTTGAGAGTGCATGTATTTTAGATATTGTTTATATTTTTGTGCATGAACATCGACGGCGTGTGCGGCTAGCAAAACAGGGAAAGCGTACTGCTCCCAGGCACCTGGTCCCATCTCTAACTTCCTAGGGGTCCGTCGATACTCAATTGTGTACTCTGTTATGAGTGCTGTTGAGATTATCGTCAGGGTCTTCTTTAACTCACTTGATAGATTATACATTCCATAAAGGCATAGCTCTGTCTTTTGCGGTTTCTTAAGCATAATTATTAGATCAAGTTTGGGATTTCGCTCTTCATAGTTTAAATACTGTATAAGTAGAATCATTAAATTGTACTTTCTTTTTCGGTTTTATAAGTTTTAAAGTAAACCATATTGCATGGATTGAATTTCTGCAATCACCCCTTCTCATATTGAGTTATGTCTCTGATATTCAAACATACTGCGACAAGTTTTCGCGGCACGAGGCTGATCGCGAATGTAGCACTTTGTCAATGCCAATATGACGCCTTTATTCTTTTTTTCTACAATAGATTATATACTTCAATATTGATAATCAATAAGGAAACGCTTTGACGCTAATGAAGCTTAAATCGGATTTAATATTAAAATCTAGATTTCGAATCTTCCTTGTATTAAAAAAGAATTTGAAAACAATAACGAAGAAAGCCAGACTTATATGTTCTGAGAAATAATAATTCTTTCTGAGATAGAGATTGATGAATGAAGGTTAGATAAATAAAATTATGGACTTGGGCCTATGAAACAGACTAAGCCTTTCATTTTCAATTTGTAATACAGTATAGGTTTTGCTTAAGAAATGAACATCTCAACAGAACATTAGGGATAAAGAAAGGACGACCTGAAACGATTTAACATACAATCTTAGGTTAAGTTTCATGTCACAGCCTTGACCATATTAACTGTGACAATTTAGTAACCTCGTTTAGACCATAGGAAGGAAGGAACGATTAATTAAACCCGGGGACTTTCGACGCTGCATTAATTAGACCTTGAAAGATGATTAATGTCAATAAACATTTCGTGATAAATTATTACGGCATAATAAAGGTACAAAAATATATGTCGAACACCGGATTACCCTAATCGGCTAATGAGCTCATATTTAATGAAAAACTGAGAATTATCGATTATGCATTATTTGGAAAACCCGTCCTTCTTGCCCTTATAGTCCTTGTTTATATTATATTTCCTGGAAACCCCCATCTTAATTAGTCCAACCTTTATCGGAGGATATTGTTAAAAGGTCGGTCTTTTTATACTAATGAATACACGTGATAGCAATTCATTAAAGGTTCGACACTGTTCATAGTAATCAGAAAAAGAGTGTCTTACAAGGATATAAAGGGAACATTTTAAGTGTTCCATCTCTGCTGTACGGAAACCCATTGGCTTCACTTTGCGTAATTTATTAATTTAACATTGCAATAAATTGCGTATATTCGCAATGCTAGGACGAGAAGTGGAAATTAAGAAAAAAAAATAGAGAGGTTTAGAAACCATTACGTGTACGGGTACGTGAACGTAAAGATGCAATAACTGTGTATGACGTCATTATTTATTGCGTACGGGAAATCGTTACAAGTTGTCCCGTATGTTTAAATAACAAGCAATTGTGTAGATCTTTTTGTTTATATAGCAGATATCATGAACATTTTACCGTGTATATTTCATAAGTTTTAATTCATCATTTTACATCTATCTATATATCAGTCTCGTATGTTTGAATATGTAAATCTTACGTCATTCCTAAGGGCACCAGTACCCGTACACTAGAGAGGTTTAGTTACACGTGCCTTCAACGTGTACCCATGACTTACATGCACACGTCATCGCTTGACGTCACAATACAAAGACGTTGTTTAGTTTAGGTACGAACAGGAGAAGGTCTAAGTATACCTAGTTAGGTAGGTGTAAGTGTAACTAGCTTCTTTTCAATCAGTTTAATCTGTGAGAGAGATGCATAAAGATTCTTAAAACCTGGGGAATGTTACACGTGCCTTCAACGTGTACCCATGACTTACATGCACACGTCATCGCTTGACGTCACAATACAAAGACGTTGTTTAGTTTAGGTACGAACAGGAGAAGGTCTAAGTATACCTAGTTAGGTAGGTGTAAGTGTAACTAGCTTCTTTTCAATCAGTTTAATCTGTGAGAGAGGTGCATAAAGATTCTTAAAACCTAGGGAATGTTAGAATCCTAAACGTTATTTAGAACACTGAAAACTAGAAGTTCGATCAATGATAAGTGTGGACATTTCAAAAAAGTTACCCGTTCTGTCGACACGTATAAAGGGCCGTTTACATGTCCATAACGTGTAGCTAAACGTCACGGCATGACGCCATTTGATCAAAGATCACAGATAGTGATGACGTCATAAGTATACGTCATGCTAAAACTTGAAACTAAACCTCTCTACTTTAGCCTTCTAAACCTCTCTATTAAAGAAAAAACATAAACCTGTAAGTCGTGTTGAACTATGTAAGTAATTCAACACTACAACAAAGAAAATGCGTTGGTATTTCAAACTAGATTGATTCACTTAAGCTAATTAGTTTCAAATTCATGATTGATTTTCAGTTTTTGCTTTGGAACGGAAATAAAAGCAGGAATGAAGCTGAGGAAAATTCTTATATTAATCTTTTACGTGTTAATCGGGTTGCTTACCACTGTTCCCACCCACTGTTTTATCCTATATCTTTCCGACAATATTGAGTTTTTTTGGAATACAGATTTATTTTCCCTTAGTGACGGTATCTGACGTCAGACCATTGTGACGTCATGAAAATGGTATGGCAACGTCGATTTTAAACCGACATTTCCCAGATTTTTATTAATGTTTACATATAATTTGATGACGTCATAATCAGTCTACGTAAGATACCATCTCAAATGGGAAGTTACTCTGGTTGTCGAAAATAGGGAATAGTCATTGCAAAAGAAGAGTATCAATTGACGTAACATCAAAGAAACATTCGATTTTTCTTGCTTCGCAATAGTACCCTCTGTAAGGAAACTTAAGAAAATAAAAAAAACAATTGAATTTGGCTTATGGTTCCAATTTGAATATTTAGATCAAAATGTTTCACGTTTAGGCCGTGTTACCATGTATTTTGTGTCCAGCAAGTTCAGAACAAGCTGAGGGTTAACATGAGGAGAGTTTATAGAACATTTTAAATTCCCTTTCTTTTGCGTCTCTTGCTGTGTATATTTACTCTTGGTTTGTTTGGGGGGGGGGGTTCGCAACGGGATACCGGTATTCAGGTGTTTTTATGTGGGTTCTGCAATGGAGTCCTGCTGGGGATCCCCTTCTAATACAGTAGGTGTATGCAATTCCCTTTTACATACATGTTGAACAAAATTAGATAACAGTATTTGGAGATACGTTACACAGTTCTGTGCTCCATGACAAATGATATGCATACATCATTACTATAGAAGAATCTAGCAAGGCTACGGTATTTAATGTGGAGAACGACTCATCATCAATAAGGTATTGAGTACAATTATATGGACCCCAAAGAGTGATAATTATACATAAAACTTATCAGTCCTAATTAACAGTCCTCAGTGTTGTAAGTTTATTTGGTAAGGCTGTCATTGTGTATTGAAAACTGGACAAACACGTACATACAAACTTGATTACTCTGTCCTCTTCTATACAATTTTTTTTTCTGATCATTGACTATTGTCAATATACAAAAAAGATCAATTATTATTTTTCATTTATAGAGTAGAAACATAGAATCACAAGGGTTACGTACCCTAAACGGGCATGTCTGGTCCATGCTGCAAATTATCTGTTCTTAAATGATGCTATTAGATATGAAGATGTTTAACAATCATAATATATCTATACTCGTATTGTGTCTTCCATGTTGATATATTGATGATAAAGTTATACCATGTCTTTACAAATTCTGTGTACAACTTTGAAAATGGAATTTGCAAACTGAATAAGTACAAAGTAATTATTCAAACACTACGGGGAAAAATATGTCCTGCAAGTAGTTCAGAGTGAATCAGCAAAACTCATCTAAACAGCCATTCTCTTTGATGAACTTTCGATAGTAGATCTCATTAACCCTAAGCAAATTGTAACCGCTCACTCATTAAATGTCTGAGCGGTTCATTAGAAATGGAACCATACAGTGTGACATCATCTCTTTTTTTTCCATTTGAAATATCACAAGAATTTTAGTAAATTAAAGCCGCTTTACTGATCATCAGGATGTGAGTATCAAACTACTCTAAGCAATGAAAACGAAAGAAAGGAGGGGATCTAGATTGAAGAAAACCCTGTTGAAGCACCCAAAGCAAAACACAAAGCACAAAAGTGCGAAAGTGCGAAACACACAGCAGACATGCAAAGAAAGAGAAGAATAAGGTACGAGATATATCAAAACGCCAAAACAAAAGTTACAAAAAATACATCACATCAAAACGCCGAAATAAAAGGTACATCAAATACATTAAATTAAAATATCAAAACAAAAGGTACACCAAATACACAAAAACATCAAAATATCAAAACAACGACATCAAAAGACCAAAACAAAAGATACACCAAATGCATCACATCAAAGCATCCAAAATAAGTACACCAAATGCATCACATCCAAACACCAAAACACAAGGTACACCAAATAGATCACATCAAAACACCAAAACAAAAGGTATACCAAATACATAAGAACATCAAACTATCAAAACAACGACATCATAATACAAAAACAAAAGACTACACATAAACCAGCGATACTAATTGGCAGTGGATGCTAATTCTGGACGGTCATATGTCACGTTAGTAGCAAGTGGTGTACTTATCCGGATTACGTGCACACAACCCTCCCACTACCACTGAAATTGTTTAAGGCATAAGTTTTAAAAGTCTTAAAACAAATGAGAAATGAATAGTGTCACTAGAACTGGACAAATTATTCTCGAATCCTGCTTCCTTGCGATTCTACTAGTCATTAAATAAATAGAAAGAATTAAACCATGCATACCACGGGAAGCCAAATTAGCAACTTAGTGGTAAATGAAGCATTATTCTATTGATGTTGATTTGAACTTTAGCTACCTTAGATTTTGTTTGTACTATATCCAGTGACATCTTGATTCATCTAATCATTAACGCCTGTTGATGTTAACGGAACATTTGAGGAGTGTCTGTTGACGTATTGCGTTTAAACGTTCAAGCAATTACAAATCAATATTTCTTTATTCTGGTCAATTGGTTATAAGAGAGCAAACGCGTCGCTATTGATTAAACAACTGAAAATGAAGTCGAGCAAAGTTTGTTTTTTAATTTAAGTTCAAAGAACGAAAAAGCTAAATCATAACGATACAATCGAAATTCTAGTAGATGAGACACTTTGACTTTTCTCAAAAGACTATTGCAATATCATATTTTTAAACATATGAAATCTTGATTAATTGATATATTTCTTTCTAACAATCTAAATCATATTTGCATTCTGATTGTAAAAAATGTTTCAGACACTGCGTCACCTAATTCAAGGTCTACTACAATTTCCCTGTTGCAGTAATTGATGTCTTCGGTTTTTGGAATTGCAAAAATTAGATATTAATGGTATTGCAAAGAAACTTTGATTTACCCTTTACTTTTCTTAACTGGAATAGTAGGAGTGATGTGCGCACATAACACGTACAGCCACATCAACTTGCGTAGAAGATGACCGTCCTAAGTCGGCGCTGATTACCCATTGGTCTAGTTTGTTTATGTGCGGTCTTTTGTGTTTGTGTTGTTAATTTGTGTTGGTTAAAAGAGAAGGGAGGGGATTTCCAACAAGACCCTAATGCAGCACCAACATCAAAACACCAAAACACACGATGCACAAACACAAAAGACGAGCATACTATGAGACGTAAAAGAGACATACAACAAGACTACACATAAACCGACGAGACCAATAGGCAACCAGTGCTTACTTTGGACGGCCATTTGCCACGCAAATAGCAAATCGTGTGGTTATTCTGGATTACATGCTCACAACCCTCTCACTTCTCCGATTACCCAGAGGTCCCGAAGAACGTATAATTGTGGTGTAAAACAACCTCCTCATTGTTAGATGACCTCATACAAACAAGAACGCAAAACGTAGGGGCCCCAGCAACACAGATGAATATGTAAATTGATATAAAAAGAGGGCATGCGTAATACAATCCGTGCTCTGCCGGCTGTATCGAGCTCATGTATATAATCACCCGAGAAGTCCAACTGACATTCAGAGAAGACAAGTGGTCGGGGCCCTGTCTTCTCTAAAGAGCTTTGGACAGGGCCAGTCATGGAGTCCCATTGTCACAGTCAGTCAGCGTGCAAGTATCAAGGATGCGCTGGTACAAGACTGAAGATTGGTCAAGTACCAAGCCCACTGTCCGTCTGGTGACATTAGGATCATATTCACGGTATAACATGCGTTTGATGATTCTGACGCATTTTCGATGGTTATGCTGCCTACCTTTGATCCTTCTAATTTTGTTTATCATATCAGCATAAAAGACAGGTTGTCGTGTTTGCAGTTCCTTGTCCCTTTTGTGTGTATTGCTGAGTATGTCTTCTCAGTTTTTTAGCTTGGGGAATTTTAATGTTTTGCTGTTGATGTTGCAACCAGGTCTTCTTGAAGATTTCCTCCTTTTACCATGTTCATGAGTCAAGCACTAAACCCAAAACATCATACCCGGTAATTCATGGCATACAAAACCACGAAAATGCAAAACCAAACAAAACAAACGAAAGATCCGGAAAAAAAAGAGCAAAACTTTTGTGTTTTGGAATAGTAAAGAAATGACTGCTTAACTCTTTCGCCAGACAAGAGCCCTCTGAAATAAACTGCATAAATGCATCGCATTTGAGGGGATGGACATGGTAATAGGAATGATGAAACAAGGGGGAGAGGAGGGAGGAAGGGGGAGGGAGGTGGAGGGAGACGAGAAATTTTTGGAGGAAAGAGGAGGAGGTGGATGATGTGAAAGAGGAGGAGGGGAAGGGATGGGAGGGTGATTTCGGATAATGCATCCTTATGGGCGTTACTTTAAATAAAAATTGTTGGTGCGCATGGCACCCCATCGTTTTATTGAATTATTTCATGTACCCCTTTTATAAGAGAAATCGGTCCAAACGTCCTATATGGTTTAATCAGGAGAGCGTAAGTGAATGAAACAGGAGGCCCAAGGGGGCCGCATCACTCATTGAAGTGCAGGCAAAAGAATTATAATGATCACTTTGGTAGAGGCCCTTGAGTACTTGCTTCCTGTAAAAGAAAGGAAGGGTTTTATGAAACATTAGAGATGTCAAAAGTACCTGAGCTAATCTTCTTGACCAATCAGTACGAAAAACACAAACTTCGTAGATAACCAGGAGTACTTGCTACCTGTAAATTCTGTGAAGCGGATGCAAAGGAGAAATCGAAAATGTGTCAGCTAATAAGAGCTAGTTTTGTTACCAATTGGCACGAAAAATACACACTTGGCAAAACACTTTCAGTACTTCCTTCTTTTAAGGATTCGCGAAATTCTATGCAACACTTGCAGAGGAGAAGTCGAAAATGTTTCAGCCAATTGGAGCCTTCGGCAGCTATATTTGTGGACCGATGAGGATGAAAAACACAAACATGACAAACTATTATTAATAGAGGACCTTGAGTAATTAGATTCATGAAAATTTTCCGAAAGTCTGCGCAGCGGTTGCAGAGCAGAAGTCGAAAATGTGTCTGCCACTTAGAGCATTCGGAGGCGCTCTTTGTTGATCAATCGGCACGGTAAACAAGACTTGGCACGGGACCTATGCATAATTGCTTCCTGTACAGTATCCTTAAATTCTGTACAACGGTTGGAGAGGAGAATTCGAAAAATGAGTCAGTCAATCAGAGTTCTCAGTAACCATACGTGTTGAACAAAAAAAAAAACACAAACTTGGAAGAGAGCCTTGTGTACTTGCTTCCTGAAAATAAAATTCTTTGCAGCGGTTGCTGAGGAGAAGTTGAAGATGTGTCAATTTGTCAAACCATGGGTACAAAAACACAAACTAACATTAACATCATATCCTACCCATCCTGTTACGTCTTTTGGTACACTGTGGGACATATTGATTTTCACACTCTCTGGCCATATTACATTGGTTAGATTTGGGATCACTGACTAGGGCTAAGTACCCTAAACGTGTATGTCTGGTCCATGCTGCCAATTTATCTATTCTTAAATGATGCTATTGAATTTGAAGACGTTTAACATTGGTAGAGAACCTTGAGTACTCGCTTTCTGTAAATCATCATTAATTCTTTGCAGCGGTTGCAGAGGAAAGGTTAAATAATTGTCAGTCAATTACAGACCTCGGCGGCCATATTTGTTAACCGATTATGATTACTTGCTTCCTGTAAGGTTTCATGAAATTCTTTGTAGTGTTTGCAGAGGAAAATTCAAAAATGCGTTAGCCAATCAGAGTCCTCTGCGGCCATATTATTAACAGATCGACATGAAAATCACAAACTTGGTAGAAGACCTTAAGTACTCTCTTCCTGTAAGGTTTTATGAAATTCAATGTATAGGTGAAAGAGGAGAAGTCGAAAATGTGTCAACAAAGCAGAGCTCTCGTCGTCCATATTTGTTGACTGATCGGGAATAAAAACACAAACTTGGTATAAGTTTTGGAGTACTTGCTTCCTGTCAAGTTTCGTGACATTCGGTGTAGCGGTTGCAGAGGAGATGTCAAAAAAGTTTAAAGTTAATGACGGAAGGCCGGACGACGAATGGCGCTGTATGACAATAGCTGACTTGAGCTTCGCTGTACTCATAGGAAACATTTGTTAGATCCTTGCAATCTCATGGAAAGAAACATCTAGCACTCTAATTCAATTCTATATACAGATAGTTATATCGATTACGTGTTCTCCATTAATATTCAAAATTATGTAGGTTACTTTACCTAAGCTCTATCTATCCGCGTAAGGTAAGAAATGAAAGCTTAAACTCTGCTACATATAAGATTTTGACGAAAATAGTAACCTGAATCATTACATTGATGTATGACAAACGTGACAAATTTTAAAATCTTCACAGTTCTAAATTTCTATTTATTAAGTAGAAACATTCGTTCGTCCCCTGCCTATGGTGTAATCATATCGCAACTAATACACTATTCCAGAGTAAGCTTTCGTTCTGAGGGCAAGGATATTAACCGAAAAACTACTGAGCAACTTACTTTGTCACTGCAAAAAAATGTTTTCTGTTTGGCCGAAATGACGGGTGTTGCTATAGCAAACAGGAGATTCTTACGTTCCCCGGCCACCTGATCTCACCACCATTTGGGATTCACTTTTGCTTCTTTGTGGAATGTTTAAGTTGATTGTATTATTCTTTGTGAAAATATTTTCTATGCTTCTTATACTCTTTGTTGTTATGGTAGTCTCTGACGTTCGCTGTGTTTCAATGTCGTAAAAGCAGATTCCAATAGACAGTAATTATTATGTTTTGAAGGCATCGGAATCAATAAAACTGCATATATTATAAATAGTGTACATTATCCATTTTCTTCAAGAATCTTAAGAGCTGGAACAGATCTAAATACAAATATTTTGGTAAATTTCTTTCTCTAAATTCCGATAGCAGGACATTCAACAAAGATTTTTAAAAATACTTCACAATTATATTCTTAATCCTCTTACATGATTTTATTTGAAGTGAAAAAATATTTCCAACATTATCAAGTATATTACCTTTATATTCACGTTCAACGTTATGCCTGTTTGATATCCATATCTTTGAGGTAAACCCCCTTTCACAACACCTTAAACAACATTTTGGTCGCTAATTTAATTTCATAACATAACGCTTCTGAGTAGAACCTTCAGAAAACTAGAACTGCCTTAAAGTGGACGAATTATACCCCCGCGGGACGTTTTTTATAAATGGGACCATTTATGATGCTTTCAAACTTCTTAACATAAAATGTCGTATAGGGTGAAGGTCAAGGTCACAGGGTCAAAAGTCATGGTACCAAAATATAGTACTATTAATGGTGAATGTGTGTATGAAATATGAATGTCCTACCAGTAATAGTATATATAGAAGAAATCTGCTTTCAAAACTTCTTAACATAAAATATTGTATAGGGTGAAGGTCAAGGTGACAGGGTCAAAAGTCAAGGTACCAAAATGTCTCTTTATGGTGAATGTGTGTATGAAATATGAAAGGCCTACCATTAATAGTATAAAAGAAATCTGCTTTCGAAACTTCTTAACATAAAATCGTGTATAGGGTGAAGGTCAAGGTCACAAGGTCACAGGGTCAAAAGTCATGGTACCAAAATGTAGTACTCTTTATGGTTAATGTGTGTATGAAATATGGAAGGCCTACCATAAAAGAAATCTGCTTTCAAAACTTCTTAACCGGACAGACAGACAGACGGACAGACAGACGAACAGACAGACGGACAGGGTTATTCCTATAATCACCCCTAAACTTCGTTTGCGGGGAGTATAATTGAGAGTTGCTCACCCACGCCAAACACATTTTTGAAAATAAGTGGTAGTAGCATCTTTATTATTTAAGCTCCTCTGGTTCAATTTTGCTCGAAAAACCATTAATTAGAACTCATCATCCGTGTTGTCTTTCCCTTCGTGTTTCTATTGACCCGTGTTGTTGTCTCTGTCTGTTCGTTCGCGGTTTTTTTTTCTTTTCTGGTGAGAAAGTTCTGTTTTATAGTTTTTTTTTCAACAGTTTTTTTTGTAAGCCGTTTGATTCTGATTTAAGAATTTCATTTCGGGTTTTGTGTTCTACTCTCATTCACTCATGCTGTCTATCAGCAGATTTGCTTTATCTATATCATGTTATACTCCTATGGTTTTTAATGACAGCAATCAATATTATAAAACACAAAAGTTCGCGCGCTCTGCCTTATAGTGATCTAACTACCAATTTGACATTTCTCGAGAAAATCGACTTTGAATTTAAGGTTTTGGTACTTTATACTAATCGTGCAACCATGAAAAATTTAGGAAAGCAATATTTTTATACTATATAATGAAGTACGAATGTATAGTCCTCAAAACTCTTTATCTTCTTCAATGTAGATGGCCAAAATTGGAGTTAAACACTTCTTACTAACAAGTTACAAGAATAGCATGATACCATTTTAATAGAGATAGAACAAAACCCTGACGGTTTCCTTTGATCTTTTAGAAATAATTCACTCTTCCATTAAGCTTTTAGAAACATTTTCAACAGTTTGTTACCGATCAAAAATTAAAAAGTTAAGAATTCGATGGTTTTTACGCCTCACATTTTGAATAAGGTAAGTTTAGGAAGTAGAACAAGTCGTGACAATTCCATTGATATGTTCAACTAAATTTTGACAAAAATGGAGCTAGAACACCATTGACTGAGTGCTCGATTTGCTCTCCAAAGTTCAGTATTAAGGTCCATCCGCTTAGAAATAGTTTTTTTTAATCCATTCAAGATTAACTCCAAACAGGAAGTTGTTTAAATTTCTGACATGGTAAATCCAAAGTTAAAGAGAGTAAATGTCATATTTGCACGCATTAGAGCCCCGAGAAAATACTTAAGAAATACCCATTACATGCGGAGGTTTTACATAGAGAACATAATGTTGTTCTTTCGATACAAAAAAAAAAAAACATAATTGATCATATTCTAAACCACCTATGCTCAACCTTCAGCGCTTTTCAGATACGATTGGTATAATTTTGTCGATGCATGAGTTACATAAGCTTAGCATATTTTGATATTCATAGATTATATCGTTTGAAATAAACTTTAAAAAATTCATGCGAACGTATAATTGTCAAAACTCTCTTTCTCTCTCTCTCTCTCTCTCTCTCTCGCTCTCTCTCTCTCTCTCTCTCTCTCTGTACTTTCTATTAAATCAACCATG
Source organism: Pinctada imbricata (assembly GCA_033119305.1). NCBI lineage: Eukaryota > Metazoa > Mollusca > Bivalvia > Pterioida > Pteriidae > Pinctada > Pinctada imbricata. Next base: position 33,162,811 of record VSWD01000004.1, on the reverse strand, counting down.
AATTATGATAATGTGATAGAGTGATAGAAATAATAGGACAAGATAAAACAATGATCTTTTAATTTCGTAATACACCATTTGTTATTTATCGGATATTTCGCATTGTAAATCAATAGGGAGTGTTTAATGACCCAACTGACCGTTGAGTTTCACCCCTGATTACATTATCAACTTCTCCATCAATTTCTAGAAAAAAAGCATTACATTAGGGGCAACCTTAATGCCAAAAGCTTAACGAGAAAAATGAAATCATGTCATTTCATCATGCCATCAAATTGTTATACTGTCTATATTACTAAAGGTTTGTACCTGATTTCTATTATAATGCTGAAATAGAGTAATTTCGCATGTTATCTTAATCGAAGTTTCCTTCCTCCTGTTTCATCATTGATTTCTACCTGAAGAATGCAAAGGATTAATTGCAAACCCAGAAGACACATAATTGTACATAGAGACTTGTGTAGTTAGCCAATGAGAATCCTTTGTTGACATCCTCGTGATTGAATAGCAAGGGGAGGTAAATCTGCGCATAAAACTAATTCTTACATCACATTATAGATCATGGAATCCATATAGGTAAAGCATGGGAAGATCCGGTAGTTATATTGAAAGACTTCATTGGAATTTATGTACGGATAGAAGGCAAGCGTAGCGTTTCCGTTTTCAAAAGGCACTGTCTTAAGAAAAAAAATATTGGAAAGTTTAATCAGTCTTATACTAATTTAGAATGCACATTTTGAGTAAATCGTCGAATAATTGTGCAAGTAATATGTCCGAAAAAGGAATTTCATATTTGACTTTAGGATATTTTGTATAGTTTCTATGGTGCAATGCCATTTCGGGGATCAGTTGTGAAACCTCTGCTTTTTCATAAAGAAGAGGCGAGGGATGACACAGTGGAGGAAATATGCTTAGAGGAGAAGAGAATTGCTAAAGAAACAAAAACACAGCTGGTTAGAGTTTACAGTATATGTGTAGTTTCTACGTTGTTCACCATTATAATCACTATATTTAGTTCAGTTTATGATTCTTGAACATTCAAGAAGATTTGAAAAATCTTAATTTGTTGGAGAATGCCTTCGCGGAAATAAAGACTTTTCTTATTCAGGCAGAGGGGTTACTGATAGCGGATGTCTTCTCTGACATGAACATTTCATTGCCGTCTCTTGACTCTTCAAAGATTGAACTGTTGTCAAGGAGCAAAGGGGATTTCAGATTTCAGCTGTGCGGTTTACAGTCTTCAACTGGGAAATATGCACTGTGTGAGAACATCACTGCTGCAAATTACTCACTTGTTGCGGACCAAACATCCTCAGAGGCAATATACCACATCTATTCAGCTTATACCAACATTATTCACATTGTCAAGCATCTTGATATTTCAAACATTCTTGATTATAAATTGAATTTCGAAATCGTAGTTGAGCTAATACTTGACATTCTATCGTGTGTCCAGGTTTTCGAAGGAATAATCAACAGGGACATTTACACCAAATATTTTGTTCTCAAAACAGTCAATCTGAACAATGAGTCATCGGTATTTTACAACAAGAGCGTCATTGATATGAACTGTGTTGATTCCTTCCCGAACCGAACTGACCCGAATTTCCTCGGGTATGTTTCGCACTTAATTACAACGATTACCTACCTTGAGTCCTCGATGGGACATTCCTCTTCACAAATTCTGTCTGCAATAGACAATCAGCTAGTCTTGTTGATATCAAGGGTTATTTTCCTTTGTGTTCTGGCCCTTTTCATATCAGTCATGCTTTTTGTTGTCTTGCAGACGACAGGAACATTTAATCGTCTGATGACGTCATATTCAACTACTCTCTTAAAGCAAACGAATAAACTTCAGGAAGGCAAAAAAGAATCCGAAGACCTCTTGTACAAACTTATTCCGAAAAGCGTTGCTGCATTACTTCGACAAAGAAAAGGTGCAATATCAGAGTATTTCGAGTCAGTGACAATCTTTTTCAGTGATGTCGTCGGCTTCACCAGTATTGCAGCAGAAATTTCTCCCATGGAAGTAAGTATCAAAGGCTTGAGGGGGAGAAGGGGTCTTGAGATTCGCCCCCGGAATTAAACAAAATGGGTTAATTAAGATCCTGACGATAATCTCGACAGCACTCACAATAGAGCACCACACTGAGCATCGACTGACCCCCAGCAAGCCAGAGGTGGGACCAGGTGCCCGGGAGGAGTTAGCATCCCCTGTTGGCTAACTCATCCGCCTTCCATGCAGTAATATATTGCAATCGTTTATGCAATTCTTGGATATCACTTTTTATCACATGATGCACCCGTTATTCAGTTACATAAAGTCATTTCATAAATAAATGTTATGATAACTCTTTACATATCACTTTGGGCGTGTTGACATTGGATGAAGCGCTTCAAATCCTTTGTGACGTCACAATAGAACGGCGACGTTGGTGAGTTATTTGCAAGAAATGAAGCCGAAATTATAATATTTTGACGTTATTTTGTCAATTACGTTGTATTTCATGTGATAAAAAGAATCTTAAATGAAGTTTCTATTTCATACAATATTTATAAAACTCGATGTGTGATTCTTATCCCCTCGCCAATTACCGTATGAAATAGAAATCATTTGAGATCCTATATTTAGCTCATGTGCATTAAATATGTTATTGAAGCACAAATCATGGTACTGTGTTTCTGCATGCGTGCACAATTTAGACACTTATTCCATATAATTCAATACTACTGAAAGGAAAAGTTTCATGAAAATACCACTTTTTATCTTTAAGTTAGTACTTATCATAATTATAAAGTTTTTGTTTTCTTTGGTGCCCTCTGTTGTGTTCAACAGTGTTAAACTTAGAACGTAAAATTTACATTACATTCTCTTTTTACGCCGGATAACATTTAAATTTGCAAAAGAATAGGTCTTGAATATCAGATCGTCATTACCATGATTAAAGTATGATAGAAATTAATTAAGATATGAAAGGCACTGGTATGTTTCTTTGTTTGAAGTCATAATTAGCATCACAGATCAGTAACTTCGCTTTACAATCAATATAACTGAGCTAATGTAATAATGTAAAACATATAAAAAGCAAAGTCAAATAGACCTTCTTCACTAAAAATTTTCATTTTTTTTTCATTACTGTCATTTCATCATCAGGGCCTACACCAGGAATCAAATAAGACAGAAAAGATTTACAAACGAAGCACGCGCAAAGATTTTCATCAAATGAAATCGAGCAGTATAAATTGACATTTGTGTGTACATGCAAGAAAGGATTAGCCAGAATAGTTCTATGTCAAGCAATAGCATCGTACAGCCAGATGCAAGCAAAAACTAATATTAATATTCCTCTGAACTGAGCCTACACTAAACTTTGACCAACTCACTCTTGTAGAAATATATACATAAAGCAAATTTTACACTTCTTTAAAATAGCATCATTTAACAAAGGAATAGACAATCTTCACATTAGCGCAGTAGACTTGAATTTCAGACAGTCCAAGACCCGATATCACAACATTTGACGTTATTTCTTTTAGATTTGTAACGTCATAATTAAAAAAAATAACGTCAAAAGTCATGATATCGGGTCTCGGGGTGTCCAAAATGAAAGTCTAGCGTGAAAATGGTCTATTAAAAGAGGGGAAGCCTCATCTAAATATGTTTTCAATTTTAGATTAGTTTGGCTTAAGGTACCACTGATAATGACTCATAATCCGAAGTCCGCATGTCTAGTGTATTACATTTAGATGTTTTGTCCACAAGGCTGCTGTCTGATTTCAGAGTCTGACACTTCTAAAAACAATGGCGCAGAATAAACATATTTCACAAAGAATTCAATCACATGATTTGGTCCATACTGCAAATTTATCTGTTCTTTAATGATGCTATTGAATTTGAAGACATTTAACATTAAGAAGGTCCAGGACAGCCAGACTTAATGGGTATGGACAAAATGTCATTCGCCATATTAGATTCTATATAGTGTATTATTGGAAATCTTTCCTTACACTGATTAAAGACTCCAAGTTTAACATGTTTAACTATTTTCACCCCAAGTATTAGCTTCATTTTCCCATCTTTTCTTTTTTATTGAATTAATCATTTAAAGTGGGAGGGTTGTGCGCGCGTAATCCGCATAACAAAACCGTCTGCTACTAGAATGGCAGATGACTGTCCTAAGTCGACACCGATTGTCCATTAATCTGATTGGCTTATGTGTTGTAATTTGTATTTGATGTTTCTATGTGATTTGGTGTTCCTTGTACCTTTTGCATCTTTTCTGTGCGTGTCTCCTCTGTGTTTAGCATTGGGTGTTCTGGGGTTTTGCTGTGGGTGCTGCAACTGGATATTGCTGGAGATCCCCTCCTTTATCTAAATGAAATGCACCTTTGTTTCGTATGCTTGTATGTTTTTGTCCCTGGCTGGCTGATACCTGTTTCTTTTCTTTTTTTTTTTCGATTTCGAAAGGATGCGAAGCAGAAAGAAAAGAAAATATGGCCGAAGGATGTACAAGGATGTTTAAGATCATGTTTTTCATATTAAGTCCTCATGCTCGGAAATAAAACATATAAATCCGGCCAATGTAATGACGATTTAACAGTAATAAACAACTGGTAATTTTACGTCATACCAATAATTACGTGTTCACATTATGTATCCTTTGGTCATTTAAAAACCCGGGGCAATACGAACTCATAAGAAAGGTTTTGTGTTTTTTCTAAACTACTTAACAAGCGTAGGAAGCTTATTGTTACGTTTTGTTGCAAAACAAGTTCTTTTGTTAAGCAAATTACCAAACAACTTTGAATATATATTTACATATTTGTACTGTACATGTTTTAACTAATCATTGTGCTCTTGCGTGTGTCTAAGTTATTCCCGTTCTGATATAATAAAATCAAGGTAATGATTATATCGAAAAGTTTACCTTGAATTTCTCTCTAAAAGTTAAGTATACTTTAGATATTAGACAAAACTTATTCGTGTTCCTTCTCAACAATTCATAGCTCTTGATGATGAGAATAAAATACATAGAATTTGGCTTTCCCTAAAAGGTTTTAAATAGATTAATGCCAACAAGTCGTCACAAAAAGGTATTTTTGTATAATCCGTAAGTCGATTTTCTAGAGTTTTATAGTTATAGACATGCCATTACGTCATTTGTTTTGGGTTTTTTACCTGCCAATCAGGTTTACTCCGGATGTTCTAATTGGCATCGGGTTGACATGATATCGAAGCTACATTTAATGCGCATAAACCCTACAGATTTTGCATATGCATTCCAGATAACAACGTTTTCGGTTTTTTTTTTTTACTTTCCATGCTAAATAAGTAAAGCCACCTTTACACGACAAACGGGCATAAATGAATGTCAAACTTTTTTTGTGTTTATAGATCAATTATAATTTAGGTGGTCACTTGCCACGTTCAAATGAGTTAAATACATTACTGAGTCTCCCATAAAAATTTCGTCTTTAAAATGTCAATCGATGTGTTTTTTCCTCAGGTGGTAGAACTACTCAACGAAATCTACTCCACGTTTGACTGTAGAATAGACACTTATGACGTTTACAAAGTGGAGACAATCGGGGACGCTTACATGGTGGCCAGTGGCGTACCAACAAGAAATGGCAGTAAGGTAAGGTATTCAAGATCAAGAACGTGGCAGACATATAAGAAGTGGGGACAGGAGTGGGGAATAGGGGATTAGAGGTGTTTGACGTGTTGTAGGCGGAAGGAAGTGATATACTCTACTATATTTGTAATCGATATGAGGTTTCTTTATGAAATGTCCAAGCACAAGTTCTGGATAAGAATATGCGTAAAACTTGTCTTTTTCCAAGTAAAGTTTATTATTTCCTATGAAAAGTAAATTCAAAAGGTCTACAATATACAAATACTGTATGTGTACTTATTTTTGCGAGATTCATATTTTAGCGGAGTTAGCGCTGCTTAGACTGCGCTAATTCAAGAATACGCTAAATCATGAATCTCTTATAGATTAATGCGGAAAATTAGTCAAAGCGCTAATTCATGATTGCGCTAATATGTCGATTTACCTGTTATCTGTTTTTTATGATCATTTTATATGATTGAAATTGTCAAGAAAATAATATTGGTTACAGAGGATCGGTTACTAGCTTTGATGATATACATTGTTTAGATTTAGGATCACTGACGAGGGTTAAGTACCCGAAACGTGCATTTCTGGTCCATGCTGTAAATCCATCTGTTCTTAAATGATGCTATTGAATTTGAAGACGTTTAACATTAAATTCGAAGACGTTTAACATTTGTACCACTTGGTAAGTGTCACTGTTGGTGGACCAGGGTTTCCCAAGGGCGCATATAGCCAAATTCAATCAATTTCGGTTGACTGAATCTTCAACGCATTTGAATATTTCTGTTATAAAAATTTCTGAAACGTAAGTCCTTTAGCATCATATTCCACCCATCCTGCTTCGTATTTTGGTATAATTTTAGACATAATAACTCCCAAACTCTTTGGCCATATTACCTTTATTGATTGAGGATCACTGACGAGTGTTAAGTACCCAAAACGTGCATGTCTGGTCCATGCTGCAAATTTATCTGTTCTTAACTGATGCAATTGAATTTGAAGACATTTATTAACATTTGCACATGAATAAATCGCTAAATAATATGACAACGATACCCTTTATTACAACTCCACTTTTATAACAGCCATAAAAGACGCGCTTTCTCATTCGCAAGTATCTTGGAATCGCGAATTCAAAATATATTCGCGCGAAAATTGTGTTCGATAAGGTATATCACTAATTTGTACATCAGTTACATTGTGTTTTTTTTGTACATGTGTCATTCGTCACTTTTTCCTTAGTAAACTATAAGATAAGTGAAATGAGTTTATTCCTATGATAAAACAGACCAAAATTCAATAATGAAAGGTACAAAATAATATTAATATCATGTGTTCATATCTGTTTGTAAACTAGGAATCGCGAAAAATTGTATTCGCGAGAATAAAAACACCCTATTGTACCATAAAATCGCAAAATTTGCTACTCGTGAAAATTTCTGGTTATACGGTAATCAACAAAATTTTAATTTTTAATAAACCTTAACGCAACATCATGCATTAGCTCAAGTAAATGTTACAATGCTGGCATACTTGACGTCTTTTCTTCTTACATATATGAATATTGATATAAACGCACATTTTCGGCAACTTGGTCTGTATAAACTGTAATGAAACTATCGCTGAATGTATAGATCGTCTTCAAAATAGTTGATATTCGATCAAGAAGCCATGACGTTTATATGCACTCTGCATGTAACGCTCATTTTGATTTGTTAAACGATGAAGAAAGTGCAAGGGGATTCACGAATCTTTGCAGATTTTGCTATGAAGTCATATATGTACATTCCCATGACGACGTCGTTCAAAGAAGACTAACGAATTACTGACCAATAATACGAAAGAGTTCTAACTCTATCTTGAAGAAAATTTCAAACCAATGTCTTATGCACCAGACACGCGTTTCGGATATTAAATCCTCATTATGCATCCAGCCAATGTGTTTTTAGACACAACCAAAATTCATTTCAGTACATGAGTTAAAGAAGATCCTGACGATAATCTCAACAGCACTTACAATAGAGCACAAAATTAAACATCGACGGACCCCTAGCAAGCTAGAGGTGGGACCAGGTGCCCGGGAGGAGTAAGCATCCCCTGTTGGCTAGCCGCACCCGCCGTCGATGTTAATGAAGCATGGAAATGAAAATATATATAATTCATGCACTGTCTGACGTTGTCTATATAGAAAGTGCCATGGCGACAATGTCAGGGAAGCATATTCAAAACACTTACAGTCAAACCCCTCAAACCCCTCGCGGGGAACTTTTTTACGAGCTCCACACGGCAAAGGGCATAAGTGTGACACAAATGAGTTAAAGAAGATCCTGACGATAATCTCAACAGCACTCACATGTAGCACACTCTGATTATATTTCTTTAAAAATGGAACTTGTGCACTTTGCAGGGAGTGCGCGGCTCCAATGCATAAGAATAATGTTACCATGATGAAGCAAAATCACACGCATGGTAACACCTAAGTGATGTCATGTTTTCTTTTTAGATAAAATCCACTTTTTTCTATTGGCTAAGCGGCTGAATGATTTTGAGAAAGAGCATTAGTATTTCATGTCTGCATGTTCCCTCCCTTTTGAGGATTGATATGAGAGAAAACAGTCTAACAGAGTGGTTTAAACGAATTTTATTTATTTATTTATTTCCTTTATTTATACAGGATAACACATTTAGCTACAAAATGAACTAGTTTACAATGTGGTCCTGTCTTAAAAATATGTGCATATGAAGTAAATTAAGTCCATTATATTACCTTAATGAAATAAAACCTAAATATCACAGTTCATTTACAAAAATACCGGTACATACCTGTAAAACAAAATCAATATACATGTAGTAATTTAAGAGTCAAAGTAATGCTTCAGATACCCTTTTTTAAAAGATGACAATGTTGTGGAATTTCTAATAAAATCAGGTAAAGAGTTCCATAAAGATGCATCCGAAATGATAAAAGATCTTCTAAAATATTCTGTTCCTGCTCTCTTGACATAAATAAGATTTACTGCTATATGTCATGTACATGTCGATATTAATAGGATAATATGCCAGCACCATCCCTCCTATGCTATTTTGGTCACACGTCTTATCGACGAATGAATCGACCCTACACAAAATTTGGATATGCGCACTCTTTGTAAAGAAAATACGCAAATTTGAATTTAAAAAAAATAGAGGCGCTACTAAAATGAATTTGGCTGTGTCTGAAAATCACTTTGGGCTTGGCTTAAAGAACCACTGATGAGGATTTACTAACCGAAACACGTGTCTAGTGCATAATTTATTGGCTTGAGATTTTATTGAAGAAGGCAAATTGTTGGAACATTTCGATTTCCTTACTTTGTTAACTATTTTTTGTTAACTTTTTTGGCAACGTGTTGGAACCATTTTGTTAACTATTTTGTTAACTATTTTTGCAACGTGTTGGAACTATTTTGTTAACTATTTTGTTAACTATTTTGTTAACTATTTTTTGTTAACTATTTCGGTAACGTGTTGGAACTATTTTGTTAACTATTTTGTTAACTATTTTTGTTAACTATTTTGGCAACGTGTTGGAACTATTTTGTTAACTATTTTGTTAACTATTTTTTGTTAACTATTTTGGCAACGTGTTGGAACACTTCGATTATCTTACTTTGTTAACTATTTTTTTCGTAGGATGTGAAGTGTGATCACGACTGAATAAACGTCATGCGTTGATAAGCAAATGGAAATAAGTTTTCTCGGGTCACCTAAACGAGTCCTTAAATCGAGGAAAAGCTGTCCTGATATAGATTATGGAAAATTGTAGAAATTACAGGAGCTAAATTTTCTGTGAATTAATTAGACTTAAATTTCTAAAACTAATGAGTATATCCCTCACTGCATAGCTCTGTCCTTAGCTGTGGTTTCGGCATTTTTTCGATCGTGTTTAGAATTAAGCTCCAAGGTTGCGTTTACCCTCCAACGATTTTCTTGCCATATTTTTCACTTAAATGCGCCTCTGAATACACCCTACACCCTCATTTTTTCGCAAGAGAATATTGTAGAGAGCGACGGGAAAAGTCACTTTGGCTTCAACATGTTTGACATGAAGTAATACTGATTAGGATCCAATACCAGATATATGTGTCTAGTACAATATAAAAAAGGTAACATATATTTCAATATTGACAATTAAAGCAAATGACAGATTAGTATCAATTATCTTTAATCATGCAGACTGAATGAAAATAACGGGAAAACTAAATGATCATCATCCATTCATGAAAATACTACTTTACTGATGAAGGTAAAATCAGGGAAGCAAGTTTTAAGAACATAGATGAAGTCACGAAATCTTAGCCGTAATTTTGATTGGACAGATATTCTGATACATGCACGCATCGTCAAAATGGAAATAGATTACTATTGTAGTAATTTTAGTGCACATTTTAACAAGTAATGTATATGTATCATCAGTGACTTTCGAGACCGAAACAGAGGAAATCAACATAATGAATCATATAAAGAGCAAAACTCTAACCGTGACCTAAAATTTATACCAAAGAACCATATGAGGACGATTTAATTCCTTCAGGGAGATAACCCTCATTTTTCAAATAATTTATCAAATTCGATGACGGAAACATTACACATATATTTTCAAGAAAAGTGCCTAACACTGTGAAACTAGACGGACAATATCCCCTTTGATTAACAGATTGATATTGTCAATATTGAAATATATGTAAACATGTTACTGAGGGCTATCTACATGTCAAACAGATAAACTACAAAATGCATATTATGAGCCGAGAAAGCAGTATCGGGTGTTGCATGCAAGCAGGATCGAGATGCTAATTATTCCTGGGCACCTGGTCTCATTCCCATATCGGGAATTCGCTTCTTTTTATGTGGCGGATGTTTTTGTCTGTTTGCTTTGGTTCCTGTTTTATCCTGGTTTTGTATGCCTTCGGTTTCTGATTTTCTGAATTATCAATTTTGTGCTGTATACAGGGATTTGGTCATTATCCATTATCAATTTGTCCTCAATTTTTGCAGCATGCTGAGGAGATAGCCACAATGGCTATAGACTTACTATCAGCAGTGAAGCAGATAAAGCTACCACAGACTTACAAACGACGCCACATACAAATTCGTATTGGTGTACACACAGGTGAGAAATAATCGATTTTTATGTACTTTTTGTTTCTTCAATTCAGTCGAGATCTTGATACAAAAGTATCTATTTTTTATTATTCAATTTTTATTCAATTCAATCTTCATTATCTTATTCGTGTTTTGTTTAATTTTTTTTAATAATTTCTTTTGATTTCTAAATGTGGGTCTATAATTTTATCAATTCATGTCATTAGATTTTGAAAAATCGTAATTCATTGATTTGAAATTTTATATGTATTGAATTTTTCTTTTATTTTTTGTAGTTTTCTTTCCTAGATCTTCAGTACTTTCATTTTTTGTCTATGTTCACAGGAACAAGAGTTGGTCGATTCCTTTTTAGAATATAAAATATAATGAATATCGAGTGAAAGATTACGGTTAAATTCAAGTTCCTTTCAAATTGACTGTTTCAAAGGATAATATTGCCTTGTTACAGGACCTTGTGTAGCGGGAGTTGTTGGAATAAAGATGCCTAGGTATTGTCTATTTGGTGACACTGTCAATACTGCGTCAAGGATGGAATCAAACAGCTTACGTAAGCATTGCGTCATATAAAATATATATTCAATATTGGTACCTTATTCATATTCATGAATTTAATTTTCTACCAACATTTAAATAATTTTTTCAACAACTTTGCATCAAGGATGGAGTGAAACATCTTACACAATTATTGCGTCATACATTTGTGCTTTATTCTGATTGTTTACAAGATTAATCTTTGTTATCTAATATAGACGAAAATAAAAGAAAACATTAACAAATTAACAAATGATAGAAAAAGGAAAGAAGGACGGAAAACGTCTGTAAAATGCGCTTTGCTCGCGCAATGATACATTTTCCCTTCTTTTCTTGGTGGTGGGATATATATACCTCTATCCAATGACAAACAAAGTTATTCCTTGATTAAACGTTTATCGTTATTGGGATTTGTCTCTTCTTTAGTCATAAAAATGTCCATTATGCTCGTAGCAAAACAGATCGAATGTCCGAAACATTCAGGACATTTGTACTACATGTTAATGAATCTATAGTCCGAAAATGACCTATTAGTCGATGGTTGAAAGGGAAATAACTGTTAACTAAAGGTTGTCTATCAATTGTGAATTTTCGACGCATGCCATTGGATGTTTGCATGCGGAATATCTGAAAATCTTGATTACTTCCTATTTGCTACATTATCAAAGATAACATAAAAAGTTATAGATTTCCATTGGAAGTGAATGCGAGTCTTTATCATGATTAGCAATAATGTTTGTTGATTAGTTAATTAACTATTTGTTGCCGGATTCTACCGATAACGTGATGCTCGTAATGGTATTGTTTATCGTTACGCATTTTTTCTCTCTTTTTTCCCCTTTATACATGTAGGTAATTTTATAGATATGAAATTTAAAATAAAAGCAAATTGATTAAGATATTTCAAACAGCATCAAAAGGGTAGGGCCACGAAACCCTTAAATCGGCCCTTTATTTAACATTAAAATTTATTGCAATATTTATTACTAATTTGACATTATGTAAAGTTCTTTACTAAGTTACGAGTTGAGAATTTGTAAACAATGCATTTATCAGTAGTATCAAGTCCTCCTAAAACTCCCCAAATCAGGAATTTTCTTTAAAATTACTGCAAAAGAAACAGAAAGTTTCATTAAAATGAGCATTGTCCACAATTATCGATAAATTTGAAAAGAAAAACTAAAAATGAAAGATAATGATAATATCTTCTTATAATAAAAAGTTTATGTTTCTCGACGCATGTGGCCACATCAAAATTCTCCAATAATGAAACATTTTCGAGCATTTTGTACCATCTTTTGTAAATAACGTCAAAATGACGTCACATGATGATGTCATAGGAACCCCTACGTCGCTTCGTTTGGTGATTTGTTCCTTTCATTGAAAGCGGGAAACATACATTAATATGATGTACATCTATCAGGTATTTCTCATTCAGTAAATTTTTCAGGAAAATTACAGGGCCGGTTAAGGGGCTTCGTAGCGTTACCTCTTTATTACATTATTCGAAACTTCTTCTTCTCCTTTGCATATAACCTAAGTTTCGTTAACATCTGTTAAAAAAGTTACTGGATGTGGCACATGGTCCCACCTCTGACTTGCTGGGAGTCCGTCAATGTTCAATTTTGTGTTCTATTGGGAGTACTGTTGGGATTATCGTTAGGATCTTCTTTAACTCACTTATACGCTTAAATCATACGCTCTGGCTACTCTGTTTGTAAATTCCGTAAATCTCGAGAGGAAATTATGTGTTCTTAAGGTATTCAACAGGAAGTAATTGGGGCACCCACGCATTTTATGAATCCTGATATATTAAAATCACAGGATGCTTATCACTAATGGGATTTTGAAAGAAAATGCTTCTTTTCGGTAGAGCATCCCTTAGGTCAGAATTGCTGATAACTTTTTTGCCTGGATACTGATATTGTTCTGATTATCAAACTAATATGGTTTTGGGAAAAGAAACTTTTATAGTTACATTTGATCACCTCTAAAATGGGATTTTTCTTACTTTTCCCATGGGGTCCAATGTTAACGTTCAAACGGCTTAAGTTCTCGGTATAATCATGAAACCACGGATTTTTCGCGCTTCCCGTTGGCTTGATGTACGATGTACATAACCCATAGTACTTCAAGCATGCGGGAAGCGCGATAAATCCATGTGGTTCACACAAAAACAGCAAAGTCTGCAATAATATTGTCAGCCTTTATGAGATGTTTTTTAAGTCCTTATCACGTTTATGCTACGATCACGTCAGATATTTGGATATGATATGCATCGACCTGTTCAATTTTCCTGAAATCTCAACAACCTCGCTCAATATCCCTGGAATTTCTTCACTTATATCATCATATCAGGACGTTTAATTCTCTTGTAGCTATGAAAATTCACTGTAGCAGGGTAACCAGAGATATGCTGGAAGATACAGGGCGATATAACATAAGAACTCGTGGAGAAATAGAAATCAAGGTACTGTAATCTTCTTATCTACCTACAACTTAATATCATATTAATCCTTCTAACTTTGCTCTTTTGAAATGGTACAAAAATCTCTAAAGAAAAGTTTCCACGGCTGATTCTTTTCATATATTTCAAATATTATTGATTAGAAATAAATGATAATCCATTTGTAGGATTAACACAATTTAGTGTCTTCATTTTCAATGCCATGAGCTGGATACAAAGAGTCATCTTACAAGTAAAAGATTGATTCAGTATTTCGAAGTATTTTTTGTTAAAATTTATATTTTCAATAACTTAAAGGGAGATCCCTTTCTTTTACTTTGATTGAAAATATATCTTCAGGGAAAGGGGAAAATGGAAACATATTGGATTCAAGGTCGCTTCGATATGTCCGAAGCAAATGACAGCATGGTTTGTAAATTTCCGTCAAGACCTCCAAAAAACAGGTCTTCATCTTCAACACCGAAAACATTGTCAGCTTCTACTCTCAAAACAGAGGAAGTTATAAAAAGTGTGATAGACATAAAAGAAGAGTCCCAAGGGCAACAGTCAATTACATCTGCGCATGCGAAACAAATGGAACAAGAAGTTCTCCATGATGTGAAAATTATAGAACCAATAACGGAGTCAGATAACACAACTATACAGGATACGAAAGTACCAAATCATACAGACGAATCAGTGCCGAAAATTATTTCTCTTATCGAAGAGGATATGTCAAAAGAGCCGAAAGAATCAATTCAGTTTGTAGCAAAAGAATCAAAACAGAATGATGCCCATCATAGTTACAATTGTGATGAAACGAATCAGTCATCAAGAAAAGATTGCTTTAGAACAGAGAATCAAAATCCACATATGAATAAAAACAATACACAGACGGTTGTAGAATCAAGTCATCTCGATGTAAAAAGAGCGGAAGGATATTCTGAGTCAAACCTGTTATCAAATGTCCATATATAGAATATATTCGAAAACTCTGAAAACTCTTCATCTCAAGATGTAAACAAAGCGCATCTTGCTATCATATCAATTATGTAACTGATATATCATTTTTTATACAAATTTCAAACTTAACGCACAAATTGACATATTAGCGTAATCATGAATTAACATTAATCTATAAAAGTTCAATAAGTTAGCGTTGTCTTGAATTAGCGAAGTCTTTATAGCGCTAACTCCGCTAAAATATGAATCCCGCTAAAATAAGTACACATACAGTTTTATATACACATCAAAATTTACACAAAGTGAAGTTGTTCGCAACATACAACATAATCATCGGCTATGTTCACGTCCTATTGAATTGATAATGTATATGACTTTTGCATAAATAAATGTTTGGTATTGAACGTCATATTGAGTGATATAAGGTTAAATATTGAAAGTCATGTTAAAATGACAACATACTGATTTTTCAACGCTATGTAGAATGACACAATATTGAATATTAAACATCATTTTGAATGACAAAAACTGAAAATAAAAATCATATTAAATGACCAAAACATTTATGTTAAACAGCAATATTGAATAAAAAATGAAACCTTTTCCAATGACAAAAAGTTGAACATTGGACGCCTAGCCTTTTGAATAAGAAAAATTGACATAGTATTCAAGATAAGAATTGCCAATCTTACTTAATGAGTCAAAGGTCCAGGGAAATATTGCATAAATATGTATGTAAGTCTCAATAACAAGGCAATCGCGAACACCCAAGTGGAGGCAGGACCAGGTGCCCGGGAGGAGTGAGCGTTCTCTGACTGCATACAAAACATCGACAATATAGGCTAAACGTAAAGAAATCCACATTCCAATATTAGCACTTTTGAGTTTAGTGCACACAAACATAGATACAAAATCCACGTTTCTGTATATAAAGAAACGTTTTTGTCAAGAGGAATTGGGTTAAAACCTTTTGATGATGTAAAAGACATATCATTGTAGTGACCTCGATGATGAACTACTGTCCGCGCGGCTGACTTCGGACCCTGGATAAACGCAATTTTGATAACTTTATTTTGTAAATGTAACATGTTCGAGTGTCTATGCAATCATATTACACAGGCAAAATAAATTTTACAAGAGGCGTTTTCAATGTTGAATTTCAGCGTGACGTCGCTGAGTTTATCATTTAGCCTATGGAGAGCGTCACGACGTCACGTAAAAAAGTAGCGTCGAAAATGGCCCATCTAAAACTTGTTTTGTATATAAACTTTTATTGCGTGCACTGAATATCCTATAACTTATACCAAAACTAACAACTAAGCGAGATCTATCGGATGGTATGAATTTCATTAAAAATTTTGCGCATTTATCTAGTTTCTGAAGTGAACAGCGCGTACTGTACAGTAGTTATCGCACTGGTAATCTACAGTTTGAATACATGTATTACGTTAATTGTTAATAAATCAAATATTTCAAGCTGTTGTTATATTTAATGTGATCGAAAAATATATGTTATATAGAACGTGGATGAAAAACACCACATTCGATCCGTCAAATGTTAACACAGCGAACGTTCACGCAAATGTTCGTTCGTTTCACTTGTTACTTCGTAGGACGATTTTCCCACCAGAACAATCGAATGACGTCATGATCATTTACTTAGTCATAGACTTAGGAAACAACAGAAAAGGAAAAATACATTTTTGAGCAAAAGTGAACATCTACAATGGAGTTGATTATTATATATCCAACCACTAAGCTAGCAAAATCATTATATCTGATAGAATGACAAATATGGATAATGACCATATCCCTGTATACAGCACAAAATTGATAATTCAGAAAATCAGAAACCGAAGGCATACAAAATCAGGATAAAACAGGAACCAAAGCAAACAAACAAAAACCTCCACCATATTAAAAGAAGCGAACTCCCGATATGGGAGTGAGACCACGTGCCCAGGAAAAGTAAACATCTCCTGCTTGCATGCAACACCCGCTGCTTCGATTTGGTAGAACTGTTACATCTGGTTACTTCCGTTTCGGACGACATAGAGTACAATCTTTGATTGGATGGTTCAAATGGTCTATGACAGAATATCATCCATCATTCTGGAGAGTGGGACATCATAGTGTATGAAGAGTTCCCCATATCGACCGTAGAACTTCCTCAGTGACGATGTTAGTCGGTCACAAACATATCCCTGACTGAGAAGCTTATCTGAAAGACGCCTAGCTCTCAGAACAAAATCCGTATATTTCATACTTGCTCTGCCATAGCGTATATATACTGGGATATGAATACGCCATAAGCAGGCGATGAAGGGATGTTGCTACTCAGAAAATGAAAGTTTGTAATGCTGAAATTGAAGTCGTCACGTTTGTCATAAAATGAGGTCTTCATGTGACCATCAGTGTCGTAGGACAACATGATGTCCAAATAGGATGCTTAATTATTTGTCTCTGTAGTTTCTTTGACTTCAAGCTCCGAGGGATAGATACTGCAGTGCTCAGGCAATCCGCGAATTTTGGATTATTGATGGACGACACATCGTCTATGTATCTGTAAGTGAAGTTGAAGTCAGAAGCTAAGTATCTTTTCCCTTCAGAGACCAAAGACTGAATGAATTCAGCTTCGTGCGATTAAAGGAAAATGTCGGCAAGGAGTGGGGCACAAGTGGGATTTCAGTTTCAAGAGTAAGTAAACTTAAACACAAGAAGTCACCTAAAGATCCATAAATATACCCAAGAAAAGAAAAAGATCCACAAATATATAAACCTAGTCCCACCTCTAGCTTTCTAGGGGTCGATCAGTCGATGATCAATTAATTGGTGCTCTATTGTGACTGCTGTTGAGATTATCGTCAGTGCTCTATTGTGACTGCTGTTTAGATTATCGTCAGGATCTTCTTTATTTTATCTGTAGCATCATATCCCACCCATCCTGATACGGTTTTCGGTATTAATTTTTTTGGACAATACTTTCAATAATACGGAAGTCATCCAACTCTAAACCTTCTTGAAAAAAAATAAAAACCAATTATATATTATGCACCGGCCACGTGTTTCGGATATTAAATCCTCATTATTGATGCTTCCAGCCAAAGAGATTTTCAGGAGCCGCCAAAATCTTTGGCCATCCTCATTGTTTAGACTGGATATCACTGACGAGGGTTAAGTACCCGAAACTTGCATGTCTGGTCCATGCAGCAAATTTACATGTTCTTAAATAATGCAAAGAATCTGAAGACATGTAATATTCTACTATAATACAGATTTTGTGGCTAAATAAGATAAGACCATTAACTCCACTTCATATTTAGATCTCCTTATCTATCATCTAACAACGCCAGTTAATGGAACAAGAGACGACTTCAACTTCACTTGTTCCCCGCAATTGCATGTCTAATGTTTAAGAATTACTTCTTTTCAGCTTTGTCGCCAGAAAGAAGCTTTGTTTGGACCCTTTATGAGTTTGACATCATACATTATTTTGCTATTTGTCATTTCATGCAAAAATATCATCGAAATTTAAGGGTGACATCCCAGCACCATCCCTTCAAGGCTATTTTGATCATAGATTTTATCTAACTATGCTACTGAATCAATATTTAACCCTGCAGGATATTTGGAATCGACCATTCTATATTAAGTAGATACACAAAAAATTTTTAAAAGTCTAACTAGAGTGTGCTACTCAAATAAATTTGGATTTTTTTTTAAGAAATCACTTTAGCACAAAGAATCATTGACAATGATTTGCTACCCGAAACACGAGTTTGGTGCATTAAAATTGGTTTGAAACTTACTTAAATAAGGTAACGAATTGGAAAACATCCATCAAAATCACAATTTCCCCATTTCCATTCCTAGTTGTTTCCACCAATCCATCATGTCCATATATACTTGTCAAAATTTCTAACTTACCATTCTACGGGTATGGATTTTCGTTAATGTGGAATTCAAATTATTTTAACGATAATTTGATTTGATATACAACGTTTCACTCTTTACTTTAAAATCAAGAAAAATGAAATTTCTTTCAACGGAAACAGACCGTGACGAAATTTGAATTTTGAACGCTTTTCATGAATTTCGCGTATTTTATCGGAAAATTACAATCAAACCACTTTTAAAGAATTAATTGTACCAAATTTGATAAGAAAAACATAAATGAAACGGAATGCATTAATTACAAAAGCGATAATAAGCAAATGAAACTTAACGAATTTTCCATAAAATGGATGCTTGCTCATAACTCTTGTTAGTGGTGCGTAAAATGAGCTTCCATTAACCAAATATCTTTTTATAGACTAACTTTTCAAGAAAAATGGCATAGCACAGGAAAAAATTAAATATCGCATTCGCAGGAAATGTTTCAACACAAAAATCCTCACCCGGTATATCAATGATACCGGAAGTGTTATTGACTCGCATTGCATCAGAAAATTTGTAAGCATATCACGACGAAATAACAGTTTCAATCGCCGATATTTCAAAATCCGAAAAACGAATCGCATGATAACCGTAGGAACTTTTCTATTATAGCCTTTTTCAGTCAAGAGACAAAGTTTTCTTACAAACCGGAAGCGGATGATTTTTTGCTAAAATGCTGTAGAATTTGAAGATACACATCGCAGGATGATCATTTATTCATTTACACTTTAAAAATCTTTCTTTGTTATTATAAATATAGATATTAATCAATTGATTTCTACTTATTGTGATATTGAAGTAACTGGAAAAATGTAAGTTAGAAATTTTGACTAGTATAGTATAATTCATATTGCAATAGATAGGCTATTCAATAGCAAGTTCAAACTATACACGGACTTATTTCTGAGGGCTGGGACCGACTGAGGAATTATTTAACCATGAATATATTTGACTGCGTATAATTTTGTTAAATGCTTATGTTGCAAGATAATATAAGAACCGTATAAAACGCTGATGTAAACGATTTAATTTCGATACACAGATGCACAGCTGCACTAAATTTTCTAGCAGTATTTAACCGTATATATCGTCTTATTAATTAATTCCATGCATCACAGTTTATTTGGGAATACTGAATCCGATTCCATGGCATTTCACATTACATTTACCAGCAGTATTTCATTCTTTATTTTAAATACCAATTTCAATGTTTGAGTGGCGCTAGCTATGATAATTTTCGTTTTACACCTGACTCTTTGGAGATTGTTCACTGAGATAGTGTTGTCCTTCGTGTTACTATGGTGTAATGATATTGTCTCTGTCTGTATGACCTTTTTTTTCTCGTCTTGTGAAATTTTGTTCCGCTATTTTCACCATTAATTGGAATCTTCTCCCTATCTTTAATTTATCATGTTTTATATTTCTTATGAATTCGAATGCCTATTGGTTATGGCTTTTGGATTCTTTTTTATGTCCCTGGAATCAAGGATTCGGGGGCATATAGTTTTTTGTCTGTCCGTCTGTTAGTCTGTCTGTTGGTCCCAAAAACATTTGGCATAATTTTTGAATAGACGGTGATAGAGCTTTCATATTTCACACGTGTACTCCTTGTGACACGACCTTTCCATTAATACCAAAATTTATGACCTCGTGACCTTGACCTTGGACCTACTTTTCATCAACGGGTGTTGCATGCAATCAGAAGACGCTGACTCTCCCCGGGCATCTGGTCTCACTTCGTTTCACAATGTTTATTTCAAAAACTTTAACATTGGTCATAACCACTGAATGGTAAGGGATAGGGCTTTCATATTTCACGTGTATTCCTTGTGACAAGACCTTTCCATTTATACCAACTTTCTTTAGCCCGATGACCCTGACCTTGACCTTTCACATACTTAACAGAAAATGGTGTTTTACTGAGTAAACAAAGATGCCATCGGAGGCATTCGCGTTTCGCAAACACAAGCCTTTATTTATTTATTTATTTTTGGTCTAGCGTTTCCGACGGAAGTTGCATGCAATAAGGAGACGCTGACTCTCCCTTGGCACCAGGTCGTTCCTAGATTCGTAACCGTTCCAGTGGAAATTCTAATGATTTTGCCTTGCCTTCTCGACTTCGAGACTGAATAACTGATAGGTACTTCTTTGATGATTATTTCATATACTGATTGATACATTCACAATATCTTACCTTATTTATACGTCTAAAATGCAATGTTCTGCTCAGGTGAGCAAAAATATAATCTGTGTTATGATGGCTGCAGTCAGATCATTTGAAATCACCCCAGAAACCAGACCAACATGCAAACAGGACAGGGTATCGGAACCAAGTCTCCTCTAGTGACACATGCACAATGTCCTTCATAGAATCAAGTATTCAAGTTTGATCAGAAAAATGATCCAGGTATAAAGGTATCTTTTCATTCTATTACCAAAAATTGCGGAACGATTTGATGCCATTCTACACAGATTACGTAATAATGTTGATCAAGCATTTTGAAAATAATAAGCACGTGTACACGGTAGACTGTTCCCATATCAGTGTTTCGTGCAAGCAGAAGATACTTACTCTTCCAGGGCACCAGATTCATCTCTATTAGTGATTTACTTCTGCCCCTTTGCACAATGTTATGGTTGGTTTGTTGGTTTAGGATTTTTTTCTGATTTTGTATGGACCCTAGCTTTGATTATGATTTTTGATTTAAGTTTTGTATTTGCCTTTCACTACGTCATCTTCTAGTGACAAGTGTACGTACTTGTCGGATGTTAAACACAAAAGTGTGTAATCTGGTGAGTTTCGCTCGGAGAGCTAGTATATACGATAAGAACAGAGCCTACATTTCATTTTATTTTCACATACAAGCAATCTTGAGGATGAAATCATTCATTGAACACATAAGCCTTTTTTCTAGTAATTAATTCGAAATTTTGGCATGATAACTCTCCAAACTGAAACTCACCAAAGACGCAGTTTTGTGTACGATATTCGAAAAGGGAGAGTAAGGTATTACGTACACTTGTCTCGAGAAGATTTCACTGAGTATACCAGAGAATTACCAATCATAGTTCAGAAGTCACAGATCCAGACAAATGTGTCATAATTCTGTAAGTTTCCATTAACAACACAAGTGAAAATAAACTCACAAATGGAGGCAGGACTTGGTGCTCATTTCAGCGAGATAATTAAAGCCATTTGAAGGACAGTTTTTTCAAGTGTATTAGCATTATTCACATTTCCGTATGCACTACCTTATATAAGCAATTTACAAGTTTGGTCTCAGTTGATACTAAATCCAACTTCCCATTTCTCTCTTTTACTAGGCCGCTGAGAAATTCAGAAATTGGACAAATTTCTTTACATTTACTCAGTCACCATTCTTTTTTCAGAAAGCTGACTATCTTGCCAATCATTTGTCAGAAAGCTGACTATCTTGCTTTTTTTCAGAAAGCTGATTATCTTGCTATTCTTTTTTTTAGGAAAGCTGACTATCTTGCCAATCTTTTGTCAGAAAGCTGACTATCCTGTCATTCTTTTTTCAGAAAGCTGGCTAACTTGCCATTTTTTCCAGAAAGGTGACTATCTTGCTATTCTTTTTGTCAGAAAGCTGACTATCTTGCCTTTCTTTTTTAGAAAGCTGACAACTTGCCATTCTTTTTTAGCTCGCCGGGACGAATGTCCGGAGAGCTATTGTCATACCCCCGGTGTCGGCGTTGGCGTTGGCGTTGGTGTTGGCGTTGGCGTCTGCGTGCGCGTGCACAAAAACTTTAACCTTGCTTATAACTTTTAAACCAATACAGATTGGGCTTTCATATTTCACATGTGCATTCCTTGTGACAAGACCTTTCCATGTATACCAAAATTTTTGACCTTGTGACCTTGACCTTGGAGATTGACCTACTTTTGAAAAACTTTAACCTTGGTCATATTTTTGGAATGGTAAGTGATAGGGCTTTGATATTTCACATGTGTATTCCTTGTGACAAGACCTTTCCATGGATACCAAAATTTTTGACCTTGTGACCTCGACCTTGGAGATTGACCTACTTTTGAAAAACTTTAACCTTGGCCATATTTTTGGAATGGTAAGTGATAGGGCTTTGATATTTCACATGTGTATTCCTTGTGACAAGACCTTTCCATGGATACCAAAATTTTTGACCTTGTGACCTCGACCTTGGAGATTGACCTACTTTTGAAAAACTTTAACCTTGGCCATATTTTTGGAATGGTAAGTGATAGGGCTTTGATATTTCACATGTGTATTCCTTGTGACAAGACCTTTCCATGGATACCAAAATTTTTGACCTTGTGACCTCGACCTTGGAGATTGACCTACTTTTGAAAAACTTTAACCTTGGCCATATTTTTGGAATGGTAAGTGATAGGGCTTTGATATTTCACATGTGTATTCCTTGTGACAAGACCTTTCCATGGATACCAAAATTTTTGACCTTGTGACCTCGACCTTGGAGATTGACCTACTTTTGAAAAACTTTAACCTTGGCCATATTTTTGGAATGGTAAGTGATAGGGCTTTGATATTTCACATGTGTATTCCTTGTGACAAGACCTTTCCATGGATACCAAAATTTTTGACCTTGTGACCTCGACCTTGGATATTGACCTACTTTTGAAAAACTTTAACCTTGGCCATATTTTTGGAATGGTAAGTGATAGGGCTTTGATATTTCACATGTGTATTCCTTGTGACAAGACCTTTCCATGGATACCAAAATTTTTGACCTTGTGACCTTGACCTTGGAGATGATTGACCTACTTTTGAAAAACTTTAACCTTGGCCATATTTTTTGAATGGTAAGTGATAGGGCTTTGATATTTCACATGTACATTCCTTGTGATAAGACCTTTTTTATTGTTGTTGTTGCAATTTACATATGGTTGCCACCGGCGAGCTATGTTGTCATTCTGACAAGTCTGGTTTTCAGAAAGCTGCAGCTGACTATCTTGCCATTCTTTTATTCAGAAAGCTGACTATCTTGTCATTCTTTTTTTCAGAAAGCTGACTATCTTTTGATAGATACTTTTCTTGACACTTTTGATTGAGAAGTCATTTAGATATAAATTGGATCTTTTATATGTCTCTTTTGTCATGAAGTACTCCCATTTATCTATTCATCTGATTCTAGGTCGAGTAATTAGAAAATACTTAACATTAGTGGTATAACATATATGTAATAATTGATGAGAAATTCAGATCAATCAAACAGTATCAAATTGAATATTTTTTCTTTTAACTTGAGGCTTTTCCAATTCCTAAAGTGATGATATATTCAGACAGTAGTCTTTTTATTTAATTTTTTGGCGAACAAAGGGTATGAAATTATTCAAATCTCACTTCAAACAACTATAAAGGGAGACAAATACATGGGATAGGAGTGCTTCTAAGTTGGATACCAGTTGATATTCAACATACATGTATTCAATAAATTATGTTTGATGTAAAATAACTCTAAAGAAGAAAGGCAATATGCAAAGAAAAAATCCATTTAATTTGAAATTTTCAAATCAAACACACCTTCATTTTCATGCAAACTTTCATTAAATATACAATCACAGTAATGTTATTTGAATAGTATGGAAAATTTCATGTCATTAATTCTTCTGTCTCAACATGCTCAAAGAAACTATAAATTTTTAAACACCTTTTTTCAAGGATTTTCTTCAATAAAATTAATCAAAAAACTTTAAATTTTTGAATCAAAACCAATACCATTGAGTTTCCCTTAATAAAACCAAAAAGGTTTACAAGTAAATTATAGTTGAAACATACTCAGTCCAATGAAATTGTTAGAATTTTAAAATATTTACTTCAATGTTCATTAAAAATAAAATATATTGTATATATATATCTGAAATTATTCATGAATACATACATGTAAGTATTCAATAAGAACTATAATTAAAAGCAAACTGTATTCATTTTTACCAGAAAAGAACTTATACCAACTTCCATTCAGTTTGTAGACAGCATTTACCACTATCTTTACACAAATATTATATCACAGAGAAAAGAAATAAAAGAAAACTCTGAATAATGTAGTATGAATAACAAATAGAAACATTATATTTATTGCACATGTAACAGTGAAGCTAAATTAACAATAAACAGTTATATCACTTTATGAAAAAGTTTTGCCACCAAGTTGAAATAAAATTTTTCAACAATGTCCATTACAGATTGATTTGTATAATAATTTGTATAAAAGTCATATTTCTTTTATGATAAGAGTCAAAATGCATAATAATACTATGTAACTATGTAAGAAAATTATGAAACTATGATTGACTATGGTTACCTGCACAATAAAAATGCTGTACTTTACATAAAAAATAATTAACTTGATATTATACAGGATTAAGTATTGATATAATTTATAATCAAGATTTCTCTATGTAGAAATAATGGACAGCAATAACATACAAC
Organism: Pinctada imbricata; assembly: GCA_033119305.1. Lineage (NCBI taxonomy): Eukaryota > Metazoa > Mollusca > Bivalvia > Pterioida > Pteriidae > Pinctada > Pinctada imbricata. Next base: position 33,137,720 of record VSWD01000004.1, on the reverse strand, counting down.
TACATAAAGTAGAATAAAATATATATTACATGTATTATTATGTGGTAAGAATGTATATAATGTGGATAGAAAAATATAATAATATTATTGTGATTTATATAATTTTTGATTTTTTTTTCATGGTACATGTATCTAATGCCTCATCCATACATTATGCAAGAAATAATATTTTTTGGGGAAAAAGTCTGTCCACAACAAGCAACAATACAGCCATTTTATCATTTTTATATTCTATATTTATTTAATAATTATTCTATTCTTTTACAACTGAGCCCGAGGCTCAGGGGAACGAGGCTATTAACCCCTAACTTTACCTTTTACCTTCTTGACCAGTAAAACTTTTTTACAAAGGAAAATAAATGTACTTATCGAGAGAAAAAATTCAGTGCAAGAAAGTGAGCCTTCGGATCCATTTAAACTTGAATTTCCCTCAGATTCCTTAATCACATCATGAATAATGCATGATAAGTCATGTAGTTGCAACTGCATTACTATACACAATGTCATACATATACAATAGTATAAAAACAGAGAGACATAGATATAAAATCATAACTATAAAGTTAAGACAGGTAGTATAATGGTCAAAGATAAAATAAACTGTTTACCAAAATCAAAACAATAAAGCTTTCATACAAATTATAAAGTTAACTCGAAAAAGTCCATGATATACATTTGTATTATAAAATGAACCATACACCTTACATGACTTAGAAAAGATAGGATCTGATTATAAAATACATTGAAAAATATTTTCAATTCAATATTTAAACAACAATTTACATGCCTCTGAGTTATACATGTTATATGATTGACAAGTATAACTGACTATTCAATTCCTTCTACTGTTAAATAAGTCTTTGGTTGAAATTGTACATAAAGCTTCATATCAGGTTTATGACAAATACTGGAATCAATGTAACATACAGTAATACATGCAAGAACAACTTCACCAAAATACAAAGAAAAATAAATTTTCATATTAAACAACAAAATTTGATTAATTTTATAATTTTTTTGTCAGTGTAATTCATGATGATATTAAAGTGAGTCTCAATAACTTAAAAGCTATTGCAGTAAATGTGAAATTAATACATCAATCTATGGACTACTTTTACAAAGTCTATTGATTTTTATCACCGAATTCTCAGCATTGGCAAGGAGTATTAAGGAAGGCAAGATAATATGACTATATCTGTTATGCTTGTGCGCTGGCAGACACATCAGAGACCGGCTTTTTATCTTCATGTGTAGAGTCAACAGCATATACTGAAAAGATATCAATTTTAAAATTCAACTATCTGAGCCGAGTAAGAAAAGAGTGTTAGTATTCAATCTTTTTCGAAAAACAGAGTTAATATCCATTTTGGATGGTATCTAATGTAAACTAATTGACTGTGACATCATCAAATTCTATGAAAACCTGCACTTTTAAATTCAGTGTAAACATGTTTCAAATGTTACGATATAAAGTTTGTACATGTCAAGGTTTTTTTTTTACTTCATAATGTATTTATGTACAGATACATGTACCATCCTAAAATGAAATAAATCTGTGTAATTTAACTATCAATATCTGCTCCCCAGACATGATTAAATCTAAATGCAATGTTGACAATTATGCGTTTAACAAATATCAGTATGAAACACATTTTATTTATCATGCTGTTGTGTAGAAACATATCATGAAGTTATAAATATATTTGGCATAATTATGCAGTAAGATTATCACTCTTTGTTATACCCTTGTCAGTATCTCTATATAAAATCCCAATAGGAAAAATGCCTTTAAATTCGAATATTTGACCAAGCGGTCAATATTTACATCAATATTGGCTCTAGGGCAATATTTCAAAAAATATTGACCGATAAACGGTACATCGTTTGTGACGTCACATCATTGATGACGCTATTAGCTCTACCTATTTTTCTGCGCTCTTTCTCTTATAGAAGAAAATGAATAAATATGCAGGGTCAATCGGTTCGTTGCTGCAGTATGGATGTAAGGTATAACAAAACAATTATTGACTGGGAATTCGGGCAATATATGATTTGTTGGACCTTCAGACAAAATATAGCCCTCGGCCTTTGGCCTCGGGCAATATTTTATCTTCAGGTCCAACAAATCATATATTGCCCTCATTCCCAGTCAATAATTGTATAATATACTCAAGAGCTAAAATTACTCTAAATTTGTCCTTATTTTGAATAAAATTGAACTAGATCTTTTCTAGAGAATACTCTCTCATACTGCAAACTTTATGAATTTCATAATTTCAAAAGCTACCATAAATAAAATTGCTTGCATGGATGGAAAATCTATGATATGTATTGAAAGATTCTCTGATTAAATATTTCAAGATTACCAGACTGAAGTAATTTATGTATAAGATTAATCTTAGTTTGATGAACTTGAAAAAAGAAAAATTCTCCAAATACAGGTTGGTTTTTTTTTTTTTTTTTTGGAAAGGTGCATGTGCCTGTCCCATTTGGGAAAATTTGTGACATTTTACTGAAATACATGTAATTATTATGAAAATGTTTATGCCAATTCTCACCCTAAAAGTATCATTTATAAACAGTGCTAATTCATTGATTTGCTTGAACTGAGCAAGGGATGAATAAAAAAACTTTAAAATGCACTAAGAAATAGGACATTATGACAGTGCTGATTACCAAGTTTTGAGTCTTATTTTCTCAGGTGATTTTGTCATAATTGCTCTTTTGGAATTTAAGAGTGATTTTTTGAAAAATATAGGAAATTTGGCAATGGAAAGGGGTGGAAATTCGGCCCCAAAACAAGGGAAAAAAACAACCCTGAAATGTGACTGAAATTTTAAATGCCTAAACCAACATGACCAATACACTGATACAAACAAGCAAACCAGTACCAATAAAGACTTTGAAAGATGAAATGTAAACGAAAAGGACAAAAGACTAGTAGAAAATATAACAAAGTCGTACATACATACATGTATAATGAATTAATAGACGATTTCCAAGACATTTCATTTGATTATCAGCTAGACTAGTACAGACATATCATAGTTTGGCAAGATTTCTACTGTGACGTCACATACCAAGCAATGGAAATTAACATAACGTAAAACCTTCAGTATATCATGACATAACAATTCAAATGTTTGCCACAGTACTTGATGCATGTAGCCTGCTGTGTAAAATAAAGGTCTTTAACGGTCGATTCAGAGAACTTGAAACTGGACTATTAAAATGAATCTTAAAGAAGAAATTTTTTGTTTCTATTTCTAGTGTAAGATCAGTGCTTGTTATAACATATCAGTAAAGACAATTGTACAGTCAATAGAGACAGTTTGCTTATTAGATATATTAAGGCATTATATGTATAATGAACTACTTCCGGTTTGTTTTGACTGCAAAAAATGTATCTGCTGAAGTCAGCCAATGTTGGACGGAGTTGGGGCCACAAATCTTTTATGTCAAGTTGATAGGTGATAGATTTTAACTATCAACCATATGCTGTCATGTGGGATGAGAATAGCCCACCCGAGGGGTCCTGTTTCTGGTGAGGGAACGAGGCTTGTCGAGTTCCCTGACCAGAAACCAGACCCCGAGGGTGGGCTATTCTCATCCCACATGACAAACATATGGTTGATCGTTTTTCTCACATTTCTAGGGGCCTTTCGTGAAATTCCATGAAATCATGAAATCGTCAACTTTATCGAATTCGAAAAATAAAGGAATATTCGTTTTCAGTCCTTAGTCTTAATCGGTTTAATAAGAATTAGAATGTAAAAAAAGAGTTTTAAAACGAAGTTTTTGTTGAGAGGTCGCCACCATAGGTGCAAAAATCATGACGACACAATGGATAACAATGATGTCACAATATGGATACGGCCTATACGACCGACGTCAAAAGTCATACGAGGTACATGTGGGATACAGTGACCCTACATGATGCGTCGCTATGGGCAAACTCTATCCCACATGGGGGCAAATGGTAGAAAAAAGTGTCAAAAAGCAAGGAATTCCTCTGTAATTCTAATATCATACATCTAATACCTTAAACCAGAAGTCTCTGACGAGACTGTAGCTCTCCTGGTTGTTTTTTTCTTTAAAACATCAATTTCCTTTCTTAAAGACCATAGGGAGCAGGTGCTCAAACAAATTATAAGTAGCACGAAAAAACAACATATCCATTAGACTGCAACTATAAAATCACTCATATAATTTATAATATCCGAGATATAGTATTTCAAAAAAGAAAGCCACATCAATTTTAAAAGATGCTAGGGGCCAGAGGCTTCTAGTTTAAATGAACTATCAATGACACAACTAGACCACAGATCCATCATATTGCAAAAAGAATTAAGTCTCAATCACATGGAGTTATTTAGGAGAAAATGACCACACCCATTTTCTAAGACCCTGGGGGTCAGGGACTCAAACAAAATATAAGGTGCACAACTAGACCATAGACCCATCATATTGCAAAAAGAATTAAGTCTCCATCATTTATAGTGTCAGAGGAGTTGCGAGCACAAGATTACATAGAGTTATATAGGAGAAGATGACCACACCCATTTTCTAAGACCCTGGGGGTCAGGGGCTCAAACAAAATATCAGGTGCACAACTAGACCACAGACCCATCATATTGCAAAAAGAATTAAGTCTCCATCATTTATAGTGTCAGAGGAGTTGCGAGCACAAGATTAAATAGAGTTATATAGTAGAAAATGACCACACCCATTTTCTAAGACCCTGGGGGTCAGGGGCTCAGACAAAATATCAGGTGCACAACTAGACCACAGACCCATCAAATTGTAAAAAGAATTAAGTCTCCATCATTCATAGTGTCAGAGAAGTTGCAAGCACAAGATTATGTTACATAGAGTTATATAGGAGAAAATGACCACACCCATTTCTAAGACCCTGGGGGTCAGGGACTCAAACAAAATATCAGGTGCACAACTAGACCACAGACCCATCATATTGCAAAAAGAATTAAGTCTCTTTCATTTATAGCGTCGGAGGAGTTGCGAGCACAATATTACATAGAGTTATATAGGTGAAAATGACCACACCCATTTTCTAAGACCCTGGGGGTCAGGGGCTCAAACAAAATATCATGTGCACAGCTAGATCACAGACCCATCATATTGCAAAAAGAATAAAGTCTCTATCATTTATAGTGTCAGAGGAGTTGCGAGCACAAGATTACATAGAGTTATAAAATAACCACACCCATTTCTAAGACCCTGGGGGTCAGGGGTTCAAACAAAATATCAGGTGCAACACTAAACCACAGACCCATCATATTGCAAAAAGAATTAAGTCTCCATCATTTATAGTGTCAGAGGAGTTGCGAGCACAAGATTACATAGAGTTATATAGGAGAAAATGACCACACCCATTTCTAAGACCCTGGGGGTCAGGGACTCAAACAAAATATCAGGTGCACAACTAGACCACAGACCCATCATATTGCAAAAAGAATTAAGTCTCTATCATTTATAGTGTCAGAGGATTTGCGAGCACAATATTACATAGAGTTATATAGGAGAAAATAACCACACCCATTTCTAAGACCCTGGGGGTCAGGGGTTCAAACAAAATATCAGGTGCACAACTAGACCACAGACCCATCATATTGCAAAAAGAATTAAGTCTCTATCATTTATAGTGTCAGAGGAGTTGCGAGCACAAGATTACATAGAGTTATATAGGTGAAAATGACCACACCCATTTCTAAGACCCTGGGGGTCAGGGACTCAAACAAAATATCAGGTGCACAACTAGACCACAGACCCATCATATTGCAAAAAGAATTAAGTCTCCATCATTTATAGTGTCAGAGGAGTTGCGAGCACAAGATTACATAGAGTTATATAGGAGAAAATGACCACACCCATTTCTAAGACCCTGGGGGTCAGGGACTCAAACAAAATATCAGGTGCACAACTAGACCACAGACCCATCATATTGCAAAAAGAATTAAGTCTCTTTCATTTATAGTGTCGGAGGAGTTGCGAGCACAATATTACATAGAGTTATATAGGTGAAAATGACCACACCCATTTTCTAAGACCCTGGGGGTCAGGGTCTCAAACAAAATATCATGTGCACAGCTAGATCACAGACCCATCATATTGCAAAAAGAATTAAGTCTCTATCATTTATAGTGTCAGAGGAGTTGCGAGCACAAGATTACATAGAGTTATAAAATAACCACACCCATTTCTAAGACCCTGGGGGTCAGGGGTTCAAACAAAATATTAGGTGCAACACTAAACCACAGACCCATCATATTGCAAAAAGAATTAAGTCTCCATCATTTATAGTGTCAGAGGATTTGCGAGCACAAGATTACATAGAGTTATATAGGAGAAAATGACCACACCCATTTCTAAGACCCTGGGGGTCAGGGACTCAAACAAAATATCAGGTGCACAACTAGACCACAGACCCATCATATTGCAAAAAGAATTAAGTCTCCATCATTTATAGTGTCAGAGGAGTTGCGAGCACAATATTACATAGAGTTATATAGGAGAAAATAACCACACCCATTTCTAAGACCCTGGGGGTCAAGGACTCAAACAAAATATCAGGTGCACAACTAGACCACAGACCCATCATATTGCAAAAAGAATTAAGTCTCTATCATTTATAGTGTCAGAGGAGTTGCGAGCACAAGATTACATAGAGTTATATAGGTGAAAATGACCACACCCATTTCTAAGACCCTGGGGGTCAGGGACTCAAACAAAATATCAGGTGCACAACTAGACCACAGACCCATCATATTGCAAAAAGAATTAAGTCTCCATCATTTATAGTGTCAGAGGAGTTACGAGCACAAGATTACATAGAGTTATATAGGAGAAAATGACCACACCCATTTCTAAGACCCTGGGGGTCAGGGACTCAAACAAAATATCAGGTGCACAACTAGACCACAGACCCATCATATTGCAAAAAGAATTAAGTCTCTTTCATTTATAGTGTCGGAGGAGTTGCGAGCACAATATTACATAGAGTTATATAGGTGAAAATGACCACACCCATTTTCTAAGACCCTGGGGGTCAGGGTCTCAAACAAAATATCATGTGCACAGCTAGATCACAGACCCATCATATTGCAAAAAGAATTAAGTCTCTATCATTTATAGTGTCAGAGGAGTTGCGAGCACAAGATTACATAGAGTTATAAAATAACCACACCCATTTCTAAGACCCTGGGGGTCAGGGGTTCAAACAAAATATCAGGTGCAACACTTAACCACAGACCCATCATATTGCAAAAAGAATTAAGTCTCCATCATTTATAGTGTCAGAGGATTTGCGAGCACAAGATTACATAGAGTTTTATAGGAGAAAATGACCACACCCATTTCTAAGACCCTGGGGGTCAGGGACTCAAACAAAATATCAGGTGCACAACTAGACCACAGACCCATCATATTGCAAAAAGAATTAAGTCTCCATCATTTATAGTGTCAGAGGAGTTGCGAGCACAATATTACATAGAGTTATATAGGAGAAAATAACCACACCCATTTCTAAGACCCTGGGGGTCAGGGACTCAAACAAAATATCAGGTGCACAACTAGACCACAGACCCATCATATTGCAAAAAGAATTAAGTCTCTATCATTTATAGTGTCAGAGGAGTTGCGAGCACAAGATTACATAGAGTTATATAGGAGAAAATGACCACACCCATTTCTAAGACCCTGGGGGTCAGGGACTCAAACAAAATATCAGGTGCACAACTAGACCACAGACCCATCATATTGCAAAAAGAATTAAGTCTCCATCATTTATAGTGTCAGAGGAGTTGCGAGCACAAGATTACATAGAGTTATATAGGAGAAAATGACCACACCCATTTCTAAGACCCTGGGGGTCAGGGACTCAAACAAAATATCAGGTGCACAACTAGACCACAGACCCATCATATTGCAAAAAGAATTAAGTCTCTATCATTTATAGTGTCAGAGGAGTTGCGAGCACAAGATTACATAGAGTTATATAGGAGAAAATGACCACACCCATTTTCTAAGACCCTGGGGGTCAGGGGCTCAAACAAAATATCAGGTGCACAGCTAGACCACAGACCCATCATATTGCAAAAAGAATTAAGTCTCTATCATTTATAGTGTCAGAGGAGTTGCGAGCACAAGATTACATAGAGTTATATAGGAGAAAATGACCACACCCATTTCTAAGACCCTGGGGGTCAGGGGCTCAAACAAAATATCAGGTGCACAACTAGACCACAGACCCATCATATTGCAAAAAGAATTAAGTCTCTATCATTTATAGTGTCAGAGGAGTTGCGAGCACAAGATTACATAGAGTTATATAGGAGAAAATGACCACACCCATTTTCTAAGACCCTGGGGGTCAGGGGCTCAAACAAAATATCAGGTGCACAACTAGACCACAGACTTATCATATTGCAAAAAGAATTAAGTCTCCATCATTTATAGTGTCAGAGGAGTTGCGAGCACAAGATTGCATAGATTTTCATAACCACGCCCATTTTCTAAGACCCTGGGGGTCAAGGACTGAAACTAAATGTCAGGTGCACAACTAGACCACATACCAAGTAGGATGCAAAAAGAATTAACTTTCTATCACCTATGGTTTGAGAGGAGTTGCGAGCACAAGAATTGTTTACGGACGGACGGACGGACAGACGGACAGACGGACAGACGGACGGACGCCGGACGACGGGGTATCGCATAAGCTCGACTGGTCTGAGACCAGTAGAGCTAAAAACGCTTACAGCTATTAATATATTAACATTATGATAATTATCAATTTTTACAATCAATTTTTAATATCAATTAGAATTAGAAAGCACACTCATCACAAGATACATGTAGTTAGTTACATGCACAGAGGAACACAAAGCATGCATTGTTCACCACATATAAACAGGGTACATGTAATACCTCTCAGTCAGATTGAATGCTACGGTAACCTTTTGGTTTATACGTTAATCTTTGTGAGGAAGCCATGGGAAAAACTACGTAATAAAACAAAGCAATGAAAAAAGGTTATGATATACATGTATATTATTAAATTATGTAAATTAAGCTCAAACTACAGTGTTTGGGTATGATATATATACTGCAGGTCAAAGGCTGATTGGAAGGGGAAGCATCTAAATAGCTACAAGTATTATAATAGAATTAAATTAAATGCTGCATGTCTGAAATGTTTTTATTATATGTCATTGATGCTTTTTTTGTCAGTAAAAAAATTATCTGAATGTGCCCATTCCTAGCATTTAGAAAAAAAATTCAATACTCAAATCTGATCAATGCCAACATTCTTTTTGAAATTTTGACTTAGTGAAAATAAATTATGACCTTTGCATTATATATTGTTGTAGAAAAGCTATCTGATTGGGCAGAGCTAGTTCAATTAAGAGAATTAGACAACTTAATAAAATTTTAGGATAGATAGACTTTGAATTACATGCATTAGTAATTAGAGTATATATACTCATTAAATTGATAGCTTATATCACCTGGTCAAAAGTAAACTCTTCTGATGACCAGGTGAAAATAAGCCCTGCCCTGTCGGGTCAGGTCAGTTTGCTATACGATGATAGGAAGTAAATACATTTGTACACTAAATAAATTCAAAACATTACTATGAGCCTATCAAATGTATTTCATGTGGATGTAAAATCAATTGTTTCCAAGTGATAACTTAAACTTTCACTCACCTTTTTGTTTCAATCCATTTCCAAAATTAAGAAAAGTCTTGACGAAGAAGTAAGCTAACAGCACCCTTACTATCATGGCAAGAAACGCACAGGCAAATGTTGTGACGACAATACCCAAATTTACTGTCGTAATTTTCTCAGCAGACTGAAATGGAACAAGCACATTCAGAGTATTTTAATATCCCCCTTGTTAGTGTTTGTAACAAAAGTAAAAAGGTATAAGACAAAGGAGTTGTGATGATGTCATAAAGAGCAATGCATTGTACTTTTCATCATGAAAAGTCATAATTTGTTCAAAATAAGTTAAGAAATTGCTTTATTGATTTTGATATTAAAAGGTCAAAGTCAAATGACATTGATGATTGAAAGTATTTTCCCTACCATAACATTGAGTGTGTAACATACAGTGTGTATATGATCATGAAACGTTGTACATTTTTTCCTCGTGATTTAAGGATATACATATTCAATTTAAATTTGAATTTTGGGTCATAAGGTATAAGTTCAAGGTCAGAGTATTTTGATAATGTTGGAGTATTTTTTATAATGATGGCATATATATTATATTGCACCTTCCATCAGAGGTTTGTTTCCCTTGAATCAAGGATGTACTCCATCGATTTTGAAGTCAAAAGGTCAAAGGTCAAGGTCTTAGGCAATTGATAATTAAGATCAATTTATAAGATAATAATAATTTACAGAATGTGTATTCCACTTCTCATCATTAATCTTATAGTAAGGCTCTAATGAAAAATACAGAGTTGGCAATCGAGTCTTTGCAGAATACAGAGTTTTTTCCCTTTACACATGTTACAGATGGTATATGACGTAAAACCATTGTGACGTTATCAAAATGGTATGATAACGTCGATTTTATACCGTAAGTTCCCAGACTTTTAGGACTTTTTCCATAGAATTTGATGACATCATAATCAGTCTACGTCAGATATCGTCTAAAATGGGAAGTAACTCTGGTTTTTGAAAATAGAATATGCCATATTGATTTTTATACTGAAGGCCATGAATAGTGTTCATAAACAGTATTACAATTAACTAACCATTTTCAACTTGAGGTATTAGGGGTATAATAACAGTATCGTCAAAAATCTAAAAATTATATACTTCCATATCTTACTATATAGATATTTGATATTTTTTTATCTTTCTTTCAATTCACCATGAAAATATATGATCCAAAATATTGCCGACGTTATGCATCTTCGGCCAACTTCATGATATTTACCCCTAATGCCTTAATTGGCACACCGAATCAATAATGCAAATTTCTTTGCTAGATATTCAGACCGTGCAAAAAATGGTCATTAAAATCTAATGTAGAGTATCAAGTATACTTACAACTACCACTTTGTAAATGAAATAAGCCGGAGCCAGCAGCAAAGAAGGAATGTATACATAGGCCAGTATTCTATTCTCTCTCCTTACCTGACAAATATGAAAATACAATCATGTACATGTATTAGCATTGTAAGTGTCCTTTAAATTGCAAGTACTAGGCCATGTATTTCAAGTTTTTTTTTTCTATACTCTTCAATGCTACATGTACTGTACATTACTTATTTTTGCAGAATAATATTTTAGCGGAATCTGGCAAAAATGAGAAAATGAGACCGAGTAACATAAAAGTGTAATAATAAATTCACCTCCATGTCATATTTTCCCAATATTATTCATTACAAAAATAGATGCATGTATCAACATGGTGTTGCATTAGCACACATTTGACAGTGCCAGCTCCATAAATAATGATTCCTGCTAAAATAAGAACACATACAGTATTTTGCACTCAAATTCAATATTTGGAAAATATCAAGTATCATTTTAGATTTTTATGAATACACATGTAGATCAACGTTGTAACAGAATTTCTAATATTACATTTACATTGTACTTACACACAGATATCCCAAAACAAAGCAGACAATACTAAAAGGTATTCCTACAGCTAATATCACAATGTCGTTCACTTTTATTGTCATTCCATTCATCAGAATGAGTAGCACCATGGAAACCTGTGCATGGAAAAATAAAAGTTCAGTCATAATGCAGTTCTAATATTTATCATTCCCTACAGAGCCATTTCTTTGCTTCTATCAAACTATTGAGAAATTATTCATCTGCCTAATATGATTCCCTTCCTTCAGGAATTGTTCTGATGAAATTCCACAAATCAAAACAATTTGCTCTTACAATTTCCTCAAAATAATACATGTATGTATGCACAACCAATGTAATTCCCTGAGACGAAACTATTGAAAGGAACATGTTGTATTTCTGTATGAAACGCTTGTTACGTCACAATGCACTGATGGCTGTTCTAATTTGCAAACTTAACCCTCTGTGACCTAGATTTTAACGTCACCGTTTTACTTGGAAAAATGTGATTTCAGAATACACTTATCAGTCAGGGGTCCAACTTAAAAAAGTTATAACTTGCCCATGTAAATGGTTTTTAGTATTTATAACTTAATTTATAACAGCAAATTTTGAACCTTAATATCTCCTCTGAGCATTTTTCTTATGAACTGAGCAATTGTTACTTAATAGATATTAAATTGGACAACCTCCTGGTATATCTCACTATCCAGTGCATGCTTTGTGGGTCTGGCGCAAAGCTCTCAAAATTAGGGTTCTCTGGGGAATGTTTATGTCATTAAATCCTATTTACCAGCAACAGACAAGCTAACTCCCAAGAAAATTAGGTCAGAAGCAAAGTAAAGACCTAGATACATCTTCTGAATGTGGATAATAACAATAAATCACAATGCTTTAAATATAAAACATGTTTAAATCAAAAACACTGTTATAACTTGTTTAAGTTATTGGAGAAATTCCGAAGAAAATCTGCTCTTTTATTCATAACTGATTTAAGTTATAAACTCATGAACATAACTTGTATAAGTTATTACTGATACTCATATAAGTTGGACCCCTGACTGATAATGCAACTGACAATTGTGGAGCACAAATATAGAATAACTGTCGTAATTTGTATTTTGTTACAGGTTTGCAACACACAACAAATGCATTTATCACATGAAATGCGCTAACGTGCATTACATGACAGTACAATAAATGCACTTGCTGTGTGTTTCATACGTGTAACAAAACACAAAAAAATAACACTTATTCTCGAGATCTATCTGCAGATCATCTCAAGAAGAAATATTGCCTTACAAATTGTCACTGCCTAAATGTGGGGTCAAAATGAATTATTTGCGGAAAAACTCAATTTGATAAGTTTGCTACAAGTAAGGCCAAATGACCAGAAATCTGTTACGCAACCAAGTGTTAAACCTATAAGTATGTATTCAGCATCAAAATTTTGTTACAATCTGTCCAAAACTTTACTTCTAAAACCTATTTGAAAAAAAAGAAATCATTTTAAGTGATGTAGTGATAAAAGGTTGCCATGGAAACATACCCCAAGTTGTAAATCAAACTTCAGCAGGCCAAGAAAGAAGAAGAGGGTTTTGCACATCTCCTGTAGAGTTGAGTTAGCTCCTACAGTACGGAATATCAGCCGGCCTGAATCTCTGTACAGCTTGGCTATTAGAGAACCAAGTACTATTATAACTGGAGACAAAGCGCATGCAAAACCAAGCCGTACCTGAAAATTCAGAAATGGGTAGTGAAAAAACTTCCATCATGTTCATAATTTTCAATTTACAAAATTTAAATTTAAATTTTTCATCTTCTGACAGAAAATGAGATGTATTTGTACTTACCCTTTACATGTATTTCAAACATACTAAAATTATCATTTGAGAAAATTTGTTTGAAATGTCAAGATGCGGAACAATTGACACAGTTCCAAATTCAAATCGTCTGATTTTTGCAGAAGTAATATCCTTGTAAAAACTTAATATATAAATATACTGATCATTATAATAACTTTTTTTCATGGCATGGTAAAAACTATGATTGTGCAGCATTTTTCTTTCCGAAAAAATTCGGCGAAATTCGACCCCATTCCCACCTCTCTGGAGTATATATGTTTCCCCTGCTGTCAGAGAAATTCCCCCCCCCCCCCCTCCGTATACATGTATGAAAGATTTTTTCTTTGGCAAAAATTCATTTTAAAATAATGTGTAAAATTAAACAAAGTCAGAACCCAAATAGTAAAATATGGTTCCTTTAATGAACCTGTTTGTATTTAAAGCCATTCCATATTATAGTGATGCTATCTGATACAGTTTTTGCAAGAATTTTAATTCATTGAAAAATTCCCCTTTTGAGTAGTTCGCGTGCATATTTTCCCCCATGCATCAGCCCTGCCCCCTTTCCCAAAATTAAGACGAAACAGTGTTGTCATTGTCGTAAAATTTATTAAGTCAAAACTTCTCAATCTGCAATCATTTGTGATGTCAGACTTTTGTCTGCTCTTTACAAAAATGTGAAAAGTGTTTATTACGACTGCTTCCAAATCTTGAATGAAGTACATGTATTAAAGAAACAGATTCTTTATTTAAGGCATGATGCTTGAAAGTCTAGTATTTTCTTACCGATTTGACAACACCTTTGGTTTGTGCCAGGGAGAAGTTAAGAACTATGTAAACCAACACTATTAAAGTGGCCATGACGAGAACTCCAATTTCATAAGGTCTCTCTGTCAGCACACCATGAATAAGGTAATAACTGCAGAATACTGAAATATCAAATATTGAACATGTGGATACTCATTGCAAAATTATACTAGTCAGGATTTCATTTCGATAATCTAAACAATACTTTGCATGAAGTGTCACTACCAGTACATGCACTTCACAAACAGATATTAGAGAGGTTTAGTTACAACTGTTCTTACAACGTGTGTGACATGACGTACATGAACGTCATTGATTGACGTCATAATCCGAGGACGTCATTTAGTTACTCATACGAATCAGAGTAGGTATAGGTATAGCTATGCTGTTAGGTGAACGGGTAGCTAGTTTCTTTTCAATCAGTTTAATCTGCGAGAAAAATACATCAAGATTCGTAAAACCTGGACGCAAGGAAATTTAGAATCCTAAGCGTGCTTTAATATATTAACACAGAAAACTAGAAGTTAGATCAATGATAAGTCTGGAAAATTTCAAAGAAGTTACCCTTTCTGTCGTTACGTGTAGAGCGTTGTCTACACGTCCATAACATGTAGCTATACGTCACGTCATGACGTCATTTGAACAAAGATCACAGGAAGTGATGACGTCATATGTACACGTCGCGCTAAAACTTGTAACTAAACCTCTCTATTTATGCTGTTCTTAAAAAAAAACAACACCACCACAGGCAAAGCACCACACATACAAGGACATTTTTTCATATATAACATGTAACACATAAGTTTATGCTCATTTATGCTGTCCAACAAATTAAGTAATTGTTCTATGATACTTTTGCTTCAAATACATGTCACAGCTCAGAGCTGGTGACAGGCCAAAGGAATTATGCATTATTTCCCATAAATGTGCCAAATGTAACACTACAGAAACAAGACTAATTATTACAGTGTAAAATATAGTTTGAAAAGAAAAAAGATTCATAATTGAAATTACCTGTGTTAGCTAGAATTATAAGAGCAAAGGTGAAATCTGGATTTTTGATGTCATTTCCTTCGCCAAGCTGTACAATTTTGATTATAGCCAAGACAAATACCCCAAGTAACGATAGCACCGTGGTAAAAATAAACACCTTCTCCTTTTATTGTCAAATCACTCAGCTCTCTTCTCTGAAACATAAAATATTCAGTCTAATTAAATATTCAGACACTTAATTAAAGAGCAAATTGGAAGATCAACATTATACATGTTAAATAAATATTTAATATAATGAATGCACAAAGCACATAAATTTTTGTGACAGTGCAAGAGTCACGACTCACAGCTGGTATATATGATTAACCTGCAGGTTAACAGCACAAACTAATAATATTAATTTAGTCAAAAATTACATCAAATAAGTTCAAACAAGACAATTCCTTTTTCACTGCTTATTATTCATGTTATTAACCTTCAACAAGTTGATCAATCAATGTATTGTGCTCAATTATAATATAATAATGTCAACATATTTACAAAAAGAAATAGACCAATCTGCAGGTCGATCAAGCGCAGATTTGGGGTACGTTCCTCTATGCAGAAAGTTCCAGTTGACCTGGCTGTTTCTGGTAATGGAACGCGCTGTTCCAGCAGATGGACCAGATTGTCTGGCACGTCTAGGACTGACGATACAGCCTGTTCCAATATGGTGGACATGGCTACTATCACCTTACAGTGCTGGGAAATTTTTTTTTATTGTAATTCAGTGTTTGTTCTCACTTATGTGCATGAACTACCCAAAAGGGAAATTTTGATTGAATTAAAAATTCTTGCAAAAACTGTATTGGATAGCATCAATACATGTATATCAATTGGAAAGGCTTTAAATACAAACAGGTACATTGAAGGAACCATATTCTATTATCATGATTATAATTTTTGTTGAAATTTTTACAACGAAAGAAAAACTCTTTTAAAATGTTTATATTGGGGGACATTTTTGACAGGAGGGAAAAAATATATACTTCAGAAAGGGGGGGGAATGGGGCCGAATATCTCCAAATTTATGGGGAAAGAAAAATGCTGTAATTGGACATTTCGGTATGGATGACACAAGAAATGATAAAAAAATTGATAAAATAAGTAAAATTAGAACTGTTTCAAATCAATTTCGACTTTATTTTTGGATGTTGCAAATATCAAGATATTGCTTTATAATCCACTGTAGACCTAAACAGGCCAACTTGTTTTTTTTCTGGGTGTTGGCCTAAAGCATAGGTGTGAACGAACTTTTCTTCCGCATAATATTTCTTCCTTCTGGAAGATTTATTATAATAACGAAAATTCCCAGGACTTTTTATTATAGAATATGTTTTCCTTGTTCATAATACTTTTTCTACAGTCCTTTGGGTAAGTGAAAAAAAGTAAAACATCAACAATTTTCATAACAACCTTTCTGTTTATATAGACGGAAACGTTATGAAAATTGTTGACGTTTTGCTCTTTTTCACATATACCCAAAGGACTGCTTTCTCTTTAAAACAGAAGTTATATTATATGTGAGTATCATGTATAATAATTTTTCCGTATAATGCTTCAAACACATGAATGATTTATGGACATTCTCTCATAATTCAAACATTTCAATGATTACAGTAACATGGTTAGCTTACAGGAATAAATATTACATAACAAAAGTTCTGTGGAATCACATTTTCAAGCTATACAGTACATTGTACAGTACATGATTTTTAAAAATTTATTATTTTTTACTCCGAATTCTATTTTTAAATATGATAAATAAGTAAATTACAATATTTTTCCAATGACAATTATTATGCACATACATATGAAATCCTTATTGGATTTTTTGTAATTTAAGATTTTTCCATGGTACTTAAGTATCAGAACATATATAATGATTATGATCATTAAAAAAAACCAGATGGAATTTTTGTTATGTAATTATATTTTCTATGGTATGAGAACTTTTATTATGATCATGGAGGATTCATTTATAATAAAATTTCCTTTCGGAATTTTTGATACATGATAAAAGTTCTTGGACAAAAATAATATATGATAAAATTTCCAAGGAATAAATATTATGCTGGAAGAAATATTTCATCACATGGGCACTGAACAAGATGGTACTAGAATTCGAAAACAGCACAAGTGTGTTGGAGAGGAAAGT
Source organism: Pinctada imbricata (assembly GCA_033119305.1). Classification (NCBI taxonomy): domain Eukaryota; kingdom Metazoa; phylum Mollusca; class Bivalvia; order Pterioida; family Pteriidae; genus Pinctada; species Pinctada imbricata. Next base: position 33,120,261 of record VSWD01000004.1, on the reverse strand, counting down.
GGCTGGAAGCTTAACTCAGAATCGTCTTAAATGAGTGAATAATTGATGGATTATTACATAGGCAGATGTTCTTGATTGAAAAATATATTTTTTTTTTTGCAAGTACTAAATGCAGATTTGTCTCATCTTCATAATGGAACGTAGCCTTGGTCACCTGTGTTAAAAAAGAGTTGCCTCTCTTTTTCTTCTTTTTCCCTATATAATTTTGCATTTCATTGTTGTGAATTGGCAGTAAGAAATAGATGTGTACAACACATATTCTGGGTTGCAGACAAAGAGAGACAACTCTTTATTCTTTAAAAAATATATTTCGATTATTCTCTCTTTTTACTCTTCCAAGTGCAGAGTCTGTCAGCTGAGGAGCCTTCTTGATTCCTAGATCTTCAAACGTTATGGGGCCATCGTCATCTCCAACTCCTGAATTTTCCTGCTTTTCTTCCATGCCCGTGATTGTGTGTCAACACATCATCTAAAACCACTTCAGCTTCACAAAGTTCTTCCCTATGCACACGTTTCAAAAGCGAAAGTACACTTTTAACTTAAATCGCCGTCAATTACACGCTTGAATATTTGTGCACCCAAGAGGCATAACTTGAAACATTCAGGTTGACTTATTAATTTCTTGAAAAGGTCAAGGATATTTGCAGACGGTGGCAGTAGCTGCAACTGCAAGTTCTGAGGTTTATTTTAGGTTTAACAATTTCAATAGAAAATGAGAAGCCAATTCAATTGGCAAGCTTCCCTGTCCATTATTTGCCATGGGCTTCCCAGTCTATCATACCTCCAAAAACACTCAGGTGGGAGGGGGTACTGAACATTCAAATGATGCTGCATGCTGTTGACAGTTTGGGGAACTGGGCCTGGGTAACTTACTGGTGTCAGAACAGTTTCTGGACGATTTTAAAGATTTTTCTGGGATAATTCCTCAGTCCATCAAAGGAAAACATTCAAATTTCTCTAAGATAATGCCATGCCCTTCCCACAGATACTCGTGTTGATAGAAAATATTAAATTTCTCAAGAAATATGGTTGCCGTGAACCTATATTTTGGCCATTTTTCGCAAATCACTAGATCTGTTTCCAGACACCTGTTTTTAAATTTGTCAACCTCGACAAACTGTTCTGACGCCAGTAGTCAACAACACTCAAACAGCATAATTTACTGCCTTGTTAACTAAATCCATACACCTGTCTATAGATTGATTATGTCCAGTGGCGGATCCAGCGCCCCCTTTGCCGGGGGGTCAAGGGGCGAATTTTGCCAATTTTGACCGAAAATGGGCCAAAATATACCTGTTTTTGGAAAATTTTGGGTCCGTGCCGGGGGGGGGGGGGGGGGGGGGGGGGGCGGGCGCCCCCTCCGCACCCCCCTGAATCCGCCACTGACGTCTGTCCGTCCATCTGTCTGTCACCAACAATTTGGTTTTAAGTTTCTGGTTGAAGCAAAATGTCAGGAACTATACGCAGTAGAAACATAATGATATTATACAGGAAGGTTGTCCATGACAAGACCTTTCAATATATGCTGTAGCGTTTGACCCTATGACCTTGACCTTGGACTTTGACCTAGTTAAAGATTTTGTTTAAGTTTCTGGTTGAAGCAAAATCTCAGGAACTATGTGCAGTAGAAACATAATACATGTATTATAGGTACATGTAGGTTGCCTCTGACAAGACCTTTCAATTTATGCCGTAATATTTGACCTAGTAACCTTGACCCTGTTAGTGAAAAAAATTGACATTGCAATCCGGCCATACGGTCTTTAGTGGTGTTTTATTTTGGATAGAATTTGATGACGTTAAATTTTTTTGATTTTAGATATTTACCTAAATGAGAAGTAACTTGTGCTGGGTTGGTTCAGGATTTCTCAGGTTCAGTTTTGATTCATATACGTTTCCCCGATTCGCTTATTTTCGCACCGTATCTGGCTGTTTGATAAAAGACATAACCATTCAAAGACCAAGATGTTACCTTTCATTGTGGTAAATACGGATGATCTGATGATCTTTGCACTGGGCCCTGATATCATTTAATATCTCATTTTGCTTTTAATTTATGGTAACCATCTATGCACCCCAGATGGTTACCAAAAATTAAAAGCAAAATGAGATATTTTGAAGTACCACTTATTATCTTTTGCAGGGGAATAAGTTTACCAAGAATAGGGTTAAAAATGTCTTTAATTGTCATTCATTGAGAAGTTTCTGTATATATACTATTTCAGTAATTGTTTTTACATATCTTATCTCATTTACCAAGTATTAAGTAATTTTAAAAGTAGTTAGACTTACATAGCATACTACTCAGATTTCAGACATATCAGAACATTAAATTTTCCTTCTTATCATACCATTTATTCTTTTTTACAGCAACAACATGGCATCTCATCGAGCACTATTGCGCCACATTTATGGAGTAATACAGCGTCAGTCTGTCCGTGGGAAAGCCTCACAGGCCGCTGCAGTAAAACCGTTCCATTTCCAAGAAATCCTTGACTGTCCACCTACAGAAAGACAGTATAGAGAACTGACACATCTAAGTATGAATTCCAAACATTTTCATGAAGCAATGTATGGCCTTTTTGCTTATTATACAGAAGATATCCTAGAATACTAAGGAGATTGATATACACATATATTTGAAGTTTTGGTTGTTGCCCCCTCAGGAATCAAGAATTAAATTAGGGTCTTGTAGCCTTTGGCATGTTCCTTTGTCTATCCATCTTTTTGTGAAAAAAAATTTACATTGGCAGTAAATTTTGATTGGTATCATCATAATGAGGGGGCTTTTCTAGTGATACCAGAAGTCTGACCATGACCTGCATTTAAGGAAACAGTTACAGCTTTTGTACTTGCAATGCTGCCACCAGGAGCATTTCATATCTCTCAATCAAATTTCATTGAAATCAGCATATTAGATCTCCTTTGATTTAAATTTCTTCTTTTTCAATTTCATTCTAATTAAAACAAATTCATAATTTTCAGGGGGAGCTGTTTCGTCATTCACTGTGAAAGACAAGAAAATTATCACCATTGAACCTGAGGCTTTGACAGGACTAGCAGAGGAGGCCATGATTGATGTAGCTCACTTACTCCGGGCTTCACATTTACAGGTAGTACCTCCAAACTTCACATTTTCAGGTAGTATCCCAAGCTTCACATTTACAAGCATTTAACTTAAGTTTCAGATTTACTTAACCTGAGCCTTTGACAGGGCTAGTGGAGGAAGCCGTAATTGATATAGCTCACTAGCTTGGTGCTTCACATGTACATTTACAGGTAGAACTCTGAGCTTAGCTTTTACTTGTAGTGTACTCGAGCTTCACATTTATAGTTCATGTAGTTGGTACGCTGAATTTTACGGCAGAATAGTATGACTGTGTGGTAATTAAGATTCCATACAAAATTACTCATATGATGACGTAGATTAACAATCTTGTATTTTCTAAAAACCAGAGTTACTTCCTGTTTAGGACAGCATCTGACAGAGACCTAATTGTGACGCCATCAAATTCTATAGAAACATTTTTACGTCAGATACTGTCTCAAATGGGAAATAACTCTGTCTGTATTCTGCAAAGACTTAATTTAATTATTATATTACCAAAAATTTTAAAAGATGAAAACCAAAATTATTTCTAATTTTTTTCAGCAACTTAGAAAGATTCTGGATGATCCAGAGGCTTCAGAGAATGACAAGTATGTAGCCCTTGAGTTCCTGAAAAATGCCAACGTGGCGGCTGGACGGGTGTTACCAGGATGTCAAGACACAGGCACAGCTATTGTAATGGGTAGGTTTACGTATTACTGAAAGCGTCTCCGTCATTGGCAATGAAACCTTGCATTGAATGTGACCATGTTCACCAGAGCTCACTTCTTCATGTGTATTTAGTATTTTTCTCAAGAAAATATAAACTTAAAAGAAAAAGAGAGGCATTGATTTCCATTAGTCTAACTTACTGATATTTTAGAAAAAAAGGGAATAGGCCTCATCACCATTGCTCTGTATGGTAAATTAAGTTTTAGAAGTCCTTAGGGGCCTTTGACCTGATTATTCAGTGGAGTGAATTCCATATCATCAGAACTGCAAATAATGAGAGAAACAGTTTATAAATCATGTAAATGTACATACAATGTACAGGTATATATACATCGCACAACATTGGAATAATTTTTTGATTATGGAAACTTTTTTATGATTAGAACTATGCAATGCACCTTGATTCACCTCAAATTCTTTGACTACATACAGGAAAGAAGGGCCAGTTTGTATGGACAGATGGACAAGACAAGGAAAGCCTCTCTAAAGGCATCTATAATGCTTACACACAAAGGAATCTAAGGTATTCACAGGTAAAAATAGTCCCTCACAACAAGCCTTTTTAACACTAAATGTGGCAATAGCATTTTGTGGACAGCAAGTACGGACTCTCATGATGTTCCAGTTGAAAACTGATTGTCTATCATGTCTATGATGCCATTTTGCTGGAAAGGTTCTTATTTAAGGTTTTTACATACTTCCTTTAAATTCAAATAAAATTATATGTATTACAACAAATATTACAATCTTGAAATGTACATGTAGACATAATACACACATGTAATTGGATATTTTTTTTCAAAATCGTACTCAATACATATTTATTTTTTTTTTTACATTATACATTTATATTGCTATAATTGTGAGAAATATTAGACTAAGTACAGATCATACAAGTTGAACGTTATTTTTTACAAGATACATGATATGATGTGATACACACATGATTCGATGTGATACACGCATGATTCGATGTGATACACGCATGATACAATAGAATACACGAACACAATATACCTGATACACAATAGAAAACTATGAAAGGATACGATGCACGCCATAAAATAAGAAAAATATGATACACGTTAAGCGAAATTATAAATGCAGGGCAGGATACGATACGATAAATGCAGGATACAATACGATTAAATTGACAAATATAACGTTTTATCACATGATACACCCTTTATTCGGTTACATAATGTCATTTCATAAATAAATTTTATGATAACACGTTACATATCACTTTGGGAGCGTGATCATTGGATGAAGCGCTCCAGATCCTTTGTGACGTCACAATAGAAATGGCGACGTTGGCGCGTTATTTGCAAGAAATGAAGTCGGAATTATAATATTTTGACGTTATTTTGATCAATAACATCATATTTCATGTGATAAAAAGAATCTCAAATGATGTTTCTATTCCATACAGTATTTATGAAACTCGTTGTGTGATTTTAATCCCCTCGCCAAGGCTCGGGTATGTAAAATTCACACAACTCGTTTCATAAATACCGTATGAAATAGAAAATCATTTGAGATCCTATATGTATGAACTGTACATGCGTACATTTATTCATAATTTGATAATTTGTATTTCATTTTGCAGGTAGCACCTATAGATATGTATAAAGAAGTGAACACTGGAACCAACCTCCCCGCTCAAATAGAGATCTACTCCACGCCCAGCAATCGATATGAGTTTCTATTTATAGCTAAAGGAGGAGGGTCGGCAAATAAGACGTTCTTGTATCAGCAAACCAAAGCACTGCTAAATCCGGACAAGTTGTATTCCTTCCTTGATGAAAAAATCAAGGTACTATAAATTGGTTTTTATTCGTCAGGTACCAATTTTCGTCATTTTCGTCAGTGCCTCCCTTGACTAAATTACGTATCGATGAATATAAATATTCCTGACAAAATATAGTGTAGAAAGGAAAAATTAAATCTTAAGTTAATACGACAGGCAAATGATAAATCATTGAAAAATGAATACGCACACAAAGTCGCATATACATGTACATGTAATGTACATCTAATTACCAAATGATATGTTTTCACAACAAGCTAGATGATATACATGTCTCTAATTGTTTGTTTACCAATAATTGTTAAACAAACAATGAAAACAAACACATACGGCCTATACCTGAATGTTAAGTTGGGTATTTGAACAGACAAATTTATATTTTAGGGACCCTTGGATGACGAATTTACGTACTGACGAAATGGTCATTTTGAACGAATTGACGAAAATTGGTACTGACGAAAATAAAGCAATTTACAGTATAAAACCAGAAGTGTTATGTACGGTGTTTATCATGTTTATGTTTTGATTCCTATTTTAGCAAAAACAAATTTTAGTGGAAACAAGCAAAGATCATTATCATGGTAATTGTGCATCTAATGATTTTGTCATATACAACTTTATGCCAAATCAAAATACATGAATTTTTGTTTATTTATTTTATATTAAGTCAGTTTGACTTTTCTGTGAACTTTCTTTTCCTCTATAAGAACTCTTTTGTCAATGACTTTCAAGACAGAAGCACAGGGAACTATTGCAGTACAATGTCTAATTACATGTTTATACAAAATGTCTGCAATGTACATGTATGTTATTTTCATGTCTGTAGAGATAACAAAATGTAAAGTCAAAATTGATGAAGTCTATTCAATATCTGGACGAAATATTTGAAAAAAAAAATTGTCATAGTAGGAGGCATTATTAATTTTAACTACATGTAACTATACTCTCCAGACGCTGGGTACTGCAGCCTGTCCGCCATATCACTTAGCTGTTGTCATAGGAGGTACGTCGGCAGAGTTCAACCTAAAGACAGTCAAGCTGGCTTCATGTAGATACCTTGATCATCTCCCCCAATCAGGTCAGTATTAATAAGAGAGTAATAAGCTTCTCTTCTTATGTTTGCAGCCAGAAAATGCTGATTTTATGGCCACAAACTAAGATTTTCTATGGACTGTTTGTGAAGTCATAGTAAACAGCCAGTGTAAAGTCAGAGCTTAACTGCCAAAAGCATGGCGTCAGTATCAAATTCTTCTTAATCTGATGCAGACTTTTTTTCATAAGCAAGATTAACAGAGAGTGTGCTCTCATTTCAAGGTGGTAACTATGGAGTGAACGTGGTAACTAAGGAGTGAACAACCAATGAAATTTCAAATTATAGCAACATTGCATTAGAATACAATTTTACTCTTTCATGGATATGGAATATGTCGATGACATATTGATTTGACAGTATTATTGATTATGAGCTAGGGATGTGACATGACCTTGAACCAGGCATAAAATTTTTTTGAGACCATAATTTGGTAACTTTGATTTGGATTCCAATCATCAAAATTGTTACCAATGATTTCAAAACTTATATGACCTTGAACAAAGACCATACATGCAAGGACAAGGTTAAAGTGTATATGAATTCAAAATTTTTAATGTATAATCTAGAACGCATATTTAATGTTAAGAAAATGGTTTACATAAAAGCAAAATATTATTATACATGTAAGTAAATAATGAAGTAAAAATTCTTTCTGCAGGAAATGAGCATGGCAGAGCTTTTAGAGACGTAGAAGCTGAAGAACGCATACACAAGCTAACACAGAGTGCCGGTATTGGAGCTCAGTTTGGGGGAAAATACTTCTGTCACGACGTACGTGTGATCAGACTACCTCGGCATGGTGCTTCTTGTCCTGTAGGAATAGGAGTTTCCTGCTCAGCTGATAGACAGGTAATATAGCTTATATTGAGAATATCTTAATATATTTCTGTCGTGATGTACCTGTGATCAGACAGCTCTGGTATGGAGCTTCTTGTCCTGTAGGAATAGGAGTTTCCTCCTCGGCTGATTGACAGGTAATATAGCTTATATTGAGAATATGTTAATTTATTTCTGTTATACTGTATGTATGGTCAGACTACCTCGGCATGGTGCTTCTTGTCCTGTAGGAATAGGAGTTTCCTGCTCGGCTGATAGACAGATAATGTTTTTAATTTAAATATGATTACTGTCCTGTTCACTAAATCCAGAGCACCCGGTTTTCCTGGTTTTCTCTAAGATATGACATTTTCATCTTCCAAAAAGATATCAATTTTATAGTACTCCTTTAGTCGTAACAGAAAATAAGCTGTACATCAAATAAGTTAGAAATAGGACGGAAAATAAAAAGTCTACATGTATTTTCTGTTGTAAAATTATTGAAAATGTGTGACGTCAGCCCTTTGACGTCACTGTTTACCGTTGTTGACACGGAGAACAATATGGCGGCGGCTTGAAATTAACATGGAAATTTCCCGTAGACATTTTATTAGCTCTACTGGTCTCTGACCAGTCGAGCTTATATCATCACCCTTCGTCCGGCGTCCGGCCGTCTGTAAACAATTCTTGTGCTCTCAACTCCTCTGAAACTATAGGAGATAGAAAGTTAATTCTTTTTGCATTCTACTTGGTATGTGGTCTAGTTGTGCACCTGACATTTGGTTTCAGCCCTTGACCCCCAGGGTCTTAGACAATGGGTGTGGTCATTTTCTCCTATATTAGTCTATGTAATGTTCGCAACTACTCTGACACTATAAATGATGGAGACTTAATTCTTTTAGCAATATGATGGGTCTGTGGTATAGTTGTGCACCTGATATTTTGTTTGAGCCCCTGACCCCCAGGGTCTTAGAAAATGGGCGTGGTCATTTTCTCCTATATAAGTCTATGTAATCTTGTGCTCGCAACTCCTCTGACACTATAAATGATGGAGACTTAATTCTTTTTGCAATATGGTGGGTCTGTGGTCTAGTCGTGCACATGATATTTTGTTTGAGCCCCTGACCCCCAGGGTCTTAGAAAATGGGTGTGGTCATTTTGTGCTATATAAGTCTATGTAATCTTGTGCTCGCAACTCCTCTGACACTATAAATGATGGAGACTTAATTCTTTTTGCAATATGATGGATCTGTGGTATAGTTGTGCACCTGATATTTTGTTTGAGCCCCTGATCCCCAGGGTCTTAGAAAATGGGTGTGGTCATTTTGTGCTATATAAGTCAATGTAATCTTGTGCTCGCAACTGCTCTGACACTATAAATGATGGAGACTTAATTCTTTTAGCAATATGATGGGTCTGTGGTCTAGTTGTGCACCTGATATTTTGTTTGAGCCCCTGACCCCCAGGGTGTTAGAAAATGGGCGTGGTCATTTTCTCCTATATAAGTCAATGTAATCTTGTGCTCGCAACTCCTCTGACACTATAAATGATGGAGACTTAATTCTTTTTGCAATATGATGGGTCTGTGGTATAGTTGTGCACCTGATATTTTGTTTGAGCCCTGACCTCCAGGGTCTTAGAAAATGGGTGTGGTCATTTTGTGCTATATAAGTCAATGTAATCTTGTGCTCGCAACTCCTGTGACACTATAAATGATGGAGACTTAATTCTTCTTGTAATGTGACAAGCCTGTGGTTTTGTTGTGCACCTGATATTTTGTTTGGGTCCCTGACCCCCAGTGTCTTAGAAAATGGGTGTGGTAATTTTTAGCTCACCTCGACGAAGTGGAGTGAGCTTATGCTATAACCCCACGCGTCCGCGTCCGCGTCTGGTTAAGAAGTTTGGGGTAGCTCAGTATCTGACAAAGTACTAAAGTACTAACATATCTTTAAGAAAACGGAAATTTACCTTCTATTTGCAAGCGGTGAAATAGAATCCTTGGAAAATTGAAATGGTAATACAGAAGGAAAAGCACTACTCAAAAACGTAGCTTTTTAAGCCTTACGAGACATCATAATTTGTGTACCCATTGGAAAATAGCAATATTTTACGCTTACAAATTGACCAAGTCATTTTTCTCAACAAGGGTCGAGTATGTTAAAAGTAACAGCAACTCCTATTCATATAGGTAGATATTCACTGATCATTTAGGCATAAATATATTGTGTCGCATCTAGATTATGGCTATTGTATCATTCAAACTTGACCAGTGTAGGGTTTACGGACTCTGCGCATGAAAAAAGATGATTTAACGTGTTGTTCCCTATGTGTAGAGCGAAAACACAAAAATAATAATATTCGAAAATTTCATTTTCAAACAGTGCTCTAGCAGTTGAACATTTCCCTTGATATTCATATGTATCCATCTTAAAGCGTTTTCACATAAAAACGAAATTTCTTAACTCGCTGTTAGTACTTTAATGCTACAGTAACCAAACTTGCACAAGTGATTCATCTTTGGATGCTGAGGTGAACCCATGCATCGTATGCAGCATCTGACCTACATTTTCCGCTTGAGTGACTTGGTCAAGAAGTTTGGGGTAGCTCAGTATCTGACAAAGTACTGATGCTACAGTTACCAAACTTGCACAAGTGATTCATCTTTGGATGCTGAGGTGAACCCATGCATCGGATGCAGCATCTGACCTACATTTTCCGCTTGAGTGACTTGGTTAAGAAGTTTGGGGTAGCTCAGTATCTGACAAAGTACTAATGCTACAGTAACCAAACTGGCACAAGTTATTCATCTGAGGATGCTGAGGTGAACCCATGCATCTTATGCCGCATCTGACCTACATTTTCCGCTTGAGTGACTTGGTTAAGAAGTTTGGGGTAGCTCAGTATCTGACAAAGTACTGATGCTACAGTAACCAAACTTGCATAAGTGATTCATCTTTGGATGCTGAGGTGAACCCATGCATCGGATGCAGCATCTGACCTACATTTTCCGCTTGAGTGACTTGGTTAAGAAGTTTGGGGTAGCTCAGTATCTGACAAAGTACTAATGCTACAGTCACCAAACTGGCACAAGTGATTCATCTTTGGATGCTGAGGTGAACCCATGCATCGTATGCAGCATCTGACCTACATTTTCCGCTTGAGTGACTTGGTTAAGAAGTTTGGGGTAGCTCAGTATCTGACAAAGTACTGATGCTACAGTAACCAAACTTGCACAAGTGATTCATCTTTGGATGCTGAGGTGAACCCATGCATTGGATGCAGCATCTGACCTACATTTTCCGCTTGAGTGATTTGGATAAGAAGTTTGGGGTAGCTCAGTATCTGACAAAGTACTAATGCTACAGTAACCAAACTTGCACAAGTGATTCATCTTTGGATGCCAAGATGGACCCATGCATCGGATGCAGCATCTGACCTACTTTTTCCACTTGAGTGATTTCGCTTTTAAAATGCCAATATTGAGCAAAGTATAAGTGCTACATGTACCAAACTTGCATATTGGATGTATCTTTGATCAAACTTTCATAAAATGACCTTGACTTACTTTTTCCTCTTGAGTGATTTTGCCTTTAAAAACCAATATTGAGCAAAGTGTAAGTGCTAGATGTTCCAAACTTGCATATAAGATGTATCTTTGATCAAACTTTCATAAAATGACCTCGACCTACTTTTTCCGCTTGATTGATTTTGCCTTTAAAAGCCAATATTGAGCAAAGTATAAGTGATACATGTACCAAACTTGCACATTGGATGTATCTTTGATCAATCTTTCATAAAATGACCTTGACCTACTTTTTCCGCTTGAGTGATTTTGCTCAATAAAGCCAATATTGAGCAAAGTATAACTACTACATGTACCAAACTTGCATATTGGATGTATCTTTGATCAAACTTTAATAAAATGACCTTGACCTACTTTTTCCGCTTGAGTGATTTTGCTCAATAAAGCCAATATTGAGCAAAGTATAACTGCTACATGTACCAAACTTGCATATTGGATGTATCTTTGATCAAACTTTCATAAAATGACCTTGACCTACTTTTTCCGCTTGAGTGATTTTGCTCAATAAAGCCAATATTGAGCAAAGTATAACTGCTACATGTACCAAACTTGCATATTGGATGTATCTTTGATCAAACTTTCATAAAATGACCTTGACCTACTTTTTCTGCTTGAGTGGTTTTTCCCTTTAAAAGCCAATATACATGTACTAAGAAATATGTTTGAATTGAATTTTGCTGTCACGAGGTGAGCTTCGTAATCTGTGATTTCCTATATGATTGTGCTCTCAACTCTTCTAAAGCTATTAGTGATGGAGAGTTAATTCCATAGGCAATATGATGGCTACATGTATGTAGTCTTGTTGCGTCATTGATAGTTCATTTGAGCTAGTAGACCCAGGCACCTAGGATCTTGGAAAATGGGTGTGGCATTCTTTTCTGAAATACTATATATCTCGGATATTATGAATTATATGAGTGATATTCTAGTTGCAGTCTTATGGATATGTTGTTTTGTTGAGTTACTTATACTTTGTTAGAGCGCCTGCTCCCTATGGCGTTTGGTTAAAAGAAAATGGAAATTTATATTTATGTGTACATGTATGTATCTTATTGACTTGTCAATTAGTGAAGAAAACAAAACAACCAGGAGAGCTACAGTCTCGTCAGAGACTTCTGGTTTTTCATATTGCAGTTTGAAGGCAGCAGATAGGGTAAGTTGAAGTTAATTTCCAGTTACGAGTAAAACAGGTTATTTCTTGGAAATTATGATTAATAGGAAAATTCTTCAAATGACAGATTAAATCGCCAAAACAGGGTGCTCTGGATTTAGTGAACAGGACAGTATCTATTTTCTTAATGATATATAATATAATTCAGAGGATCTTATCATAATTTTTGTATTTTGCAGTGCCTTGCTAATTAGAAAATTTAGATGAAAGAATATTCTCATTGGTCAACTTTGGCATTAAAGTCGCATGTATTATTTAAATGCTGTAAAATTTGAGAAAAAAAGAACAAAAATTTTGTGATTCTAGTTAATACATGTATGTTGCCTTTCAACCAAAGCAACATTTGGATCGCTTTGTCCTTTCACTGCCTGCATGTCTTTTAGTAGCACTTGTTTGGAAGTCTTACTTTCAAATGATAATTACATGTCTGTGTCTTTTATGAGCACTTGCCTAAAAGTTGCACAGCACTCTTATACGAGAATTGTTTTTTTCATTGTAGGTCCAAGCGTTTATAGATGAGTCTGGTGTCTTCATAGAGCAGTTAGAAGAAGATCCATCCAAATACTTACCTGAAATTAAACAAGATGATCTAAGCTCACATGTTGTTAAGGTACTCGCTATTTTAGAAAACCAGAGTAAATTACTTCCCATTTGAGATGGTGTCTGACGTATACTGATTGTGACATCATCAAATTCTATGTAAACAGTCCTAAAAATCTGGGAAATGAAGGTATAGAATCGACGTAACCATACCATTTTCATGACGTCATAATAGTTTTACGTCAGATACCGTCTCATATGGGAGATAAATCTGTTTTCCGCAAAGACTGAATAACAGATTTTGATTTTCAGTCTTCAAGAAAACTGAATAGCCCAATGACCAAGGTTACTAGAAATTATGCTGGATTAGTTAAGTATAATGTTTAATAAGCTAAGTATTCAGTTTGCTGGTAGAATTATTTTGTCTTTGGGCTAGTGGTTTTAAAAGGTTTTCATGAAGTCTAGATTTTTTGATAATGATCATGAATATACATGTACATGTTGTTAGATGTATGAATGTCCTATAATGAAAGAAAATGTATTACGCTGTAATTTGTACAGTCTCACAACTACAGTACCATTACTGCTACATGTATTAGCAATTTTGAAAAAAAAATGTTTAAATAATTGGCTGAATTGTCATGCTGAAAATGAATTATAATTGTAATTATGAAATAATGCAGAAAATTAGTTACAGAAAAATCTATCCAATTACTCAACAAGTCAAGAAAATCTTTCACGATACTTTATAAAGACCTCTAAGGTTGATAACAGAATAAATATACAGAGGTACATGTATCTCGCAGTCTATAACTAAGTCATATATTCATTTATTTCTACACAATCTTCAACAAGAGTATAGGTACAAAGCATGTATGTTGTGAAATCATTATGTTGTTGCTATTGTGAATTATCATTTCTTTCAATTCAGGTAAATTTAAATGAAGGAATGGATAAAGTATTGAAGTCCCTGAGTCAGTACCCTGTGAAGACGCGACTGAGTTTAACAGGTACCCTTATTGTAGCCCGAGACATTGCGCACGCCAAACTGAAAGAGAGGCTAAACACGGAGGGAAGTTTACCACAGTACTTCAAGGATCACCCTGTTTATTATGCTGGTCCGGCTAAAACACCTGAGGTGAGACCTCAAAACCAAAAAATAATTGCTTACATGTTGATTGTGTAATAAGAAATCTACACAGTGTAAATAATGACAAATATGGATAATGACCATATCCCTATATACAGCACAAAATCGAAAATTCAGAAAATCATGAACCGAAGGCATACAAAGTCAGGATAAAACAGGAACCAAGGCAAACAAACAAAAACCTCCACCACATGAAAAGAAGCAAACTCCCAATATGGGAGTGAGACCAGGTGCCCAGGAAGAGCCAGCATCTCCTGCTTGCATGCAACACCCGTCGCTTCAATTTGGTAGAACTGTCACATCAGTTCATCATCAGGTAAAACAGATCATTATTTGCAACTCTTGTATTATATAATTTACAAAGTATGCCTGCAAGTGGTTCAAATGCAAATAGTGTTATACAATTTTAGATATCAGAGTTCAAGTCATCACTATGCGTACATGTATGAAGCAATGGTAAGGACGAGAAATCATGATAGTCCATTTGAAAGCTATTAATGTTTTGCATAGCCAGTTACATGTATATTGTGTGATTCATATAACATTTTATTAGTCGAGTATGGAAAGCGCAGTAGACTGTTGGACCTGTACTCCAACTTTATGACTAGTACTCTGTCTGCTTGGTTTGGTCAAACCACAGCTGACTCCATCTTGCAACATTGCGATAACAACCCACCCCCTTTATTTTCAAAGTAGGTCAGTTATAAGCCTAATAATAGAATGATCTTTGAAGAACATTAAAACATATTCTGTAGGGATATGCCTCAGGTTCATTTGGACCAACCACAGCTGGTAGGATGGATGCCTATGTAGATGAATTCCAGAAAGCCGGAGGGAGTTTGGTGATGCTGGCTAAAGGCAACAGAAGTAAAGCTGTAAGTAAGCATGATATGGATTCCAAAATCGGGGACCTCAGAACTTTTTCATTCATTCGAAGATTAGCTTAGGAGCATAATTGTTTAAATATTTTATTTTCTTTATTTCTTTGCTGTTGATTGTTTTTCTGTAGAATCTTTAAAGCTTAATGTGCTAAGGCCATAGTAATTTAATTATTTCGTTTTACTGAAAGTTACCCTCCCGCATGAAAACACACAAACACAAGATCAACATGAAATTATTTCTGAAGGAGGACTGTAAACATTTAAAAAATAACTTTCTCAAGTAAATTTGATAATTCTGACTTTATCTTTAGACAAACCAATGTTATCTCCTGATATTAATTATGATAATTATATGTATTTTATGGTATTTAAGATCATTTACTGATATTTCTTACCTGAAAAGTGCATGTTTGTGTGGGGTTTTTTTTCTGAGGAATTTTCCTAAAAGGTACCCATCTTCGGACGTAAAACAAAATATTTAATTACTTTGGCATTAGATACTTTCAGACCATGTAGTAAGAGATTAGGCTTTCTTTACTCTTAGGACTTAGTGTATAATTATTATTAATTTATTTGTGTTCTTAGAAAGCCTTCTTCAATACTAAAATTACCTTGAGTCTGCAACTTGGCATTTGACCTTTTTAAATTTAACCTTTAACCTTAAATAAAAAGTTGCTTACGATATTGGTGACCTTGACCTTAATTGGAAGTTGAACACACAAACGATTATAGATACTAACTGAATTCTGTTCAGTGTTTTACTTACATGTGAATTCTTAACATACTTTACTCTAGTAAGATTTAAAAATGTCTGTATTTAGCTTTAAAATTACCAGGCACCTGGTAGGCTTACCTGGTGTTGAATTGTAAACCTTTTGTGAAGAAATTATTGGGTCTTCTTTATTTTTACTCTAAGACTTTCAAAACTTTTTAACTTATTAACTCCCTTTTTGACATTGTGTTTAATATAACAAATTTGCATACTAAAACCAAACTGTCAATAAAAATCTTTAATAATGGTTATTGTATCGACACACTACAGGTAACGAAAGCTTGTAAGGAGAATGGAGGTTTTTACTTAGGATCTATAGGAGGGCCCGCAGCTATTCTGGCGCTCAATTGTATCAAGAAAGTTGAACAGCTCGAGTATCCTGAATTAGGTAAGGTTAAATCTCATATCATGGGGAAATTACAATATGGTCCTTGATCAGAAGAAAACTGCTTCTACAGTAGGTTTGGTATACGTTTCTTTTTTTTCTAATAGAAAAATTAAACAAAAAATGATAGGCAGAAATTGTTCACTTGGTGATGTAGAATAGAGAGAAAAAGAAAAAAAGTTCCATGCAGTTTAGTATTGACGTGCACACTTCTTTGTTTTCTTCCAACACTATGAATTAAGAAAAGTATGATATGCATGATAAATTACTTCAACTTTGTTTTGACTTTGAAAACTTTATGTTTCCAATCTTAGCCAAAGTTTGCTGAAATAGGACAAAGATACGGCATATCTCTTATGCCGAGCTGAATTGCATTAAATGAAAATGTCAAAAAGCAAGGAATATTTTATATATGCTATTACTTGGTCAATAAATTATACTGTTTGGTTTTGCACCATGATTCTTATTGCAGTCTTCATGAAAACTTTTTTGCGCACTAGCCATTCGGGCTAGTAGAGTGCCAAAATCTACTAGCCAACCAAAATTTTCACTAGCCATTGAAGAAATATTAAAACTCTATATAAAGACCCAGGCCAAAATTCACGCATATATAGTATACATATAAATCGAACGAAGTTTAACCACCACCAGATCCTTTCTTCAGCGGATGCTCATGCACTTTTTACATCACGAATGTCATAATCAATAGACTCAATGTTACTATGAGTTCTTGATATTGTTTCAATGTACATTCGCTTTTTACATACAGAAAATGTACCGAGAAAGAAAAATATAAGAACTTATCATACATGCTAAAAGGACGGCTGTTGATTTTGGCGGTAAATGGTCAATACCTGTAAAATTTTTGCTAGAATTCATCTCAATGTTCAGTTGAGATTTTATTGTTCTATTGAACTTATTATACTTGCAGATTAGTCGTTACCGTAAAATAATCCGTCACGTGAGCAGAAATATTTATCATGTACCTTGTGAAAAGTTTTTAATGAACAGATTTTAAATAAACATTTCATAAAAGTATACCTAACCAGCGCTAGAAATTGAGACATGACAGCTATTTTTTTCACGGAAAGTAGGCGGCGATTTTACTCTAAGTATTAGGCGAGAAATCACCGGCTGTCAGTTCTTAATGAGAACCCTGCATTTCAGTAAAAGTCACTAGCCAGTCGGGCTAGTTGTCCCCCGCTTTCGCGAAAGCGTGGGGACATTAAAACCGGTTCGTCTGTCCGTCTGTCCGTCAGTCACAAAAACTTTAACCTTGTGCATAACTTTTGAATGGTAAGTGATAGGGCTTTGATATTTCACATGTGTATTCCTTGTGACAAGACCTTTCCATGGATACCAAAATTTTTGACCTTGTGACCTTGGACTTTGACCTACTTATTAAAAACTTTAACCTTGACCATAACTTTTGAATGGAAAGTGATAGGGCTTTGATATTTCACATGTGTATTCCTTGTGACAAGACCTTTGCATGGATACCAAAATTTTTGACCTTGTGACCTTGACCTTGGACTTTGACCTACTTATTAAAAACTTTAACCTTGACCATAACTGTTGAATGGAAAGTGATAGGGCTTTGATATTTCACATGTGTATTCCTTGTGACAAGACCTTTGCATGGATACCAAAATTTTTGACCTTGGACTTTGACCTACTTATTAAAAACTTTAACCTTGACCATAACATTTGAATGGAAAGTGATAGGGTTTTGATATTTCACATGTGTATTCCTTGTGACAAGACCTTTCCATGGATACCAAAATTTTTGACCTTGTGACCTTGACCTTGGACTTTGACCTACTTATTAAAAACTTTAACCTTGACCATCACTTTTGATTGGAAAGTGATAGGGCTTTGATATTTCACATGTGTATTCCTTTTGACAAGACCTTTCCATGGATACCAAAATTTTTGACCTCGTGACCTTGACCTTGGACTTTGACCTACTTATTAAAAACTTTAACCTTGACCATAACTTTTGAATGGAAAGTGATAGGGCTTTGATATTTCACATGTGTATTCCTTGTGACAAGACCTTTGCATGGATACCAAAATTTTTGACCTTGTGACCTTGACCTTGGACTTTGACCTACTTTTTAAGAACTTTAACCTTGACCATAACTTTTGAATGGAAAGTGATAGGGCTTTGATATTTCACATGTGTATTCCTTGTGACAAGACATTTGCATGGATACCAAAATTTTTGACCTTGTGACCTTGACCTTGGACTTTGACCTACTTTTTAAAAACTTTAACCTTGACCATAACTTTTGAATGGAAAATGATAGGGCTTTCACATTTCACATGTGTATTCCTTGTGATGAGACCTTTCTGTTGGTAACAACATTCTGACCTTGTGACCTTGTCCATGGAGGTTGACCCACATTTAAAAACTTCAACCTCGACCATAAGTTTTTGATGGTAATTTAAATCATAGGTCTTAAATATTTCACATGTGCATAACTTTTCATAAGCCCTGTCCCTTGGAAACAAAACAAAAGTTTGGACCTTTTGACCTTTTCTTGGAGTTAATCTTTCATATTTAGAATGTTGATAATATATGAGATATATTATTAAAACTTAAGAATGGGGGGATGTCTGTAAGCATTTCTTTAAAGACAAACACCCAAAAGCGGGGGACCACAATTCCTTGAATTTGATTTTTCAGCATCAAATTATGGTAGCCCGAGGAAATATTTGGTAGCCAGGGCGGTCGGGCTAGTGAGTTTTCACGAAGACTGTTATTGTACATGTATATCTAATGGCTCAAGATCTTGTATGTTTTTCCCTCATGTACAGGTATGGAAGCAATCTGGAAGGTTGAAGTGGAGGATTTCCCGGCTTTTATAGTGGTAGACAATAAAGGAAATGACTTCTTTAAAGAGTGGTCGGTGGAATGAAAAAGATTGTGTTTCCATTAATATTCTGCTGTTTTATGGCTTTGTATCATGTGAGATGCATGAGAGAGATCTGTGATCAAGATGTTATGTTAATTATAATAAATTTTGTAAAAATTTGAAATTATGAATTAGATCATATTATGTTTCCTTTATGATTTATAAATATATAATGAATGTGCTATACATGTACATGTATTTATTCATACTTAGGGGATCTCAAATTATTTTCTAGTTCATGTAAATTTTATGATATCATACATGTTATCATACATGTATATACATGTACATGTATTGTATGAAATAGAAACATGATTGGTATTACATGTATTTTTGTGTTGTCTTCAAAGCATAGCGACACTTAGGGATCACTTTGTCTGTTGTCCGTCTGTCTGTCACACTTGGATGTCACACCTATAAAAGTAATTCCTGAGTGTTGTATGTTTCACAGGCGACACATGCATTCCTTGGAATGATTTTTGTGTCGCCTGCGAAGCATAGCGACACTTAGGGATCACTTTGTCCGTTGTCCGTCTGTCCGTCTGTCCGTCCGTCTGTCCGTCCGTCTGTCTGTCTGTCTGTCACACTTTGGGTGTCACAGCCCATAACTTTTGATTGGTAAGTGATAGGGCTTTGATATTTCACAATTGTATTCCTTGTGACAAGACCTTCTTACACATACCATAATTTTTGACCTAGTGACCTTGACCTAGAAATTTGACCTACTTTTCAAAAAAATTAAGAATGGATATATCTTTTGATTGGTAAGTGTTAGGACTTTGATATTTCACATGTGCAATCCTTGTGGCAAGACCTTTCTACACATACCATAATTTTTGACCTTGTGACCTTGACCTAGATATTTGACCTACTTTTGAAAAAAAGATAAGATTCGCTATATTTTTTGATTGGTAAGTGATAGGGCTTTGATATTTCACATGTGTATTCCTTGTGACAAGACCTTCCTACACATACCATGGTTTTTGACCTATTGACCTTGACCTACATGTTTGACCTACTTTTCACAAAAAAATAAGAATGGATATATTTTATGATTGGTAAGTGATAGGGCTTTGGTATTTCACATGTGTATTCCTTGTGACAAGACCTTCTTCCACATACTATGATTTTTGACCTAGTGACCTTGACCTAGAAAGTTGACCTACTTTTCAAAAAAATTAAGAATGATTATATCTTTTGATTGGTAAGTGTTAGGACTTTGATATTTCACATGTGCAATCCTTGTGGCAAGACCTTTCTACACATATCATAATTTTTTACCTTGTGACCTTGACCTAGATATTTGACCTACTTTTGAAAAAAAGATAAGATTCACTATATCTTTTGATTGGTAAGTGATAGGGCTTTGATATTTCACATGTGTATTCCTTGTGACAAGACCTTCCTACACATACCATGGTTTTTGACCTATTGACCTTGACCTACATATTTGACCTACTTTTCACAAAAAATTAAGAATGGATATATCTTATGATTGGTAAGTGATCGGGCTTTGGTATTTCACATGAGTATTCCTTGTGACAAGACCTTTCTACACAGACCATAATATTTGACCTTTTGAACTTGACCTAGATATTTGATCTACTTTTCAAGAAAAGTAATATTGGCTATATCTTTTGATTGGTAGGTGATAGGGCTTTGATATTTCACATGTATTTTCCTTTTAAAAATGCCATTCTACACATACCATAATTTTTTACCTTTTGACCTTGACCTAGATATTTGACCTACTTTTCTAAGGTTGTATATATCTTTTAATTGGTACAGTAGGTGATAGGTCTTTAATATTTCTTATGATGAGACCTTTTTGTTACCAATTTTTACATATTGACCTTGACCTAGATGATTGACACTCTTTTCTGAAGATTTGAGAATCACCACATCTTTTAATTTGTAATTAAGTGGTCTGATATTTCAAATGAATTTCATTTGAAAATACTTTTCTACTGATACCAATAATTTTGATCCACTTACTAGAATAATAATCAAACCGCTTCGCAGGCGACACAAGCATTCCTTGGATTGCTATTTTTATTACATGATTTACATCTTAATTGATGAAATGTTTAAAATTACTGTTATTATTTCATTTGAATAAAGCAGCTTCATATTGCTGTGTCATGAAACAAGAAATATGACTTTTTTATAGGGTTATGTTTTCGTAGAAATTGGGTATCATGTAAAAAATTGAACTACATGTACGATGCCCATGGTGCCATTGAAATGGCTGAATGATGATAAAGATATCTGATCAGTGACCCTTAATGTACTACATGTATAGGATAGTACTATCGGGTAAATTATTTTCCATATTCAAATTTAAGTTCAAAAATGCCTGTACGCTTTTGAAAAAATATTGTTCCATACATGTACATGTACATGTATTTCCCCAAATGCATGTATTGAACATATTGTATTCAAAGCCTCAGAATTAAATTTCACAAATGTACACTTTCAAAAAATATTGTTCCTTATTTCCCCAAATGCATGTATTGAAAATATGTATTAAAAGCCTCAGAATTAAATTTGACAAATGTTTTGTTTTTCGATGAATTGAATAAGTTTGTGATGGTAACAGATTTAGTCGCTGCATAAAGTATTGGCATAGAAAGAAAGCTACCTATTTGTTAACTCAAAATACATGTACATGATTGTTTATATTCATAAGAAGCCAATGTTTTATTGACAATAAAGAATGATTGACAGATAGCCTTGAGAGTTGTTTTGATACTACAGAAATAGTAAGAATGTATATTTTACAATCCATATTTAGGGCCCTCTGTGATAATGAAGATAAAGACGTTTTTCCATCTGTCTGTCTCTTTGTCCATTCATCTTTTTGTCTGTCTGTATATCCTTCTGTGTGTCTTGTCTGTTAGTGAAAACATTGGTTCTGACATAATAAATTGAGGAGCTTTCAAGATACAACATGATACCATATAACCAGAAAATTTCGTGAGATACTAATTTTGGCTATATTCTTGAGTGATTTGGAATCGAGAAAAATTAACCTTGCGAAAAATTGTGTTTGATAAGGTTTAACATCACTTGGTATATCAGTGACATTTTGTTTTCATTATACATGTATCACTCTTCACATATCCTTATTAAACATAAAGCGAAGTAAATCGAGTGTATTCTTATGACAGAAATAACTGAAACTTCAATATTAAAAGGGACAAACAGTGAAATCATATGTACATGTACATATTTGTTTGAAATTTCGGAATCGCAAAAAAATGTACTTGCGAAAATAAAGACTTGATACTCGCGAAAATTTCTGGTTATACGGTAATTATTTTATATGCAGATGTAAGTATTGCACAAGTCACATATGATTCCTATGTTGAACTTTCAATAGCTTCAAGGTCAAACTACACTGCCATCTATAGATTAGTATACACTATTTCTGTTAATGCTGCTGTTGAAAAATGAACAGTTTCGAATACATTGCTGTATAACTCTGAAGATGAACCTTATAGAAATTATTTGCAACAAACTTGACCCAAATATTTACATTTATTGAATTTTCATTATTTTGTTATAATACATGTATGTGATAACATCTTCGTGTTATACAGACTGATCAAGTTCCAGTTTAGTTTGGATTGACCTATTTTTACAAGAGTTAATGCCCTTGCACTTAGCAAGTTTCATTAAATTCCCAGTTTTCCAGACTTTTCTTCGAATCTATGGTATTACAGATATTGAAATTATTTTTGGTATGTGAATATTTCTCAGTGTGATACAGATCAAGTTCGTGTTCCAATTCAATTGACCCATTTTTACAGGAGTTATGGCCCTTGGACTTAACAAATTTTATGAAAATCTCTGAGTTTTCCGGTCTTTTTTCCAAGTTACTGCAGATACTGTAAATAAAAATTATATGTGAATATATCTTAGTTGTTTTCGATTGACCCATTTTTACAGGAGTTGTGGCCCCTGGACTTGGCCAATTTCATGAATTCTCAGTTTCCAGACTTTTTTTCGGCTGTTGATGTAGATATTATCTGATATTGGTATGTAAATCTATACATTATAGTATGATACAAATTAAGTTGAAGTTGGGTTTTGATTGACCTGTTCTTACAAAAGCTATGGCCTCTTGGCAAATTTCGTGAAATTTTCTGTTTCAGACCATTCATGGGATTCATAAATTTATTTCACTTGAAAGTTCATGTGAAATTAATGAATCTGCCATAAGATTTATGTTAAAATTTAAATGTTTAATTTACATGAATTTAAGATAAATTTCACCATAAACTTTCTGTGCGACTGTCGTGTGAAATCGGATTTTCATGAAATTCACAACAGAAACTTCACATGAATTTCATGAAAAACTTGTAAATTTACATCTGTGTTCGTTTCTCAAAAGTTTCTTGTGAACTTTTAATATGTAAAATTCATGTAATTTTCACATGAATTTCATGAGAGGCACAAATTACTGTATATATGGACATTGGTTGTACTAAGTCCTTTCCGCTCTGTTTGTCCCATGTCCGTCCGTCTGTGATACTAAGTTTTCTAGAATTTTTTTCGCTGTTGTTGCATATATTGAAACCATTTTTGGTTTGTGAATACATCTTAATGTGATTCAGGTTAAGTTTGAGTTTAATTTCGATTGACATATTTTTACAAGGGTTATGTCCCTTGGACTTAGAGCAAATTTCATGAATTTTCAGTTTTCCGGACTTTATTTTGCTGTTGTTGCAGATATAATGAACTGATTTGAAGTATGTGAGTACATCTTAGGGTGATATAGATCAAGTTCGAGTTTTGTTTTGATTGACCTATTTTTACAAGAGTTATGTCCCTTGGACATAACAAACTTCATGAAATGTTTGGTTTTCTGAACTTTTCTAGGTTGTTGCTGTAGAAATTAAACTGAATTTTTGCTATGTGAATGTAGTATAGCGTGATACAGATCAAGTTTAAATTGGTTTTGACATATTTTCTACAATTATATGACCCTTTGACTTAGCAAATAATATGAAATTTTCAGTTTTCCAGACCTTTTCAAATACATATATTGAACTAATTTTTGTGTGGGTATTCACCTTTTGGTATAAGTACAGGTCAAGTTGAATTCATAATCAATTGAATCGTATTGGCCAATTAGGCAGAGTTGCAGGACATAGATTTATGCCGGTAGGGGACAGTTTGTATCGCTCGGCGATCAGAAATTTATAGAAACATAAATTCAACAAATATATATTGCAACAAATAAATCTTCAAACTTTTTTAAGATTGAGTGTCATCACAGATCCCTGACGTTTACTCTAAATAACAACTTAGAATGGCCTGTTTAATAGTGATGAATTAACAAGAAAAGTTATAACATTAACGTTATACCTACATATGAGATTCCATGAAAGCTTAACTGAAAACCACACAGCAAAGGAAAAATTTTGATTTAAAAGAAAGGAGGGGATCTCCAACAACACTCGGCTTCAGCACCCACAGTAAAACACCAAATTTAAAAACACAGAGCAGACACCCACATAAAGGGACAAGGGACACCAACCCACACCATTGAAACATGAAACACAAAAGACCACAAACAAACCAACGAGATCTCGACCAACTCACACCATTATTAGAAACATGAAACACAAAAGACCACACATAAACCAACAAGACCAATGGGCAATAGGTGCCGACTTAGGACGGCCATCTGAAACGCAAGTAATTAAACATACGGTGTTGTTATCCGGATTATGTGCGCAGAACCCTCCTACTTTTCCGATTACCCAGAGGCCTCGATGAACGTACCATTGTGATGTAAAATAACATCCTTGGTCTCGGTACACAACCCGTCGCAAGAATTGCATGAAATTAGAGGGCCAGTTTGGGTTTTCTGTCAATTGTTGCTATGGCAACAGTTTTACAATTATTTTTTCTGCGCTGTATTACCACCAAGACTGCAATGTTTCATAATAGTGCTATTTCATATCTACAACTGACTTACCTTTGACATAATAATCAATAAGCTTAGCATCAAATATCACTAAAAATGAGTAAAAAAATCCCCAAAGTAACCCGATTTCTGACCCCTCTGACCTCAAAAATAACACTTTTCCAAACATTTTGAATCTCTCAATTTCTTGCATAAATCTTGCTCTTTCCAATGATACCACAGTCAATGTACATTCATAGATTCAATTTTCCACAATTTCAGCAGCTTTGTCAAACACATCTGCCCATTTCCCCACATGTCATTTGAGTGTGTACAAGAACCTTTGACATAAGTTTATCAAATGAGAGATAGTAATATTTTCAAATTATGCATATTTCTTGTCAGAGAATCGACAGTATACCTGGGAAATCGTTGATTCTCAGACAAGAAATATGCATTTTAAGACTTCTCCGTTGCGCTGTAGCTAGTAGACTTGAAATCAGGACAGATTAAACAAATCTGAATGACATAGGCCTACAAGATACAAAATTTTAGAACAGTTTCAAATGGAACAGATATGCAGATCTATACACGAAGAAAACATAAACCAGTGGCGGATCCAGCTTATTATTTAAAAGGGGGGGGGGGGGCGTAAAGAATTGACAAGGGGTCTTGGGACCGCTTCTAAGGTCCCCAGCGGGTCCAGAGCAGAGTCCTTTTAGAAAAGCACAACGTTGTATGTACGTTTGTTAGAAACAAAGATAAAGAAATATCTATTGTCGTTTTCTGCACTAGATAAAGGCCAAGTGGCCGAGCATTTGTGTACTTGAGTGTTTCCGTTTTTATTTAAATCATCACTTCCCTCTGGAAGAAATATTTCAATTCACTGAAAGATAACACATATACTAAACCTAAGGTTCACACATCACAAGCGCTTCGTAGTCGAGTGGTCTAAGGCGCTGACCCCTGTACCAAGATGGAAGTTCTCGTTCGAATCCGTCTCGAGCTCTTTTTTTTTCAAATGGAAGTTTATCAAATTAGAGATTGTAATATTTTCGCATTTCTTCCCTTATTATTTGAATTGTTGTCATTATTTTTTTTTCATCTCTAGAAGATAGTGAACGCATTGTAAAATCAGGACTTATATCCATCTATTTTGCGGGAAAATTCGATAGCTTCCGCCCAGGCATGACATATTATTACCTATTAATCCATTTTTCATCTACTTCGATTGCGTATTCTACAGATGAAGTACACAAACATATACTTAAAAATGTTAATTGCAACATCTGCCATTATTGGCTAATGACATCGCAGTATGCCGGTCACGCGGTGTTCTTTTTTGACGATGAAAAGGGTAATAGTATAAACTTAGTCTTAATTTATTGAAAATTAACAAGGTATTTCCTTATGACAGTGATTATGACGATTTAGGATGTATCCCGCCAATATATAAGGGTAATTAGGTACAAACGAACAAACAGACGCACAGCACGTGATTTGTCTGTTTTACATGTCATGATATGTCTGTTCGTGTATACATGATAATTTAAATTTCTTAATTTCAATCAGAATGTATAAAATATACAGATGTATTCTGTGGGTGTCTGTTCTGTGTTTTTTAATTTGTTGTTTTTGGGGTTTTGCTTTGGGTGCTGCAACCGAGTGTTGCTAGAGATCCGCTCCTTTCTTCGATAGTTATATCCTGGTAATATTTTTAAATTACGTCCCTGCTTCGATTAAAGGTAAAATCAGAAATTCCAGTGTATCATATGCGCATTTAAACAAGTTATGTCTCATCAGTGTAGCTCGAAGCCGAATCCTAATATTCCTAAAAGTGGGTCCTGAAGCATCATATCCCACCCATCCTGTCTTTCGGTACCCTTTTTCGACATAGTAACTTTCATACTTTTTGGCATATTACCTTGTTTAGATTTAGGATTTAGGATCACTGATGAGGGTTAAGTACCCGAAACGTGCATGTCTGGTCCACATTGCCAATTTATTTGTTCTTAAATGATGCTATTCAATTTGAAGACGTTTACATTTATACCACTTGGTGAGAGTCACTGCTGGTGGACCAGGAGTCCCCGAGGGCACATGTAGCCAAGTTCGATCAATTTCGGTTGATCGTTTCTTCAACGCAATCTAAATTTCTGCTATCAAAATTTCTTGAAATTTCTAAAAAGTGGGTCCTGTAGCATCATATCCCACCCATCCTGTTACGTCTTTCGGTACCCTTTTTCGACATATTAACTTTCATACTTTTTGGCATATTACATTGTTTAGATTTAGGATCACTGATGAGGGTTAAGTACCCGAAACGTGCATGTCTGGTCCACGTTGCCAATTTATTTGTTCTTAAATGATGCTATTCAATTTGAAGACGTTTACATTGCAAAAGAATAAAAAGCAAAATCATAAACTTGACTTAAAATTTCACAAGATATAACCTTCTAAGGACGGAGCTATGTCACCAGGGAGATACCCCTAAGTAATTGAAAAAAAAATTGAATTTCATGACGGACAATTTACAAATATATTTCAAGTATAGTACCGAAATTCAGTGAATCTAGGCAAGCGATACAGATGTCTTACTCAGGAAATTTAAAGCCGCACACTCTCTGTGAACCAAATGCAGAACTTTAAATTCTAAAAATAAAACCAGAGGACGCATGTGTGCGGCGTATGAAAACCACTTTGGCTGGAAGCATCGCTGATGAGAATTTAAATTCGAAACGCGTATCTGGTGCATGAAAATTGGTTTGAATTTTTCTTCAAGAATTAAGGTATAGAGTTGAAACACTTCCGTGTTATCATAGTAATTATAAGGTTACATGTACGGCAAGTTTTTATCAGCAAAGCTCTGTGCCGCATAGTAAAATACCATAAAAATATGAATAGACCAAGAAACTTTATTACTCGAATCAATAGTATGCGTGTTAATTTATGGCGGAAGTCTTAATTATTCAAGAGATACATCTTTCTTCTGTCTGCATACATTTTACAAAAATAATATTCATTGACAACAAGAAGTGGGAGGATTATCGGATTCATATATTAATATATTATTAGTAGTCATATTGTCCTTGCACGCTGCATTTATAATGAAATTTAGTCATCCATTTTGCATACATGTTATGAGAAAAGACAACTGAAATTGGAGGAGTCAACACAAAGCCGAGATTCATTTATCCTAAGCTAGTTAATTAAACATGTGCAATATCCAGTTTCTTTTCTGACGACACTGATTGAAAAATCCACATGGCATCGAGTGTTTCCAAATGCCATAAATTATGCAGTTGCTTTTATTCATATAAATGTTTTATATTACAAAATATATAATGCTATACAATTGTATATGCATCGAATAACATTCCATTTTGAAGAGTTATAATCAGTAAAGTTGTCATTTTTATTTCGGAAATATAATCTTATAAAATAACGTGAATTATGTAAAGATGAAACGGTTTTTATTTCTGCTAATCCAAAACTAAACACCACGGGGATATATACGACTGCTATATTAACCCAGCACTTTTATAAATTTACGAAAATACTTGTGTTCATAGGCAGCTATAAAACATGTTTGAAATTCAAACACTAATACCAAACAGCCGTTCTACGACAAAACACTGGGCGATAACTAGGTAATCGCCCGAGAAAGATAGTAGATGGGTATGGGATGACAAGAAAGCAAGGACAGTAACTGTGGACGAGTACATCTTAAGTAGTATTTACGTACTTCCAGTTTTGTCGCCTGAAATAAATCTTTAAGCTTTGTTGTGGCTTTTTATCAATTTGACATCATTTATAATTAATTTGCTATTTCGGAAACTTCATCCAAAACAATCATCGAAATTAAAGGAGGTTAACATCTTAGCACCATCCCTCAAATGCTATTTTGAACATATGTCTAATTTGGATACGCAACTGAATCGACCCTACAGGAAATTTGGAGTCGCTAAATGTACGAATTTAAATCTTAAAAAAAAAAAAAAGATTAAAGGGCGCCATTGAAATGAATTTAGGCGGCTTATGAAAAACACTGTGGCTGGAAGCATCGCTGATGATAATTTAAGATGATCCGAAATACGTGTCTGGTGCATAAAAATTGGTTTGACATTTTCTTGAATAAGAAGGTGTAGAGTTGGATCGCTACCGCATTATTACGAATCACAAAACAAACATTTCCAAAAAACAGCATGTAGTAAAGATAATTTAATGAAAGTTCCGATGAAAACATAATTCAATAAATACAAATTGTAACAAATAAAACTAACTTAAAAATTGAGTGTTATCGTTCCACATCACAGCACAGACGCTTTGCCCTTACAGTATATTAAAAATCATTATAAATCATAACAAGCATTTAAGAGATTAATAAATATAAAAATAAAGGGTACAAATAACAAGACAATGTATACACCTGTCATTATACTAAATTCATTTGCAATTTTATGTTTTTAAATGAAAAGGGTTGTAACACTTCCTTTTGTCACAACTAAGTTAAAGAAGATTATGACGAATGTAGGCTTTAACAGAACGATCAGACAGACGCACAACAGCATTTCAGGAATAGGTTTCAAATTTCTATTTATCTCAACTTTAACGAGGAACATATGCTTACTCCTCCCGGGCACATGGTTTTACCTCTAGCTTGCTTGGGGTCCGTCGATGCTCAATTTTGTGCTCTCTTGTGAGTGCTGTTGAGATAGTCGTCAAGATCTTCTTTAACTCATATACATGTTCACCCCACAGGCACCAGATTCCTTAAAAAAAATTAAAACCCCATCATAAAAATGTTTAACGGACGTGTCTTCTCTAATTACAAAAAGAAGAAAAACGGGCATTTAAAGTGAAGTTTTATTTTTTCTTTAAATCTAGGGCCTGCTCTACGTCCCTGATACATGTATGATTAAAGTCTGTGGCATGGTAAATCGATGTTACGTTTTGTTACATAGTACTTATAAGTTAGTCTTATATCGATCTAATGGTTGTATGTCGTATAGTACAATGTCATAAAGATATGAATAAAACAAGAAAATTGATAACTCATATCGATCAGAACAGTATATATAGGACTTAATGCTCGGAGGGTTTATAAAAGAAATCTATATATTATTCAATAATGAACTCTTTCCTCTGTCTGCGTTTTACAAAACTATTGCTCAACTGATTATGAGAGGGTTACCGGATTCATTCTTGAAAAAAAAATGGTAAAAACCGTTATAGATATTTAAGGTCCTTACACGCTGCATTTATAACTAAAATTTGCATGCATGCTATGATAAAAAAATTTAATTGAACAAAACAACATAAAGCCTGAGACTCGTTAGTGACATAATTATACGAAACCTAGGCTAGCTATGACATAAATAATATTTAACATATGCATGAACATGTGAAACACCTGACGATGTATAACTGATAGCAAAATCAACATGGCATCAAAAGTACTTTTCCATAAATTTTACAATTGTTTATATTCAATTTAATATTTTATGTCGGCTACTTTATGCAATACAATAGTATACACATATCCATTTAATTTCATGAGTTATCAATAAAACTGTCGTTTTCATTTTCATTGTAGGAAATCTCATCCGCTAAAATTACGTTGAAAGATGAGACGGATTGAGTCATGTTAAATCCGTAACTAAATAGCACATGATGACGCTGGAAATAAATTGGATGTCATACTTAATCCAACGTCTTCATCTAATTATCAAAATAAGTGTTCCTAAGCAGTAAAATCTATAAAAAAATCGAACACTTGTTTTTCAGAATGACTGAAATCCATCCATTAATGTTTCAGGATCAAGTACATCTTCATCTTTTCAAAAATACATGAATTATCAAAATTAGTTTGTTTACATGCTGCAATAACGCAATAGAACAACTCTTGTTTTCAAGATTTTCCCCGCCTTAGAATGACTGACATCCATATATCAATATTGAAGGATAAATAACTTTTTTTACAAAAATACTTCAAAGTATCAACTTGAAGGTAAATCTGCTCCTATGCAGAAATAAAAGAAATCGAACACTTTGTTTTTCATAATTCACATCTTTGGATGATCAAAATCCAAACATCGCATTTATTGAATCAAACATTAACTTTTCAAACTTATTTCGACTTTTTCAAGGCTGCAATAAAAATATTCCAATCGAACACCTTATTTTCCAGATTTTCGGTCTTAAGATGACTGAAATCCAAACGCTAATGCCCTACGGCCGTATCTACCACGGCCCACTGGGCTAGGACTGGGTATTTTCCCGCGCAAGATAGCAGATGTGTATCGGAGGACATGAAGGCAAGTGCAGTAACTGTCGACGAATATAACTTTGTCCATCTGCAAGAGGACTGAAAAATGAAATAAAAAAAGAATAAGTTAAGGGGGAGGTTGAAATATATTTTCAAAGACAAGGGGATACGTTGATTTATCCGTACAAAAATGAGAAAACGAAAAAAAAAGAGGATGCACCTCAGTTACAACTTTTCTATACGGGTATTTTCCAATTTCTGTAATTTGAAATAAAAGATAATACAAAGTAGCATGTTTCGACATAATTGTACATTTTCATCAACTTTAAAGGCATTTATATCCAAATGATTTGTACTTTTCTTATACCTGATCTATTTATATGCTGCTGTATTATTTAAAATTAAAATTTGTACATCATTTAAAAAAAAACTTTAATAATTCAAAATCACAATTTAAAAATATAGACCGTGTTTCTTTACTTATGTTACATTTCTTCAAATCCATGGCATCATTTAAGAACAGATAAATTTGCAGAATGGACCAGACATGCACGTTTCTGGTAATTAGCTCTCCTCAGTGATTATCAATCCAAACAATGAAATATGGCCAAAGACTGTGAAAGTTATGTACAAATATGACATAGCAGAGCAAATTTGAAAGTAAATACCCCATTCACTACAGAATGTGTATAGGGTCTAATCAGTAGATAGGTACATACCATGTGTTTGGAGCTTGGGTATTTGAACAACTTTATCCGTCCTTTATTGTCTCCGACAGCCATAATATCACGGGTATGGGATCGTGACACCACAGCTAAAGTTTCATTCTCTTCACAGGCTGTCCATGGTCCTATTCATTGTATATATAGTAGAACAAGATTCTGAAGTCTTTGTACATTTCTTGGAAATTTGGGAATCAAGAATGTTGATGAGGTAGTATTGTATGAACATGAAGGATTTGGTTTTTTTCTGAAGTAGGCGTATGAATATTTCTAAGCATTTTGCATGAAAATACAATTATGATATTTTACACTTTTCCTAATAAAATGAAATTATTTGCATAGCATCTTCTTAATCACATTCTATTCTCTGCCCACAATGTATTTTTAATGCTCAAAGTAAGCAACAAAATATGAAATATTAATCCCTTACGTACCCATCATTGAGTAACCAGCGCAACAAGTATGAGTTTCCCAATTACAATTTCTAAGAATATCTCCATCGACAGGCTCCATATATTGAGTTTTCCCTGTTTTAAACAAAACATATTTTCTGTTTACCCTATTTACTGAAACATAAACGAAATAAAAAACCATACGCATTTCAAGAAATAAAGGATCATCATATCTCTTTGATCAGCTTTGAACCCAAAAGTACGTTCTATGTTTGTATTAATTTTGAAGATCCCAAAATAGCTTGGCAACAATGGCTGGAAGTTTTATGCGCATGTATTCCGGGTAACTACACGACAAATCTATTGCTCCATGTATCGACAAAGTGAGTCATATTAGATGTCTTTGACATTGATGGAAGCGTGTATTGATTTGTCTAAAACGAGAGGGTTTAAGAAAGGGAGACCACTCACAAAATTTTTCATCGAAATCGGCATCACATGACCGTAGATATTTACTATTGGCATCCCAGTCCAAGTTGTTGATAAATGTTTCGTGTCCCTGAAAATATGGTAAGGTATCATATTGAAGAAAAATGTAAAAAAAAAAAAAGAAATTAAAAATGCACGAATCTAGAAAATATTTCAAAGAAAATGGGTTCAGATTTTCATTGAATATGACAAATATGAAAAAATAGCGAATTCAAAATGAAAGTAGATGTAGTAATAAAACAAGACGTAAGTTAAATCTTTGTAACCTTTAAGGGAACTTTCATCTTTCTATAGTGTTCTCCTTCTTCATATACACGGAATATATGGATTTGTCCATCATAGGTTCCTAATGCTAGTTTTGTACAATCTGAAAAAAAAGTTTGAAACAATATAGTTCGTTTTCGAAATGTATACCTGGTCTGAATTTGACACCGTCATTATATCGGATAGTATTTGCTTATAAAAGCTTTTAACTGACGTTGTATCTTTCGGTTGTTGATGAATTATGATATCTATTTAATTATTTATTTATCAATTTACATGTATTCGTCTTTTTACCTTTTTTAATACTTTATCTATTCAATAGTAGTGATTATGTACGTCTGCTCACTAAATTGACACAAATTCTTTACAAACGAGCTGCATGGATCAGAGCTACACTCTGAATCTATCATGACTAGTATAATAATTTTTATAGTACATGTATAATAGTCATACCTGGAGAGTAAGACATGGTATTAATTTGGGCCGCACTACAGTGGACACTTAGGAGCGGCTCGCCATTGCTGACTCGTAGCACAGTAAATCGGCCGATAACAGTACCGACTGCTACGAACTGGCCTTGATTGTCTACAGACATGGCCGATACAGGAGCCTAAGGAATTCAAATAAGAACAATGTTTTGCTTAAACCAAAAAGGTATGCATTGGTTCTTGGTTCAAAGATGAAATATGTCTACAACGTGATTTAGCTATCTCATTAATAAACAATATATAGTCATTTGAAGTAGAATGTTACCTTGTATACTAAGTACGGTCTTGATATTTATAAACGAAACAGTTGACTATCTTGAAATTTAATTGTTGTCTTATAGAAAATCATAAGAAAACAATTAATTTGGTTGGTGGCAACATATGGAAGATCATCAAAAACATACATTATTTACGTTACTAGGATGTTATAAATTTAAAGTATATAGAATCCCTCTCTTTCCAGAAGGATCAGTGACATTCTGGATTGAAATTGAATTGCTGTCAACATCACCAAACAAGACATCTTTACCTGATATGTACATCAATATGTACATCGAGACAATCACCAACTTTGACAAGTTTTCATGGAGCTGTCACGGGTGTCGTATGCAAATATGACACACTGACTATCCCCCGGGCATCTAGTCTCACATCGGAATGTTGTTTACTTCGCAACTATCCCTATGGCAATTCTAATGATTTTGCCTTTCTTTCTCGACTTTGAGACTGAATAAATTATAGGTACTATATCGAGGTTTATCATATAAATCATTACTTTTGTTTTTAAATCTTACATCTACTTCAAAGTCCCATTCTTTCCAGTGACTGTTTGACAACCACTTGATGACTAGACGATCTTGACCAGCCGTGATAAAGGCTCCCTTCTTATCCCTCGGGACATACATGGTAATATGTTGTGCACACCACACCTCATCCGAGTGCCCCTGAAAATAAAGAGGGAAATTATGCGGGACGTTCGATTAATTCTTTCTGTCTGTGAAATATCCTTATTTGACTGTATTTCTTGAGAGCTAAAATGACGGGTATTGTATGCTAGCAGGATAATTATCCTTAAACGCCTGGGGTTAAATAATCTCAGTTCATTATAAGTGAGCTTGAAATTCTCTGTTACAAAATTCCTTGAAATTTCTCAAACGTGGGTCCTGTAGCATCATATCCTACCCATTCTGCTACGTCTTTTGGTACATTTTGGACATATTTTTCTACTTTTTGGCCATATTACATTGTTTAGACTAAGGATCACTGACGAGGGTTTAGTACCCGAAACGTGCATGCCTGGTCCATACTGAAAGTTTACCAGGTTTTATTGATGCTATTGAATTTAAAGACGTTTAACATTGCTACACTAATCTGTATATGTTTGCTTTCAACAATATTCGGTGCTTCACAGTTCTGGATCCCTCTTGACATATATAATAGTATGCTGGACGCACCACGCACATTTTGTCTGAGTGTCCCTAGATGTATGGGCAAATATAATATAAATATTTTTTTTTTATTTATTAACACCATGAACATAAAAAAGAAACTTACAAATACTATATTTTGGAATTTATTGAGCAGAGATCCACTAAGGATACATGATTTGGACGTCCCTACGTATATTTTGCCGTCATATCCGGAACGTCTGTGGGGGATTATTGCTCTTACATGTCCAGAAGCGTCGGATATCTACAAGTAAAGAATTAAGGTATTAAGGGTGTAATAACACTATTGTTGAGAAGCTAGAAATTATGCTCCTCCATATCTTACATATTTTTTAGATATTTGATATTTTTTTGTTTCATTCAACTCGCCGTGAAAATATATGGTCCCGAACATTGCCGAAGTCATGCATCTTCGGCCAACTTCGTGGTATTTATATTTTCTGTTATCAAATCAACCGGAAGTAGAGTTTTATACCCCTAATGCCTTAAAAAGGCTATAGGAATGTCTTCAAATGTTAGCGGTAGTATTGGATATATTGGCTTCTAGGTAGCAATGATTCGAATTCTATTCGGTGGCTGGGGCTTGAAGACTTTGCAAAAAGCATTTGCAGTTCTAATCTGAGAGGAAATACTTCTTCCGATCTATCGTTCATATGAATACATGCATAATAATTTCTTTATAAAATAAAGCCTGTGTTTGTGAAACACGAATGCCCCCGGTGGCATCTTTGTTAGTATAAACTTCATTTTCTGTTAAGTATGTGAAAGGTCAAGGTCAACAATTTTGGTATCAATGGAAAGGTCTTGTCACAAGGAACACACATGTGAAATATGAAAGCCCTATTACTTACCATTCAAAAGTTATGCCCAATGTTAAAATTTTTGAGAAGTAGGTCAAAGGTCAAGGTCAAGGTCACAAGGTCAAAACTTTTGGTATCAATGGAAAGGTCTTTTCACAAGGAACACACATGTGAAATATGAAAGCCCTATCACTTACCATTTAAAAGTTATGCTCATTGTTAAAGTTTTTGAAAAGTAGGTCAAAGGTCAAGGTCAAGGTCACAAGGTCAAAAATTTTGGTAACAATGGAAAGGTCTTGTCACAAGGAATACACATGAGAAATATGAAAGCTCTATCACCTTCCATTCAAAAGTTCTGCTCAATGTTAAAGTTTTTTCGGACAAACAGACAAACAGACAGACAAACAGACGGACAGGCCAAAAACTATATGCCCCCGAATCTGTGATTCCGGGGGCATAAAAACAAAGAGTCTCTATAACCCTTAGGGGTTTGTAGAATCTAAAATTGTTCTACAGTGTCTAAATAGTCTTCTGAGAAAGGTTCAGGTGATCGATGCATGAGCAAAATTTCTCATTCAATCACAATCTCTGTTACCTAGAAATGCCTTTATTCTTAGACGCATTCGAAAATTTCCGTTAACAAAATTTCTTGAAATTTCTAAAACGTGGGTCCTGTAGCATCATATCCAAACCTTCTTGCTACGTCTGTCTGTACATTTTTTGACATAATACCTTTTACACTCTTTGGTCATATTATTCATTGTTTGTAAAACGTACATGTCTGGTCCTTGCTGTAAATCTATCTGTTGTTAAATGATGCTATTGAATTTAAAGTCGTTTAACAATTTAAATAAAATGATACTGACATCTCTTCCTGATATGCATTTGAAGTCAGGGCTCCACGCTTTGATCGAAGTACCGCCACCAGACAAACAGGTGCCGTCTTTCATCATGTATAGGGCTGTTACAGAATGCTGTTTAATTCACAATATGAATCATGCTTTAAAATACTTTGCAAACACTGCACACACATACACAGTTTCAATGAGTTAAGCATATTCTTTTGAGACAAACGTACGTTTACAAATAAATAATTGACTCCTCGCTGTCGGATCATTTACAAATATAATTGTATTTCCGACAAGATTCTCTCAGATCCTTCATTCTACACGTCTTTTTTCTCATATTTGGGGGAAGGGGATCAGTGCCCATAAGGGAATATAAGCGTTTGATCATCCAAAAGGGATTTTTAAAAATAAATCCAAACTTGACAAACTCTAATAGAACAAAAAAGGACATTAATTAAATCGACCAATTTTATAATTTAGATTCAATTTCACTGCAGTTTTACACTGTAATATTCAAAAAGTTTAAACCGAAAGAAAAAGATTTTATATGGTGAGAAATTCCTCTGACAAGAGTTGAAAAATGTATACAAGGGAGAGGGAATAAGGCCAAATAGTGTGAAGAAGACGGCTGTCTTACTATAAACATTATCACTATGACTTATACCACATACCGTGTGAGCACAGATAGCTTCTGTAGACAGATTCTTGTTCATTATGAATACATATTCCGAATCCTTTGTCCACACAATGATAGATCCGCTAGAGTCGCCCGTGATGACGTCACCGTTTGACGTGAAGGCATGCGCAGTTATATTTTTGGGTACTTCCTGAAGAAAAAAAAAATGCAAAGGAATAGGTCAATATAATTTTTTATACGAAAAAGTGTAAATATTATTTATAGTGGCAGCCATCAATAATCACTTTTGTATGCGAGCATACTACGACGACATTGATTCATTTGAGTGGCTCCACCTATGATGAATTTCATTTTACTGGACTCTCTGGACATTGGTCATTGGTCATAAAGATAATGACAAATGTGGACAAGAAGTATATCCCAATATAGAAAAAAATGGAAACATATGAAAATCATTAACCGAAGGGCAAACAAAATCAAGTTAAAACAAGAACCAAAGGAAACAAACAAAAAATATGAACAGATGCGAACTGCCAATAAGGGAGTGAGACCAGGTGCTCAGGAAGAGTCAGCATCCCCTGCTTGTGCCCAAGAAGAGTCAACATCCCCTTTTTGCACGGTAATGTTGTCATCGTCGGCTTGCTCCTTTTATCTTGGTTCATCGGAGTGCGTTCCGTTGTTGTCACTGTTACCTCCCTTTTTGTTTTGTGTTTGTATTTTTCAAGAATTGAATATAATTATGCCAATGAATTGTGTTTTTTTTAAATTCTGATTTCGACTTTGTTTTTGCATTTCATTGACTGATATTTGGCTATTTAAAACAATATATTACCTTGAACACACCACTGAGTTTATCTCTGTAAAGCTTCCCCACTCTCTCTATGACAGGATCCCAAAACAACCGCCAGAAGTACAGGTGTTCAACCCCGTACGTTATCAACAATGTGTCGTCATACTTGTAGAAGCATGCGCAGTTCACTGCTTGATTCGTCGTCTTCAATTTGAAAGAAAAGTATGTTACATGTAACTTAGAACTGTTAGTCTGTTACATTCAGTGTGTTGCTTTAACTGCGTCCAAATCAATATTAACAGGTTCAGATTATTTCACTACTAAAAAAACTAAGGCATACCAAAAGGCACTGTATGTATACAGTTTCATTCATCATTTACATGTATCATACGAAAAATCAGACACAACATAAACTAAAATACTTTTTATTTCTCAACATTTTCCCGCCTCCATCCTGAACGATACTTTTGTCCTCTTTCTAATGGTACGAGTTAGAATTTTCTCAGAAAAAGACTCTTTGCTTCCATTATGAGATTAATTAAGATCACTCTTTCTGTATAATTTCCTTTATAGAAATAATGAAATACGTTTATCGTCACCTTTAAAGTGAAAATGACTAATTAAAGATTTTATTTCCAAATATTTCCCGCCTCAATTTAGATAGAACACAATTTGTAGAATCTATTTTTCCTATACCTATATGTAGGTACTTTTTATATATTTGTTTTGGCTCCATTTTCTTTTGAAATCGATAATTCTAAGCTGAGCACCCTCGCTTGTGCACTGAATAATGACAATTCCTGCGTGTTAATACGGAACTGTTCAAAGAATTTAGATTCGGTGTGTAGAGTAAAATATTATGGTATGGATTGTGCATTGGTTAAGATATTCTTTTTTATTTCTATGGAACATATTATTTTGGTTTGAAATGTATCTGCGATTCGAACGCTATTTCGTACATGTATATCCATGTAATTTTGTTAGATTTTCTTTTTGTAAGTCTATTGCGCTTATCCAATAAACAAATTGTGAAGTACCCACGTGCCAATCATCCGTGCGGGGTACCTAAGTGCCGTTACCTGCCAGGCGTGATATCGCCCGGCGGTCATTTCGAATATAGCAGCGCTTAGAGCGTATGAGCCGTAAAGCGCGATGACTCTCACTGGCTTTAAATCGGTGCAATTGTTGCGTATGGGACGAAAAGGCTATCTGAGAATTAAAAAAAATCAAGTAAAGAGGATTTATTTTCCAAAGCAGGTATGTTTGATGCACTGCACTTGAAAAGACGTTTCTCTATGAAAGCAATGTTGGAGCACCTCAATTGTCTTATTTCTTACAGTACCCGAAACGTGCATGTCTGGTCCATGCTGCCAATTTATCTGTTCTTAAATTATGCTATTCAATTTGAGGACGTTTAACATTTAATTTTACCATGACCGTAGTAAAATGTTGAAAGTTCTTTTCTGTAAAGCTAATCTTATTCTAGAAATTAATATTTAAGGAAACGGATACTGTTCAATTTTAAATTTGGTTTTTTTTTTTCGATTAATAATTACCAGTTTGCCTTTTTCAGTCTTGTTTTATCAAAACATTGTCCCTCATTATAATGTACATGCATAAGACTTCTTCAAATTCAATAGCATCATTTAAGAATTTGAAGCATGCAGACATACACGTTTCGGGTACTGTAAGGAATAAGACAATTGAGGTGTTCAAACATTGCTTTCATAGAGAAGCGTCTTTTCAAGTGCAGTGCTTCAAACATACCTGCTTTAGGAAATGAATCATCTTAGCTTTATAAGCAAAGAGTCCCCTTCGGCGTAGCCAAGGAGTGTGAAATTTATTTTAAGTTATTTATGTCCAAAAATATACCGAAAGACGGAGCAAGATGGGTGGGAAATGATGATACAGGACCCACATTTTAGAAATTTTGATAATACAATTTGTAGTGTCACTCACCATTAAACGTCTTAAAATTAAATAGCATCATTCAAGAACAGATAAATTTGTAGCATGTATATAAGATTAATTCTATTTCTTGCGAAAATTAATATCGGTTGCGTTCTTTTTTTCTTGTTCTCTGTTCTTTTTCTCTTTTTATTGACATACATTCATCGATCATTTTTGGTAGGGCTGGGGTTGGTGTGCCCCAGATAACCGTCTTACTGAGGAAATGCCTTTTATACAATTTTGCATGTATTAAAACTACAATATAATTAAAAAGTTACTGTGTCCCTCAATAATAATCTACGATATGTATTCCTAAAGTAAAAATATACCGACAGCATAAGAAATGTATGTTTGTCCGCAGTGATCACATACGAAAAACTCAATGGCACTTTTTCTCTTGTTTGCGTTTTTTGTATAGCATGAATTTTGTTGATAAACGCAGTTTTATTATCTTGTTGCTGCAATTCTTTTTAATTCATAAAGCAAAATATCGTGCAATAAATTTATAAACAAATTTTAAGTTTTGTATAAAAAAGATAATGAGTGACATTTGTGCTATGCAAGGCTTTTGCCTTTTTGTGCTTGACAATAACAAATAGATATGATTTGCTCGCAAAAGATTTGAATCATAATGATGATTATAGAAATAATGATAAAAATTGATATATAGTTTTACTTTTTAGGATCTTTAAAGGGAAAAAGTAAATTGCACTTTAAATAAATGCAACAATCTATAATTACGTCATCGATCAGTGATTCTTGGTCTCAAATCAGTTGGTCATGGATATATTACGTTCATTCTTGCAATTTTACTTTCATTCAACGTATGGTAATATATGAAAAACAGTCATTTAATTTTTAGGATATGATAACGGGAAACGGAATTTTGCATGTAGGATAATTAATCTTGCATGCATAGATCCATTTTCTGTAAATTATCGTTTTAAATACTATTGTAACTCGAGTACATATGTGACATGACCTTTCAAACAGGACTTAATCATTTTGAAGCTAAATGACGATGAATAGTTTGCCAGTAGTGTTGGGAATAGGTTGTAGTAATATTAATCAAAAACGATCAATCGGAAAGCCTTTCGATTGAGTATCGATTATAGTCGGATTCTTATAATACACTGAAAAACTTTAAAACAGTTATTGATTTTTTCCTTAACTTACTTTTTACTGACAATAAATTTTATGCATGGAAATTCGGCAAAATGTTTCATTCGAGTATGCATACTGACCTACGTCAAAGATATATTAGTTAACTTTGAAAATTATTAGAACGACGCATGAACTGTCTCTCTAGCAAAAATACAGTTTAATGGTGCAAATTTCTCTATCATAATCAATTATCAAAATCATAATAATCGATTATCGTAATCGGAAGGGTCTGGTGACGATTTCGCCGACGTCAGTGATAATCGGCACAACACTATTAACCAGTGCTGATTTATAACAAATATGCGTGTTCGAATGTAGTGACTGACGGAATACGGTGATGTAAATGAATATAAAATTAATTATTCAGAAAAAATAACTTTTTGGTGAAATATGTGTGGTATCTTCTTTTAATTGTGGTAGTTTAAGTGATAATGACTGACGACGACAAGGAATGAATCAAGAATAAAAACGAAAAAAGAAAATACTGTACCCTCTGTAAATCATTCAGTAAGAATAGGTAAAAAGAATTAGATATATAGAAGATATAATTAGATAATGGACGCTAAAACAATTCCAAAATTGATTTACAAATTCATACATTATTATCACAATTGTCAATTATCACAACTCTCAATATTGTAATATACGATCTATTGTAAAATTCCATTGTACTACATGCACCTTTCAACAAGTCATTTCTCATCAAAGATGCTGGATGCCGAAAAGGGGGAAATCCAAATAATATGAAATTATGAAAAGCAAAAGTCAAAACTTTACCTAAAAATTCTACCAAAGAACCGGCTAAGGGCAGAGCTTTGCCGTCAGGGAGATAACATTTAGGCTTAGGAAATTTCTATTGAATTTTTGTAGAGAAGTTAAAAAATATATTTAAACTGAATTGCCGAAACACTCTGAACTGGCGAACGATATCCTCGGAGACGTTGATTCAACGTTTCATCAACAAACAGTGGTTGAAATTTTCAAAGTTGAAATATATGTTCTACTTTTAAACTTTCAGTGACCATATTTGCATTTCAACATATTACATGTATGTCTCATCAATGAAAAAGGCCGAAAAAGGGGAAATCTAAGTAATATGAAATTATGAAGTTAGAGTAGAAGTCTTAACGTGACCTAAAACTTCTTGCCAAAGAACCTATCATGCAATTCATGGACAGAGCTATTAAAAGGTATCATTTCTAGAAAACATCAATGTCAAGCAAAGACCGGGCGAAGGATCTTAGGTCCCCTAGAGTCCTTTCTCTTAGATATATGCAAAGAAACTTGCAATTCCAACATAAAACAAAAAAGCCAGATTTCTGTGAGCTTCTTGACATTGGACGAGAGTAATATCAAGTCAGAATTATACCCTCGAAATGTCTTGCCGACCAGAATCATCATGGGTGCACCCTTGTCTTGTTGCAGTCTTAAAATGAAATGTAAAGCTTACCGTAGTCTTGGCTATGAGTCTTTCCGGGTTCCGCGACCAATCCCACACGCTGAGTATAT
Source organism: Pinctada imbricata (assembly GCA_033119305.1). Classification (NCBI taxonomy): domain Eukaryota; kingdom Metazoa; phylum Mollusca; class Bivalvia; order Pterioida; family Pteriidae; genus Pinctada; species Pinctada imbricata. The sequence continues at coordinate 33,077,636 of VSWD01000004.1, read as the reverse complement.
GTTTGTCGCTGGAGTCCGATACACACATAAAGTTCCCTGAACTCTACAAACACAATAAACAACACGTACGTAATGAATATTCCATGATTTTAAAGGCGGCGTCTGATTGGTTGAAATTCTACTTTCTGTAGTGCACCACAGAGTAAGTTTACGTCGATCGACAAATATTTTGGGTCTTCGCTACTAGCTCTGTTGAACATTTCTTTCGATAAAGACACTACCCATTGCAGAATTGTTGTAACAACGCAGTAAACAATATTGACACTTACCTATTAATGTCCGTTTGTATGGGTACTATTCTCTCATAGTGTTGCTTTTGTAATGAATAGTGCCCAAGCGTCAGTTGTGGCACTTTTACCTTCCAAAAGCAACACTATGAGAGAATAGTACCCACACAAACGGGCATTTATAGGTTTAGTGCGTCACATCAATTTTAATAGGACACAGAATCGCTATTCAGTTTTCTACAAGAAAATGGCAACACCTATAACACCGATATATAGAGAGCATTACTCTCCACGCGACTTAACTCTGTTAAGCAAAAAGCAATAGTACCCGATCTCCGGGCACTATTCTCTCAACCAATGGCGTTCCAAGGATTCATCATGTGATGCACTAATGTCTACAAGTGTTATCATATTTTTTGTTTAATGTCTAACCGTACGTGCACCGCATCCGACATTTATTATAGGAAATCCCTACTAGTAGTGAGAAAAAATTAACTCACTTGTTGTGAAAAATCTATTGCTGAAATCCCACTCTCAAAAAAGTCCATACCAATCACGTGATGAGTTGTAAGTTGACGTCCATCCCATATTCTTACGTGAGCCTAAGGATAAAGTGATAATCAATTCTCTTCACACATCCAGGAGGAAATTTTTGTTCAAAAATATTTTCTTGAGCATAATATTCGCATTTTAATTCGGCTTTGCATATCTCTCAAAAATGAGAAGGAATTTGTCATAATTCAATATATGCTTACCGGTGAATTTTTACTTGAGCACTGTCCGGACGCCACTAGGAATTCGTTAGGATGTATGGTAAGGCTGCAAGGAACATAAAAAGTCATTTCATTAACATTTTTTTAAGAGCCACAATATGATTTTTTTAGATGTTAAACGTCTTCAAATTCAATAGCATTATTGATAGACATTGGACATTCAAGAGCATAATTGAATGACACTGGTTTTCAATCTTCTTAAATGCATTGAATTAACAAGGATTATCATTAAAATTCTCAGATTGTGAGATTATCTGAATAAATCAAGAGTGAGAAAAGGTGAGTATTTTTCTCATTTTTCTCTGTGTTCGTAACACTGAAAGATATATAAACGCAAGTGGAAGAAAAGATTGAATTTTGTTATGGACCTAAATAGTTGTCAATTCATTTCATCAAGCTGAGTCTGAATATATTTTTGTTGAATTTTATCACTTGTATTTTCCTCTTACCAAGTGATATCATCGGTGTGACCCAGGTAATGCCTCTGGGAACCACCGCTCTTGTCTCTCTCATCCTTCCAGAGAAAAATGGCAACGGCGGCCATATAATAGAGCAGCTCCCCGGTTGGCTCGTACACCATCAGGCTTTGACTACCTTCTTTGCCTCGGAAACCATATCTTTTATTATCAAGGATTTTATACTTTATATCATATGTATAATAAAAATTTCATATTTCATATTATGTTGCATATTTACTATATATCATATTATGTGTAACTGGATCCGGACAGCTACATGATTTGCTACTAACGTGGTAGCTGCCTGTTCTTAGTCGGCACCAATTTGACATTGGTTTATGTGTAGTATTTTGTGTCTGGTATTTTGATGTCAAAGGTAGTGTTTCTTGTCCCTTTTTACGTCTCTTGTTGTGTATGTCTGTGTTTTCGCTTGGGGTGTTTCGGTGTTTGTTGTGGGTGCTGCAACGGAGTCAATTTGCTCCATTTCTCAATCGGTTAAGCTTATTCTCAATGCACTTAGTGAAATGGAAATTTTCCAAAGCGTTTGCTAAGTGAGTTCTATCGTATGTGATCTTTCTTTTTTACATAAAGTTATAACAAATGTTTACAAGGATACAGCCACTCTAGTTTGAGTTTCTTTCCGGGTCGTCCGCCATTGTCGTCCGGATATACAACTGTTGGAGGGTAGTAGTCTGGAATATAGTGATAGAATTATCAAATTCATTGTGGTTGTATTTTGTATTTACAGAAGGGTTTGAGTGGTATTTCAGGAACTTTCTAGTAATCTTTAGTTCATACAGATTTTTTTTCAATCCCTTAATATTGTTTCAAACACATACAAATACGGTCACTAGACACAATGCATTGGATTAAAGGTAAAGCACATAACATACAAAAATATGATACGACGTATACTTCTTCACAGCAATGCAAGCGAATTTATACATGTATGTACACACTCGAGCATCATATACTCGTATTGCTTTTAAAGTTTCAAAAGATTTAATTTTCTTAAAATTTGAATCGGGCAAACTTTTTGCTATACACGAAGTTTCTTTCCTTTAAATGCAATTCAAATTTCTATGGTGTAATATTAGTATATCCATACTCGTATAATAACACTTGTATTTTATAGTATACTTACACCGATCTTTTCCTTTGATTTCAAATTTAATCCAGTCGTCTGCCAGGGGACGTTGTGGTGGCACGAGAGGTAAATCTCTACTGGTCAGCATACCATTGTGGTCCATGTTAGGAACTGGACTTAATAAATAATCCCTATCGTTCTCGTCTAACTCTTCAAGGTCACCTGCATCGTGAAGAAGATCACTTTTGATATTATATTGTAATTTTCTTGTTCTATTTCTGATACCGGGGCAAAGGTGCAGCCCCAATAGTATTTGATTAATACAAAGAGAGAGATATATATATATATATTTGATTAAGCTTTAAGATTCCCTATCGGTCGTTCTTACTCATGTTACTACCTATAGCTTGCCACCTCTAAGTTAGGGGTCCGTCGATGCTCAATTTTGTGCTCTATCGTGAGTGCTGTTTAGATTGTCGTCAGGATCTTCTTTAACTCATAGGGTCTATAGCTTGCATTATATATGTCACATAATTCATGCAATATTTGAATATGTTGGGTTAAGCTTAACACTTCACTAATTAACGCAGCTCTTCATTCAGAAGTCCCACCTTCTGTACTAACACTTGACTCTGAAGATAAAATATATATTAAATAAAGTTGTCCTTCGTTTTTCTATGAAGCTATGTTATTCTTTCCGTCTGTTTGTCCTTCGTTTTTCTATGAAGCTATGTTATTCTTCCCGTCTGTTTGTCCTTAGTTTTTCTATGAAGCTGTGTTATTCTTTCCGTCTGTTTGTCCTTCGTGTTTCTATGAAGCTATGCTATTCTTTCCGTCTGTTTGTCCTTCGTGTTTCTATGAAGCTATGTTATTCTTTCCGTCTGTTTGTCCTGTTTTTCTTTTATCTCGAGGAAGTTCTGTTTTACTTTTTTTTTACAAAATTTGTAAGCATTTTTATTTAAGTTTTGGATTCCGATCTACACTTTTGTGGTATCATTCACGGATTTTACAAAATACTGATATAAAAGAGGAAATTTTTATGATATTTGCTTATTGATCTATATCGAAAGTAAGAATTTTTTTTAGATGAAAGGAGGGGATCTCAACAATACCCGATTGCAGCACCCACAGCAAAAATCTTAAACACCCAATGCAAAAACACAGAGAAGACACACACAGAAAAAGACGCAAAGTGGACAAGGAATACCAACCCCAACAATAGAAGCATGAAACACAAAAGACAACACATTAACCAACGAGACCAATGGTTTCCATTAGCTATAAAAAAGACATATCACAGAACATGGAGTTGAAGGATACATAATGAAGATATGAAGAGAGAAATGCGAAGGAAACCCTCAACATTTATGTTATAGAACCCGCTAAGGACTGAGCTATGCCCTCAGGGAAATACTCATTCGTTTTAGAATAAGTTATATTTGGACATTGCAACGGGGTCTTGTTGGAGATCTCCTCCCTTCTTTTTATAATTTTGACACTCTTTGGCATTATTACAATGTTCAGATTGAGGATCACTGACAAGGGTTAAGTACCTGAAATGTCTGGTCCATGCTGGAAATTTATCTGTCTTTAATGAGTTAAAGAAGATCCTGACGATAATCTCAACAGCACTCACAATAGAGCACCAAATTGAACATCGACGGACCCCTAGCAAGCTAGAGGTGGGACCAGGTGCCTAAATGATACTATTGAATTTGAAGACGTTTTACATTAGTAAAACGTCTTTTATTCGCGGCATCTTAAGGTCGCGAACACAAGTCTAGTGACTGGTTCGCGGCATTTTATTTTCGCGACATCGTATGTACATACTTTATATCTTGCATCACATATGTTAGGACATATTCGAGGTTTTTTATATTCTTGACGTTTTATATTCGCGAATCGAAGGACCTCGAGAAAATAAAATGCTCGCGAATAAAAGACGGTTTACAGTATCATTTGGAGACGACTAATTTGGAAGTATATTTCAAAGACCGAAGCACTGTGGAAGTAGAAGAAAAAATTATATCCTTATGGACTGTCAGTCCACAAGAAGATATACCAACCAAGTGGTTGAAATTATTGAATATTGTATGCTCTTGTTACCTCTTTCATTGAGGCGAGAAAACCTTTTCTTCCATCCTGAATCACTGCTGGAATTACTACTGGGCACAGCACGCTTCTCAGAGGGATATAACTCGGGCCCACATGCAATAAATTCGTTATGGTTCTTGAACTCGTTGAAAAGCTGACTGAAACTTTCAACCTAAATCATAAATGAATAAAGAGAATCTATTGTCAGTTTTGTGGTGAAAGGCATTCAATTCATCTAGGAAATAAGGTGTGGAAAACGGATGTTATTATACTATATCGATTTAGTTTTAATTAGATACGTATCACTTACTTTTTGACAATATAATTCGCGTGTATTGCAATTTATATGGGATGGGAAAATAATCAATATATACATGTATATGCTCCATAATTCAAAATAGTTAAAGCTTAAATGAAATGTTATATTTTTGCATGAAGCTTTTAAAATATCTTTTTGTCTTTTGTTTCTCTGCAGTTGGTTAGATAATCTATACGAAGGTGTATAAATCATTATTTAAATTTACTGAAGCTTTACTGGAAATTTATAATTAATATTGTTTTACATTTGTGAAGTGTACCTTTTTGTATGGTTTCTTTTCAGTATACAATGCATGTATGTCTTCTTCAATCATATCCCCAATAGTAATCAAGAGATCTTCAAACGTTTGTTTCGTCGTCGGATTAATGTAAACTTTTTCTTTCCGTTCTCTTTCTTCATTCTTAAACACAGTAATTACTCTGGGTTTCTGATGCTTCAATGATATGTGTTCATTTGGTTTCCGGAAGAGTTCTTGTTCCCCTTTGCGCATCGGTCCACCGGATGGTCTTCTATTGACCCAGTGTTGTTCTTTTGACTTCCTTCCATAGTCGATATGAAGAATGGGTTTCTTGTTTGTAGATACAAGATAGCACCGGCCTGGTAGAAATTCAGTCACACTTTTCACTTCCTTCCCGCTGGGGTAAGCAAAGATATACTTTACCCCAGTCGTTGTTTCAATCTTATCATTCAAATGAACAAGAAGAGTTTCGAAATTCAGAAAAGTCTTCGGAGTGATAGAAATTGTTAGACCTTTGAAATATTCATCACCACTTCTATAGAAAGTAACTAGTTTGCCTTTTCCGTTGAGCGTCCGATGGGGTTTCTGCAAAGAATCACTGTTCTGCAATTTTTCCTCATACCGCCCCTGATCCACTGGCATTTCTCTATAGGTGTCTGTGTAGGGTCTCTGTGGGTTGTAAACGTCAAACTCGTCATCACTATAAACTGGAATCTCACTCTGAAATGCAAGAATATAAAAATAACTGAATTATTTGCTAATTTGACTATTTTCCACCATCCCGAATGAAAGCGGGTATAGTTATGCTTGTAGAATGTGCTCACTCTTTCTGAGCGGTGCAATGAGCACATTGGTAAAGTCCCATTTTGGGAGATAACCTCTCTTCACTAAGTATTCGCTACGAGTAATGCAAGGAATATCGATACTGAAGATAACTTCGAAATGAAAATGGAAGGTATGTTATAAGCTTAGCTTTGGACATGCCTTTTCTTCATAGAGCTACAACTTGGTTTCGAATAATTATGAGAACGACAAAACACGTACCTGTTGGCAAACATGTGCATAACGACACCTAAACTTTGAATGTGCTAGCATTGTTTGACATACCATCGACTCTTAGGAAATATGTTAAAGTCTTTTCAAAAGTGCTTCGTCAAACATTTGATAACCTATTAATTTTTAAAACAATATTACGGCCTACGAAACAGAGGGTTTTATGTCATGACAGTCAAGGTGGTTTAGAACGAAAAATAGGAATAAGTACGTATTTACAGTATACAAGGAGTCACACTACTAAAAATACATACACAAATGTTAGAACTAGTATATTCATAGTGTTGGGGGATGTACGCCATTGTTATAAATGAATAAATTATGAAGTAAGTGAAGGAGAGTCAAATGCAAAATCCGAAAAAAGATTCCAAAAATCACAAGAAAAGGGCTTATAAATACTTCCTTGAAAAATAAAAAACCCAGATTTTTTTACGAGAAAAGACAGACATAGACAATACCACAGCTTCATAGAAACATAAAGTTATAACATATAAAACAATTTAAGAAAAATGTGTATTCTGTGAGCTGTTAGATAAATATTTCTGATGATCAGTGAGTTCTTCATCTTGGTTTGAAATAGATGTTTAGTAAATATAAACATCAGAGAAGTACTTAACAGTTATTCAGTTTCACAGTCGAGAAGGCAAGACCAAATCTTGATAATTCCCATCGGAACGACTGCGAACCCCGAAATGAACAACATTCCGAAGTGAGACCAGGTGCTCGGGGAGAGTCAGCGTCTCCTGATTGTATGCAACACCCGTCGCAACATCTCCATGGAAACCTGTCAAATTAGGTGATTGTCTCGATGTACATTTTGATGTACATATCAGGTAAAGTATGTCTTGTTTCGTGATGATGACAGTAGAGTAATTAGCACTGATCAGCTTTACCTTACATCAGGCATGACTTTTCGTTTCATACTTTTGAATGATATTTTCTTTGTCCCTATCTCTTTCATAATGAATTATTCAGATGACGGAAATATTTCTTAGCTACCGATACCCTCTAAGATACCATTGAATTGGAATTCATTTCCTCGAATAGCTTCTATCACTAGGGACACATAATGATACTAAAACATTAGTGTTAAGTGGCTTGTTATTTTTACATTGCTTTGTAATTTGCATTTGTATTTGGTTTCTACATTATCATAAATAATAGAGTATGATATAGAAATGTTTTATAGACTATATGTTCCCATGGTTTTATCATATCCATTGTTTATTAGTAACATTATGCTTAGTTCCATTAATACTTGAAATTAAAAGCAGAATGGTCGCCTTTTCGAAAATGTTAGACACTTTTGTTTCAATGCTTATATATATATATCTTAGGCTATTTCATTTTGAAATTTTACAAAAAAGGTGCCTATTGAAAACCATTGATAAAAAATGTAGGTTTCTTTTCGAAACTTATTACATGCAGTTTCAGATGATTAATTTTACAAACTCAACATTATATCCGATTTCTAAATTTCTAATATGTAATTTCTATATATTTAAATAGAATTTACATATATGTATATGAATAATTACTATAGAATATATATTTCAATATGATAATTTCAACCGCTGCGTTGGTATTTTTAACGTCTTCAAATTCAATAGCATCATTTAAGAAAACAAAATTTGCGTATCAGACATGCAAGTTCCGGGACTGTACCCTTGTCTGTGATACTCAATCTAAACAATGTAATATGGCCAAAGAGTGTGAACGTTACTATGTCCAAATCTCTGCTGTCTGACTGTTTAGTGTAGTCCATGAGAATGTAATTCGCCTAGTTATATCAATTCTAAATTTGATAAATCACTCTGGAAATAAGGGGCATCTCCCTGATGACATACCTATATCCTTGACTGGCTCTTTGGCATATATTTTATGTTTAGTTTAGAATTTATCTCTTCATAAACTCGCTTTTTGGATTTTCTCTCTTTCGACCTCTATCATAACTGAAGATATATTATTTGCTGCATATGTCAATATGACATTTTTAATTTCTTAATGATAATGATGATAATTTAGGTTGACTTAATTCTTTAGAAGTTTCATCTTTCTTTTTTTCTATTTTCTTTTCCACTCACATAATTAAGCAATTGAAGTGTTACCATAGTGTACTCTATTCATGCGAAAATGATATCGACGAATGAAAAAAACAACAACATCAATGCAAGATATATCTGACCACTGATATTGTGTCGATACGTTGGACACAATAAAACCCCTAGTCGCAATAAATGTCTGGCAATAAAAAACGACCATCAGCGAAAGTCGAACACGAGACCGTAATCAGAAGTAAGAAATCATAAACAAATTTGAAAAAAAACATCTTTGATGATACACAACCAAACAATGCGCAAAAAGAAAGAAGATCAAACGTCTTGGAAGAGTAAGCATTTGCAACTTGCCATCAAATTTGACAGTCTCGAGAAAGCCCTTTTTGAATGCGTGATGCTAGCAATCCTCGTAGAAAAAAAATGCAAAATGCCATTCGAAAGTGGACTCATATTTCAATTATTTCGGTTGCCTTTTCTATGTCCCATTAAAGTTTTGAATATGAGTAAATTTACACGTTATCTATACGTTATCACATGCCATATGAGAGAACTTTGTGCTATTTTTATCCACTTTTAAACGATTTCGTCTTCATTCATCCTACCTCAGTTTCCCGATGAATATTGTCTTCTTTCACGTAAGTTGCTCTCGGATTCCTATACGTTTTAAAAACACCATTTGAAGAGTTATTCAAACTTCTCTTGTCATCTTCCTTACGCGACATTCCCCTCAGACCGGGTACTCCTTAATGGTTTTTGACCCGTCGACCCCTTTTTTCTGTTCATTTTTATCACCTTAATATCTCAAACACAAGGTCCAAGTCATATTTCAGTATAAAGATCAAAAGTAAGAGTATTCCTAACTTTTTCCTCCTTATTCATATAGTTAAAATTTTACCCTAGCATCGATTGATTATTGTCACTGTCACTGATACCGCGCTTAGCGAATGTATCCAGAGCGACAAACTTTTCGCTTGAGTTGTTCTATGATGAAAAGCTGCTGTTTGAAACAGTGAATAATTATGCGTGAAATAACGTGACGCTTTTGGTCCTAGAGCGTGACACCAGGATAGTCCTTACATATCAAATAGCCAATCATCACGCATTAGGTTAATTTCACATCTGAATTGTCAAACTAGAATGAGCTTTGGTTACAATAGAACGCTTTATTTTTATCCTAAGTTAATTTGTTCTTTAATTACATTGTGTAATCTCAGAGAAAATGTTCGATTTTCCTTCAAAATTCTTCAAAGAATATCTACAGATTTTTCTTTGTTTTTTTTTCTCTCATTTATTTGCTATTTATTTTCCTGTGAAATTAGGTAAGATATATAATCTACATATGGCACTTTCATATTATCATGAATATTTGTACGCACTTTATTAAATAAACTTCTCTTCAGTACATGCATGGACTCTTTTGACCTAAATAGTCGAAATTCCCTGACAGGAACCTAACAATTCGATTGAAGAACAAGAATGGCATGCCAAAGTAACGAAAATTCGATAAAATAGGCTTCAAACCTGTAAAACATTGTTTATGTCTAGAAAACCTAGTTTTTCGAGTGTAAACTAAGGTTTACAATCCAGAAAACTAGTTTTCATATTGTAAAACCTAATTTTACGAGCATTAACCTCACTTTACACTCGTAAAACCTAGTGATCCAGATTTTTGTCCTTTGGCACGAGAATTATAATTATTCATAATTATTGACCATTAGCCCTTGTAAACTATAGTTTTCAACCTGAAAACTAATTTTATCATAGGAAACTATCATTAGCAAGTGCAAAACTAAGTTTCTCCGATCATCTTTGGATGCTGAGGTGAACCCATGCATCGTATGCAGCATCTGACCTACGAATAAATACTTGTTACATGTAACACTACTTTCCGCCAATCAGACATTTTAATGAATGTGAAGTTAGATTTTGTCCAATTGAACGAGGGCTTCCTTGAGGTAATGGGTTTTTCTTGAAGCGGAACACACTGGCATGAGACCTATCACCGAAAAATTCCGAAACCAGGAAGAGTTAAGGTTTTATGAAAAACAGATTATTTACACAAAAATTGTCACGAGGCGAATATTCGAACTGTCGCATGACTTTCAAAGCAATTGTAAAGAAAAAGAAAGGCAACACGTTCGCAATATATTTATTGTATTTAATACTGGAGCTAAATTGTTATTTGTGATACTGCAGTTGAACCGCAAAACATGCTTTGCGCATATTCTAGCTAATGGTATCGTTTTAAGGCAATTTGCTTTGCTAAGTATTTAGTTATGTCTCCATTGTCTTGTAGAGCATGTCTTTATCAATTATGGCCTAGTACATTTAGACTCGGTGAAATCGTTCGAACGAAATATGTTTTTATGCCCAATTCATGAAATTCGCAAGGTATTAATTCGTCATTTTATATTTTGTTTTATACAATAAAATTCCACTGCATTGTAGAGATGGAACATTGCTGCAAATATAATACGGATGACTATATGATTTAACATACAAAGTTGTGTTATTGATATTCTTACATTTATTCCCTAAACGAAAATTGACTTCAGTCTAAGAAAATTTTATAAATCTTACCAAAGGAATGAGGTACCGGTATCTTAAATCCCTGTTAGATCTTTCTGTTTGAATTTTCCGATCATGAATATAAACCCGACGTTTGAACATTGTACTTTCTTGAACACAGGGTTAATGCATATTTTCATTTGATGGAATTGAAATGCGCATAACGATATAGTCAATTTGTATTTCCAATTATAACTCCCTCGGGAAACCGTTGTATACATTTGTCGTACTTCACTGCATGTATCATTTAATACTGCATATTGTTTTCTGGTTGACAACTCATATGATTTATGTACATACTTTCAACGATCCAATCAAAATTTGAAAATGATGAGTGGAAATGCCCATAAAGAGAATCGTTTTGGGATCTGAAAAAGGGAATTTGTGTCACCAGCATTACAATCTTTGAATCTTGTGCTTCATTTTTATTGTATAAAAAATGTACTGCTAGCATGTAGGTGATCTCTAGTTTTACGGTATTGTTTAGACTTTCTCAAGTCCTTATATCAAATAATTTTAAAATTAAATGATTGTTTCTTTACTGGTAAGCAAAAGTTGTCTTCTCTGTATTGTGATATATCTCTGCAACCAATTGCTCACTGCTTATAATTTTAAAAGGGGCATTTCTTTTCTACTTGAAAATTTTAATTGAGAATTGCAATTCTCTTCATATAACTTTATTTGATATAAGGACTTGAGCAAATCTAGGTATTGTTAACTTGCCACGAATAGTTTTTATCCTTTTTATGCAATTTATAATCAGTGAATGAAAGTGAAACACAAAATTCAAAATCCGAAAAACGTTATTTATAGGTTTACATAAATAATGATAAATATAGAAAACAGAACTTTGTCACGAGGAAGGAAAAATTTTCTCGTTGTATTATTTAAAAGCAACGAAGAAGTTTCGCTCTTTGACTTCAAAATCAGAAGTAAGAATACGGAAATTACGAAAAATCATTGTGGTGGCGCTACTTTTCTTGAATAAATTCGAAGTTTTTAAAATAACTCAGAAATGCACATCTCGTAGTCAATAATACTTGGCCTATGCCAATTACAACTATAATAGGTACTCAAATTTGCGGTCGGATCTATTAGTGTTTCCAGCGGCGATGATGGAACCACACCATAATAAGTAATAAATGTAAAAGAAATGAGCATACAAAATGGTATTTCAAATATTTCCTATCTATGACATGAGTCATAACTGTCTTATAATTCCTATTTTACCTATAAAAAATATAGGAACCTATAAAAGTCCTATATTTGAGAAATTTGTCCTATAAATCCTATATTTTGGCTTCAAATGTAAAAACAAAATGTTTTGATGTGCTGCTTTATCGTTAACTAAATCATGTAAAATTTGCAACAATTTATCATGCGAAAATTTTCGACTCGCTTCCCTCGCCATCTTTCCTATCTTTATCTTATACTTCATACCATAATCCTGTTTTATTTTAATTCTTAACAATCATTTAAAGTGAAAAAAAAAAGATACCAAGAGGCAAATATTCTCTCAATTGTTTTGTCAACTCCGGTATTTGAACGTTCAAAAAGTCCTATAATTCTCCTATTTTTCTCGAAAGATCCTATATTTCCATACACGATATACCTATAGCCCTATATTTGGAGTTGAGGAAGTCGCTATGACCCATGCTATGACCCTTGTACAAAGGGAAAAAGGATCAGCATATAGGTTTGAAAGGTCCTTCTCAAGAGGACAAGATACTTTTACGTAGATTTTGCAAACGCCAGTACACAGTCACATAAATATATTCAATACCATAGAAAATGCGGGGTAGGGACGTTCAACGATTTGAAAATATCGCTGAAAAACTTACACAGCCAATCATAAATTCACAATTTAGAAATATTTCCAAAACGCTTTTGTCTCACAATAATTAACCTTGGTTGTCATCCCTCAAAAAACCTGAGTAGCGTATCGTAATCCAGGGAACCAGGAACGTCATCCACTTGATATATGCTCCAAATAACGAAATTCCTTCTTCTATCAAATAACGCCACAAACAAGATCAGATACAAATGTGAATTGGCCGCTAGTTAGTGAAACAGCAATAAAGTTGCATTTGAAAGGCAATAGATATTCCGAATAAGTTCCCTTCTTGTTCAATGCAACGCAATGCCCGACCGTTTTTCATACAGTATGCAAGTGTTTATCGCTCACTGTAACTGAATATATGATACCTAATGATTGGTAAGCATTCCTTCTATATTTATCTTTGTATTGTTCTCTATGTCAGTTTTCGTGATTTGCTTAGTATTCTGGTTTCGATGCATTTGAAGTGCTTCACAATGCACTTATTCATATGATCATGGCAAGGTTGACTGAGATTGTTGCCCTCAAAAAGCCAACTTATTTTAGCGTTGATTTATCAGCTATACTTTATAGCAAAGACTACTTTGTAAATGAAGACATTCATTACTAATGCAATAGTTCATGGAAAGAAAGTATTTCCGATAAGACTTTTTGTACTTTGCAATGATCATTCAGTAATGGAAAGAGGAACGCGTTCATGTGACGACAACAAACAGACGGAGACAACGACAATCATAATTGCATCTTATCATAGAGACATGATGTAAAATGTTAAGCGTCTTAAAATTCAATAGCATCATTTAAGACCTGATAAATTTACAGCATGGACCAGACATGCACGTTTCGGGTACTAATCTGATTATGTATAATACATTTGTAATATGAGGTACCTTTTTTTAAAGAAAATTCATTTTAGTTGATTCTACCGAAAATGCACCGCAGTGAAATATTCTTTGCAAAATGATTAATGCCCAGCAAAAGCACAACCTAGCACACAATTAAAGGAATAAGAATTATTTAATGAAATGAAATGAAAACCAAGACAGATGGTTCCACAAAGAGAAAATGAAACTAGACAACATTGTGATGGCAAGTATCGCAAGAGGGCCCCACTATATGGGATTATATAATAGTTTTTTTTAATTGAATTGGATTTTGATTAAGCCTTAATTCGTTGTATATAAACCATAATTGTAGATTTATCTTTACTTCTTAATTATTTACATAAGAAAAGTTTCTGTGTCCTATGTGCCTCATTTTATAATTGTCTACCTCTGCCAAAAAAGGCAAGGGTATTTAGTGATGCACATGTCCGTGCGTACATGCGTGCATGCGTCCGACACGAGTTTCCGGACATTTAGAGGAAAACCGTTATGCCCGTATGTCCTATGGTAAAAAAATCAAATGGCGCATAACTCCTGAGGTACGGATCGAAGGTATAACGACAAAACGCGAACTCGATATGTAATTTACCTCAGTCTTTAATTCTCCATGTAAAAAATCAAGCTTCCTATCTCAAAAACGATGTAGAAAAAAGGGATAAACAAGACCCTGACAACATTCTCAACAGCACTCACAATAGAGCACCAAACTGAACATCGACAGACTCCTAGCAAGCTGGAGGTGGGATCAGGTGCCCAGGAGGAGTAAGGATCCCATGCTTGGCTAGCCGCACCCGCCGTCGATGTTCACGCACGAAAATGAAAACAGTATATAGAAAACATGCACTGTCCGAGGTGATGTCTAGATAGGAAGAGATATGGTGACCATGTCAGGGACAAAAACCTAACACACTTACTGTAGAATTACCTTCAGAATCATTTCATTGGCAAGATACAGGATATGTTTTTGCTTATGTGTCTTGAAAAAGCCCGTTTTAATAGAAGAAAAATATGTAAAGGAAACTTGATATTGTGTAAAATTTGAGATACTTCATAACATAAAAGTCAAAACATGTATATATGCCAAAAACTCTATTTTCTCCGCATAATGGTACAATCATAAAACACTTAGGCTTATCGAAAAATCCCGTGCCGTCAAGACTAGTTCATCACACGGCACGACACGACACGAAATGACTTCATGGTCAATTAACCTCGCTGAAAAGGGATTTAAAGTGATATATCGTTTTTTCTGTTTTTGTTTTATTCTTATTTTTCGCGTCTCATAGGTTTCCGAAAAAATCAATTCGAGATCTACCCATGTTATTAATAATACATAGAACATGCAGTGATCATATCTAAAAGCTCTATTTTTGAACATAAGTAATTATGACGTTTTAAATTAGTTGTATGCGTTGACTTTGCAAATGAAAATGAAAATGACTTTTTTCGCACTCCTCACCTAATGGGTTCAAAAGTTTGCAAAAAGTTATATAGAGATAAAATACGAAGTGTATCTTTTATTTGATTCCCTTGCCAAGCACATACACACGTGAAAAGCAAAGAACGAATACCTCTGCTCATTCGAGACTTAATGTCGAAAAAGGTACTTGTGGCATTATCTTATCAAAGTTAAATCGAATATCTGTTATACATGTTACGAACATGTAACGAACAAAAGTAGATCTTTTTAATTATTCAAAAAAAAAAAAAAAAAATATGATGCACCATATCACTATAGTTGAACAAAGGAGGGGATCTCCAACAGCACCAGGCTGTAGCACCCACAGCAAAACCCCAAAACACTCAATGCAAAAACACAAAGCAGACGAGCACAGAAGGAGACGCAAAAGGGACAAGGAACGTCAACGCACAACACAGAAACATCAAACACAAAGGACTACACATAAACCAACGAGGCCAATGGGCAACCGGTGCCGACTTAGGACGGCCATCTGCCACGGAAATAGCAGAGGGTGTGGTTATCCTGGATTATGTGCGCACAACCCTCCCACTTTTCCGATTTTGAGATTAATCTACTGTTTACATTAGGGTCTTGAGCAAAAGAAGGTATGAGAAAATGAGAATAATCTTGTTCAGGTAAAATTCTTAGAATTGTGCTATTTCGTATTCATGTAACATCTGGTAATGTTTGCTGTCAGGTGTTTTTTTTATGTTTTCTCTTATTCTTTTGTTTTCGTAATATTACTTATAATATTCGATGGAATTTCATCATTTGCATAATTGTATCGAATCAATATATTGTAATCAATTGGCTTGAAATATTTCCGGCATTTAATGCAGACGATGACAAATAACGTGATAACAGAAATTTTCGAATGCGTTGAAGAGATGACCACCGGAACTTGGCTCCATGCGCCCTCGGGCAGTCGGTGATACTACAGAATATGCTACAGAATCAGTCGAACTATGATCATTGGATTTGAAATTGCTTAAACATATTCTTAGTGTAGAATTTCGGTATACAGGTTAGTATTTGGCAATGTCCCGTTTTGTTTTCGTCCTTTTAGCCCAGTCTCATGGGGGTGATGTCGAGAAGGGGCGAGTCAGCTTTGATATGTGTATTAAGGTTGTCCTTACAAGATATTTGAGAGGGCGACGTCAATGCCGGGCGAATCAGTATCCTATCTTAGATTGCCGAAAATAAGACTGGGCGAAATCAAAGCTGTATATAATAATACAGAGAATGTATTCCGTAAGAAATAACATATATATTGTAACTAATTGCAGCAGGACAAAACACACAAGAATAATACCAGGTAGACAAATGATTAATACATGTACCACAGATATAAAAACTTGCATATATCGGATAATGAGTCTTCACTGACGAGGGTTTAGTACCCGAAACGTGCATGTCTGGTCCATGCTGTAAATTTATCAGGTTTTAAATGATGCTATTGAATTTAAAGACGTTTAACATTCGTTAGTTGGAGATCCCCTCCCTTCTTGTACTCTAAGTCAATTAACATTCAGAGAGGAAATTTCATTCGGTGCTGTACCAGTACCACACACGTTTAAATTGCTTATTACAACTGTTTAATTTGTCAAATATCAGCGGCTTCAGACTCTAAAACTATTATAACAATAGCTCAACACTATAGACTATAAAAGAAAATAAGTTTAGATAATAAAGAGGTATGAAGTGTCCAACTGCAGCCTAGGTCTGTAAGTAAAAAAAAAATGGAAAGAAAAGAAATGCCAATTTGAGAAAAAAAAAACCCAATGCATTTTGGATTCGGGCATCATTTACTTTCAACAATTTTTTTTTCTTAAGAATACATGGTTCAAACACATGTTCTTTATAAATGGAATTGCGATACACCGTATAAAAATGAGCCATCCTGCTAGTATGTCTTTCGGTTCATTTTGGACATCATAACTTTCACACGTGCATGACTGGTCCATGCTGCAAATTTATATGTTCATTAAATGATGCTATTGAATTTGAAGACGTTTAAATTAGAGCAAGAATATGTATTGAGTTTCTTATAATTTGTATGTCTTTGACACAGCCTTTTTTTTTTAAAGGAAAGTCAGATTTTGACTTTGTTCGTAAAAAGTTTTATCAGATATATATAGGATCTCAAATGAATTTTCATTTCATACGATGTATTATGAAACGAGTTGTGGGTTTTATATCCCCGAGCCTTGGCGAGGGTATATAAAACGCACAACGAGTTTCACAATACATCGTATGAAATGAAAATTCATTTGAGATTCTTTTTATCACATGATATTGCCTAAATGTGTGTATTTCTAACGTGAAATCAACGTTTCTGAGATCAAGAGGCGAATCACGCCGTGACCTACAGGTCGTCTGCTACAAATGTACGCCTGGAGAAGTAGCTCCCCATCGTATAGATAAATTCTGTGCGTAAGAAAAAAAATATTTCAAATTTGTTAGTACTATAATGCAATAATTAATTCTACAACAATTTTAATCATTGATATTGAATCCGCGTGTGAATTTAACAATTGACCGATATTTGAAAGGTCACACTTGTCAACGTTTATGTGATTAGGTTCCAAACTTTACCAATCGCATTCAAGCAGAGCGATATGTAACGTGTTATCATATCATATATTTATGAAATGGCTTTATGAAACTGCATAACGGGTGTATCATGTGATAAATCTATATAGGTAATATATTTCGATTTTGACTAATCAAAGAATTTTCCAAATTAATTGGGATGTGTAATCTTAAGAGGATCCAGACGGCAGAAACTCATTTACCACTGCAAGGTATAGAGATTGTAATTGTTGATTTTCTTAGTTGCGCGTCAATGAAACCGATTAATTATTTAAATATTGCAAGATGTTTCGATGTAAACAGAGGCCTAGTTACTAGTATGTGATTTTTATATCCATTGGCAACTAGCGAATAATTGGACTGCCGTAGAAATGTTCCTATAATGTTGATATATAGGCATTACAGATACGTGCAGCATTGTAGGAAAAGTGCATATGTAATGTTGTGAAACTTTTGCCCAATTACCATTTCTGCATTTAGAAAATAAAATATGTTTAAAGTAAAACAGAGATGTGCATCATACATTGTTTGCGTGCTCGTGGTGGTAGGTTTTGAACCCCACAGCACGAAAACAAACAACATGAAAAGCATGAAATCCCTTCACATGTTCAAAATGTCTAATTTTTTTACTGCAATAGCAGGAAAAAACCTTTAGTTAATAAATATTTTACATACATTTTTTCAACCTTTAATTGAATATGCGACTTGTTAATGTTTATATTATTAAGATTATGTTATCTAATTTTAGTTTTCGCATGCCTGATGGACAAGTGGGTTTCTCAATTTCTCAAAAATTCTAAAACAGACATCAAACAAAAACGGCGATGGAGGAAATTCAAATATGTCAAAAAAGTATAACTTTTCAAGCTACATTTACCTAAATATTGCCAGATATTCCGTTGAATGTCAAATCTAAATGTTAACCTGACTGACAAAGCAATTCGTTTCAAATGTTTCCTAATTGAAATCACTTTCAAGATGTATATTACCCCTATATTCCTTTTATCAACCATGCATATCTAAAAATCTAAAATATTAACTTGAATCGATTACTTTTTGCTGTTCATGATTTCTAAGAAACTTATCGGAGAACATGAATACATGAATAAACATTCTAAGTGTACCGTATGTACATGTCTTTAAAACGATTTTTCAAATGTTTTACGATCCGGTACAAAGAATTGCATTACGGTTTACGATTCTCGGAAAAGCAAAGCTTACTTGTGCTTCTGTCACGTTTGTTTTTACTGGAAATACATGTGCAGTGAGTTTAGTTGATAAACTAAGATATACTTCCCTCATGCATTGGTTTATTTATTTTTATTTTTTTTTTTTGAATGACCACCTTGTACTTCATATTTAATGTTTTAAACTAGGCACTTCAAATAATCTCAGTTTAAAAATACTCAAGAAAGGAGGGGATCTCCAACAAGACTCGGTTGCAGCACCAACAGCAACACACCAAACACCCCAAGTGAAAACACAGAGAAGACACACACAGCAAGAGACAAGGAACAACAAACGAGACATCAAACATCGAACATAAAAGACAACACATAAACCATCGAGACCCATGGGTAATCGGTACCGATTTAGGACGGCCATCAGCCACGTTAGTAACAGATGGTGTGGTTATCCTGGATAACGTGCGCACAACCTTCCCACTTTTCCGGTTACCCAAAGGTCTCGAAGAACGCACAATTGTTGTGTAAAATAACCTCCTCACTGTAAGATGACATCAAGCATCATTCATGGCTTACGTATTGAGGGCTTATCTTGCACGAAATTATGTGTTCCTTGAGACATCAGCCTAACGAAATGCACGTCTGTTACACAGGTCTTTGAACTTTTTTTGCAAAGAGACCGCTCTCTTGCATCAGAGCTGGAATACTTTGTTTTTCTTTACCTATTACATATTGCTTATCTTTATGTTGTTCTCGTGTTATGTTTTTATTTTGGTACTTTCAGTTTCGGTGTTGTTGTTGAAATTTAGAATTGTCTTAGCCTCTTTTAAAACTTTTTGGCGATTCATTATTCTTTTTATCATATACCTTTTCCTGATGGTATAAAAAACCTTCTTTTTATGCTAATTTTCTAATGTTACTTTTTTGTTACTTTTTGTTACTTTTTTGTCACTAAAACAAAACATTATATTTCGTAGTAATGCAATAAATGATCTACCCGCATACTCTCTGTAAAGTAAATACACACATTTAAATAAAAAGATAAAAGCAGAGGGCGCTACTGAAATGAATTTTGGCTTTGTCAGAAAATCACTTTGACAAGAAACATCACTGATAGGTATTTACTATCCGATACACGTGTCTGGCGCATTAAGATTGTTTTGAAATGTTCTTCAAAAAGGTAAAGACTTGGAACTTCCGTATTAATAATCTAAGAATAAATCCACAAATTATACAAAATAATGTAATCAATTGGTATACATAGCCATTAAAAATGCAAATTTTTAAATTAAAACCAAACAGCTCAACTTTATGTTTGCGCAATTTCATATATATATGTATATTCCCTCAACTTATTTCATAAATTCTCAAACTTTTAAGAATTATTTATGATTGTTTTAAAACTGCTGAAATATATAATTATATTCTTTTAAACCTTATGGCTAAGACTTACAAAAAGATAATCAAGCCTTATTGAGAGGTAAATTCTGAATTATTTTCGAAGCCGTTTAATATGTAAATTTTTGACTATGGAAATGAAAAGAGTATCTCGATATCTGAATCATGTTTTTAGACTTTACTTTTCAGATTTACACATAAACTCACTGTAACGTCATCCGTGAACACAGTCATCGCCTCAGTAAGTCTTGTTTTTGTTCCGCTCATTTCCGTTTGACTTCCTGAACTTCCGCTTTCACTTTTCATATAACTTTCGTCAGAGTTTCTTCGACTTTCAAATTTTGATTGTTCGTTGGAATTGTCTTCAGTATCCATTATTTTAGAAAGTTTGAAATTCTTTTTCCGTTTTGAGCTCTTTGAATTTTTCATAGCAACTCGGGGCATGTATGCTTTATCCTCGCCCACCGCTGAAAAACGCCTATAGTCAATTTTTCGAAAAGACATACTATCCGCTAACGTTCGATGTTTGGAATGTTGAAGAGTATCTAGATTTCCACTGGATACATTCATAACGAACGCTTTTGAGCATGAATTTTACACATCTTTTACAAGTATTTTTATGTAGTCCAGAAAAAATCAAAATATACCCCATGTATTTTTCCGAGAAGCAAAAGCATCTTCATCCGTTCTTATCACTAATTAAATCTTGCACATATAAAGATCCTTCTTCATTGAATCGTTCAAAGAAACAGTTTGCGCGATAACAAATATAATTTTATAACTGATCATTGGCCCCATGGGATCCTTCATGTTCACTAAAGGGCCATAACCCCAATAATTTCTTGATTTCCTATTCTTTAATCAATCATTCCCTCAGAGTATTCCACTGTTGGCTGCGCGAAGAAGAGCGAAATGTTTCCACCGAAATTGGAGCACTAAATCGATAGGATATGCCAAGATGCGTGAAAAAATGGTTTCAATACGATACCATATTATGAAAAATGAATGATAACATATTAATTACACCATTTAAACGAGCATATGAATAAACAATATGAAATTCATACATCTTTTTCGGTCAAAAATGCATTCTTTTGCTTGAGACCTTCAACGCTTAATTTTATTTCACAGATCGTCCATTTCGTCTGAAATTAGTGAAAATTCAACGATAAAGAATCCGATGTAAGCTTTCCGCCGTACCCATGCCTTCTTGAAATTGATGCACATATTTTCGTCATTTCAAATGATGTCAGAACTTCATTTGTAGATTTCAAATATAATTATGTTAAAATTTTAATTAATATGCTCTTTTTCGATAAATGATAAAGGAACGAGTATTGTTAATAATTTTGAACAGTTACAGAAAAAAGAAACAATTTATTTCGAATTCCTAGAGCATTCTTGATACTAGAAAAAGATTTCAACTATGATCATGATGAGTGTAATGATTTTAAGATGGATCCTTTTTTTTTTTTTACTTATTTCTAATAAATCACAATATGGTCTTGAAGCCAATTCATGCTGTCATACATTATCAAATATAATGCTGACGATTTTCAAATACACATCTTCACCAAAACAGCGAGCTATTCTGACTTTCTTTAAGACTTTCTTCAACATTGAATCAGACATTTTGCGTACAATTTAACCCATCGTGCTTATAGAAGGTCTTCGCTCATCAAATATTCAAAGGTAATTACACAGCTTTCCATCCTTGTATTCCGCATGTTACCGTGCTATAGTTATAGAGAAATATTCCTAATTAGGTACTATGTTATTTTAGTTTTAATTGAGAGAATATTTCTATCTTTCTAAGGTAAATTGACGTAGAATAGGGAATAATAAGTGTAAATCGTCCAACAAAAAAAAAAAAAAAAAAAAAAAAAAAAAAAAAAAAAGACTTGATTTCAAGCATCGAAGGACATCTAGTAGACAGGAAGCAAATATTCTACCATAATCATGATAATTGTGCATGTTTCCTGAATCAAATAAGTCTCTTATTTGGTTTATTGTTAGTATTTCGGACTATGGATAGGCAAATCATGTAAAAGGGGAATAAATTTGATTCATAATTCTGTCTTCCTAACGTATCATATTTATATGAATGAAGAAAAGTGTAGGCCTTACTAAGTTAAGTGTCCCTTAAGGCACGGTCCATTTGATATTCTGGGGGGGGGGGGGGGGGGGGGGGGGGGGGGGGGGGGGCTTGGGTTTTTTTTCGAAAAAAATAATTTTGCTCTCAATTTTGATGAAAAAAAATAAATTTGCTTATGGTGTGACAGAAAAAAATAATCTTGCTCTTACAAATAATCTGAATGTGAAGAATTACCATAAAATTTCGCTAAAATTCTTGAAAATTTTCCGGCTCGCTTCGCTCGCCGCAGTTTTCAAAATTGTATCAAAAATTTTTGGCTCGCTTCGCTCGCCATTGTTTTCTATCAAAACATTATTCACTAATTGCATTTTAAGTTAAGATATTTGAAGATATCAAAAGTTATACATGTAAGTGAATGAAAAAGGGCTTCCTTAAAAGCTTGAATATATTATCAATATTTATGTATTGCTGTTAATACATGTTGCATATATCCCATATAGTCATGTTCTTGTAAGCTTGGAAGGAGAACTTCAGTTATTCACCAATTTACAATTCTTAGTAACATTTAAAAAATTGTCTAGGAGACCTTCCCCTCAGACCCTCTTATATATGTTATATACATGTACCTTATATAAAATATTGAGAATTGTATTGTAAAAATCTTTTATCTCTCTGTTTAAAAGTGAATTGAATACTTGCATAAAAATAAACTAATATATTAATATTTAGAGTTTTGAGTAAAAATATCAATAATTTCTATTGATAAAACACAAACATTCTTAAAACATGTATGCGCATATCACTTAAAAAAATTTCCTTGCTCCAACTTTGCCAGAAAAAAAATAATTTTGCTCCGGTCCGGGGCGAAAAAAATAATCTTGCTCCGACAAAAAACCCAAGCCCCCCCCCCCCCCCCTTGAATATCAAATGGACCATGCCTAAACAACATCCTCGATTCGTGGAATACATGTACCTCTGTGTATATACCGTATAGGAGCAGTTGGAGGGTTCCATTCATTGAGTAAAACACAGCAGTTGTCGTCTAAAGCTAGTACACATATGTTTGACCTCGATTCACTGATTCCTAATTTTCATGCGGTGTACATTTGGTATTTCTTACATTTTTGTCCTATTTGTTGGACATTCTGTTGAAACTATTATTAACCGTCTTTTATTCGCGAGCGTTTTAATTTCGCAATGTTCGCGAGGTCCTTCGATTCGCGAATATAAACGCCGCGTTTGCACCAAATGTTCGACGTAGTTTATGCGTAATTCATGCCCAAGTGCTGTGTGATACAATGTCGGGAAAATAAAACGATGCGAACCAGTCACGTGCCTCACCCGTGTTCACGAACTTAAGGCACCGTCCATTTGATATTCTGGGGGGGGGGGGGGGGGGGGGGGCTTGGGTTTTTTGTCGGAGCCAGATTATTTTTTTCGCCCCGGACCGGGGCAAAATTATTTTTTCTCGCAAAGTTGGAGCAAGGAATTTTTTTAACAATGTTAAGAATGTTTGTGTTTTATCAATAGAAATTATTTATATTTTTACTCACAACTCTAAATATTGATATATCACTTAATTTTTATGCAAGTATTCAATCATCTTCTAAACACAGCAGACAAATAAAAGATTTTTACAATACAATTCTCAATAAACAAAATTTATACAAGGTACATGCATATAAGAGGGTCTGAAGGGAAGGTCTTTCAGACATTTTTTTAAATGAAGAATTGTAAATTGGTGAATAACCAAAGATTTCCTTCCAAGCTAAATTATAAGAACATGAAATTAGACTCTATGGAGTTTGATGCA
Organism: Pinctada imbricata; assembly: GCA_033119305.1. NCBI lineage: Eukaryota > Metazoa > Mollusca > Bivalvia > Pterioida > Pteriidae > Pinctada > Pinctada imbricata. Next base: position 33,053,497 of record VSWD01000004.1, on the reverse strand, counting down.
TACATTATACATGTATTAATACATCTTTTAAGGAAGCCCATTCTTTATTCACATACATGTATACTTTTGATATCTGCAAAAATATGAACTTTGCAATTAGAGAATAATGTTTTGATAGAAACTTTTAGCGAGTGAAGCGAGCCAAAAGAATTGATATAAATTGAAAACTGCGGCGAGCGAAGCGAGTCGGAAAATTTTCAAGAAATTTTATGGTAATTCTTCAAATTCAGATTATTTGTAAGAGCAAGATTATTTATTTCTGTCACACCATACGCAAATATATTTTTTTCATCAAAATTCAGAGCAAAATTATTTTTTTCGAAAAAAACCCAAGCCCCCCCCCCCCCCCCCCCCAGAATATCAGATGGACCGTGCCTAAGACGCCGCGAATGAAAGACGGTTAAACATTACAGTTTTCTCTTTGTGGTGGTTTTGCGTAATACGGTAATTTTTTTCCGGTTTCACGGGTTTTTGTTCCGCTCAGCATTATTTTGTTGGATATCTGCTCCTTGTTGTTGGCAATTCAAATACATGAATTTGTTTTTGTCTCCTGCCATTGGTGCTTATTGAAGAAAATAGTTCTTTGTGCTGGTAAACCGGAAAATAACAGATGATTCAGGGTAGAATGGAGAAATTGTGAAGTATGCAGACTTAATTCTCACAATTATCTAATTGTATACCACGGAATAATTTTAGGACAAATCTTCGTATGACAGAGAGATACCCATTAGAGTACAGCTTTTAGTCAGTTTGATTATTACAAAGCACTAATGAAATGGGTGAACGAAACCTTTTTTTTTAAAGAAAGTAAATCAAAAACATTTAAAGCTGTAAATCTCTTTAACAGGTAATTGATGAATTTGAAAATGCAGTTAAATGGCCCAAAGAATGCATCATTCAATCTTTAGATGACCTTTATTTTGTTCAAAGAGCATTTCGTGAAAATATGTTAGAATTAAATCTTATCATATCATGATCTATTAGATGTTGGCAAATGAATTCGAAAGCAAATTATGGTGTAGCGTAACCATGACATATCTTAAGAATTTGTTGCTGTGCAAGATTTCATTCATGTGCAATTGCTGTTTCATACTGTCACATTCTAAAATGGTGAGGACTTATTTCACAACTACATAGTAGATTTATTCATTGTACTATTCTCAAATGTGACCGCGGAGGCATTGTTACTCATATGAGAGTATTTTGTTAAAAAAAAACGACCAAAAGTGATGATTATTAGGAGTAATGTAAACGTAAAGATATTTTGATAGGGTAATAAAGTTACAACATTTTTTTCATTTTATAACATTTTCGTCCTAGAAACGACACTCATTTCATAGGACTGAATAATTTTGTACACTAAAAACTGGTAAAACAAACTGTCTTTTACATTACCGTACCTTGCTTCTATTATTGCCTTCTCCGTCTACTGCATTGTACGGATGAAGGTATGCAGAAACCTTTCCGGATTTTACATACACATGGGTACTTCCTTGTTCTGTCGTATTCGGGCTGATAGTTTCCTTGAAAGCAATGCTATTTCTATTGTCAGGTTTTATTACTATTTCCAGAAATGACTGCTGAGGAAGTAAATGTTTCTCAGTAAGAAAATGAGTATCAAAGTGAGAAAGATCGCCGAGTTTTAGTCCTCTGTTGTCGCTTGAATGTTCTAATTCCGGGTTAGATTTGAAATTTTCCCGCTCCTGTACTGCAATGGGAAAAGTTATTTGACGCATTTCATTTTGGAGTTCATCACGTTGTAAAACATATCTTTCAGCAAAGGCATGTGTATGACTTTTGTTTTGCGTGCTGGTTTTCAATCGAGCCTGTAGTGTATTTCCGTATCGAATATAAAGTGGATCATGCAATTTTCCATTAAGCCTTTGTTCCAAGGAAATACTTTCACTTCTGTTCTGAGGTAGAGCTGTCAGCAGTTGCTTGTTCAGAGCTGAAGATTCAACTTCAGAATATAGCCTCAGAGGACGTTTTTCATGTACACGGTTATGAATTCGAGGATGATATTTCAGTATACTTTCCCTGCTGTTTCGATTCTCATGTTCCTTGGATACTGACAATTGTCCCGCTCTTTGATGGAAAGGATCGCTTCTAATCTTTTCCTTTGCATGCTCTATAGAAGATACTTTTGCTTCCGACTTATCTTTTGTGAAGGTTTTAGTTCTGTCCATGGAAGACTTACTATCAGTTGATCCTGTCTCATTCTTTTCAAACGCAATTTGAACATTCTTATTCAAGTCATTTCTAATCATTGGCTTAACAGTAGCCGACAGTTTCCTCTTATTAGAAGAATATCCTGTAGTTACAACCTCTGAAAAATTTGAAGCAAAGGAAACATTCTCGTGAAATCTTTCAAAAGAATTGTCATTCTGTAAAGCTTCAGCATACCTGTGTTCGTCCGATTCTCTTAGTGCATCGCGCATTGTGCCTTTCTTCCTTAAGCGGTCAAGCTCAGCTTTCATTTTGGTTCTCTTTCTCAGCATCTGATCATATTGCCGTCTTCTTTCATAAGGATTCAATATCACCACACCACCAATTAGATGGACTTTCATTTTCTCTCTGTCAATATTATGTAATAATAATGTAGTACCTGATTTTCCTCTTGATGTGGTATCGCCGAGGACTGAATCTTTCAAATCCGAATTCAAATTTTGCTCAATTGCAGATTGTGTAGTTTTTGGCTGAATACGTTTTTCTAAATGTCTGATTCTCCTAAGAGCCTTCTGGCGAATAACAGCGTTATTAGAAAATTTCGCTAACTTTGAGGACGAAAGCGATTGTGTCGGTTGTACATTTACATGCAATACCTCTTCCAATGCTTTGCCTTTGATATGCTTAGAGTCTTTTCCGGTATTCTTATATGTCTCTTCTTTCTGGTTACCAACTGCCTTTTCTTTTACTCTTTTTTCGTTTCCAATATTGTTCAACTGTCCATCCTTTCTCCTTTTGTCTCGAGATGCATTTTTATGTGTTGCATTTTCTGTAACGAAAGAAACACTTTGCGGGTGCTGAGGTTTTGAAGCATCTACTTTCCTAACACTCCTTTTCCTTGGCATTTTATGGTCATCCTCTTTCCGATAGATCCTCGTGGTAGAAACTGTTAACTCCGGTTCCCTTGTTTGGCGTTTTGAATTTTGCATCTGTGATTTGCGCATTTCACTTCCCAAGGAATCTCTAGGAATAGGTTCTGAGTTTCTGTTCGGTGGCGATGGAGAGTCTACTATAATTTCGGGTATGCGGTCTCTCATCGCTTAACATACAACTTCCATCCAGTTCTTCAATTTACGTGGTCTGCATTATGACAAAGTTAACACAGACAAATGACGGTATACAATGCAACGTTCTCTTAAGGTCTGCAACGTTCTCTTAAGGTTTTGAGAAGTGTTTCTTTTCCAACATTAGTCTTGGGTGACCTATGGGGTTGTTTAAGAAATGTGGCATCTTTTTTCACCCAAAATATTTCAGAACAACTCAAAAGTAAACACCTGACAAAATAATATCAATACAAAATCATGTTACAAAAGACGTGAGATTTTAAGATATAACTGTATAAATGCTTTCCCCTTAGTGGCCCATGATGTACTCATACACGATACGTTTCTTTTCTGTTTTTCAAAGTAAAGTTCTGTTAAATTCAATAGTAGGTATTTATTTGAAAATGAGATGTACTTAGTTTAAGAAAAAATTCTTTATTGCGAAAATCGTACTAGTTCACATAAACTTCGAATTCAAATATGTCTTACGATTTCATTTCAAACGCCGGAAATGACAATCCGAACATTATTTGACCGGAAATTAGAATAATAATGGTAGTTTAAATCTCCGCCATTCGGCTCTCATGAGGTCATAAGTACAAGTGAACTTTTAGCATGAGGGTACTTTAAAGTGTTTTAATGTAAATAGTACAGACGTCATGTTACATTTGTTTGTTTCATGCAACATATATGTGACGTCGTACGGTATACATGGTGTATAAAGAAAATGTACTCTGAAACTTGAAGGCAATTTTCAATTGCACTCAGATTGTGACTGCAATTAATATTAAAAAAAAACTACCGAGTCTCCCGGTTTCTAGAATTACTCTGTGATTGGTCTTAATTTGGCCTAATGTGGAAAATAACTTTATCTATTAAAATTTTGTATACTTGTATAACAAACATATAACGAATGGAATTCTTATAACATCTCTATTTTTTGTATTTGCTTCATAAGAAAAATGGGATGATCATAGTCACACAAACCAGTCAAATCTTCATTTTCTATTCTTTCGATAACAAATCACTTTCATTTCGAATTCCTCTTTTAAATGTCCTTCCTCTGTGGCAAATATGTTACTGTACGAAAAGATCAGGGTGGTTGAGGACCTCCTGGCGTTTGACGTAAAATTTAATCCTTTTTTTTTCATTTTTCATGTACAATAATTATTGTTTTTAATATCAAAGACTTGACCACTTCCCCTAAAAGGTATCGAATCCCTACCCTTTCCACCCCCCCTCCCCACCCCTACGGCCAACGATGCAGGTAAGTATTGGTGAGTGCACTGAACTTTTATTTTCATTTTGATACAATGGTGTTTGCAAAATATTAATTGGCTTTTTCTGTTTATTCTCCACGCTAGAAATCAAAAAATCGATTTTTTTTAAATACATGTGTACAGTACTGTATCTCGCGTCCACAGGCACCAGATTCCTAGAGATAAAACTATAACCCATCTAAAACGCCCTTTCTCTTCTCTTTATCCTTTTACAAGGCATGACAGCTCCCATGTTTTAAATCGAGTCGAAACCTACACTTTACCGTTAGCGGCAAGGATGACAACTCCAACTAACAACCTGCGCATGCTAAGAATAACGTAAAGTGTAGGTTTCGACTCCGTTTCATGTTTTTGGATTAATTGCGGCTAAATACAAGTATAATCAATGACAAGTAGGTTACGATCGTGAAGAAAAATATCTGTAGAAAATAATGATATATAGCTTAATGCTGAAATCTTGTTGAAACTTAAGATATTGAGGGGGTAAAGAGGGGGGATGGTGTTTAAATATGGAAGCTGTCATGCCTTAAGGAAAGAGTAAAGAGAAGAGAAACGGGAGTTTAAGATGTGGTATTAATTTTTTTTTAGGAATCTGGCGCCTGTGCTCGCGTCCTATTCGAACAAGAATTCGGAATTGTCATTTTCACGTGAAATCACAACAAACATTTCTGGTTGCAAAATGTTCTGAACACCGTGTATAAGCTAGAGAGTAATGCTACATTACATGTACATCAAGACAGACAATCCCTACAGAACATAGATTCAAAGTATTTCAGAAATGAGAAAACGACACGAAACATGCTTCTTCATATTAAATGTGTTCGACCATGAAAGGTATATATATATAGCGAAAGTAGAACCTTCTAGTTGTTCATAACTGAATTTACTTTCTTGATTTTTAATTTCAATATAAATATTGTTAGAGGTATATTTTGATGAAATCATTAGATATCTTTGCATATTTGACATGTGTCAAAAAACAGGAAACTTAAGTCTTTCCTGGGTAATTAGGAAAAATGATGAATTTCTGCCAAATTTCCCATTAAGGCTTACATGTACATATACATGTATAAAACATTCTGGCAGTAAGAAAATTGGATGAACCCATGGATATGGAAAATAATTAATGAATCCTATATTGTATATAAATTAAATAAAAGACGGGTATAAGACGACGACCCACTCGCACAATCTACCGATCGGCCGTGAGCAATGAGCAATCGGAGAAGATAACTAAGGTTGCGCTATAATGCTTGGGGTTTAGCTGTGGGTGCTGCAGCCTAGTGTTGTTGGACATTCCCTCCTTTCTTTCATAAATCTCCATTAAAAAACTCTTCAGTGTTGAAGGCGATGGCAAAGGAACACCTATGGTGCGAGGCTGTGAGTAGTTCTTTGTTCGAATCGTCTATTACGTATCGGTATGCTTGAACGGTGCTATATGTGCACACGTCACCATCGTTAAGATCTACAAGCTTATACCATTTCTTGTTTTTATTCTGTTTTGCGTCCTTTTGAAACTGAGAAACCTACCAGCAAGCCAGGGAGAAAAACAAACAAGCATATAAAACAAAGTTGCAATTTCATATTATGTCACTATGCGAAATCTAACACAAAATTGTTTCATTTGATTAATTAACAGACTTTAGTCAAGAGAAGAATGATAGATAATTAAAATAGATGCAATTTTGTGAATCATTGCAGTATTTTTGCATTTTTACATGCCGTGAAATATATGAAATTAAACAATTTTTCTTTAAGTTTAGTAGAAAACACATTTAATTTGCAAAACATTTTATTCAAGTTTGTTTTGTTTTATGACTTTGGGCTCAAAAGCTACCAGCACGAGGACGCAAAACAAAAAATAACATAGAAAATGTCCTAGCTTCTAAAAAAGCTTACATGTAGGTATAGCATTTATCTTTTGGAGATTGAATATGAATATGACATCAATTTTTATAGTATATATTTATTTTTTATTTCATTTTATTTTTTATTTATTTATTTATTTATTTATTTATTTATTTATTTTTGCAAACATGAATTATTGTGTATGCGACACAAATTCAACACTTTTGGTTTGAATTTTTAGACAAAACGTTCAGGTTATGTTATTGAAAGGTCAAGGGTAACGTTGAAAAGGAAATGGTTATACATTGTATCAGAAAAGCTATCATGCCACAAGGAACACACATGAATATAGGAGCCTTACCACTTATATCGGTTGTACAGTAGTAAAAAATGTAGACTACATTAGATTACAAATGTAGGTCAAATGTTATAGATGCACTTTGTGTTGAAAAAAAATGTTTCTGTAAACAGTTTATATGTCCAAATAAATATCTTTTTGTGTAGTACATTCACACTCAATTATCTGTAACAGATAGAGCAAAGCTTTTTTACAAACCAATATGGCATTCTAGTGTTTACATTTCTTAGTGTATGATTAAAGTTAGTCAAATTTCATATTATTTGACATGCTTTATGACAGAGCGAGCGTTCCTGTTTACTGCATACTTATATTTATATGCATACAAATGGAATCCCTTTGTTATTTTCTTCAAGTTTTGAAACATTTTTGAGACTCAGTTTACCCAGCATGCCACGCACAGAGTCAACACATGCGCTATGCAGAAAAGCTGAACAACGTAATGTCGGCGATTGCTAATAAAACAAAGTAGATTTCTTATAATAAATTTTACATTTTGCTTTAGCTGGCTTTCTGAACTGAAAAAAAAAAGTATCCCTAGTTATTGTAGAATACAAATACTTACTTTTGTCATGGATGGTAAAGATTTCCCAGAATGCCTTGATGTCCTGCGCATTGGCATTGGCGGAAGCGGAACATCTAAGTCGGTGTAGAATTCCGTATCTGACTCGGACACGGTTGTTTTAACAAGTACATATTTATCCTCATCACTACTTGTGGGATAGTCGATTTTGTGTCGTATCACAGACTTGCCCTTCTCCATACTCTTTTCGGAATCGCCATCTTCGCCGCTTGAACCTTCGTAGCGAGTTTTGCGATCCTGTAGCAACTGTTCCGCTCGACTGAGAATCGCAGCGCGTTTCCGTCGCGCATGAGTGCGAATGACGTCATCAGATTGAGCACCGCTGTCAGAGTTGGATTCCACAAGAACAAGACGATTTTGGGGTTCCTTTCCTTCATTTAATTTCTTTGATTGTTTATGCACATGCGCTCTCGGCGATGTTAAAACATATTCTGTCATTTTCTTCTCTTTCTTGTTTTCATGCTTCAGTGGAACCGCGCCTTTGAAATTGTTCAGGTCCGGCTGAGGACCATAGTATGTTATCCTCGGTACGCTACCAAGATTGTCGTCATCCGAATGCAATCGATAACGAGGCTCTACTTTCTTTTCAGTTCTATATTTCTTTCTCACTTCTTTGGCTTCCTTAGTCCTATGTCTATACGTCTGATTGTACTCGGTTATAAAATTCTGTTTCTCTTTACGTAAACCTAAATAAGTTTTATCTACTTTTTCAACTTTCTTATTCCTATCCGGTTTTCGCCTTCGATACGGTCGTCTGTATCTTGCCTCGTTTTCATCCTCACTTCCGGTTTTTACTATTTCCTCTTCCAGTTCTTGCTTTCGTCTGTTTCTACGGTCCTTAAACAAAACAAAAGAATAAAAAATCAAAACGAATGATATGCTTATATATATATATCTTAGAGACTTAATTATATTTGAATCCGAATTTACCTTTTTAACATAAATTGCTGTAATTTTAGGTTTTCGAACACGCACTAAACAACTAAATCGAACGTTCTTCATAACGAACGATCTACCCCAGACAACGAATGTTCTCTACACGACAATATCATTCTTTTATGTTAGATATAAACTTCCCAGACCCCAATACTATTTGATGGACGAGGGCCGACCGTGGGCATTAAGGGTAGTAAAAGAAGAAAAATAAGGTTTTATGGCGACAAAGAAGCGGCCATGATCGATGAACAAAAACATTCAGTCGGAAAACAACCCACTTTTTCGTAGGATTACCAAATGACAAAAACACAAGATAAATGAAAAATATATCGTCATTAGTATATAAATTATTGCGTAAGCAGTTATCAAATGGGACATTTTCACTGTGGTAAAGGAGGGACCAATGATGAGTGATTTATTTGAGTAAACTGCAGTAACTATACGGTTTGTAGCTATATAAAATCACAAAAGAGGATAAAACATAATATGTACAATAAAACAGATTTTTCTAAATATCCAAACGTAAAGAAAAATCAAATTTTGATTGTGATCCGCGAGATTTAAGAAAGAAATCATATTTTATATCCATAATTCATCTTCCTTTCATAAACTTAACATGTACACGTATCAAATCGTATTTTATATGTTTTGCGATTAATAAAACGTAACATAAAGATCTTTTCATATACGTGAAAAACATACAATCCTAGGTTCCCAAAAGAAAATAAGAGCTACTGTAGTCCTACATTTGATAAAATAATACATAAAAATTACTTTATATTTATATAAATCCTAGCTCCCAAAAAGAAACTTATATTACCAATATCCAGCCTACCTTTGATCTCTTGAGCCTTGCCTTATCATGACTCCTTATGACTTTACTCTGACGATGTATCTCAGCGTAGGATCCCCCTGCTCTCGGTGCAAGCATCTCCGTTATTCCCACAATCTGTTAAGACACATAAAAAAGTTATGGACTTCTGATCAAGATTTTATTTATTAAACCTTGATCCGCCTGACTTTTAATATGATCATGGGACAGTGTGGGGAAAATGCGAGGGCTAATGAATGAAAGAAACTTTTCAGAATGATAACAGACATTAAGTTTAAGAAAAAAGTGATAGTAGCTGTCCTAATAATCTATAATTAAATTTAGCCTTGACATATAAAAAACGAAATTTTCATGAACGGGGAATTTTTTTTTTTTTTTTGGATCACGTTTCCAACATCGTTCCTTTAAGTGGCGCCACTTACATTTTCCCATTAATTTGTTCTCCAGATTTGTTTGTGGGGTTGTACATCTGTTCCGTTACCATGGTCATTCAATTTGACCTTGAACTTCTGTTCATTAGAACAAAAAGTTGTTGAGATATTTTATTTCTCTAAATCACATAGGAGTACTCTAAAATTTGAGTTTTTTTTTCTTTTTAATTTAGATTTAATTTGGAAAAAATGCGTATTTTTGTGTTATCATGGTTATCCCATTTCAGTTTCTTTGTCGGTGAGATCTTTTATCCCCTTTTTACGAAAAAGCACTATTGATTTTCTTTTTAAATTTAGATTAAAAACTAAAATTGTTCATAATTTAAAAAAAAATTATTTCTGTGGATCTCTTATGTGATTTTCAAATGTAAGTTAAGTATTCTATTGATTTGCCAACTTTCTCTTTTTTATGTTGTCATCAATTTTATGTTCGAATATCGAGTCTGTTTGATGTATAAAGGTCCCCATAAAGGTGGGAAGATCATTGTACAGTTTCAATAAAACTCTCGTTACGCGAGATCTTGGCGTGATTTGATGGGAACAACCATTCTTTTCCGTTGCACCTGATGTGATTTGAATTTTATTAGGTGTAGCATAGCTACATAATGTAGTTGGCTTTCCAATCATTATGAGTAGCCTATTACGTCCTCCTTCTTGCATGGTCATGTTAATTTTTTTGGTTCCATAATTAGATGCAACCGATTTTTGATATATGGTATCATATGTGTTTCTTCAGTATTGTATGGTGTACTATTAAGGCCATCGTGCCATCTCCATCGTATCATCGCAATCGTAACATCTTACTATCGCAATCGTACCATCGCGCCATCGCCATCGTAACATCGTATTATCGTTCTATCGCCATCGTAACATTATCATCGGATTAATGCGATGTTACGAAGGCGATGATATAATGATACGAGGGCGATGATACGATGGCGATGTTGCGACGGCGATGGCGCGAAGTTCATATGATGGCGATGTTACGATACCTATATTACGATGTCACGATGGTTATAGTACGATATTATGATGGCGATGATACGATGCCTATAGTATGATGTTACGATGGTTATAGTACGATATTATGATGGCGATGTTACGATGCCTATAGTATGATGTTAAAATGGTTATAGTACGATATTATGATGGCGATGTTACGATGCCTATAGTATGATGTTACAATGGTTATAGTACGATATTATGATGGCGATGTTACGATGCCTATAGTATGATGTTACAATGGTTATAGTACGATATTATGATGGCGATGATATGATGGCGATGTTAGGATGGCCCTAATGTTGACGTACTTCGGACTTCGAACTCCGGACTTCGCACTTTAGGGGTCTTATAAAAGAAATCTGGTGCGATTAAAAATTAAAATCTGAACACATAACCGGAGAGCTTTACATATATATATTTCACACGTGAAAACAAATAAACTCTTCACACAAATTATGCTAAGCTCACTGCCACTGGAATAGAATCAAAATTTTGCTTTTGTGACACAGTCCCTTCAAAGTGCGGTGTCCGAAGCCCGAAGTCCGCGAAAATGAAAAATGTCCAATAGTACACCAAAAGATTGACTATTTAATATAATCGACATTCATGTAAATTATGTACATGTACAATTCATAAATGATAATTGTCGATGTTGGCTAAGACGTGATATTTTAATTTGGCATTCATTCCTTCATTCCTTCCTTCCTTCCTTCATTCATTCATTCATTCATTCATTCATTCATTCTCTTGCTCAGAGTTTATCGCTCCTTACCATGCACATGGAACTCTGGCTACAGAATGAGATTTCGTTTTGATAATGATTTGATCGTGGTTTGATCTTGGTTTGATCGTGGTTTGATCATGATTGATCATGATTTGATCGTGGTTTGATCGTGTTTTTATCATGGTTTGATCGTGGTTTGATCATGATTTGATCGTGGTTTGATCTTGATTTGACTGTGGTTTGTTTATGGTTTGATCGTGGTTTGATCGTGTTTTGATCATGGTTTGATCGTGGTTTGATCATGATTTGATCTTGGTTTGATTGTGGTTTGATCGTGATTTAATCATGGTTTGATCATGGTTTGATCATGATTTGATCATGGTTAGATCGTGGTTTGATTGTGGTTTGATCGTGGTTTGATAATGGTTTGATCGTGGTTTGATCATGGTTTGATCGTGGTTTGATCATGATTTGATCGTGGTTTGATCGTTGTTTGATCGTGGTTTGATTGTGGTTTGATCGTGGTTTGATCATGATTGATCGTTGTTTGATCATGGTTTGATCCTGGTTTGATCATTGGCAGTTCTTACTGTGAATCTCAGTCACAGAATAATTGCTGTTGTCACGAATGATTTATACAGTGACATAACGAGGTTTTGTTGTCAAGCAAGCGATATCTTCCATGTGCTTCGTTGAAGAGCAGAGAATCGGAACGTAAACTTGAACTCCCGTTGCTGATATTCAAAAATTGAAAAAAATCCAATAGACATGTAATAGAACAGTCTGAATTGGAAGTTATCAGACAGAACGTCTGAGAAGTTTTGTTGTCACAGGAAACTGAAACTTTCTTTGAAATCGATCACTCCGTTATACATATAGAGCTCAACTCTAGGGACTCAAGAGGTTCATTTTGGTCCAGGTTTAGATGAAATAATGTAGCGTGCATATCTGACCATGCTGCAAATTTATGTGTTTTAAATGATGCTAATGAATTTAAAGACGTTTAACATTTGTACCACTTGGTGTAGCCACTGCTGGTGGATCAGGAGTCCAAGATGGCACATGTAGCCAAGTTCGATCAACTTCGGTTGATCGTTTCTTCATCTCATTCGAAAATTTCTTCAATTATCAAAACCTCTTGAAGTTTCTAAAACGTCCCATCCATCTTTCGATACATTTTTGAACACAGTTACTTTCGCAATCTTCGGCCATATTACATTGTTTAGATTGAGGATCACTGACGAGTACCCGAAACGTACATGTCTGGTCCCTGCTGCAAAATCTGTTCTTAAATGATGCTATTGAATTTGAAGACGTTTAACGTTTACATGTTATACTCTTGATTGTAAACTTCTTATCAATGGTTTCGTATGATCTTTTTCAATATACATTTGGATATTAGTATTTCTCTATTCAAACTGCAAAGAGGGGGGACGATTATTTCACTTTAATTTTCATTATAAAAAGAACGTTCATTTTTGTTAGGTCTATAATGATAATTACTTACGTATCCAGGCATTCGTTCCTCCATTCTCAAAATCTCTAATCCCATTTACATATTATCCAACTTCGTTAGTGTTAAAGAATGTCATCATTCTAAATGTTTTTACACAATTTATCATTTTTGATAAATAATCCCAGCTTTAGGACATCCTCGTTTTCGAATTTATTTTTATCTTTAAATCTCTGAACTGTATAATAAAGTAATCCAGCTTATTTTCTCCCTTATATTATGACATTGTTGTACAGAGAGATTTTCTATTTACTATTTTCGTGTACTTTTCACAATACATAAATTATATTCAGTTTATCTACAGAAAATCATGCTGTTTTATTCCTTGTCTAAAAAATGTAGAACACATAAAAAACATCATAGCCTATACAGTCTATAATTTCATTCCTAATAATTTTTCAAAAATAAATTTATTCAACGGAATGGAATCTTTAGAAAATAGAAAATAATTCAAATTTCTTCCTTTACGTACGAAAGTAAGGCGCAATTTGATCTTTTATCGAATATCTGTGATGCGATAAACTAATTGAAATTTTCGAATAGCATATTCGAAAAGAGACGTAAACTGTTCTCATCCTTTGAAATTCAAATTTATTATTATTACATGAATATATAGTAGAATCTGGAGAAAGAGCTTTTTCATTCTTTAAAGTTCATAAAACGATGAAAAGAAATCTAGATCTATTCAAATCAATTCAGTCTCATTTCATATTCGAACAAAATAAGTGACTAGAATATAAGATCTTCCCCAGGGGCGGATCTAGACTGGTAGACAAAGGGAGGAGTCGCCTACAGGAATTTGTAAAATATAAAATTAATGCTGATTTTCCCCCATTGAACGTGCATTCTTCTCACAATCAGAGTATAGCCCTAGCTCTCTCCCCCTCTTCTCTCTCTTTTTGACGCTCTGGACCTCCTCCCCATAAAATTTCCCTAGATCCGCCAATGTTCCCCTTTATCACGTATGTATACCTAAACGACACTCGGAACTATTAAAGTTCAATGGTTTTCACATTGTATTCGGGATACAAAAGCATTCGCTCGGATGATATGAAATTAAGTGTATGTAAATTACGTAAGAAACACCTGTAAATCCAAATAAGATCAAAGATGAGTCCTTCTCTTAGTCAGAATTTACTCTTAATTCTCATGTTTGTTTAATATACAAATATTGCAAACGTCTGTGACCATGTACAAGGCAGGTCTCGATATCAAATATAAAGAAGTATCTGTTACATGTATTTGTTATAATTTTACATATTCCTACGAGTATTTATCATGAATTTTTAATTTTATTTTTTGAAAGATTTGAAAAATAAACATGTATATGAAAAAAAAAACTTTTATACTAGTTTGAAGGCTTGAAGGTTTTTAGATGTAAACTTCACTCATTTATCATGTTTATAAAGGAAAATCATTTTTACATGCCTAGTTATTTTCAAAATATAAGACAATTGAAAAGTACCAAGTCGTAACCTTCCTTAGCAACATTTCATATCAATTCTAATGCACCAGACACGTGTACTGCGAACCAAAGTGATTTTCAGTGGCGCCCTCTAGATTTACTTCTGAATTTTGTATCTCTATTTTTATAAGGGTGCGCGGCTCCAAGTTGCCTTTAGGGTCGATTCGGGGGTATAGTTGAATAAAATATATGACCAAAGTGCATTGGAGGGAAATATAAATTCTATACTAGTATATCATTTTCGACCGACTATAAGCATTGTGATCCGAGGGCGGATCCACTTACGTGACTTCATAGATATCAGGAAGGGTTTTGATTCCATAAGGGAAGGGGGGTCATAATACATTGATTTGGTCGATTTTGGAAATAAAAAGCATTGCTGAATTTTTACTGAATTTAAATAAATAAGCAAACTTACATTCATCTATGTAAATGACTTCTTTGATTTACCGAGATGCTTTGATTAATTTTGTGCTATAGGAACATGAAAAATGTATCCCAACCCGTTTATATGAACCCCCAAAAAAATTTTTTTGACATCTTTTTTACACTTTATTTTCGATTTTTTGTCCTTTTCTTCCTTAATTTAAAGTTTCCGTGCATTTTCTCGTTTCATTTAAAATTATAAAGATTTTTTCTTACCGACTTTTTTTTCTATGCGAGCTACTCCATTTTATCAAACAATCTCTGTGGTTCATATATTATGTACAACATAAGAACACGTATGCAAAAACTGAATTAGGTTCCAAAAGGTGATAAAATTCGAAAACATTAAAATTCATAAAAATGTACATAAAATATATACCAGGTTTATTCATTAGAAAATTCCAACAATAAAATGTGAAATATATAACACCCCAAAAAGCAAGATTTCACATGCTATATTTCATTTTATTATGATCTAAAATGAAACCCAAATAGTTCACAATCTACACCATAGTCCTCATTGTGATGAAAGCAATGACAAAAAAGATGTTGAACGTTTCCTATTCATTCTATTTAAACCGAAAAACGATTAGAGGTGTTTTGTCAGTAAACAAAGACAACGATCAATGTGATTAAAGGGACAAAAACAAAATAAACAACAGAGAGGGTGAGCTATTAAACACTTTAAATCGAGGTTTGTGATTAAAATTTCAGTTTTCTATCAAGCTTTTATGACTGCATGAACGAGTTTTGAATTTCAAAAGATGCAGGAAGTTCGATAACCCTTGATGTCTTTTTTTATATATTTTTATGGCTGACATATTTATATAGGAAAAAAAAAAGGTATATACAGCGGGTGGGTGCATTTGTACTGATGTAAAAAAAAAAAAAAAAAAATGTTTTAGAATAATTAGAGAGCCATTATGAGTATAAAATCTGAAACATTTTTTGCAGGTACATTTTTTTGTGATAAAAGAAAAAGAAGTTGGAAGAATAAGGCATGAGGATGCTCAGAGTTAACAGATCGACTCTATTTTATTTCAGTTTCAAATTCTAAAAATCTCTTTTTTTTTCTTTCGCTCTCAACCATAATTTTTATGCTTGTATTCTCTCTTGAAAAAGTTTGAATAATTATGTATTTCATGCTGAATTTTTTTTCTTTTTGATTTTTTTAATAAAAAAAAAAGAGAAAAAAAAAAAAACGAGAGAGAAAATAATAATAAAATAATGAAAATCTTTACGATATAGCATCCTACATTCATTGTACTTACGTTTAACCAACGACCCGGATTTGCTTTCTTTTTTGTGTATTCATTTGATCCATTATATTAACTCCCCTGTGTAAAAGCATGATCATGATGGCATCACTTTCTCTTCTTAAAACTCCCCATCTTCTAATATATCAGTTTGTTGGGTCCATTTCACTACATGCCTTTAGCACACAGAACGTGAATGGTATTCGTGCGACGATGCATTTTCATGATTCGTACATACATTCTCAAATTTACACAAGGAACATACATGTACATTCAATTTTTTACGATTAACACTTACATGTAGTGCAAAAACATAGAAATGAATTATCTTATCATAGCTATGCTACTCATATTATATTTATAGGCTTTATTATTACAATAACACTGCTCATTTCAAGTTTCTCAAATATTTGTAAAACTATTTAGAAATCCATTTATCTCCCCTTCACAATAAAGTCAGTTGCATAATTGTTACTTCCTCGAATAAAGAAATCCATCCATAAATCTATAAAATATTTAACGGCTGCCGATGTTGAATTTACTCATCTGTTAATTATTTAATTTGTTTAAGGCCTGTTTAAATGTTATACAATATTTATTTCATCTAGCCAGAATTGTATCAATACATTATACATATTGACAAGATAATAAAGAAACTTGTTTTACTTGCTACAAACTTCATTTTATCATTTGGATTGTAATGAAGTTATTCAAATAAATTCGATACTCACTAGTTTTAATCAGTGTTTATTATATTAAATCTGTGAACAAAGAAACGATGCATGGCTATTTCGTAACCAGCATATTTGTTGTCCCCCGCTTTTGCGAAAGCGCGGGGACATTAAAACCGTCCCGTCTGTCTGTCTGTCTGTCTGTCTGTCTGTCTGTCGGTATGTCCGTCAGTCAGCAAAACTTTAACCTTGTCCATAACTTTTGAATGGTAAGTGGTAGGGCTTTCATATTTCACATGTGTATTCCTTGTGACAAGACCTTTCCGTGGATACCAAAATTTTTGACCTGTGACATTGACCTTGAAGTTTGACCTACTTTTCAGAATTTTTAACCTTGGGCATAACTACTTTTGAATGGAAGGTGATAGGGCTTTCATATTTCACATGTGTATTCATTGTGACAAGACCTTTCCATAAATTAAAAAAATTTTGACCTTTTGACTTTGACCTTGTAGTTTGACCTCCTTTTTAAGAAAACTTTAACCTTGACCATTACTTTTGAATGGTAAGTAATAGGGCTTTAATTCATATTTCACATGTGTATTCATAAAGACAAGACCTTTTCATGTATACCAAAAATTTTGACCTTGTGACCTTGACCTTAGACTTTGACCTACTTTTCACAAACTTTAATCATGACCATAACCCTTGAATGCTAAGTGATAGGGCTTCCATATTTCTGATGTGTATTCATTGTGACAAGACATTTCCTTGGTCACCAAAATATTTGACTTTGTGACCTTGACCTTTGAGTTTAACCTATTTTTCAAAAACTTTACCCTTGACGATAACTTTTGAATGGTAAGTGATTGGGCTATCATATTTCACATGTGTATTCCTTGTGCCAAGACCTTTCCGTCGGTAACAACATTCGGACCTTGTGACATCGTCCTTGGAGATTGACCAACATTTAAAAAAAAAAAAACTTCAAAATCGACCATAACTTTTGGATGGTACAAAAAATGTAAATTGAAGGACTTTCATATTTCACATGTGCATTCCTTTTTACAAGACTTTTGCCTTGGTCGCAAAGTTTGGACCTTTTGATCTTTTCTTGTAGTTAAATCTTTTGATATTTAGAACTTTGATAATACACGAGATATATTTTGAAAACTTTAAAATAGTAGGGATGTCTATAAGCATTTCTTTAAAGGCAAACACCCAAATGCGGGGGACCACAGTTCCTTGAATTTGATTTTTTAATTTTGTTTTATGTACTTGTTGTGTTTCATAAAAAAGTATTTTTGTGTCTTTTTGTGTCTTTGTTTCTTGACCTTTTTTTGGGGGGGGGGGGATTTTTCTTTTTTTTTGGGGGGGGGGGGGGTGTATTTATGCATGTTCGAGTCTCATCTTCACGAGTCACGGTAATTGATTCGCTTCTCTACTCTTCTCTTTGTAATTTCTAAAACGTGGGTCCTGTAGCAACATATCCCACCCATCCTGCTACGTTTTTCGGAACATTTTTGGACATAATAATTTTGACACTTTTTGGCCATATTCCATTGTTTATATTGAGGATCACTGACGAGAGCTAAGTACCTGAAATGTGCATATCTGCTCCATGCTGCAATTTTTTCTGTTCTTAAATAATGCTATTGAATTTGAAGACGTTTAACATTCTGTTTTGAAGTAAAGCATCGATCTGTTTCTTAATCTTGCTGTTGATCAGCATCGTTTTGTACCCTGGCATGCGTGCTTAATTTGTACTCGATAATTGAATTTTGATTTTGGCGTGGTTTTGTGCTTCTCCTTATTTTTGTGTTTTATAAATGATCCATTAATTAACTTTTCGTTGTTACTTCGTCTTCTCTTCGTGAAGTCAATCCCTTTTTGCAACGTTATTGCCATCACGTTTCATACTGAAAAGCTGGGGTCCTCTTCTCACAAAATATACATCACTTTGAAACGAACAAAGTTTAAGTTGTCAATTTTATTGCACGAACATACTGGATCGTACTGCAACTTGATTCATGTCAGTTTGATTTTTCAGAAATTATATTGCACTTCATGCAAAAAAAAAAAAAAAAACAAAAAAAAAAAAAAAATAAACCATAATATCACACTCCAACAGACATGTTGTACATGACCATACTCACTAAAGTCGAGATACATGTATGCAATGAAAAATAAAAAAAAAAAAACAAATTTAAAACAAAACTGAAAATAAAAGTAAAAAAATAGTATACATCCTGTGCTTTAGTATGATATTTTGGCAAGATACGGCTATATTTGTCTTTGATTTTGAATTTTCAACAACTGAATGTCATCTGAAACTCCGATGCGCTACCTTTTCAGGTGCAGTTTTGTTTGCGGAATAAGGATGGGTGGATGGAGATTGCTGTGTCAGAACCAGTTGCAAATGAAATATGTGCACTATTTGCGTGGTAAACTATCAGCTTGACAACATGTAAAATTTATAGATATCTATAATACATCAAGGGCAAAACCAGAATTACTGTACTGCAGTGAGTTGAGCATTAAAAGGAGGGATAACTCTAACCCAGTGTCCTGGAATACAAATTTACACAGCCGTCATCTTGGCAAGTCATGATCTTTGCAAAGTAGAACTTTAATCTTTTTACTTATTCTACGGGATCCTGAAACCTAACCCTAATCCCTAAATCAAAGCATGCGTACTTCTTATCCTATCCTAGCACTCTAAAACATATAGAAAAACACTGAGGAGGTGGACAGGTTGAAAGCGAGGGGGTGAAGCAGGGAGAAGGGTACCCCCCCCCCCTTATACTAGTATCAATGAACCTGAGTTGGTTTCAGATGACACATTTTTACTTTCCTACTATCACACAACACAAATCTATTTGTATATCGTTGGAAGAAGACGGTTTTAGGGTCTCTCATCCCGTCGTCCTTGTTCAGTAGAATTTTACACAGTTCCCCATTCGGAGTGATTTGGTGAATGTTATTGGAAATGAATCCGGCAACATAAACATTTTCCTCCCCGTCCACTGTCAGTCCCACGGGACCTTTGAGTAAAGGATGGGCGTAGGTAAATATGTCCATCCCATCACGTCCTATGCACTGAAAAAATGGAGAACATCTGAATTTAAAAGGATATTATTTACATATATACATGTAGCTTTCATAAAAACGCAAATTATATCTGAAAAAGACACAAATATCAGAGAGAATCGAAACTATTGAAAATTTAGTTCTATGGTAAACCAAAATTTGGGAGCAATAGTGTATTCTTCGAATACATGAATGTTTGTTGATAGAAGCAAGACTGAGACAAGACCAACATCGTGTTCTTGTTGTGGGAGAATCAAAATTTAAAAGATGGTAATCATGTGAAATCTGCCTGGTTTTAGATTCTCTCACTCTCTGTCGTGTCTCTAGCAAAAACTAACACAGAAAAAAAGTTTTAACCCCATGTCGATCTTATCCAGATTATATGTACTCTAAGCTACTTGTCATGATTACTTACAAATTTATTGTAGATGGAAGATTACTTACCTGTACAGTATTGTGATTCCAGTCGGAAAACAGAATATTCCCTCTTGGTGTGGTGCAGACGTACCGGATACAGCCTTCGCGCACGCGTATCACGTGGACAACGTCACCTCTCATGTTGACAATCTGTAGTTCCGGTCCACAGGCCACGGCAAACTTATCCTCAATAAAACTGATTCCATGGATAGACTTTGTAGGTAGAGTGACCTCTTTCACTGAAATGTTGAAATCAAAATTACATGTACCTGTAAAATAAATATGTTTCAACTCAGACCGAAATGGGCGGATTGTTTTCCGGGGAAGATCGGTTCCGTTCTTCAGATACCATGATTCTACTGATCAAAAACAATTTTCAAAATCTAAAGCAGAAACCCTGCAAAACGGAATTATAGATACCAAATACATGGTTTCTAGCTAATTGTGAAGCAAAATTCTGCTTTGAATAAAGCAAAGAAAAAAATCTTCAAGGGATAACCGTCCATCATTTGATTTTTAGAAAAATTTTGTCAGGGTAAATGAGTTAATTGTGATTTTTAGTAAATTGGGACCAAATCCCCTAAACAAATCCTCTTAGACCTCTTAGACTAGTATGTATCGGCGCATAGCTATATGGGGCAAACTACCTTCAAGTTGCCATTATCATTTCCGTTTGCTGCTTTTATTTTGGAATGCTTTTTGGACAACTACATGTACAATGTACGTATACTAGATTCTTTAGATAAACAGGAAAAAAAAAAAACTCACCCGTTTTCATTTCTGTGGTGTCTATAATTTCTATAGCAGACATGAATCCTCCTGTTTTCCCCTGGGTCTTGCTACTAGGGAGGGATACAGCCACCTGGGCAGGGTTGACCATACAGACGTCCCATGGCTTGACCGACAGTGTTTTCTCTGCTATTAATCGTCCGTTTGAATTATACTGAAATTTTAATTTTAAGTTAGAAAATATGTCCAAAACGTACTAAAAACGTACCAAATATCCAAAGATGTACCAAAAACGTACCAAAACGTACCAAAACGTACTAAAAACGTACCAAATGTCCAAAAACGTACCGAAAACGTTTTAGATATATGAATTTGTACACTAATAATGGCAAATATACGATTTTCTGCATTTCTGATCTCTCAAGTTAAAATCGAGAAAAATTCCTTTTAGAATTTTCATTTCTTGTGATGTTTATATATATACTCATTATCAATGATATCAAAATCATGATTTTCTGTAAAATCTTTGATTTTTTTTAAATTTAAAGTTTTCAAATGAAAATACAAGTATTAGATATATCATTCTTTCAGTACTTTCATTTCTTGTATAAACAAAGCAGTGTATAACATTTACAATTTATCATAGATTTACACGATTTTGTTAGATTTTGCAACATTCACCTTTTGTAAAGAATTTCGAACCCTGTTTCCTATCATGATAAGTCCATTGTGCAAGCAGACACAACCACCGATTGCCGAGCTCTGATCCTCACAGATTGCAAATCCCCGGGAAACACTAGCAACGCAGTCTCGTAAATCAACGTTCAACTGCGAGATTTCAGACTCCGGTAGTCCGGAATCGTTAAAATGTCCAGCATAGGTTAAGAGTTTGACATCACCAAGGTAACGAACTCTTTCTTTTAAAGTGTCTATTTTCTCGTTTATTCTGAAATCATACTCGTAACTTCTGATTGTGTCTTCCTGATTTTGTATCAAATTCGTGTAGTATGTCTGTATGTCCGCCACGTCCGAATCCCGGCGCTGCGGCCAAAACCGACACACGTGGTCAAGCCGTCTCTGATATTCAAACAAAGTACTTTGTCTCCTTTCTAACTGGTAAATCCAATTTTGGCACTCTTTCGTAGCCTCTTTATGAATTTCATCAAGTTGACTGCGAAGCTTGGATTCAAGGTTATCAAGATGTTTGTTCATATCCTGACGAACACATGTGATTTCAGCATCGATTGACTGTTTGTTAAGTTCCAATGCTTCAAACTGTTCTCTGCATTCTTTCAACATATGAGTCAAATGAACGTTTTCTTTCCTGAAATGATGAATTATCTCCCGTATAGCATGATTATCGTTCTGATTTATATCTACCCGTTCGCGCGGCACTCTAGCGCCGTGTGTTGATCCGTTTGGAACATGATTTCCGGTTCCGGTATCGGGATGCGGCATCGATGCTTCTCTTTGGTGGTTTCCTTTTGAACAGAAATAAAGAATGTTAATTAAAACGAATTTCACAAATGTAAATGAAAACAACTTTTAGGTTAAAAAATCCGTATTTACTTTAGTAAATAATAAAACAATACAGTTATTATGACATTGTGCATGAAATCGAACTGTGAAGTTTCGCAAAAGATATATGTTAATCTAGTTCTACATGTATAACAAGTAGACATACCGAAGTATAAGGAGCACGAAAAGAGTAAGCAGGACTAATGTAAATAAATCGCTTCCTTAAATCGTATTGTTTCCTATCCTATCCTTGTGAAAACAAAGAAACTCAACAGAAAGAACAAACGGAACTAAGGTATTTTACTTACACTGATAGACTATTTACATTATACCTGTTTATATGAAATTGAGGAGGCGTTCCTGTCACTTATAGCTAATAATGATAAGAGACAAACAAAGGAGGTGGTCGTGTTAGAATGACCGCAAGATCAAGAAATCATTTTATGTGAAAGTAGTAGTTCGTTTAGTATGCATATATTGACCATAAACAGGTTATGTGTGACTACTTTGTCCTGACTGTTCGTAAACCATAAGCGCGGATCTAGATTTGGTGGGCTCAGGGGGTTTGCAATTTGTCCAAAAATGCCAATTATTCCCGGTTTTAATTTAAGAATGAATTCTTCTTTTAAAATTATAGGCTTGACGCCGTCGGTTTAGATTTTTTCTAGATCCATCCAGGAGCAACAATGTACAATATACACGGATCCAGAATTTATTTCAAAGAAAGGGGGGGGGGGGGTCCAGCTTTATGGGCGGATAGGGATGTAACGCAAATATCTATGCAAAAATTATTTTGGAGTGTCGACCCCCCCCCCCCCCACCCATAGCCTTCTAGATATGCTCATTTATTTGTGTCAATGTCCCCTTAGAAAGGCCGATGTACATCATATCAAATGACCGGAAATGCAGTTTTTGCATTCTTCAACTTGGTAACGGATTCCACACAGTCATTGACACGGAACCATCAATCCGTGGATTTTTTTTCCTTTTTCCTTCAGGACGCATATATGAAATGAATCTATGATACTATCAGTCAAAATACTTACTAGTACCTACATGTACATGTAAAATGGGTCAATTTTAACGCCAGTCGACCTCTCTGATTAGCAATACGAAATATTTATGCGTTGAACTCCCTGCTAAATGAACCACCTACCAGAAAGATCACGAAGATAGGTATCAAATTATTTAAACATCAATATATCGAACACAAAAGCTGTTCTGACTCAAGATTGTCTATCATTTTCATGCATGCTTAATTTTTATTGGGTTCAAACAATATTTCCCATTAGCCTAGGTGTTTGTAAGGTATTCTTTTTTAACAATTCATTGGATTAGGCCTTATCTATAGGTGTTGTAATTAGAGGTACCAAACCATACTCGTGAGAAGATCACTTTATTAAAGAAGGTGTTCTTTCGATAAGAACCTTCTGATTCGTACGGAAATGATATTTCAAATAGTCATTCTGACCGAATTTCCTACATTGTAGTTCATGTAAACAGATTTGATTATAAATTTGATAACTCTTCACTATAGGCTCGATAGATATATGGAAAGAAACTTTATTTTTGGAAATCGTGCTGCATATTTAGAGAAGAGGAGCATGAGTAACTATACAAAATCCATATATTTGTCATACACTCCAATCCGGCCCCACTCCACCCTATTTCCTTCAGAATTGCGGGATCGAATATAGGTTTTCAAAACTTTTTTTATATATATAAATGCTTAAAATATTAATAATCGTCCTTCATAAATGAGTATTTCTGAAGGTTAGTGATAAGGGTGTTCAGGACGACCACGGACCTCTCTCTTTTTGGACTTCGGAATAAAAAGGAAAAGTTACATGTATTAAATTAATACAATTAAAAAAATATCAAATCTCCAATCCAGAACCCCATTCTCTTTTCACCCCTGGGCCAAACCGCCGGACTCTACCCTATTCATATACAACTTTAATTCCCAGACCCGCGCATGTTAAAAATTATCTCTATCACCCCTTGTCCCCAAATACAAAATTGTCGTGACGGAATTCCAATTTACTCTTTTGAAGAATAAAGTCAATTTCGTAAACAGCAATTTCATGCAGAGTTATCGGACTTTCCATGGCTTTTAAGTGGCGTCCACACAATGAACAAACAATAGTGTATCAAAGTTTAAATCAATAACCGTCAAATTTGTCAATATTCTGGCTTACCCCTGATCCATTTAAAGATTTAAGTTGTTGTGAACAATTTGTATACAAGAATTTGAAACAAGCCAATGAATGTATTCAATACAAATTTTAAGCTGTTTATACGGTTCATGGCCAGTGACTTACATTTGACTTTCGATCGGATCAAATATCGCTTTACCTTCTCAAATTTCTGTTTCGATAAGGGACAGCACTTCAGAAAATCGAACCAAAAATTTGTCAGAATTATAAAATTCCAATGATACATAAACAAAATCATATTTTTCTACATAAGTATAAACCCTTATAATTGATAATAATTGGATTTCATTATAAAATTAATAGTGCAAGAGCTTCTGAATCAGTTAATTGCAAACTGAATATTCGGAAATTCGTTAAATTTTCTAAATAAGATGGGAAAAAAAGTCACATCGACTAAAAAAGATAAATTGACCATTGATAGTAAGATTTTTACGTGTATTAGGACATAAAGATATATCCTTTACTTGCGATTTCAGGGTCAAAATTAACATACATGTACATCTTGCTGGGATTCAAAGTTACAAACAAGGTGTCTCTTTAGGCCCGGAGGATGCATGTCGTTATCCGAGTCGATCGACATTTATATAGTGGACCTCAGGTCATATTTTTCATAGCGGCAATGCTCATTTATACGTCCGTGTTTAGTTTCTAGTCTTTGTAACAATATCAAACCTGATCTACAGTGTGCTTTTATCACAAAGTTAAAATATCTATTGTGAAAACGTCTCTCTTACCTGACATGCTTGACGTTTAAGCTCAAGCTGTCTCACCAAAGTCTTTATTTTCCCTGTTTAATTTCAACAATTTGCACTCTCTTAATTTCTAGACCGCTTTCTTGACAACCGTCCAAATCCAGTGCCTTTTTAACTTCCGGTGTTGAAATTAGTTCCGGGCGAGTATATTACTCAAAGTTATAAAACGGACATAGCACCATTATGTGCATGAAACTATGAAATATTTTGAATCTTGAGCAATTCATATATATTTATCTACCCGTCAAACAATTCAGTATAATCTATTAAACTTTATTATATCATTGCTCAATTGTAAATTTAAAGCCGTGGCGTTTCACACAGGCAATGGGATTAAGCCGGAATTCACCGGACCGGGGCGTTCAAGGGATAGACTTTGAGGCGGTATAAAATTACAATAAGGTTGCGAACAATATAAAGTTTGAATTGGATACATCTCATTTGACTTCATCGTAAACATCGACAATTGGTCTTTGTCGTACTTGATTCCTTTCGAATGTTCTTTATTTATGTAAAGAAAAAGCTGGGAATTGGCCCTTACATGTCTTTATAATCTAGAAAATTATACCTTCAGGTAGTCAAATTGAAATGAGTTTTAAACAGAAAAAGAGATAAATCGTAAAACGATTTTGATTATCTTTGAATTTGAATTCCCCAACCAGAGCAAATTAAAGTTGATTTTATATGAATTGTCTCCTAGTGTACCCTTAAGTTACCCTGTAATTTAGACCGAAAACCTGACAACAAAACAAGATTAATAATAATGTAAAGGCTTCGTGCTCGAGTGATTTGTATATAATTCCCTTTTTGTGGGAAGGAATGGTGATCCCGAACTATTCTTATCGGTCACAAATAAATAATCGATCAACGCTTCGCGGCTCATTAGGTTTGTCGTTAAAATTTTCACTATATACATAGGTGGATCACGACCCGAATTTTATCTCTTTTATTACGTTTACGATGAATTTACCTGAGATTTTTTTTCCACTCCAGGGTCAAAAATAACAAATAAATAGATACAGGTACACACAATAGGTACATTCATTATATGGTACATGTATAAGATCTAGTATAAGTGTTTGAGAAGCATTTCCGTGGAAATGATGACTTTGAGTTGCATGTAGGACTGTCTTTATTTTAACACATGTATTTTAATCGGTGATTTCTTCTTTGTTTTTTTTCCTTTTAATGATTTCAATATTTCTAAAAGTTTTAATTTCTTTTTTCTTTTATTCAAATTCTTACATTGTATCAGATATATGTATTAAGTAAACAAATAAATGAGCATCCTCTTCCTCCTCCTCTTCCTCCTCACCACCACCAAGACTACCATCACCACCAAGACAACCACCACCACCACTAAGAACACCATCAAGACCACCACCACCACCACCAAGACCACCACCACCAAGACCACCACCACCAAGACCACCACCACCACCACCAAGACCACCACCACCACCATCACCACCAAGACCACCACCACCCCACCACCATCACCACCACCAAGACCACCACCACCACCATCACCACCAAGACCACCACCACTACCATCACCACCACCAAGACCACCACCACCACCACCACTACCATCACCACCACCAAGACCACCACCACCAAGACCACCACCACCACCACCACCAAGACCACCACCACCACCACCACCAAGACCACCACCACCACCACCACCAAGACCACCACCACCAAGACCACCACCACCACCACCACCACCACCAAGACCACCACCACCAAGACCACCACCACCACCACCATCACCACCACCGCTGCCATCACCAACACCATCATCTAAGCTGACCCTTGGTGTCTCTACAACTCTCCATCATAGGAAATACAGATCGATTAATATTGTAAATTCCTGGACAACAGAATTATCATAACCTTGAAATACTATTTAACACAGAAAGAACCCACATCCCAATAGAAACTAAAAATAATACTTTCCCTTGCTTCTTTGATAATTCCGATTTCATTCGATATAACTTTTAGTACAATTTCAATGTCTAGATTTTGATAAGTGTTAGAGTTACTTTTCTTAGAGCACGTGCCACATTCTTCGATAAGAACCGTGCCGGTCAGTGCACTAGATATTGCAGATAAGATAAAATTTCATTCATTTTGTAAACCAGGACGAAATGAATGTGAGATTGGACACAAATAGAAAACAAATAATTGTCCTGTTATTGATTGTTCTCTTTGGAAAAGTATCCA
Source organism: Pinctada imbricata (assembly GCA_033119305.1). NCBI lineage: Eukaryota > Metazoa > Mollusca > Bivalvia > Pterioida > Pteriidae > Pinctada > Pinctada imbricata. The sequence goes on along the minus strand of VSWD01000004.1, from coordinate 33,025,949 downwards.
GTTTTATAGATAATCCTTTTGATACAACTCCAAAGGGATCCGGAAATACCAAACCGGCATCGACAACAGCTGCATCCGGAAAAACAAAACCTAACTTACCAACTACTGGCCATGTTACTTCCGGTTCCGGTGGAACAACTAAGGCACCAAATGCAGGTAGCGACGTTTCATCGTTGCAAGCGAGGATAAAATCTTTAGAATTGGACAATTCCAGCCTAAAAAAGGATTTAGAAACTATGAAAGGAACTCTAACAGCTATTCTATCACAACTGCAAACCATGTCAACCGACAACAAGAGCTTACAATCGAAAACAGACGAAGTAAAGAAGGATGTCAATAACCTCACTCCTTTAAAGTATGACGTCACGAGTCTTCAGAATACATACTCATCGTTGAAACAAACAGTTGATGGACTCAAAACTTCAGTTAACAACGCTGTTTCCGCATCTTCGAAAAATGTCGCGGCACTGGATGGAAAGGTGTCCGTCTTAATAAGTAATGTAGACACATTGAAACAACTTGTAACGAACGAAAGTATAAATGGTTCTTTTGTGACAAATATACCCCCAATGTCACATTCGACTTATCTACCATTCGTTCCAAATGTTCCGTTCAGAGGCAATAATGGCTCCTTTCCTAGAGGTATGAAATTTTATAATTTTGTATGTATGTACTTCAATTTAAACGAAACTTAAAGAAAAACTCATAATAGGGATAAAAACCTAATATTTCATAATCAAAAAAAAAAAAAAAGAAAAAAAAAAACCCTGATTTTTTTTAGAATAATTGTCTGTTTGAATAATTGAGTTAACTAATATGGAATTTTATCATACGTTGGTAAAACAGTCAGTTTTCCGCCATATTGAAAATTCTACAAAGTAACTAAAGCTATACAGGCCAATTTGGCCTCTTGTCAATCTTTTTCAGATTGTTTAGAGCTGTACGTTTCAAATATAAATCCAGGCGTTTATACCATACAACCCGATCAATCCCCCTCTGCCTTCCAAGTGTATTGTGACAAAGGATGGACCGTGATCCAAAGGCGAATTGACGGTGGAGTGAAATTCTCTACTCCGTATAAGTAAGTATACCTGAAGTAATGATAAAAAATATTATGCATTTTCTTAAAATACACAAAAATAATAACTCTTTTTTTCACCGGAGATTTGATCCTGAAGTAATTTAAAGAGCATCGCTATATAGTCGTACATGTATCTACAGCGATTTCTAGCATCGCAGACATACCAACGGGAATCACAACTCGCAAACAAGGTCATAGGCGGCACAGGCTTGCAATATAACCTTGCCGTCATCGCTATTTTCTTACGCAATTTCACGCAATGATAAAACCCGAGAGCCATCGCAGGCATGTCGTCACAGTGATGCATTCGCACTTCTGACGTAAACAGTTCAACAGATTCAACGTCAGGGGCACAAATTTGAGTGTTTAGGGGCAAGTAAATGGGCAATGAAGGAAGCGATTCATATCTTGATGTAGGAAAATAAACAAAACTCACGTCTAAAGACGGTAGGTTTCAATTTATAGCTAGAATTTGTATTTTTACTTGAGACTTCTCGCTCAGCTGATCGTGTTGGCAACGTATGAATGAAGAAAGAATCCCTGATACTGCATCGTATTGCATCGAAAGAAAATCATTGCATGTACACTGTATACCTCATAAATGTAGTCAAACGTGATAGTATATACTTTCAATACTTTATTTACAAACATGAAGCCCCAGTTCCAGTCTGCAAGAATCTTGCAGACAAACAATAGGCGATGACGGCAGAGGTAGATTTCAAAGTGAAGAATAGCGGAACTGAAATTGGACGCATGCGTAGGAATCAATGACAGAAAAGGTTTTTAACCTGGGGCTCCTGTGACTTCTTCGTTGGCTTCACCATGAATAACATGGGTTAACTGTACATTTATTCTCTGTCATACGACTCCTTTTCTTTTGTATACGGATAAGCGAAAGGGTTTCAAACATGTAAGTCAGAGGACCACATCGTTTGCTGTGTTTATCCTGTTAACGTGGAAAATTTCGCGTGGGATAATCTTCACTTCGATTTTGTAGCAACAATATAAAGAAAGAATAATAGGTTCTATCACGATCTACTGAGTGAGTCATAAAAATTTACACGAGTGACGGAAAAGATGAAAAATTTCTGCCACGAGTGTAAATTTTTATTCCTCATTCAGAAGAAAGTGAAAGAACCTTATTCCGTCACGAGTGTAAATTTTTATTTCTCACTCAATAGAAAGTGGAAGAATCTATTTCTTCTTCCGTGAAACATAAGTAAAAAGTAAATTCAAACAACGTTTCATGCCATCTAATGCAAAGTTCTCTGGCGACGTTACGGTGACGTCACAATAAGATTCTCTTCGTCATTGGTCAATTGGGGCCTTTGAGAAAAATTATGTGTCCCACATATGTTGTATTAAAAGGATACGAGCAAAACCGGAGAAGGAGGAGATCTCCAGAAGGACTCAGCCCTTTCAACACCCACAACAAAACACTTTTTAAATACCCAATTACAAAAAGAACAATGGAAATAAGCACAACAAGGGACACCATAAGGGCAAGAAATATCAAACACTTAACATCGAAGTTACTTCTTTCTTTGCTTGGGTTTTTTAAAAAATAAAATAGCGACTTTTCAGTGATTTCTGTACCTTTCCTTATCACAATTGTTTGGGAGTTCTGACAATTTTTTCACACCTTTTTTCTTTTCAGAGATTGGGATGACTATGTTGGTGGATTCGGGAATACATCTGGAGAATACTGGCTTGGTAACGAGCATGTCTATTGGCTGACAAAACAAGGCACATATGCACTAAGAGTAGATGCGATTGGCTATTCTCAAAAACCATACTGGTCGCAATACATGTTATTTCGTTTAAGCGACGAAACTGAAAAATATAGATGCTTCGTGGAAGATTTTTCAGGAAATTATATGGACCCAATGAGTACGGCAAACGAACAGATATTTTCGACTGTAGATGTACCGAATGGAATAGATTTCTACTTGACATGTCACACTCTGACAGCAGGTGGTTGGTGGATGAATAAAACAGCAAAGGATTGTGGGTATAATCTGAATGAGCCTTATTCACGTCTGCCATCTTGTATGAACTTTGCTGGACGATGTGTGAAATCATCTGTGATGAAAATAATCCCGTCATCAGCCATAGAAGGCGGATGACCAATGGTAGAAGCTGCTGCATGGACGTTACTAGTTATATTACTCAGATTTATGATAAAACACAAGAATTTAGAATTTTACATTCAGATACGTAGCATTTCCTACCAACTCAGAAAGTTAGTCTCTTCTCATCTTTATCTTGTACGTGTTTCGATGAATGAAAAGAAAAACGTATCTTTTTTTTCAATGGCTAATATGTATCTGTAAACGATGTATGTTTTCTTGTCTAGAATTGAAACCCTCTATACCACGCACATTGGGGAGGAACTGGTAATTTTTAAAATGCAATCAACGTAATTAAATTCAAGATAAAGATTCGAGGCTGCATTTTAATCTTGAATCGTGCAAAATGTTTGGTTGAGGAGAGGTCAACAGATAATTGTTCGAGTTTGTCTGTAGAAAATATTCCGAATAAGCAGAATCATTTACTAGCACAATCATGTAAAGCATTTGGATGTTCTATGTCGAACCATGGGTCTCCTTCCATTTATTTTTCATATCGGTCTCCTTCCATTTATGTTTCATATCCATTTGATAGTAGTCCTGTTTCCCTGAGAATTCTATTTTGTCTCTTGTTGGAAGATTGTACGCACGTTATCTGGATAACCACACCATTTGCTACTGGCGTAGCAGATGACCGTCCAAAGTTTGCACCGGTTACCCATCGGTCTCGATGCTCTATGTGTAGTCTTTTGTGTTTGATGTTTCTGTGTTGTATTTTTGTGCTCATTGTCCTTTTTGCGTCTTTTGCGTTTGCTGTTCGTGTCTTTGCGTACTCTATTGTGAGTGCTGTGGAGATTATCTTGAGGATCTTCTTTTACTCATTTGTCACTCCATTCAAAACTGTCATCGAACTTAAAGGAGGTTTACATCTTAGCACCATCCATCAAATGCTATTATGAACTTAGATTTTATTTGGATATGCTACTGAATCGACACTACAGAAAATTCGGAGCCGCGCACTCTCTGTAAAGTAAATGTACAAATCTAAATCCAAAAATAAAAAAAAAAAAATGAATTTTGGTGGCCCCGCAGTAAGCATCACTGATAAGAATATGATATTCGAAATACGTGTCTGGTGCGGAAAATGGGATTGAAAATTTTTTCATGAAGGTATAGAATTGGAACACTTCCGTATTATTTGTGTCAGCGTGTTTTTGCATAAGGTATTTTGCTGTCGTTGGGTAACCGAGTGTTGATGTAGATCCCCTCCTTTCTTTCATGTTCATTTTTAGTGGTCCTGTTTGCGTGAGAATTCTATTTCGTCTCTTGTCTTCGGATGTTTGTTAGGAGTTTATTTTATATCTTGTGTTATTCATTGCAACAAGTTCTTGTCTTTCGCTGTTGTCATTGCACTGTCCTCTTGGAGGTTTATTCCAAATGATTTATCTTACTTTTGACTATGCAACCCAGTTCGGCAGGATATTTTCAGACGTCTTGAAAAGAAATTTGCCTCCAATTACCGTAAAGTTCATACATAAGTACAGCCCCGAACAGTCGAAAGTTTAACGCCGAGATGACGAAATTTTGAAAGCTAAATGCAAAAGTTTCGTTAACTATTCGTCAGCTTTATTTGGAAAGCTACTGAGATGACGAAATCTTGAAAGCTCTAAAAAGCTTTAAAACAACTGACGAAATTTTCGTTAAATAAAACTAATCGCTGACGAAATTTCCTTAACTATAGCTTTGAAAATTTTTGAAAGCTATCGCTGACGAAAATGTTGACGAAATGTTTAATCGAAAATTAGTTAACGAGAAATCGCTGACGAAATTTCGTCATCTCTCAGGTATTCAACATTTTAAAAGCAATCGCTGACGAAATTTTGAAAGCTAGGCTTTCAATTATATTAAACTTTCGACTGGTTGGGGCTGTATGCTGCACTTATTTTGCTGCACTGGTTCTTTGGTTTATTGTACTCATTAAAGTAGTTTTTGCAGATATTACAAATTATACAAGTACATGCTACGTTTTGCAGACTTAAGCTTAAAGTATTTTGCTTGTTAATGGTAGAAATTAGCCTAGAAATATCTCCAATACGAGACAAAATTACAGGAAGCAGGATTATCCGATGAGGTGAAATATCCATTATTCCAATAACGAGAAGAACATATATGTACTTCCTTACAATATGATGATTCAGACCATGTTCCATGATACCAGACACGATTTTAGATAATAAAATCTTATAATGAACAATGATTCGATAAAGCAAGAAAACTTACGAATTAATCTTACAATATTCAAATGAAAACAAGAGGCCCACTGGTCACTTCGCTCAGTGGAATTCTGACAGTGATGTGATACATAGCTTCTATACACTATATATCAATAAGAAAAGTACTATTCATTGTATCTTCAACATGGAGATATTGATCATTTTCAAACGTAATGCTATTATATATCATGCATGTAGTATTTTATAAATAGCAAGAAACAATGTCCAACATTTGAAACTGTTACTTTGATATCTTTTGGATTTACATGTAATGCATCCTTAAGATTTCTTTTTCATTTTACAATTATGTAATTACCTGGAAATAATCTATATACATTGTCCAAAATGTGTGGTTTTGTACTCGCTTCCTGTAAGGTTTCATGAATGTTTTTGCAGTGATTGCAGAGAAAATGAAAATGAGTAAACTTATCAGAGCCAACGGTGACCGTATTTGTTGACTGATTGGCGTGAAATACACAAACTTGGTAAGTTCTGCGGGAACTCGTCATTCACTGTGATGTCCCGCTCTCCAGGGTGGTGGATGATATTCTGCCACGGGCCATTTGAACCATCCAACCAAAGACTGTACTCTATGTCTTCCCAGGTGGTATTGGCCGGATGTGACAGTTCTGCCGAGTTGGGGCAGCGGGTGTTGCGTGCAGGCAGGGGATGCTTGCTCTTCCCGGGCGCCTTGTCTCGCTCCCGTATCGGGAATTTTTGTTCGTTTTGTTTGGTTCCTGTTTTGTCCTGGTTTTGTATGCCTTCGGTTTCTGATTTTCTGAATTGTCGGTTTTGTGCTGTGTACAGGGATATGGTCATTATCCATATTTGTCATTGAAAATGTTAAAACAACGGATGGTGCGCTATGACAATAGCACACTTGAGCTTCGTTCATAGCCATGTCATCATCAGACTATGTGCCCTATGAAACCTGGGTCTGATGGGAAGGTTCTGCATAAATAATCATTGCTACATGTGTGAATGTTGCAGATATTCGTTCATAGTCGGTATTGGGTGTCACTACATTGATCTTCCATGTCTGTGTGTTTTACTTTTAGGTTGTTTCAAAACCTTGCTTTGTTTGTGTTTTTGTCTTTCTGTGTTTGTGTGTTGTCATCTATCAATGAGTAGGTTGTTTTACGCACCAATTGTACGTTCTTTGAAAACTCTGGTTAATCGGAACAGTGGAAGGGTTGTGCGCACGTAATCTAGGATAACCACACCGTCTGCTACTTGCGTGGCAGATAGCCTTCCACAAAAAGATAATTAACATTTCCTCAAACTAAGGGATCTGATGGCATAGCTCTGTCCTCCTTTTGCACAAATTGTATGTCACATTAAGGCTTTTGCTCTAGATAATTCTATGTTATTTGGATTTTTTTTTTTCACTGGTGAAACACAACTTGAGATACATTTATGGTGCACTGAAATTTTACAATAGAACATCAATTCATCATTGACAAATCTTTATTATTTTATTTTCTATTCAGATTTGTGTGTCAAAGCTCGAAAATTAGCCAACCAAATTATGTTCTAACAGTATGTGATTTTTTTATTCCATTACTGGTTATACATTCATACAAGTGTATATGACAAAAGGGATGATTTTGGATTCAACATAGTAAATTTCCCTTGGCTTGACGGTGATGTTCCAAGATTACCATTATACGGCATTTACATATCACAGCTCATCTGGTACGCTAGAGCATGTACTGATATTTTGGATTTTCACAGTAGAAATTTACAAATTACCAAAAAACTTTTAGGTCAAGGTTTCCGGTTTCATAAACTAGTTAAGACTTTCTGGAAATTTTACAAAAATTACAGTCAACTTCTTTTAAAATTCGGATCTATACATGCAACAGAGTACATTACTATGGGTATTACACAACCTGTCTTTTATGGTGATATGATAAACAAAATAAAAAGGATCAAAGGTAGGCAGCATAACCATCGAAAATGCGTCAGAATCATCAAACGCCTTTTATACCGTGGATATGATCCTAATGTCACCAGACGGACACTAGGCTTGGTACTTGACCAATCTACAGTCTTGTACAAGCGCATCCTTGAGACTTGCACTCTGACTGACTGTGACGACGGGACTCCATGACGGGTCCTGTCCAAACCTCTTTAGAGAAGACAGGGCCCTGACCACCTGTCCTCTCTGAATGTCAGTCGGACTCCTCGGGTGATTACATACATGACCTCGCTACAGCCGGCAGAGCACGGACTGTATTACGCATGCCATCTTTTTATATCCATTTACATATTCATCTGTGTCTCTGGGGCCTCTGCGTTTTGCGGTCTTGTTTGTGTGATGTCATCTTACAGTGAGGAGGTTGTTTTACACCACAATTGTACGTTCTTCGAGACTTTTGGGTAATTGGAGAAGTGAGAGGGTTGTTTCGCACGTAATCCAGGATAACCACACCATTTGCTACTTGCGTGACAGATGGCCGTCCAAAGTCGGCACCGGTTACCCATTGGTCTCGTCGGTTTATGTGTAGTCTTTTGTGTTTGATGTTTACTTGTCGTGTGTCTCTTTTCCGTCTCGTGCTGTACTCGTCTTTTGTGTTTTTGCATCGGGTGTTTTGGTGTTTTACTGTTGATGCTTCAACGGGGTCTTGTTGGAGATCTCCTCCCTTCTTTTTATCTTCAAATCAAAGAAAAAAAAACCCAGTTTCTTTTTTTTTCTTTGAAGTTGTTTAAATTAACGTACGGCTTCAATGTGTTATTTAGTTTTTATTTGCTGCGATAAACAGACAGTCATCCAAAGTTGAGATCAGTGACGCAAATGGGTTTATTCTTTTGTATCCATTCCTTTAAATGTTTCCCTTTTGAAGATACGATGACACTAACCTAGATTGTGAAAAAGAGAAAAATAGAATACTCAACTACAAAAATTGCTTTACTTGTAACAAATAAGGAAATTGATCGCCAACTGTCGAGACATAGTTGAATCAAATACCAGGTCAGGCTGTAGCTGAGATGTTTCTGAACACTTAGTGTATATTGGGGTAATTTATCGAAGGATTCGCCAAAGAAATGAAAAAAAAAAAAGAGTCAATAACACAGTTCCTTTTATTCCCAAGCTGAAACTAGGCTAATTTCTGCTCATTATTTTTGTAGAAAACTACACTTTTCCATTTCATGTATAACTTGGCAGCTTGTTTGAAATAATAAGATAATACCCAGTCATCCCTGATAATGTGAATTCAACGATAACATAGACTTCTTACAAGAAATTTCGATTGGAATTATCTAATACGTTTACACCAATACAAGATAGAAAAATTAAGAATACAATTGCAAAAGAGAAATTTGTTCGCTTTTATAGGAAAATAGCCTACTTAAAATCACTTTAGTAATGATAAGAAGATCTGTTTTAGGCCATTAGTTCCGTATCATTACATTTTATGATATTCAAAATCAAGTACATGTATGAATGATAAAAATTAAGAGAATGTGTTGAAACCATACAGACACGTGGCTTGGTACTGAAACAGTCTACAACCATGTACCAGCGCATTCTTAAGAATTGCAGCCTGGCTGACTGTGACGACAGGACATCATGGCGGGCCCTGCCCAAACCTCGTAGAGAAGACAGGTTTCCGACCATCTGCTCCTCTGAATGTTAGTCGGACTCCTAGGGTGATCACATGCATTAAGCTGGCTACAGCCTTCAGAACACTGACTGTATTTCGTATGCCTTCTGTTTTTAAAAGAAAGGAGGGGATATCAACCAACACTCGGCTGCAGCACCCACAACAAAACTCCAAATCACCCAATACAAAAACACAGAGCAGACATCCACAGAAAGAGACCTAAAAGCGACAAGGAAAACCAAATCACACCATAGAAACATTAAACACAAAATACCACACGCAAACCAACGAGACCAATTGACAACCGGTGCCGTCTTAGGACGGCCGTCTGCCTCGCAACTAGCAGACGGTGTGGTTATCCTGGATAACGTGCGCACAACCCTCCCACTATTCCGATTACCCAGAGGTCTCACAGAACGTACAATTGGTGCGTAAAACATCCTCCTCACTGTTACATGACCATACACAAACATGACCGCAAAACGCAGTGGCCCAAGCAACACAGATGAATACATTGTATGTAAATGGACATAAAAAGAGGGCCTACGTAATATAGTCAGTGCTCTACCGACATACATACCCTCACATACACTCTCACACCCACCCTCACACACACAGGGTAAGTGTGTGTGTGTGTGTTTCCTGCGCCCCTGCGTCATGTTGTCTCTGTTTGTATGTTCACCTTACAGTGAGGAGGTTATCTTACACCAAAATTGTGCTTTCTCAGAGATCTCTTGGTAAACGTAAAAGCTCGAGGGTTGTGCTGAGGTAATCCGGATAACCACACCGTCTGCTACTTGCGCGGTAGATGACCGTCACAAGTCAGCACCGGTTGCCAATTGGTATCGTCGGTTTATGTGTGGTCTTTTGTGTTTCATGTTTTTTTGTAAGTTGGTGTTCGGTTTGCGTCTCTTTCTGTGCGTGTTTGCGTTGTGTCTTTGCAATGGCTGTTTTTGGGGCTTTGCTGTGAGTGCAGCAGCCGGGTGTTGTTGGAGACTCCCTCCTTTCTTTTGAAAGAATATTAACTACATTGTGATCACCATAATTCTAGTTTGTTATTTTTATTTCATTTAGTGAAGTGATGGTTCCATTCCCTCTAGAGGTCGTTGACTATGTAATAAATCCCAATAATTTTTACTTCCCTGGATCATAACCAGTAAGTGTCTCATAAACCATATTTTACAATAACAGTATATAATTCGTCTCTTCATATTCTATACCAGACATCGCTCTAAACAGGGCTGAATTTTCAGCATGATGTGCTTGCCGGACGTTATTTTCGTCTTGTTATAAATCGTTTCCTGTGTGTGTTCTGTTGTGGTCATTGAGATGTAATCCATGTCGGGAATATCAGTCTTTAATTTTCTATTAGAGTTCATTCTGAGAATTAAAACTGCAATTTGTACCCTTATAAAAATGACTTCTTCGTGTACGATAACGAACGGTAGGGAATGGTCTGTTAACATATCATCGCGAAAAAAGGATAATTATCCATTACCCCTTGTGATCACACTTATAAATGCTGTCACGATAGACTGTTTTTTTTTCTTTCTGGTTCTGCAAATACATCTATATATCGGAATACGAATTTTCGGTTTCATTATCACATGTTTATGTTTCATATTCTAAATCATTAATTCATGCCTCGTCCACAGCCACTGACAAAAGCAGAACAGAATATGAAGAGTGCAAGATGCCTTCAAATTCGTTAAACATTTGTACCACTTGGTGATTGTCAAAGCTGAATGACCAGGAGTCCCCGAGGGCACATGTGGTCAAGTTCGATAGATTTCGGTTGGTCGTTTCTTCATTCGAAAAATTTCTGATTACAAAGTGTTATCACATGTCTGAAACCTTGGTCCTGTAGCATCATATCCCAGCCACCTTTCTACGTCTTATGATACATTTAGGACATAACTTTCACAGATTATGGCCATATTCCATTGTTTGGATTGAGAATGACTGACGAGGGTTAAATATCCGAAACATGCATATCTGGTCCATGCTGGAAATGTTACTGCTTTTAAGGGTTTACTAAACACAAAATCTACGCAAAAAGAAAATCTCGATTATCACGAAAGTGTGAAATAATTAAGCAAATCAGCCACATTTGTGAGTGAATCTCATGTAACTAAATGTTTCATCATTAAAACTTTAAGCTTGTACATTGATATTTCGTTAGCACAGTCTTAAACAAGTTGTCAATTTTTCAAAAAATAGAACTGGTTGGAAACATCGTAAAACGATATAATTTGTGAAAAGTTACCTTCTCTGATTAATATCCGAGGGCAAACTACTTTTCAAATTCTTTGAAAATATTTCTACAAAGTGTAGTCCGACACCTCAATGTGTAAACCTATGATATGTATATACATTTTGAGTTCATCTGTGTAGATACCTGTATAAAGCATGCACAGCGATTACTTCTCATTTTTATGCATAATCGGTAGAGTGTTCGATATTCAAGTGTAATTGTGAAAGAGGGGTAGATGTACATTGTGTATATTGAATAGGGAAAGTATAATTTTGCAAATCACTATCCAAAATTGAATGCTAGCTTGCCCTCGGGAAAGAATAAAAAAAAAGGTATATATGCATAAATTATATTGTTTAATAACGGTTACGGTCTGTTCTATTTTCTTTTCTTTTTTTTTTGAAAAAATAGAACAGACCGTAATTTAATGCTTTAGCTCACAAAATAGTACAGTACAAACTATAATCTTAATAAAAGCCAAATATTTTAATTTGTATTGGCTCGTTCGTTATTGGAGATGTTTTGCCGAATATTTCTACATTTTCTGTTATAATTGAGATATTCCTGACATGCTAATTTTGTGTTTAGTAAACCCTTAAATGATGCCAATGATTTTGTAGACATGTAGCATCAATGGCATCATTTGAGAACAGATAAATTTGCAGCATGGGCCAGACATGTACGTTTCAGGTACTTAACCCTCATCAGTGATCCTCAATTTAAACATTTTAATATGGCATACCAAAAAGAAAGCAAACAGACGGAGATATTAATATAACATCATCACACGAAGAAGAAAACGATTGATATTCACATAGCCCAAGTGTAAGCACTTGATTCGCTATGGGCAGCGCCAGGGTGCATCTATAAGTTGTTCGTGGTAAGCCATGCGTTTTTCGAAGATAACTTTTGACAAAAAGAGTTTTAGTTTAGGAAAAGGTTAATATCAATTCTCTGTAAGCACCAGAAATTTTGCATAGGGGCCCGGTACGCTATGTCACAGATCCTTACGATTTTTATGCAAATGATAGGCTTTGATGAACATTTTTGAAAATGATGAAAAGCATACACGTATTTATGCTGGTTGCCATGGAAACAGGATGTAAACACTGATAAAGTGCTTTTTTTTTTATCTTTTTGGAAGCCCAACAGGATCCAATCAACAAATTTTCTTCCGACATATGCAATTGAATCGTTATGTTTGACGTTAAGTCTTTGTGATAAAATCATTAGATAACGGGAGAAATTAAGAATGAGAGTTACCATGATAGCAACTATTTGACCAATATCTGAAGATAGCAATTTTTCATTTTTAACATAAATAATTAGGAAATGGAGAAGTTTTTAGGAAGTTTACAATTAAAACTAAACAGATGGCAATAAACGAATTGTAATTTTTCTTTGTTGCCAACTTCAAGGCAATTTGGACGGTATCCAAGAAAAACTGCTCTTTTTTCTTCAGATTGTATACCTTAATTAAAAAAGATCAACGGACAACACATGAAAAAAGATTCATTAATAATAAGCTTTTAAGGTTATCTTAAATTTGTATCAAAATATTTGCTAAATACTAAGAGAAATAAGCTGTTGCTATGGAAACGTATAGAAGATTAAAGCTTCAGAAATAGGTCTTGTTTGTTTCCTTGGATACGGTCATTTTGAATTCATATTATGAAGTTAAACTCTCTCTTTAAAAATTTTAAGCAACCTACTTTAATATCACACAGATTTTATTTTTGTAACCTCATTAGAAATTTATTTTAAAAGCTTTAAAAAATGTTTGTGTAAATCGGTCTTGCTTCCATAGTAACCTTGCAAAAATGTGTCTCGTTTTCATCGACAAGAATTCTATGAGTAAGGTCAATTCTGATGGAATTGAAAATATTACTATGACAACACTTCATTCTTAAAATATAACATTTTTTATCAAATGGTCGTCATGGTAACGTTTACCCCACCAATTTTATTTAAGCTTTGGAAGGGGTGCATTACATGTGATGTTTTCCGAAGATGATGATAAATGTTATCACATCTTTTTTATCAAGTGGATATTATTATATTATATTTATTAAGCTCAGAAAGTCCAATTTATCAGAATTTCAAATCCATGGAAACAGTTGCTATGGAAATTAAGATCATTAGTAACCTACTAATTTTAGTGTTTATTGTAAGATCTTTCAAACTAATAGATATTTGACTAAATATTATCAAAGCAATTTAAAAACTGAAAAATTTGACATTTTGATTCTTGTCAAAATAAGCAATATGCATTGCAATGGAAACCATGTGTATTGATAAAAACTGAAAATATAATAAATTTGGTTAAATATCTCATAGAAGTTTTGAATTTTATAATAATTGAAATTATGAGCCTTTTGCATGAGACACAGTAAGGCTTCAAACTTGTTAAATTTTCATATTTTGGTATCTTATGACCCGTTTACCATGGCAACCAAGTCACTTGGGAACAATATTCAACTTGATGATTTTCTATTCCTTATATTTTGCCCTATCCATATATGAAATTTCATAAAAAGCGGAAAACATGCGTGACCAAAACATTTTGGTGCTTGCAGAGATTGGTGTTAAGACATATCATGAGTTACGAGAGTTTTAAATCTGAAACAGAGTTATATAAAAAAGATACATTTATGATAAGAATAAAAGTATTTTATTTCAACACTGAAATGTTTTGAAATGTAATAAATATCTATAGGGAAGTCAAACGCACACACTGCTTACAAAATTTTATCGCATGTTGGTCACCAAACGCCAGACAAAGGAAAGTCTTCTTCTCGGGATCGTTTCCACCGAAGATTGTATCGAGGGCATGGATATACTCCTTTTACATGGTTCTGAAAGCAAAACTGTCCCTCTTCTTTTCCTCTAAGACCAGAGGCAGTTAAACCCATACCACTGTATGTCAAGAGCAAAATTTCACATTTGGACAAAACCAAAATATCTAGGAAGATTTTTCTGAGCCTCAGGCAATCTTTGTCATCATCGACATTTGCTGAATAGGGAGACCTGCCCGGAATATCAACAATTCTTTCGGGAAAGCGTCGGTTTGCTGATAATTTAATATCGTTCGAATCACTTGCAACAAAAATCACATACCCAGCTCTATCATACGAGGACAGGAAATCCCATATTGCTGTTATATTTCCAAGGTTGTTATAGTACGGATCTTCGAAACCCTGATGTTTTCCGGTTCTTATTTGAGCACAAGCTGTCCGATTCTTCTTGACAAATGTTTCTCTAAATCTTCTCAATTCATCTTCAATACTTTGCTCCAGTACAAACAACTCTTCAAATACTGCTTTAAACTCGTCTGCATATTGACTGATGTTTGCAAGAGTATTTGTTTGCAGGTAAACTATTGATTCATTCAAGTGATAAACAAAATCATTCCTATGGCGATTAGTAGTTGTATCGTTCTTCTCCTTGAACTGCCTGGTAGAGGAGTAAAACTGAGCATCGAGACCAGAAATTTCCTCTTCATTAATAATCCAGTTGAATCTATTAGGTCCGTAGAAAGGTTATTGGAGTGCATCTGTCTGTTTGCTCTATTCGAAAGAGCCGACCGGTTTGTATTAGACAATTTATATGTAGTGTAAATTCCTTTCATGATGTCTGAAAACCCACCGCAAAATTGCAGGCGACATGTATATATTAGATAGCGGTTCTTTGCTTCATGAAAAGGAGACTTCTCTGGTTCGTCCGTCAACTTCATAAAAGCAACGTACATGAATCCTATACAAACTAGCCACACTAACAGTGAACAAATTCTTTTCTTCCTGCATCTCCTTATCATGGTAAAATCTGAAATTGAGATTTAAGAAATTAATCTTATATTTTTTCTGTTGATGCAGGTATCATCCGAAAAATTGGACAGAAAACTGCATCAATGCGTGTAGCGCGTTGATGCAAAAGTTTTATTTAATGGCGACTTGGGTAGAGTAAATTAAAATAATAATTCCATGTCCAATTCCGGATTTGATAATCGAAAAAATTAGTGTGTTTTTTTTCACTAATACGAATATTATTTATTATCAGACAAATATTAACAATAAAGGTACATAACACACACATTTTGTATCCTATCGTATCGTGTACATCTGAATTGTTTGCTGTATCGTGTTTGTGCGCCGTGTGATGCAAGCAAATGTGCATTATCTAACGTTTATTCTGTCGTGTCGTGCATAGTGTAACGTGTATCCTTTCGTATTGTGCATCGTGTATCGTGTAACTTGCATCGTATCGTATCCTTTCGTATCGTTTCCTATCGTGTATGAGGTATATCGTGTTCGTTCGTGTATCCTATCGTATCATGCGTGTATCACATCGTATCATGCGTGTATCATATCGTATCATGTATCTTGTAAAAAATAACGTTGTATGGACTGAAAGGACTCCTTGATGCATTAGCGATGACGCCGTCGAATATGCCCAATCAGCACTCCACGAGACATTTTCAACTGTTCGAAAGTGTCGTATTGAGGACGTCTTGTTCACAGAAAGTATTATGTTAAGGACTACTTTGGAAAGTTTATGAGAACGAACAATTAATTTCATCGAACTTTTACAAAAATCGTATATAGCAACTTGTTAGGAACGTATTTGAATTTAAATACGCACTGTTAAAGAAATTACATCCTGATAAATGTATACTTCCTCTAAGAGCTCAATTGAAAATGTCTTTGACGATTTAGTCAGAAAAAAGTCAGGACTATGATAATGTCGCACAAAGTTATGCTACAATAACAACAAGCAGATGTGATAGTTCTCGAGTGAACTTTGGGATAACCATTGGACCATGCCTAACCGCTTGTGCACAAAAAAACTCAAAAAATGCGTAACAGACGTGAGATGTTTTAAAATACAAACACGTCATTATCATTATGAAAAACAATATAGGAAAATGTGATCCCCTCAATACCGGTGAGATCTCCCCCTTTTGTTTCCTACGCTCTTGAAAATGTTCAAGGACATATTAAGAACTTCCAAAAACGTGTAGGTGTAACAGGGGCTTTAGATATTTATTCTATATTAATGTCAAATACTGATAATGATCATATCTCTGTATACAGCACAATATCGATAATTCAGAAAATCAGAAACCGACGGCATACAAAATCAGGATATAACAGGAACCAAAGCAAACAAACAAAAATCTCCACCATATGAAAAGAAGCGAACTCCCGATATGGGAGTGAGACCAGGTGCCCAGGAAGAGTAAGCAGTCTCCTGTTTGCATGCATAATTCAAATCAAAAGTAATAAATCTTTCAACATATGAATGTATGGGGCATTTGTTCTCCTCCTTCTTCACCTTATCAATGACAAATATGGATAATGACCATATCCCTTTATACAGCACAAAATCGATAATTCAGAAAATCAGAAACCGAAGGCATACAAAATCAGGACAAAACAGGAACCAAAGTAAACAAACAAAAACCTCCACCATATGAAAAGAAGCGAATCCCCGATATGGGAGTGAGACCAGGTGCCCAGGAAGAGTAAGCATCTCCTGCTTGCATGCAACACCCGCCGCTTCCATGTGCATTCTTCAACTCTATATTTTCCAATACTGTACACGACTGCATCTCTAGAAGATTCGTTCTCCTTTCTGGAAAGAATTTAAACTACCAAGAAATTGATATCGTATTGTACAGACTGTTTGTAGTTGACTAGTTCCATTTCTTTCAATTTCATAGCTTCACGCTTTTAAAACCTTGTGAAAACTTTCCAGAAATTCCACATAAATACTGTCAGCTTCATGTAAAATTTTGACCTATACAAGCAACAGAGTATTTTTCCTTCTATGGTGACATTTATAAACAAAGTAGAAAGATATAAGGTAAACAGAATTACCGAACGCCTTTTATACCGTGAAAATTATCATACCGTCACCAGACAGATCACCCGGCATGGAACTTGACAAATCTACAGCCTCACAAGACTTGCATTCTGACTGACTGTGACGACGGGACTATATGAGGGGCATTGTCCAAATTTCTATAGAGAAGACATCTTCCTGACCATCTTTTCTTTCTCACACAGGGATTTATCGCGCTTCCTGGTTGCTTGATGTAATATTGGTACGCGTACATTATAGTATACCAAGCAACCAGGAAGCGCAATAAATCCCTTTACTCTATGAATGTCGGCCGGACCCCTAGAGTGATAACATGTACTAGCTCGCTGCAGCCGGCAGAGCACGGGCCATATTTTGTACTCCATTTATTTTTATATCCATTTGAACATTAAACCATGTGTTGCTTTGGCGTCTGCGTTTTCAGACTTATTGTATGGTTACTCTACAGCGAAGATGTTATTCTACACTACAAGTTTGCCTCATTCGAGACATTTAAATTACCGGGAAATTTGGAGTGTTGTACGTTAATCTGCCGGATAACCACATCATGTGCCACTGGCGTGACCGATGATCGTACTAAGTTGGCACCTACTGCCCACAGGTCTCGATGGTTTATGTGTAGTCTTTTGTCTTAATTCTATGTCGTATGTCTCTTGCGTCACTTGCTGCGCTTGTCAGCTTTGTGTCTTCAGATTGGTTGTATTGGTGGTTTGCTTTGGATGCTGCAATCGAGTGTGGTTGACCATGGCAATTTGAATATTGAAAAATAGGTCACTTTAAGAGTTTTGGGTCCTCAGAATTTACATTTAACTCTATTGAAAAGTATAATTATACTTAAAAGTTAAACCATGATAATAGGGCATTCAATATCGATAGGCCAAGAATTTCTATAAAAGATGTATTTTTTAAATAATCAAAAGCTAGCCAATTATTTTTTTTCTGCATTTTTTTCTCGATATTTCCATCGACATGATCGACAAGGGAGATAAGTACTAAAGATGATCCCGTTCAAACTATTTCTAATTTCGATGTCTACCAGGCTAGTACAAACGTTTTTCAAATATCATGTGACACAGAAAATATTAAATGATGCATAAACCTAGTGACAAATATAGAAAATACCAATTCCCTATCAGGAAGTACAAAATCATTAATCGAAAAATAATCTAAGCAAGGGCATACAAAACCATGATAAAGCCAGAACTAAGGCAAAGTAACAGAAAAAAAACTACCATATGAAGAGAAGTGAACTCGCTGCGAAGGAATGTGATCAGGTGCCCAGGAAGAGTGAACTTCTCCTGCTTGCATGCAACATCCGCCACTTCAATACGGTTGAAAGGTCACAATCGGTAACTCCCACACAGGAAGACAAAGTTAACGTATAAATTGGTATGTCATGGCACAAATCGTCTACATCAGAATATCATTCATGACTCTGGACAAGGGGACGTCATAGTCTGCTACCATTACCCCATATCGACATTAGAACTTCCTCAGTGACGATAGCATTCGGTCATAAATCTATTCTTGACTGAGAAGCTTAACTGAAAGCCGCCTACTCCTCAGAACAAAACAAATGAGGGGATCTCCAACAACACCAGGTTGTAGTACCCACAGCAAAACCCCAAAACACCCATTGCAAAAACACAAAGCAGACAAGCACAGAAAGAGACGCATAAGGGACAAGGAATGTCAACGCAAACACAGAAACATTTAACACAAAGGACTACACATAAACCAACGAGGCCAATGGGCAACCGGTGCCGACTTAGGACGGCCATCTGCCACGGAAATAGTAGAAGGTGTAGTTATCCTGGATTATGTGCGCACAACAAAGTCTTAGCACATGGATGTTGCCCGAGCATACTGTAAATTGCGTTATTTTCGTACCATTTTTCGTCAATTCGTTCAAAATGACCATTTCGTCAGTACGTGAAGTCGTCACCCAAGGGTCCCTAAAATGTATATTCGTCTGTTCAAATGCCACATTAACATTCAGATGGGCCGTATGCGTTTATTTTCATTGTTTGTAAAAAAAATGTTTAACAATTATTGACAAACGAACAATCAGAGACATGTATACCACCTAGCTTGTTGTGAAAACATATCTTTTGGTAATAAGAAACTTTGTGTGCGTATTCAGTTTTCATTGATTTGTCATTTACCTATCGTATACCTCTTAAAACTTTGAACCTTCAGCTTTTTCATTCCTCCTCTGTGCTCCCGATGATATTAAAGTTAACCAACATACTGTCCCGATGCTATTTAAGTTTACCAAGATACTGATTCAATTTTTCTTTTTTACACTATATTTTGTCAGGAGTATCTATATTCGTCGGTACGTAATTTCGTCAAGTGAGGCACTGACGAAAATAACGAAAATTGGTACATGACGAATAAAAACCAATTTACAGGTACATAATAATTGAGAAATGAAAACGCCATATGCTGGTGACGACGGGATGTTACTACTCAGAAAAGGAAAATTTGTGGAATTGAAATTAAAGTCGTCACGTTTGGTTACAGTAAACAGTTTTTTTCATGACGTCATACCCTGACGCGCACCCTTAACCCAGCGTCATATAATACTATCATAAAATGCATACCTATCAAAGTATATATATGGTAAAAAAGAATAAATCTTACACTCTATCATGCCTACACAAGATTATAACTATAACTTAGAATAAGATGTAGAAATGTGCTCGACAAAGGGGAAAATAGTAAAAAATTAGACGATACCGCGGGGCAACTTCTATAGCGGAAACGACATCGTTCCGTAAATATTTGGGGAATAAAATTCATATCAAAGAAAGAGTGTATTTATATCAATAAAATATAAAAGTGAATTAGGGATTGACCATGTAGTTAAGGAGAAATCAATATGACCATCAAAAACACTGAAAATCATGATGTCCCTTTTGGCGCCCCTTACTGTGGTAGACTTCTTTAATGAGCCCATTGCCTATGAACACGTGTTTCAGAAAATGACAATTTTCCATAGTCTTGCAAATATCATTAATGATACCTCATAATATGCCATTATTTAAACTTTCATCCATACAGTATGAAGATCAAGGCTCAGCTCTTATTATTCAAAAAATTGACCGGGGCCAAATCAGCTAAGAGATTATGCGAAGCTGTTTATTGAAACCTTTGTCATAGAGTGCGGTGTTCATACCGGTATTCCCATGAGCGTTAAAGGACAACATGATATCCAAATAGTACGCTGAATTAACGGTCTCTGTCGTTGCTTTAACTTCAAGTTCAACGGGATAGATTGCGCCAAGGTAATTTGCAAATTTGAGTAGGTCATCAATGTATCTGTACGTGAAGTTGAAGTTAAGAGCTAACTGTCCTTTGCCGTCAGAGATCAAGGATCGAATAAATTCAGCTTTGTATGAGTATAAAAATATGTCAACAAGGAGTTTACTGTAAACGTGGTTATTTTCGCGGGGGGAAAATCGCGATTTTAACATCAAGACTTTCCGCATGGGAAAATATTCGCGATAAAAATGTCTTAATCATAGTAAGAATGCAACGGGGATATTTTCGCGTGGGGGAATTTTCACGAAATCCCTCTATTCGCGAAAAAAACGCAAAATTACCCTCACGCGAAAATTTCTACGTTTACATTAATTCAATGGTTTTGTTTTATGATTTCTTAAAAGAAAGAAATATACTTTATGCATAAGAAAAATAAGAAATTTGATGACAAAATGATATAGAGAATAGCTCTTTTCGATATTCTGCTCTATTACATTGCCTTGTACAGAAAATGGAAAATTTTTTTGTAAACCCTTGATTGTCGGATTGCAAAATTTACAGCTTGACATCTACCAGCGGATTTTTGTTTATTGTTTAAGAAATAACGACCAGCGAGCCGCAGTTATTGTCCAGTAATTCCCCGAGTCACATGAATCAAATTATATTCGGGCAGCGAAACGACGAGGTGATCATGTCATTGGATTATGCGACTAGAGGAGTTACAGGACAATAAAACATGGTTAGCTAGTTGTTATTTCTATTCTAATATTGTTCTACAAGAAACAATTGGTGGGGCATAACGTTGTTGGAGATTTTACGCAAAGCAAGACTATAGTGGCGGAGAATTGGCTAAGCATAGCGGACTGGAAGTTTCCTTGAGAGTTTATGCCAGGCTTGTTTTTATTTCTATTCTAATATTGTTCTACAGAAGACAATAGGTGGGGCATAACAGACTGGAAGTTTGCTAAAGATTCTACTCCAAGCGAGTCTTATATGGCGGAGAATTGGCTGAGCTTAGCGGACTGGAAGCTTGCTTGAGAGTTTCATAAGGCCAGATCTATATCAGATATAGAGAGAAAATCTCAATCCATATCACAATACGCCATATACAACATCACATAAACTGCTTTGAAGTCATGAAGTCGTGATATTTAAGTTAGTTGGCATTTGCAATGTTGTAATTCTTGCGATTCATCTAACATACCCCTCCGTCATCCAAGAAATATAAATAGCAAACAAAACATCGCATTTGTATTCAAACATTATAAATAATAAATAATATATACATGGGTAATGTTTATTTCAATTTTTATTGAAATCTAGATAAAATTGTGATGCAAGGATAGTAATTGTTGAAGCACCTGTCTAGAAAATGAGAATTAATGGACTAAGATCTAGAGCAAATGATCCGACATCTGTATCAAATATAATTCACCCACTAGTTCAATAATTAGCTTTATACCCCCTTCATTTCTAAAAATGTCATATGTTCTCTTTTCTGTAGAAAATTCATGGAACACATTTCCCCGTCTATCCCGAGATTGTGGTATTCCGAAAAAAAACCCAGTTGCATTATGGACAGTAAGTAAGATGCGACATGTGTCCCCATACCTTCATTTGAAGAAAAGGATGGATACTAAGTGTCACGTACAGTTTATTTTATCATATGCCTCGTAACGTCAACTTCTCTTCTTTCGATCTAGTCCATGCGAGATCAAATATAGGACATGGATGCACACCTTCTGTTTCATTCTGAAAACAGAACTGTTCCTCTCGTTTATCACGCAATAGAGAAGCAATTCGACCTATTCCACTGTATGTAAGGAGTAAGGTATCGCATCTGGCTAGAAATAATAGGTCAAGGAAAACTTCTCTATGTTTCAAACACAAAGCGTCCTCATCTGACCCACTCATTGTATTCTTTGTGGTGTTGGGTATTTCAATAACCCTTTGAGGAAAACGTCTTTTTGCTGAAGCTTTCACCTCTTTTGAATCACTTGCAACGAAGATCACATATCCTTTCTTGTCATAACGTGAGAGGAACTCCCATATGGAGCTTATATTCCCCAAATTGTTATAATATGTATCATTAAATCCAGGTTGTTTGCCCGTTCTTATATGTGCGCAAACTGTTTCGTTCATTACAACGTTCAACTGTCTAAAAAAGATCAGCTCATTTTCGATAGAACCATCAACGAGAAATAGTTGCTTATATATCTCTCCGTAATTTGCAATTTCATGTTTCAGACTTGTCTCTATATTGTTTGTAGAAATACAACACTTTCCTTTGCGTTGCTTATAGAATTACTTCTCGCCTCCAAAGATTTAGTCGCTTCTGATTCGTCATCTTGTATCGTGGAAATAAAAATGGACGGCATATGGAATAGCTCTTTTTGGTGAATGGCCCAATTGTAATAGTGTGGCCTTAAATATTCTAATGGACTGCATCGCTTTGATTCTTCTACGCCAAAGATTCGATTTGTGTTCATTGCAATATCAAAAACAGTCATCATTCCCCCTAAATGATCAGCAACTCCTCCACAATTTTCCTCACGACATGTGTATATAAGGTAGCGTTTCATTGGTCGATGATCATTTCCATCTAGCCAATCATAATTTAGAAATTTCAGAATAAGAAGAAGCGCTGTAAGGGTGCCCATACCTAGAGCTGCGTATCGCATGGTCATTATTCCGTCTGGAAAATTGTTTTTTGAATATCAAACTTGTAAATTAAACAGAAGATATGTCAAAAGATGGCAAAGCTTGCTGTAAGAAATGAATTAAAAAAAAATGTTCTTTATGGTACCTTATTTGCTATATTAAAAACTAAAATGTGTTTATCAATACTTATATGTATGAAGAACATTTTACATAATTATTGACAAGGTATATATATATAAAAAAACATCAAAGAAGTACCTAATAGTTATTCAGTCTCAAAGTCCAGAAGGCAAGGCCAAATCATGAGATTCCCATCGGAACGGTTGCGAACCCCGGAATGAACAACATTCCGAAGTGAAACCAGATACCCAGGGAGAGTCAATGTCTTCTGACTACATGTAACACCCATCGCAACAGCTCCATGGAAGCCTGTCATATTCGGTGATTGTCTCGATGTACATATTAATGTACATATCAGGTATGCATATTTTGTTTTGTGATATGATGGCAGCCATTTAATCATAAACAACATTTTTAACCACAAATATTCTAGACATATATTATGTGATAATGTTCAACAATATCGTAGAGGTTATTTTTACTTTTAATGGGTCAGGTTTTTTTATATAAGGGTGGCTTGGTAGTCAACAAAAAGTCATAAGAAAATTACCCTTTGTACTCTACGTCCAATATGGAAAGAAATTAAGGAGAAAAAGAAGAAAAGTATATTCACAATATATTTCCCGTACTTTACTTCCACAAAAGCAAGACGTTAAACTATAGCCATGCATGTTCTGTTCACTTTGTTGTTGCTGTTTTCTTTTTCTGTCTCCGACGGTTGAGATCCATTAGTGCTTACTGGGACTTTACATAATTTCACCGTATGGTAATCCCTTATAACGAAATTTAAGTTACTGAGAGGAATATACTAGGTTTATAACAGAACGTAGCCATTTTGTTATCAGTGTTAACAGTGATACGTCATAATTCCTTGGCGATTTCATCATGTTTTCATTATGTCATTTATTTCTGTACAGAAAGATTTAGTGTAAATTATAAGATCGTCACTTGAAAACTTGTCTTTTTGTTCTAATAATAAACATCAAAGAAGTACCTAACCGTTATTCAGTCCTAAAGTCGAGAAGGCAAGGCAAAATCGTGAGAATTTCCATCGAAACGGTTGCGAACCCCAGAATGAACAACATTCCGAAGTGAGATCAGGTGCCCGGAGAGAGTCAGCGTCTCATGATTGAATGCAACACCCGTCGCAACAGCTCCATGGAAACCTGTCGAATTCGGTGATTGTCTCGATGTACATTTTGATCTACATATCAGATAAGTATGTCTTGTTTATTATTATACCACCGCAACAAAGTAAACTGGGTTCACCATGTCCGGTCCGTCCGTCTATGCGTCTTCTTTATGTATACGAACCAATCCATGGATTAAATTTAACACAATAAAATATCATGATATGCAGATGTGCATGAAGAACGGGGATGACTGCCGAAGAAGATTACACTTGAGTTATATCCCTTCGACTTTAGATTTTGCTATGCATTTTCGATATCAAACCTTGTTATCGCAACTCCTTCCAAACCAATTGAATCAATACATTTTTTACACAATGAAAGATCAAGATTAGTTAGAAAGTGGGATTGCTGCCGAAGAAGTTACAGTAGAGGTATAGCTTAAGATTTTTTTATGTTTCTTAATTAAGTGTTGAATCTTGTCATCGTAGCACATCATAAGGCTCTCATATATCATAAAACATTTAAAATACTAAGTGTTTTTTTCGGATTCAGTGATCTTAACCCTAAATTATGACATTGTAGGAGAGGACATCCATGTGGAAAATTAAATGTCATGCCATAAAATTGGATCTGCTCAGAAAAAATATGCCGCAGGGGTATAATTCCTCCCTTTTTGGTCTTTGCTTTATCTGTTTTCTTTTTACAGGCTATGTACGGATTTATAAATTCTAACGTATAATACTACTTATATATGTACGGTGTTTTATTCATATATGTATATATATATATTGTTGAAAGCTAATTAGTCTACCCGAGGCAAATGTGGTTTAAACTTGCCTGTTGGCAATTATACTGAATATTGAAGTTCATCTAGTTAGTCTTGCCTACAGATTTTAGACTTTGATCAAATGAAATACTACTTCTTATGGTTTAAATAGTTTTCCTCTTAAATTACTTTCATATTCAATACAATTTTACTCTATATGATTTTGTACCACTTGGTGAGTGTCACTGCTGGTTGACCAGGAGTCCCTGAGGGCATATGTAGCCAAGTTCGATCAATTTCGGTTGGTCGTTTCTTCAAACATATTTGAAAATGTCTGTTTACAAAATTGACTCAAACTAAAACCTGGGTCCTGTAGCATCATATCCCAGCTATCTTGCTACGTCTTTCGGTATATTCAGGATATACTTTTCGCATATTTTGGCCATATTACATTGTTTAGATTAAGGATCACTGACGAGTGTTAAATATCCGAAACGTGCATGCCTGGTCCATTCTGTAAATTTATCTCCTAAAATATTATACAAATGAGTTTGAAGACGTTAAACATTGAGTATATATTAAGATATCATCGAAATTAAAGGTCATCGGGGTTAACATATTAGCACCATTCAAATAATGCTATTTTCGTCATAGATTTTATTTTACTATGCTACTGAATCGATCCTGCAGGAAAATTGGTGCAACGTACTCTTCACAAAGTAAGAACACAAATTAAAGAGGGCGGTCCTTAAGTAGACATGGCTGTGTTTGAAAATAACTTCTACATTTTAATGGAAAAGCCATGCCACTGATGAGAAATTACCACCGGAAACACGTGTCTGTTGCATTAAAATTGGTTTGAACATTTCTTCCAGAAGGTGAAGAGTTAGAACACTTCTGTATTATTTGAAATATTTGAAACATGCAAGTTAGGTGTACCCTTTCGAGTAATTATTGCCAAAAGAGAATGGGGGGGATCTCAAGCAAAACTCCGTTGCAGCACCCAAAATACCTATTCGAAAAAAAAAACCAAAATAAAAACAGAATAGATAAGAACAGCAAGAGACATAAAAACATAAAACAAGAAAGACTACACATAAAACAAGCGAATATAATGGGCAAGCGGTGCCGACATAGGACGGCCATCTGCCTCGCCAGTCTCGCCATTTGTAATTAGTGTGGTTATCCGGATTAAATTAAATCAAATGCGCACAACTCTCCCGATCCAAAGTGATACTCACAAGCGAGCCAAAACCTTTTTTACGCTTAATTTCTGTTCGAGTGTGACGATTGTTACGTAATATACATAGTCTAAGATCTTAAGGTCCCTTCCTCACTTCTTTGAGCTATATTTTTCTGGTACACTTTGTTTTGATTCTAGAGTTATCTTTCTTCATATACAATGATATCACAATGTAATCCAAAACTTTTGTTACCCTTCAATCTCTTAAAAGGTCATTTTTTCATGTTTCATGAATGATCATGAATGATGCAAATGTACTGAAGGATTAAAGAAGATCCTGACGATAATCTCAACAGCACTCACAATATAGCAACAAACTGAGCATCGACGGACCCCAAGCAAGCTAGAGGTGAGACCAGTTGCCCTGGAGAAGTAAACATCCCTTGTTTGGTTAGCCGCACCCGCCGTCGATGTTCATGCACGAAAATGAAAACAATATCTTACGTTTTTCGGTACATTTTGGACAAAATGATTTTCGCACTCTTTGGCCATATTGCATTGTTTAGATTGAGGATCACTGACGAGTGTTAAGTGCCTAAAACGTGCATGTCTGGTCCATGCTGTAAATTTATCTGTTCTTAAATGATGCCATTGGATTTAAAGACGTTTAACTTTTGAACTACTTGGTTAGTGTCACTGCTGGTGGAGTCCCCGAGGGCACGTGTAGCCAAGTTCGATCAAAATCGGTTGAGCGTCTGTCCCTTGAACGTATTCGAAAACTTCTGTTATCAAAAAATCTCTGAAATATGGGTCCTCTAGCATCATATCCCACCCATCCTGCTACGTTTTTCGGTACATTTTGGACATACAGATATAGTTTTCTTACTCTTTGGTCATATTACATTGTTTAGATTTAGGAATACTGACGAGGGTTAAGTACCCGAAACGTGCATTTCTGGTCCATGCTGTAAATTTATCTGTTCTTAAATGATTATTTTAAATTTGAAGACGTTCAACATTAAATGCATGCACAGTCCGAGGTAATAATTATTGTAGCTTGCATATGTGGAAATCTTAAACTATTAAAACATATTTGCACAATTCATCAAATTGAATTTAGACCCATTCAAAACGCTTGAGAAGATACAAATGTACATATAATATCTACACAATCAGTATAGTTGCACAGTTAGGATGTCTAGATTATCAAAACATCTTTGCACAATTCAGAAAATTAATTGAGGACCCATATCTTATTCAAATCAGATACCTTATGTTTTTATAGTAACAAAATGAGGACGTCTTTGTTTGCAAGACATTGAAATCTGCATGACGTCAATTACAAAGCGCTATTGGTATACACAGTGCAAAATCTTACCTTCACAAACTATCGCCTGAAAACCAAGTGAAACTAACAGTATCTATCTTCATGAAGGTTGTTTAGTAAAACAACATCATAATACTACGTAACAATAGATGTATAGGTATCATTATGCAAATATTTGTATAATTAACTTATCATTTACAATTTGTTATCTTTCGGTTGTAACATTGTGTTTTGCCGCCAAAGGACTAGGTGCGCTAACCCCTCATATCGGCCCTATAATTTCGACGACATGTGCTTTTGATAAACGAATTATGAATTATAACTTTTTGCAATGTTCAGTGTTTGAGAAAATACGACGTAATAATTTTGAGCCCTCGTAACGTCTCGTGCGTGATGTATGACGTCATGTCCTGACGTCATTTGTCCTGAATGACGCAAAACAAAGGAAAATCATCGTATTTTACAAAGAAATCTTCAAAATTCATCTACGCTCCAGGCCTCGCCCACGATATTCTTTATGCAAATTTAAAGGCCGATCAGAAATCCATCGATTGGTACAAGTATTATCATGGGCAAGGCCTGGAGCTGTACTTTATTTCATAGATTTGTCTCGTAATTTCGCTCATTTATTGATATTTGCATTAATTTCAACGTTTTTATACGTTCTTAGCGCCGTGTTAATCAGTATAGGACTATGAAATCAAAATAGGCTTTCCTGATACGGATTCACCATACATTTGACATTATATAAACTAGAATATCATGGATGTATGAACACATTTGAAATAGGGCCGATATGGCAGGTTACCGCACCTAGTCCTTTACATCGTTTATCACCCTTTAGATGGAAATATATATATTAAAGCAATATTAGCTGTCAGAAATTGCAATTTTTTTATTTGCTCATTTTCACGTATGTTATTACTCATAGAAAATTATGACGGTTTGATAAAAAAAGTTGATTACAAAAACGTTGGATTAACGCCTTTCTGGACAAGAATAGCAGTTTTCTGAATTATTACAGCCCCAACAAAAATTCAACGTAAAGCCCGCCCATATTCAAGTGCCATTACGTTGTCCTTTCTCAGCTTGCTTTCTGTCCATGCGCAAGCTAAATTTGGTCAGTGAACATCACCGATTCTAACATGAACATGTGTAAAGGAAAGAAAGTATTCTTTTATTAAAGGGGTTAAGATGGCAAAATAAGGACAATCTATATTCACATTACACAAGACGTTACATTGCAGATCACATAGAGCTCAGTTTTCTTAGATAACAGTCGTTAATTCACCTATCGCCAACTCCTCCCCCTGCTGCCGCAATACCAATGATATCGTCACAGGCATGCTAATAATAGCCGCTGGCCTGCACGTGCTGGAAGCTCAGACAAACTAACGCGTTATCTGCATAACTTTAGTATAGAAATGTAAGATAACATGAGCATTTAGCACACAGTTTTACATCATTTTCTTGATTTATCGGAACGGTTAAAAGATGTGCACATAGTACAAGTAGTAGTGATGATGTTAGATATCGGGGTAATATTTTTTCTTAGATCAAATACATAAAAGTACTTAAAATAGACAAAAATAAGCAGTCATCAGCTTAGAATACGAAATACATAATTTGTGTATACAGTTGATCAAATATATTATTTTGCGTGCTCGTAAAAACCCGATTTTGATAATTTTAACTTTTATGTACAAACATAAATATATACCCAAACCCATTACAAGCTGTATAAAGAGGGGGAGGGGCGTTTTTATGAATGAATGTTATCATTTGATTTGCCTTTAAGTTAGATGAAATCATATTGATATTGTCTTGACATTTATTTATTGATTTCATACTATCATTATGAAATATTCTTTGTGTAAAATAAAAAAATAATCATTTCAATAGCATAGTCCATATAGAAGAATCCAGCCAGATAGAGAGAGGGTTGCCCACCCCCTCCTCCGGTTGTACCCTAAAAAAAATAAGAGATAATGATCAAAGATATCATAAGCCTAAAATGATGTTGACGCCAAGGGAATAAAAAAGAAATGAAGGCTTAGAGGTAAAGAAAAAAAAACTACGGATTTGCTGTATTGAATTATGCTGAACACATTTAAATTTGTCATTCCCTAGAATTTATAAAAAGAAAATAAATAAATATCTTTTTTTTAAATCCGGTTCGCATCGCTTTCTGTTTTTCCTTTTATTTCAATAAAAAAAATAAAATTTAGATTTTATGTTATCAGTGATCCTTTCTACATAATTTCTTAAATTTTCAGGCTTATTACACTTCGAATTTAAATCTTAACATCAAATATTATAAATGACCCCCACCCCAAAATAAAACAATTGCGTTATGATATGCATGTATATTCATGCGATTAAAAAAAAATAAATGCACACACACCCTTTGAAAAAAAAAATATACCCGCCTAGGGTGTTTTATGTTTTACCCGACTCTTCATTTCTCGTCTTGAAACTATGCGTTGGTCACCCTCGAAATAACTTTCACAAACAATTATACTCTTGTTGTCTTTATTTTAGAGATATAGTACTTTACACATAATATATTTCATTGAAAAATCATAACGAAAATCGGTTGAAATGGCATATTTCCCATAGAACATGCACTGTATATATCCGCCATAGCTGGTTTTTATCTGAGCTAGCGGGATGCAGCGTATTTGGTAATATGGGCGGAGCTTATCTGGGAATTGGCGATAGGCGAATTAGCTTTTCATGTCTGCACAAGATTTGACCTGATTTATCTTAACATAGCACATATGGTCACTCGGCGGAGATCGGACTTAGTTGCCGAAGTATAATTAAGCAGGCATCGTAGTGCAGACAACTCTTTAGACGTATGTTTTCATGCTGAGTTTCTTTATGTAACACGTTTATTTTACCTCGGATGACTTGTGTATCATCTTTTAATAACAATTAGACGGTATTAAGAGACTTTTTGCAAGAAAAGTTTTAGCCACTGACAGCTAATATTGCTTTAACGAAAGAAATTTAGACACCAAACCCGAATTCTAGAATCCTAATTTTTTATGAAAAATGTAAAACAGAATAACGACAGGGATTTAATCCTGTGTTTCCGAATTCAGGTGATTCAATGGATGTTGTTACCGAGTCCAAATTGAGATCTCTTCCTTTTTAAATTGTTACTGAATTGTTTTTGGTGCTGCGTCCTGTTTGAAACTAACTCCTTTGTTTTGCATAAAATAAAAAATCGTAGTTTTTGACAAAAATAACTTTTTGTACAAATTGGTTTTTCTTCAGTGAAATGAGTAAAAGAAGATATTGACGATATTCTCAACAGCACTCACAAAAGAGCACAGAATTGAGCAACGATGGACCCTTAGCAAGCTAGAGGTGGGAATAGGTGCCCGGGAGGAGTAAGCATCTCCAGATTGGCTTGCCGCACCCGCCGCCGATGTTCACGCACGAAAACGAAAACAATATCTTATTAAATGTATGCACTGTCTGAGGTTATGTCTATATATGTCTTTAAGAGAGACATATCTTAGGTGATTTGAGGTATCTTTTGATCTGAAAGAGATAAAGAAGAGAAACTAAGAGTAAAATAGTGTCATTGGAACGTTGCATTAGTTACGTCTATCATATACCCTTCTATCGGTTGACATCGGTCATCGGTCACAAAACACCAGTCAGCGGCATGTCTTCTTCTCTAGAACGTTTCCATCGAAGATTATATCGAGGGCATTGGTATATTCCTGTTTTATGGTTCTGGAAGCAAAACTGTCCCTCTGGCTTTCCTCTGAGACTTGAGGCAGTTAAGCCAATACCACTGTGTGTCAATAGCAAAATGTCACATTTGGATAAAAACAAAATATCTAGGAATACCTTCCTGTGTCCCAAGCAATCTCTATCGTCATCGACTTCTACTGTATAGATCGATTCACCTGATATATCTACAATTCTATCAGGAAACCGTCGTTGTGCTGACAATTTGACATCGTTTGAATCACTAGCAAACAAAAATTACATATCCTTGTCTATCATAAAACGACAGAAATTCCCATATTGCTGTTATATTTCCAAGGTTGTTATAGAACGGATCTTCATAACCCGGATGTTTTCCAGTCCTTATATGAGCGCAAGCTGTCTGATTCTATTTGACAAATGTTTTGAATTTTTTTCTCAATTCATCTTCAATACTCGGTTCAAGTACAAACAGCTCCTCAAATACTGCTTTAAACTCAACTGCATATTGATCGATGTTTGCAAGAGTATTTGTTTGCAGGTACACTACTGATTCATTCAAATGATACACAAAATCATTGTCGTTGTATCGCTCTTCTCTTTGAACCGTTTGGTGGAAGAGTAGAACTGTGGAGTAAGACCAGTAAGTTCTGCTTCCTTTATCACCCAGTTGAATCTATTAGGAAGGAGAAATTTGATTGGAGTGCATCTAGCTGTCTGCTCTATTCGAAAGAGCCGACCGCTTTGTTTAGACAATTTATATACGGTGTAAATTCCTCTCAAGAGGTCTGAAAACCCACCACAAAATTCAAGACGACATGTGTATATCAGGTAGCGGTTCTTTGCTTGTTCATCCATTAATTTCATTAC
This sequence comes from Pinctada imbricata, assembly GCA_033119305.1. Taxonomy (NCBI): domain Eukaryota; kingdom Metazoa; phylum Mollusca; class Bivalvia; order Pterioida; family Pteriidae; genus Pinctada; species Pinctada imbricata. The sequence continues at coordinate 32,993,731 of VSWD01000004.1, read as the reverse complement.
GGCAATGTGCATAACCTTCAAAAGGGTAATCAACAATATCAGTATAACTATTGCTTTCTTTCTGTATCTCATTGTAGCACATGGCTGACAGAAAAAAATGTAAATATGATCTATGCTTACTTTCACTTAATACTCACTTAAAAATGTAAAGTAATGCAGAAGTCTTACGTGGCTACATGTGCCCTACATGTGCTTGTTCACCAGCAGCGACACTCACCAAGTGGCAGATGACCGTCTCAAGTCAGCATCCGTTGCCCATTAGTCTCGTTGGTTTAAGTGTGATATTTTGTGATCCATGTCTCTATGGTGTGAGTTAGAGTTCCTTTTCCCTTTTGTGTCTCTTTCTGCGAGTGTATGCCCTGTGTTTTTGCATTGGGTATAATTTGAGGCTTTACTGTCGGTGCTGCAACCGAATGTTTTTCGCGATCCCCTCATTTCTTGCACAATGGTCATTTTGCCGTCAGCAAGATTTTGCAAATTAAGCGGATCTTAAGTCTGAAATGTAATTTGCACTTGTTTGTAGTGTTTCTTGCTGTGGCCATTGTAATACAACGGTGATTTAAATTTCCATACCCGTTTGTTCTTAAAAACAATAGTAGTACTTTTTTTCATTATCTCTATGTAGTACTGTATATTGTGTCAAGTCATGCGTATTATATTTTATTTTACCACCTGTAAACCCTGAAATGTTGTGATGTACTGTACGTCACTTTTCAATACACAATTGTTTACATTGCGAGCATTGAGTGTAATGAGTGTTCTATCTGCCATTTTTCCTGTTCTCGAGAAAATCGACTTTGGAAAAATTTGCCACTCTGTTTGATATTTTAATTACATGATCAATGTCATAAATCATTATATATCAAAATAATACATGAAAAGTAGGAAATGCGCATACTTTAGACTACCCTCCGACCTTGTTGCTTCAGAGGAAATCCAGTGAAATCAAGAAATCCTATTAATTTTAACGATTTTCAATATGTCTGGTTATACTTACAAAAAGCGTGAAAGCATGCAGGGTGAATGCTTTATTAATCAGAAAAATGAAAAAAAAAAAAACAACAACAACAATGAATTGAATGAAGGAAATAAAAATGGAGATAGAACACTATTGCACGCAACCTCCATAAAAAATTGGTCATGTGATCAAAATTTACTCATTGATTGGTCATTAGGGATTTGCAACTATTTTGCACTAGAAATAGAGCTATTTTTTAGATGAAACAAGTAAAGTGAATAGATTGGAATTCAAATTTTTTATTAAAGGGAGGATATAGAACAGTTTCGCGAGATGCCGATGGTATGTTTATCTCATTTTTATGAAGATGGACAAAGAAACTTTTGCACTAAATGCGCAATTGGTTTATGCTGAAAACAGTCTTGAATGATGTCAAAAAATAACGAAGTGTTCAAACTCTATAGCTTCCGAAGAAACTTTCAAACCAATTTATTACAAACCAGAACCGTGTTTCGGATATTTTAAAAATGTTGCTATTGAATTGCATCATATCCCAGCCATCTTGCTACATCTTTCGGTATATTTAGGACATAATTTTCACAGATTTTGGTCATATTTCATTGTTTAGATTGCGGATCACTGACGAGGGTTAAATACCCGAAACCTGCATGTCTGGTCCATGCTGTAAATTTATCTACTCTAAAATGATGCTAATGAATTTGAAGACGTTATAATCTGTACCACTTGGTGAGTGCCACTGCTGGTGGACCAAGAGTCCCCGAGAGCACATGTAGCCAAGTTCGATCAATTTCGGTTGATCGTTTCTTCAAACGCATTTGAAAATTTCTGTTTACAAAATTTCCTCAAATTTCTGAAACCTGGGTCCTGCAGCATCATATCCCAGCCATCTTGCTACGTCTTTCGGTATATTTAGGACATAATTTTCACAGATTTTGGCCATATTTCATTGTTTAGATTGAGGATCACTGACGAGGGTTAAATACCCGAAACGTGCATGTCTGGTCCATGATGTAAATTTATCTACTCTAAAATGATGCTAATGAATTTGAAGACGTTATAATTTGAAGACGTTTAACATTACATCCTCATCAGTGATGATTCCGTCCCAAATTCTATTTTTTAGACACAGCCAAAAATCATTTTAGCATCTGGTTATATTTTTAAAAATTGAATTTGTGCAATCTGCAGAGAGTGCACGGCTCCAAATTTCCTGTAAGGTCGATCCAGTAGCATGTCCAAATAAAATCTATATTCAGAATAGCATTGGGGGGGGGGGGGCTGCAAAGATGTTAATCTCAATTGATTTGGATGATATTCTTGAATGAAATGACAAGTTTCCGATTTAGATAAAATAATAATTATGACGTCAAATTTATAAAGTGCTAAAACAAAGCTTCTGTGAGGCGACAGAGCTTGAAAAACTTCCAATTTTATACTAAGTTATCATCACAATACAAAAGGTTAAATACCTGTAAAAAGGCCTTCTATTTGGTTCGGCTACATGTTTTATTTAATGAAGCCTTAAGCCTCTGAGCAGAATAAAACCATTTAATATTGAACTGTTCATTTTTGACTAAAAAGCTACAAGAAACAATCATAGATGGCGTAAATAAATCAGTTTGTCTTCTCTGTTTCTTTGACTTTTATCACGCCTCGTACAAACTTCAACACATGACGTTGCAAAATGACGATCACGTGATGTCCATCTTTGACGCCGATGGAGGTCACCAAATTTTCAAACTTAAGAAATTACAAAAAACCTTACAAAGTAGTTCCGTTTGATTCGTTATTGAGTATGTTTCTTTCATACTACGTACTCAAAGAAGGGGTTGCACACTTTACTTTAAATTAGTAGTAAATATGACAGGAAGAAACTATAACAAACAGAAGTACCAATGCTGCATCAAAGTTGGTTATTGTCCGAAATACTGTACACTTTTGCAAAGATTGAACAATTACTATTATATCTTCGTACGTTATGTTTTTCTCTGTTTATAAAATTTTGGGCTTTGCTTAATCTATTTCGTGTTCTCCGGCTCTAACCGTATATTCAGTGAATATTCTTACACCTAATAATAATTATACGATGTCGATCTTACCAATACGTGTAGAATATTAATAAGTTTACCTGAAGCGGTCACATGGTACATACCTTTTATAAATGATTGGGACCCGGTTTTCTCCATTACTCTGTTCTTATGCTAACTAGTGGCATACCCCTGACAGTCTGCAGCGTTTAAAGCGTGTACATTTATAAAATTTCATTTATTTTTTTTTTCTTTTGGTCCTTTTTCATCGTACGTCATACATATATTTTCGCTTACAATTCTAAAATTGATCTTCAATACACATAATCAAAATTATCCTGGTAACATTCATCAATATTGTTTTGCATCAGTATTTTATTCCAACAGCTTCTGTAGAGATCCCACAGTAAATTTCCTCCGGATAAAATATATATCTACATGTACTATACACGTGGAAATTTCGCGTGAGGGTAATTTCATGAAGAAACTTCATGAAAATGTCCCCAACGCGAAAAATAATCCAGCTGCACTCTTACAATGGAAGATATGTTATATCGTGAATATTTCCCCCACGCGTAATATCTTGATGTTATAATCGCGCCCCAGCGAAAATAACCACGTTTACAGTAAGTTAGTTCTTTCAGATTTACAAACGTAAAAGCATGCCTAATACATATCTAATTAATTCATAAAACCAGTGAATGAAAGTCAAACAATCAAAAGTCGGAATTCAAATTCATAATAAATGCATATAAGCATTATTAAAACTTCAAAATTATTCTAAACAGCTTTCTAATAATACGGAAGTGTTCCAACTCTATACCATCTTGAAGAAAATTTCAAACCAATTTTAATGTACCAGACACATGTTTCGAATATTAAATTCTCATCAGTGATGCTTTTTCATACGGAACCCAAATTCCTTTCACTAGCGCCCTCTGATTTCATTTTTAGAATTTAAATTTGCACATTTACTTTACAGAGTGTGCGCGGCTCCAAATCTCCTGTAGGGTTGATTCAGTAGCATATCCAAATAAAATCTATGTTCAAAATAGCATTGAAATGTAAACGTCTTCAAATTGAATAGCATCATTTAAGAACAGATAAATTGGCAACATGGACCAGACATGCACGTTTCGGGTACTTAACCCTCGTCAGTGATCCTCAAATCTAAACAATGTAGTATGCCAAAAAAGTATGAAAGTTACTATGTCGAAAAAGAGTACCGAAAGACGGTAGCAGGATGAGTGGGAAAGGATGGTGCTAACCTCCTTTAATTTCGATGATATTTTTCGATGAAATGGCAAGAGCAAAAATTAGAAAATGGTGTCAAATTCATAATGGGCCAAAACAAAGCTTCTGTCATGGGACATTACTAGACTGAATTTGCTTGTGTCTAAATAAGTGAATGAAAGTCAAACGCAAAGGGCGAAATCATACTCCAAAAGTCACGATCTAAAGGCTCACAGATTCGTCAAAAGAAAAACTTTTGTGTACACAGCCAATTGTGCCTCATATGAAATTCATGTGAAATTTACATGAAATTTACGTAAAAGTTCACACGAAATTTATCTAAAATTAGCACGAACATGAAATTTACATGAAATTTTCACATGAAATTCATGTGAAGTTTCTGACATGAATTGCATGTTAAGTCAATTTTGCATGAAGGCCACAAAAGAAAATTCATGTAAAATTTATGTGAAGTAAATTTATGTGAAATTCATGTAAATTTTTTTCCCCATAAATGTTATTTAAAATTCACATGAAATTCACATGAAATTTACATGATGTTCAATTCAAATGAATTTCATGTGAGGCACAATTGGCTATGTAATACAGAACTTTATCGCGAGAAAAAAATGGACAAGCGGACCGAGACGATAATACAACTTATAGAGTCACATGGGACACCTTCATCTAATGGACAATCTATGTACTGTTTATTAGCCGTGGTATGATAACATATAACAGAAAATTACAAATTTTAAAGAAATTATTTCAAGCGCTGCAATGAGTAAACTGAAGAATTAAGGCGTACTCTTTAGTTAAAAATGCAAGTCCATTAATCCTTTAGCATGTCAAACGTATTAGTTTCTAATGAAATCTGCTAACTTCGAAATATTATTTGATTATATTTCTACAATAAGTCATACAATCATCATAAACATACTGTTTCTTCAGGTACAGGTCTACGTAAGGATCAAGCAGTTGAAAAATCAAGATTTTTGCAGAACTTTTTTTCCCTTGAAATGTGTTCAGATCAGCCCCCATATGAATGTTCTGAAGGAATTTTCCTAATATTTGGATTGTAAAGAAAGTTATAGGGGTAGCAAATCTGGTTAAATTATATAGTTAAAAATATCCCGCCATTTTTACCCTTCATAATTCCTTATAAATTATGTGGTGACAATCTCACTTCCCCATCGCTACCTTGAGAAAGTGATATCATAATGATTGATTTGTACCACATTAAATTTTCGTCTCAAAACAGAAATAAAAAGTTTTCCGAAAAAATGTTGATGTATCACACCTGCCTGACTCTTACTTGGACCGACACTTAAATATTGAAAGCAAATCTATATACAATGTTCCCAAATAATAAGGAGGGAGTTAGATCTATATCAGTTTGCGTGTGCCTTGCAACCCAAATAAATTGTTACAGTGACACTTACAATGAATTTCATTTCAAAATTACCTATTGTGATTGACATTATACTATGCACTTAAATATTCTACAAAAAAATGCAAAAGTGAATCCCCCCAATGAAAATGAGATCAGGTGCCCGCTAAAATCAATCTAAATCACTTTAGATTGACTACGCGGGCAAAATCAAGGTACTGTCCAAATTCAATTACCACTGATGGGGATTTACTATACGAAACATGTGCATCAAAATTGGTATGAAATATTGTTCGAACCGCTTCTTACGACGTCTTATGCTTACAGTTTCAATGCAATATTGGAATATAAAATGTAAATTCTTACCTCCGCAGTGGATCAAGCAAAGCTATGTACACTTGCCTTTATACAGGTAGTTTGCTAACACGACATCGTAATACTACAGAAAAATGTGTTCGTAAACGACATAGTAATAAAACATAATAACATTAATAATGACATCATATTGCAAATTAATGACTAATCAGTTGATTACTTGTATATAATTATTTCTTCTTTGTGTTATTCTGAGGTATTTTGCCGCTTATTTTACGTCTTTTATCTACCTTAAGATCAAACTATACTTTGCAAAAAAAGTTAGGATATTTATTTAGAGTTTGCATTGGATTACCATTGTGATAGGAACTTTGTTTTATTTGTATAATTATATTGTCGTTACTGAGATAAACATCATTTTTAAAGAAAATTGCCAGTATTTTGTACAGCTCTTGGGTACAAAAAGTCAACGGAGCCAAGTGTCTATATCCTACTAATTTCTCTAAAAATGCGAATTTCAGAAAAAAATAGAAAAATAGAATTTTAACCAAAACTCTACATGGAATAAATAATTCATAATTAATCAGTACGAATTGCATGTCTGATCCTAAGTACACAATAATATTGTTTTGAAAATGCGGTATTCAAACTGAACTCAATGCTGTAAACTAAAATCTGACATAAACCCTGCAAGTTTTGAAAACGTAAGAAAAAGTGTGAGAACAAATTTTCTCTAAAAATGCGAATTTTAGAAAAAATAGAAAAAAAAGAATTTTAACCAAAACTCTGCATGGAATGAATAATTGAATAATTAATCAGTACGAATTGCATGTCTGATCCTAAGTACACAATAATATTGTTTTGAAAATGCGGTATTCAAACTGAACTCAATGCTGTAAACTAAAATCTGACATAACCCCTGCAACTTTTGAAAACGTAAGAAAAAGAGTGAGAACAAATTTAACATTAAAATAAGGAGTTTTAAACTGAACAATCATAATAAGTTAAATGATAATAATGAGTTTAATGAATCTGGAAGGTTTATTAAGTAAGGGTGACTTAAAAAAAAAGAGATAAAAGAGAAAAAATATGATTTTTTGGTAAAATAAGCATTTATTCAAAATTAAAAATGAAGAAAATTAACAAAAAATTAAAGTAATGGTCAGACATTATGTTTGATCGGTTTCTGTTTGTAATGTTGTCCCTATCTTAGCTCCATAGTATATTGATGAAACCTACACACCACTATTTGAACGAGAATAATCCCTAACTGTTTTGTCCAGTTTACATGCATAGAACATGTTTTTAACTCTGACTGTAATTGTTACAATTTCAGCTTGAATATATAGAGAATAAGTGTCTTAATTTGTGTTTTGTTACGGGTATACAACACACAGCAAGTGCATTTATCGTACATGTAGTGCGCGTTAGCGCATTTCATGCGATAAATGCATTTGCTGTGTGTTGTATACCCGTAACAAAACACAAATTATGACATTTATTCTATATATATGCACCATAGTTGTTTATTTCATTCTTGTTTTCTGAAAAGTAAGGAACCTAGGAACCTAGGTAAAAATTTGACGTTAAAATTCAGGTCACTGTGGGTTCAGTGTGCAGGTTAGAACAGCCGTCGCGGCATGTTTCTTTAGATCTTATGCATTATGACGTCACGAGTGTTAATACACGAATTGCAGCACGTTCCTTTCAATAGTAACATTTCAGGGAACTACAATGGCTGTGCATATATATAAACATATTATCTAAGTCAAGGAGAAGAATCTTATAATAGAAATAACAACTAGCTAGCCGAGTCGCATGAACCAATCAAATTATTTTTGAAGCGGCGAGGTGATAATTCAAATGGTTCATGCGACGAGGGCAATTACTGTACAATGAACCACGGCTAGCTAGTTGTTATTTCAATTCTAACCTTCTTCTGCAGGTGACAATTGGCGGAGCTTAGCGAACTGAATGTACACCCGGCGCGAAAATGAGAGGAGCTTAGCAGACTGGAAGTTTGTTGGAAATTTTTCACCTGGCAAGTTATATGGTACATATAGGGAGACAATCTCAAAGTAGAATTTGAATTATATTTGAATATATCTGTGAAAGTGCGGTTGAATTCTTGCTTGATATAGAGATAAGAAGACATTTGTTTGCATTTTTTCTTTGACTTCATATTATAAATTTTTCATGGATGTCGTACTTCCCATTTTGGACTTTGCACTTTGAAGGAACTGTGTAAATTTAAACACTTGGCGGGGTGGCAATGAATGCATACATTTTTCCGAGAACAAATTTCTACTTGGGGAAGGATGGGTTAAGCCCCTAACCTTATCTATTGTTCGATCAGGTCTGCATTTGATAACCGCTCAAAGATTACTTTGATATAACCCCTATGGTACGAAGTGAAATGTACGAAGTCCTAAGTTTGTCAACTTGAGAATTGTCCAATTACGTACAAACCTGATACAATTATATGTAGGGCAATTTCCAGAGATGAACAAAAAAGCTTAACTGATTAAACTTTTGAAGAAAACTTTATCCGCGTATGTATTTTTCACAACATGAATTTTGATATTTTCCCATAAAAATGCCTCTTTCCTTGTTTTCTTTCTTGCTAACCATGTAAGTAGTGAAGTAGTTATTGATATCAAAAGAATCAGAGTTAAGCGCTGAAAATGGAAATTAAACAAAAAAATAAAAAGATGCAAGACTTATTCGAAATAGAGAACTTGAAATTTGTAACTCTGTTGGATTTCACAGAATTAAAGCTAAACACCCTTAAAGCATACGTATGATTGTTAATTCGTTCTTTGGACACAGCAGATGTGAAAAGATTAATGAATATAGTTAATAATGCAGAAGGGTTCCAACTCTATACCTTCTTGAAGAAAATTTCAAACCAATTTCCATGCACCAGGCACGTGTTTCGAATATTAAATTCTCATCAGTGATGCTTCCAGCGAAAGTGCTTTTCAAATGCAGTCGAAATCAATTCCACTAGCGCTCTCTTGCTTTATTTTTAGAATCTAAATTTATGTAACGTAATCACGGAATTTGACAGGATTTCATGCCTGTGACCGTTGCGAGGGGTTGTTACTTGCAAACAAGAGGCGCCGACTGTCCCCGGGAACATGGTCTCACTTCAGAATATAGTTTATTTCAGCGTTCGCAACTGTTCCAATGATATTTCTAATAATTTTGCCTTACCTTCTTGACCTTGAGATTGAATAACTGGTTGGCAGTTCATCGATATTTGATTGTATTAAAAAAAAGACTTTTTATGAATTTTATATGTGAAAGAAAATTGTAACGTGCTCACATGGTAAAACAGGACTCGGTAACTAAATTGTAGATACTCTGTATGGAATGTAGTTATTGTTTAGACTAAGGATCACTGACGAGGGTTTAATACCCGAAACGTGCATGTCTGATCCATGCTGAAAATTTATCAGGTTTTAAATGATGCTATTGATTTTAAGACGTTTAACATTCTATAGAATATTTATTACATTATTGATAAATGGTATATATACATCAGAACGAGCCTGTGTCTACTTAAAATAATGTAATGTCATTTATGCATTATGTGTTTCGTTTGATATATCGTCGAACCTTTTGACTTTTATCATATAATATCATATTTTGTCGTCATTTAATGTATGGTGAAGTTGTAATCCTACTGTGTATTCAACTGTGATTGGATGCATATTGAAATATATGTTCTATTATCAATTGGCATTGCACCATATGCGCATTTTAACAAGATCTGATTCATCAGTGATGCTTGAGGCGGAAATAGATAAAATCCAAATTATATGAAATTGTGACGAAAAAAATCTAACTTTCACCTAAGATTTGTGCAAAATATCTTATAGGGACACACCTTGTCATCAAGGAGATTCTTGGTTTTAAAAGACTTTCATTAGAATTCTGAATTTACAAATAAATCTTTAGTCAAGTACCGAAATTTGCCATACTGAGCAAGCGAAAGAATTGAAACGAGTGATTGAAATTGTCAATATTGAAATATAAGTCTTTTGTAAAATTTCAATGCACCATATGCTCTTTTCAGCAAGTTATGGTTCATCAGATGTGATGTATAATGCATTTGTTTTGTCAAGTATTAACTCTTTTCTCAGTAACCCCCCCCCCCTCCCATAAAAAAAAACAGAAAATGCAGTCATGACAGTCCTACGGGTTCTTATATGTTATATATTTAATGAAATGACGCCACAGACTTTCTATTCAAGTGACAAAATTTACCATTAAGATGTACGAGAATGGCAAATATGATGCCAAATTTAGTGTTAAAAGTTGTTTTCATTATGCGCTTTTCCAACAGAAAAAATCATCTGTCTATAAAACCTCGCAAATGCATATTCTCATCTTCTGATACTGTTCTCATCCACCTTAAATTGTACAGTGGGCATGGATAAACACCTGTGATGTCATTCTGAAAACAAAACTGTTCCTCTGCTCTGTTCCTTAATAAGGATGCAATATGCCCTAAGCCGCTACTCGTTAGTAGTAAAACGTCACATCTTGATAGAAATATCAGATCGAAGAACACTTTCTTATGACCGGAACACGAAGCGTCGTCTATAGATTTTGGAGTAAAAAAAGGATCACCGGGAGAGTCTATAAGTCTTTTCGGGAAACGTCTCTTTGCTAACATTTTGAAATCACTTGCTATGTAGAAAACATGTCGTTTTTTATCATAATGTGAGAGAAAATCCCATATTGCACTTATATTTCCAAGATTATTGTAATCGACATCATGGAACCCTGGATGCTTTCCGGTTCTAATCTGTGCACACATGGATTTATTCCTTCCTACAAACTTTTGCTCAAAAGTTGTCAATTCTTTTTCCATGTCATCTCTCATAATGAACACTTTGTCAAATAGTACCTTAAAATCCCTTGAATAATTCTTCAAGTCTGGGGGCATATTTGTTTGAAGGTATACGACGCTTTCCACACTTTCTATAACCGGATGCATAAAATCGTTCTTCCGCTTTTCCCCTTTCTTCACTACTTTAAAATCGTCTGCCATGATTGAGAAAAAGTTTGATGAGGTAAGCTCGGACTTGCTAATTTTCCAGATGTGTTTGTTCGTTCTAAAGAATAGAAAAGGACCACATGTTGACGTTTCTTCTATACGAAATACCCTGTTTGTTTTGTTTGCAAGGATATAAACAGAAAGCATGCCTCGTATCTGATCAGCGATTCCACCGCAAAAATAAGTCCTACATGTGTAGATTAGATAACGCTTTCCTGGTAAGTTGAAAACAAAGGAGGGGATCTCCAACAACACCAACACAAACAACGCTATGAAGAGAATCATCGCTATAACCAGTAACATAATTGGTTTTGGCTTTAGTTTCATCTTGAATGTGCAGTTGATCTACCTACAAATACAATCCGCTAATAGGATATAAATATCATACTTTATGACAGCATATCTATAAAATATATGAATATTAGTAATGTAATGAGTGTCTTATATATTCTGATGTAAACAGTGACGAAAACAAGTTGCATTCGGTAATTAATTCGGCGAGAGAGGACACATTGAGAAGTCAAATCATTTGCTGTATTGTCTCGTATTTCCATGTGTATCACACATATACCGTTCACATAGCTCTTTTATTTTCATTAGATAATGTCGAAGGGTTCCAACTCTATAGATGTCTAGCTTTTCACTCATATATATATGTTATGTTTACATGAGCTCGCTACAGCCGGCAGAGCACGGACTGTATTACGCATGCCCTCTTTTTATATCCATTTACATATTCATCTGTGTCTCTGGGGCCTCTGAGTTTTGCGGTCTTGTTTGTGTGATGTCATCTTACAGTGAGGAGGTTGTTTTACACCACAATTGTACGTTCTTCGAGTCCTCTGGGTAATTGGAGAAGTGAGAGGGTTGTGCGCACGTAATCCAGGATAACCACACCATTTACTACTTGCGTGACAAATGGCCGTCCAAAGTCGGCACCGGTTGCCCGTTGGTCTCGTCGGTTTATGTGTAGTCTTTTGTGTTTGATGTTTACATGTCGTGTGTCTCTTTTCCGTCTCGTGATGTACTCGTCTTTTGCATCGGAGTGTTTTGGTGTTTTGCTGTTGATGCTGCAACGGGGTCTTGTTGGAGATCTCCTCCCTTCTTTTATAAGTTTTGGATTAGACTATGAACCAATTATAATTAACCAAATTATCCTTTTAAACAAAAAGGTTTGGATAAGACAATAGATATATCAAGGAAGAAAAATCTTACTCTTCTATCCCATCTGCTATCATTTCAAGTGATGGAATTCAATTGTCTTATCCAAACATAATATATCGGTATTTAGCATCACTAAGGAAACATCACTTCTTAAAAGGTACATACAGTGTACTGCATTTATTTAACAAATATTAACTAGCTAGCCGTGGTTAATCAAATTATCACGAAGCGGCGAGGTGATAATTTGATTACTTCTTGCGACGAGGGGAATTACTGGACAACAAATCACAGCTAGCTAGTTGTTATTTCAATTCTAATATTGTGCTGCAAGAGGTCTGTAGCACGTGAATGGGCGGAGCATAGCGAACTGGAAGTTTATTAGAGATGTTACACCAGGCGAGTTCTATAGTTGAAACATGCATGCCGTAACGGCATATCTAAACTGTATCTACGTGACCTGAATTTTTACGTCACATTTTACTAAGAAAAACGCAATTTCACGGAAAAAATTAAAAAGACAACTGTGGTGCATATATGTAGACTAAATGTCAGAATTTGTGTTTTATTACGGGTATGCAACACACAGCAAGTACATTTATCCTTGAAATGCGCTAATATGCAAAAACATATAATAATTATTGTTAAGAAGGGCGGATATCTCCAACAAGACCCCGTTGCAGCATCAACAGCAAAACACCCGATGCAAAAACACAAAAGACGAGTACAGCACGAGACGGAAAAGAGACACACGACATGTAAACATCAAACACAAAAGACTACACATAAACCGACGAGACCAACGGGCAACCGGTGCCGACTCTGGACGGCCATTTGTCACTCAAGTAGCAAATGGTGTGGTTATCCTGGATTACGTGCGCACAACCCTCTCACCGTCTGTCCTTTAGACAAGCAATGGCCAGAATGACAGCGAGCTCTGGAATCAAGCTGCTTTTATTACTTTGATGATGTCATGAGATACTGCGTAAGAGGGAATCTGCACGCGCTGATTCGCGGCAGAGTACACATGAAGGAAGTATGTCATATGCTGTATTACGTCATTACTTCTGTGCACAGAACATGGCGGCCGACAGGTAGTTGAAATGTGTTGATAAAACAATTAATTGGAGTTTGCAATGGCAAAACATAATAATAGGCTAATAAGCCGTTATATACAGGTAAGTTGGGTATTTAGGACACTGCGCATCTTATGATTCTGTCGTTTAATGTCCTGCTAAGCTGTACACACACTTTGACAGGTGTCTGAGGGGATGTTTCATAATAATACGATCGCAACGATGATACGTTCAACCTTTTCCGTGTACCTTGCATGCATAATCGTGATATCGCTGCATCTTTTATGCTAACTGGAGGTGATTTTAGCAAAGCAATGTCCAACTGTAAGGTCAAGGTGTCACATTGCCCCCTGCTTAGTCTGGCTTTGGTCCCCAAAGAGGTGAGTACAGCAAAGACAAAAGATGCATGTAGATGTAGAACATTTCATGAAATTTGAATAATTGTAAGAACTCATGAATGTAATACATGTATAATAAACAAAATAATTGATTAGATCTACAATGAACACATGTATAATCAAGATAGCAGCTAGCAAACGTTCAAATCAAGCTTCTCAAGATGATTGTCATATAGACATGTACAAATCCGTAACTGCATTAACTGGTCATAATTATCAGTGATACCTCAATCACTTCCTATCATAAAAGCAGTACATCTGACTCCTCGATGAGTCACAATTAAGCAACATCAATGCGGAACAGTCTCTTCATCATGCAACATGTGGAATAACATCACAATCACACATGTACCATATTATTTACATATACAGTGAAATAATCAAAACCATTGGAGTCCTGCAGGTACTTTGAATGTCCTTCCCACACAGGAAGCATCCAATTTCAACATCCACCCCCATCCCATGGTGACATAAACAAGAAGAAATTCCCATAATTACAATGAATTTAACCGATGTATTTATATTTTACAGATGTCAGCTCAGAAACGGGCAACGTCTAACAATCGAGCAAGCCTGGCATCAATGGTGGTCACCAATCCTCCCAGCTCGTAGAATTTAGCCTCAACCCTCATCTCATTTAGCAACCTAAGATCTCTAGGTAACACCATCAATGGCAAACATCCTCCATTTCTCAGAAAATTTAGAATTACGTCAAAATGCTTAAAGTGTCTGTCTATGAAGAACGTTGGTCTGTTTTTAAATACTCGGAAGTATGGCGAGTCCTCGTGGAAGATTTTGGTAAAGAGACTGCCACGTACTCCTTTAAGGGTGTTCATGCTAGTATGAAAGTACTTCCCTCCTATGTTTAAAATGATTTTACTCTCTGCGCATTTTCTAAGATTAGTCAACTTGTCCCTGTCCTCTATCGTCAACCTTTCGGATGCAGATTCCACTACGGTTGAAACTTCCTTAGCTCTACTGGAATTTCGGATTCTGGCACCTCGATGCATGCTGTTGCAACAACTGTAGGCACTGATGGATCGGGGCAATCCAGAGTGGGGAGAAGAGATTCTGCTCCATTTGTCATCTGAAGGTCGATGCTAGGGTCCTGAGTGGAAAGTGATGTGAAAGAGGATATAGGAATTGGTGTCTGGATGGAATCTGTATACTTTAAGGTAAGATCTGATGTTATAGTTGATGAGGGAACCGAAATTTCTATCTGTTTGGAGGATTTTTCTGTTGCCAAAGTTATATTCTTGTCTGTTTCAGGGAGTGGTGATGCAGAAATTGAAAAGGACGAGGAAATGGAAGAAGTTGTGGCTGTGCTCAAGGCAGAAGCTGGTCTGGGTGGTTGTTCAGCTGCTCGGGGGACAACATGTCTTGTGTCGCCTTTTGACGCTTCTGTCTGGTAGAGGTCAACTTGAAGGGCTGGTGATGGCGGAAGTGGGCTGATTGGCTTGGGTGGAGGCTCCAAATCTATCGCCTGTTTGGCCTTAAGTTTCCTAGGGGGGCTGCTGTCATCCCTCTGACGCTTCCTGCTCTCCTTATGGGGAGCATCCCTGGATTTCGACCTGGATCGCCTACCCTCCTTAATAAGCTTTATCCACTTATCAGCCTCATTGTTCTTGAAGTCCCGTAACAAAGCCATGGCCTCCTCTCCATAGCGTTTATCAAAGGTACCATTACCGAGTGGCTTTGAATACATGGCCTCAATTTTCACAGCCTCCCTTCCATAGCGCCTCACGCACGAATGTCCATTGTCCACCCTATTTAGCAGGACCTTGCAGCGGGAGCATTGAAACTTCACATAGAAATGCATCTCTTGAACGTGCCTCCTGACCTTCCACAGCATCTCCATCGTAGCATTACATCCTAGGCATTCATACGTTCCTGCAGAGGGTAGCTTTGGGATTCTGTGCTGAGTCTGGAAAAATTAAAGACTGGTAAGTAACTATTCAAAAGCATGAAGTCAATATACATTTTTATTGACCTTAGTGCTGTTGCGCAGGTGTATGGCAGACAAAAGGCTTTAGCCTATCATGATGTACAGTTTTCGACTGGCTCTTTGAATTCTTGGTAATTTTGAAAACCACATCATTGAATTTCTTGATGATAGTGTATGGTCCCTCCCATGGTCTTTGTAATTTTGGATTGCGCCCTTTTCTACGCCTGGGATTATGTAACCACACCAATGAGTTAAAGAAGATCCTGACGATAATCTCAACAGCACTCACAATAGAGCACTATATTGAGCATCGACGGACCCCTAGCAAGCTAGAGGTGGGATCAGGTGCCCGGGAGGAGTAAGCATCCCCTGTTGGCTAGCCGCACCCGCCGTCGATGTTAATGCACGATGAAGAACACAGTATATAAATTGCATAAACTGCCTGACCACATGTCTACATGTATATAGAAAGTGCCAAGTCACCTACGCTGTAGTCATTGTATGAAATTTTGTAGTCGTAATAGTCTAGTTGCCAAATGGCTATTTTGGGGTGAACCCAAAAAAATGTTACGCACAAAATGTTTTTGCATGAAAGTGATGTTAATACTCTCTACTTTGATAATCCGGCTGATGCCACTCTGGCATCCTTGGGCATTTCGAAATTTTTGGGAAAAAAGGTAATTTTTCAACGAAAACCGTTGAAAATTGGAAATACACAATTACTTTGTCCATGTTGTAGCTAGAACAAGAAATTTGGTATCAAAAGAACAGCAATGCCATTGCCTTCAAGTCCCAAGCTCAGTTTATCAATTTACTCGTCCATAAAATGGGGAAAACTATGGATTTTCGATGAAAACCCGTTGAAAATTGGGAAAATGTCATATCTTTTTTCCTACCGTAGATAAAATAACAATTTTGGTACCAAACGCACAATAAATATATTGCCTTTTATTTTAAATATCAGATTAGCAATTTGCAAGTAATAAAATGGGGGAAAGAATGAATTTTGAATGAAAAATCGCTGAAAATTGGGATATTACAATGTTTTTTCCATGTGCTGTAGTTAGAACAACACCAAGAAAAATGATTTCATTGCTTTAAATTCAGAATTCCACTCAAGCAAATTGAATCTTCTTGTTTTGTTTTGTTTTTGCTGAAAACAGGTTTTAATTTAAATTGTAAAAAAAAAACCGGTTTAAAGAAATTCTAAAACAACAATTTCCGTATCAAAATGATTGCATATTGATAGTTATAGAATTTCAACTCTCTTATTACCCTTTATTCTACTCTAGATATATCATTCCAAATAGTATAAATGTCCTAGCATCATCTTACAACATCACGCATCATTTCACGAAAAGAATGTTCCATTTTAATTGCATAATACATACATTGCTTATTTGATGTTTGATGTCGTGTTTGCTGTTCCCTGCCCGTTTGGTTTCTCTTTCTGTGTTTGTTACTTGAGATGTTTTGATGTGTTGAACTTGGTGCTGCAACCCAGTTTTGTTGGATATCACCTCCTTTCTTATTGCCTTGTTTTTTCATCAACATGCAATTGTAATTCTTGTGTGCAGCTACTTCTAACAACAAAGAACCCCTCTTACATGGTTGATCAAAATGCCTTCTTTGCATCGTACTCTGACAATTTTCTACTCCAAAACATTTACAGAATTAAAGAAAATTGAGCACAGAATTTGTCACATCTGTTTGTTACACAGCTCAGATTTCATGTGCGACTATAACAAATCAACAGGATAACAGATAGAGGTTCAGACGCAATTGGCAAAATATTATCACAATTGGTCTCAACATTTATTTTAAATTTAGTTCTTTCAGCAGATCCAGGTTTGATCTTAAGAATGTTTCCTTATGCATGGCTAAAAATATTTCGTTCTTCAATTAATAAAGTTGGTAGTAATGGTCATCCAAGAGTTTTGAACTCTGTGAGGAGGTTGTTTTACACCATAATTGTGCGTTCTTCAAGACCTCTGGGAAATCGGAATAGTGGGAGGGTTGTGCGCACGTAATCCAGGATAACCACACCGTCTGCTATTTACGTGGCAGATGGCCGTCCTAAGTCGGCACCCGTTGTCCATTGATCTCGTTGGTTAATGTTTAGTCTTTTATGTTTCATGTTTCTATGATCTTGTCCCTTTTGCGTCTCTTTCTGTGGGTGTCTGTTCTGTGTTGTTTTTTTTTTTTTGCATGGGTGTTTTGGGATTTTGCTGTGGGTGCTGCAACCTAGTGTTGTTGGAGATCCCCTCCTTTCTCTTATAGCCCATTTCATTCAATCATAAACTGGACCTGACATCAGATATACTGTCTAGATTCTTTTCAATATCTGAATTAACCTCTCTCAAATTTGACACGGTACACCACTTCAAAAGATTTCCCAAAGAACAACCTTTGTCTCTCCTATACCATCATATGTTGATGGTATCCATCATCATGATCTATTCGCAATACCTACATCTTTAGAATAATGTGTAGAATGCGAGTTCTTAATCAATCGGATTGCTTTCTCAATCAAATGATTGCAAGTACATGTAATATCAATCAGTTGCACTTCATTTCATGAGATGTAGCTTTCTTGACTGAATCTTTTATGTCATTGAGATCGTAAGTAGGAGTCAATTGAATACCATTTAAATTTGCTCTCTGCAAAGTAATAGCAATTTCAAGTTCAGAAAATAGGGCCAGGGGAGCTGCTGGAGAGGATTTTGGCTGTGCCATGAAGTCATTTAATTGAAAGCATCACTGATGAGGATTTTTCTATCCGAAACACGTGTCTGGTGCAGTAAAATTGGTTTAAAACTTTCTTCAAGAAGGTAGATAGCTGGAACACTTATCATTGAACATCTGAAGTGTTTAGTTATTTTTAGAATTATATGACCAGAAACAATCAAGGTATTAATTCTGCCATTTAATGGTCAGTTGATACACCAGAGCCCTGCATACATCAATCGATCACCAGCTCCTAGGCATTCTTGTCGAAAAGATAACATGGAGCTTACTTTAAGAAAATATTTCGAAGTTGAAAAACTGAAGTAATCTTTTTTACATTGAACCATAACACCACTAAGCAGGTCTTTAAGATCCACTTCAATGATTGAAAACAACTTCACAACCCTGGCTGGCAGAAATCATCTATGTTAAACATCTTCAAATTCATTAGCATCATTTAAAAGCAGATAAGTTAACAGCGAGGACTAGACATGCACGTTTCGGATATTTAACCCTCGTCATTGATCCTCAATCCAAACAATGAAATATGGCCAATAATGTGTGATAATTATGTCCAAAATATAAGACGTAGCAAGATGACTAAGATATGATGCTACAGGACCCAGGTTTCAGAAATTTTTGACAATTTTGCAAACAGAAATTTTCGAATGCGTTTGAGACAAAGGAGGGGATCTCAAACAACAGCAGGTTGCAGCACCCTTAGCAAAACCCCCAATGCAAAAAACACAAAGCAGACAAGCACAAAAAGAGACGCATAAGGGATAAGGAACGTCAACGCACAACACAGAAACATCAAACACAAAGGACTACACATAAACCAACGAGCAACCGGTGACGACTTAGGACGGCCATCTGCCACGGAAAAAGCTGAAGGTGTGGTTATCCTGGATTACGATTTGAAGAAACGACCAACCGAAATTGATCAAACTTGGCTACATGTGCCTTCGGCGACTCCTGGTCCGCCAGCAGTGACACTCACCAAGTGGTACAAATGTTAAACGTCTTTCAATTCAATAGCATCATTTAAAACCTGATAAATTTACAGCATGGACCAGACATGCACGTTTCGGGTACTAAACCCTCGTCAGTGATCCTCGGTCTAAACAATGTAATACGGCCAAAAAGTATGAAAATTATTATGTCCAAAAATGTACCAAAAGACGTAGCAGAATGGGTCTTCAAATTCATTAGCATCATCTAAAAGCAGATTAATTAACAGCGTGGACAAGACATGCACGTTATGTATCATAGACAGTAGCCGCTTCCTTTTGAACTATGTGTCTAATTTCACCCGCATCTTTCAAAAGCTTGCTACAAGACTCCATGTACTGTAAATTGTTTTTCTTAAAACTGTTGACTCGAATACACATATCTTTGTTCTAGATTTTCTCTAAACGTTTTGCATTTTTCAAAGTCCAAACTTTGTATGGAAAAAAACCTTCAAAAATCAAAGTTTTCTCCCTCTTTGTTCTTCTCCCATTTTATTTATGAGCAAGTTGCTAAATATGTATTCAGAATAAAAGACAATAACAAAAACCTTTATTTTGGTACCATAATTGCAGAACCTCATACTACAGTTTGAAAAAGGCATTGCATTTTGCAAATTTTCAGCGATTTTTCATCAAAGAGTAGTTGTTTTTCGTACCAGCAAATTGCAAATCTGACTTCTCTATTAATTAAAATGAAAGGCAATAAATTTATTGTGCGTTTGGTACCAAAATTGTTTATTTAGCTACAGAATAAAAAAAAGATATGGTGTTTTCCCAATTTTCAACGATTTTTCATCGAAAATCCATAGTTTTCCCCATTTTATGGACAAGTAAATTGGTAAATTGAGCTTGAGACTTAAAGACAATAAAATTGTCGTTCTTGTGGTACCAATTTTGTTGATCTAGCTGCAGCATGGAAAATGTAATTGAATTTTTCCTATTTTCAACGGTTTTTCTTCGAAAAATTCCATTTTACCCCAAAATTTCGAAATGCCCAAGGATGCCAGAGTGGCATCAGCCGGATTATCAAATAAGAGGGTATTGACAACAGTTTCATGCAAAAATATTTTGTGCGTAACAAATTTTTGGGTTTCGTGAATGGCACCTAGACTATAAGTCTTTTTCATTCGATTTGATTCAAGATTCATTTTTGTTCTTGCATGGTCATGTATTTTCAATAATGTTTCTTCCAGGTCAATACAGTGTCGAGTCACATGGACTGTGGACTTGTTGATTGGTCTATCTACCAAATATCAAGTCAACGGGCAAGTTTACCTCACGGCCGAACATCATCTTATTCGGTGACTGACCTGTGGTACTATGTATGGAAGAGCGGTATGCCATGAGTACCAAAGGCAGATGTTCATCCAAATCATTCTGTTGTTCGGTTACATATTTCGAGAGCATTATAGCTAGAGTACGGTTTGCACGCTCTACTAGGCCGTCAGATTGTGGTCTAAGCGGTGTTGTTCTTGTCTTTTCAATGCCCAACAAAGCACAAACTTCTTTCATTAGCTGAGACTCAAAGTTAGTACCCTGGTCAGAATGTAACTGCAATGGTACGCAAAAAGTACACACAAACCGTTTTACAAAACTATCTGCTATTGTAGCAGCTTCTTGATTAGGTATTGGAATTGCATCCAACCATTTTGTGAAGTAGTCACATATGACTAGTATGTATTTGTTGCCACTTTTGGTGACTGGAAAAGGGCCTAAAATATCTATTGCTACCCTTTCCATAGGTGCCCCTGTCAAATACAACTTCAGTGGAGCCCTAATTTTCCTCTGAGGGTTTCGCTTGCTTCCACACATCTCGCATGTCTCAACCCATCGTTCAACATCTCTCCTCATATGTTGCCAGAAAAATCGACTGATCACTTTCTCAAATGTTTTCTGTACACCCAGATGCCCACCTGTAGGAGCATCATGCAACTGTGAAAGGACTACACTAATAAGTGACCTTGGTATTAATATGTGCTTGGTCATTTTACCTTGAGAATCATAATTCATGTATAAGACACCGTCCTCTAATGACAAACTTCCAAATCTATTCCAGAAGAATTTAGCTGTAGGGCTAAACCTTGATATTTCATTCCATTCAGGTCTCTTGCCATTCAGCATCCAGCTCAAGATTAGCGCGACATCCGGGTCTTGCTCCTGACTGGTGCGTATATCAAAATCAACCAAAAGTGGTATACTATTATGGCTTCCGAATGTGCCTTCGGTATCGTGGCCTTTCAGGCTCGGCTGGACACTTTCAGTAGAATTCATTTCGCATGCTTTAGCACTGTGAACATGGGAGAGGGCACTGTCATCCTCCCGTGAAATAAGATGCTGTGTCAAACTGTTAGAGTCAGACCTCATAACCCCGGGCCCTGGGCTCTGATCTGAACCAACTTCCCTTTCTAAATGTACAAGTAACGGGCTGTCACTTGTACCTAACTCTGTGCCGACATCCACAAGTTTGGCCAAACCGTTGGGTGCGCTTTGACACCAACCAGAGTGAGCGCTCGTACCTTTGTCAGCCTTAGAAGCTACATTCTCAAGATATCGGATTTCTGATTCCGAACAGTGTCTACAGTTATTGCAGGGCCTTCTTGACAAGGCATCTGCATTCGAATGCACCCTACCAGGTCTATGTTCAATTGTAAACCGGTACATTGACAAAGTCTCAATCAATCTGGCCAGTTGACCTTCTGGCTTTTTGAAATTGAGAAGCCACCTGAGGGCGCCATGATCACAGCGGACCAGAAAGGGACGTCCATATAGATAATGGTGAAAAGTCTTCACCGCAAGCACTATAGCCAATAATTCCTTTCTTGTAACACAATAATTTCTTTCGCTTTTGGAGAAACACTTGCTGTAATAGCTTATGACCTTTTCACTTCCGTCTTGCTTTTGGGACAAAACGGCTCCCATGCCTACTGCACTTGCGTCAGTGTCAAGTGTAAATAGACCTTCTTCTCTTAGATATGATAATATTGGTGCTTCTGTCAACAAGGTCTTTAACGTTTCAAATGACTCTTGACATTCATTGGTCCATGCAAAAACAGCTTTCTTTTCTGTCAGTCGGTGAGTGCTTTTGCAACCTTTGCAAAATCCTTGACAAACTTTCTGTAATAAAAACAGATTCCGACAAAACTTCTAACTTCTCTAACGTTTGTAGGCACCGGCCATTCTTTTATGGCCTTGACCTTGTCTGGGTCCGTGGACACCCCATCCTCACTCACACACGCATTCGAATGCACCCTACCAGGTCTATGTTCAATTGTAAACCGGTACATTGACAAAGTCTCAATCAATCTGGCCAGTTGACCTTCTGGCTTTTTGAAACTGAGAAGCCACCTGAGGGCGCCATGATCACAGCGGACCAGAAAGGGACGTCCATATAGATAATGGTGAAAAGTCTTCACCGCAAGCACTATAGCCAATAATTCCTTTCTTGTAACACAATAATTTCTTTCGCTTTTGGAGAAACACTTGCTGTAATAGCTTATGACCTTTTCACTTCCGTCTTGCTTTTGGGACAAAACGGCTCCCATGCCTACTGCACTTGCGTCAGTGTCAAGTGTAAATAGACCTTCTTCTCTTAGATATGATAATATTGGTGCTTCTGTCAACAAGGTCTTTAACGTTTCAAATGACTCTTGACATTCATTGGTCCATGCAAAAACAGCTTTCTTTTCTGTCAGTCGGTGAGTGCTTTTGCAACCTTTGCAAAATCCTTGACAAACTTTCTGTAATAAGAACAGATTCCGACAAAACTTCTAACTTCTCTAACGTTTGTAGGCACCGGCCATTCTTTTATGGCCTTGACCTTGTCTGGGTCCGTGGACACCCCATCCTCACTCACACATGACCTAGGTAGTGTACTTCCCTTTGCATAAGCACACACTTCTTTGGACTCAATTTAAGATTTGCTTGCTTTAATCGAAGGAAAATTTCCCTTAAATTCTGCATGTGTTGTTCGAAAGTTTTGGAAAAACAGATTATATCATCAAGGAAAACCAAGCATTTTGTCCAAGATAGCCCTGACAGAACTCTTTCCATCAATCGTTCGAATGTGGCGTGTGCATTGCACAAACCAAAAGGCATGACTGTAAACTGCCAGAGCTCCCCGCCACATGTTGAAAATGCTGTTTTCGGTCGATCTTTTTGTGACAAACCTACTTGACAGAAACCACTTTTTAAGTCCATGGTGCTAAACCATGCCGACCCAGACAATGCATCAAGGGTGTCGTCAATGCGAGGGAGTGGTTTGCTGTCCTTTATTGTAATTGAATTCAGTTTTCTAAAGTCAAGACAAAATCTGACTGATCCGTCTTTCTTTGTCACCATGACAATTGGTGAGCACCAAGGGCTCGTCGAAGGTTCGATTACCCCTGAATCCGCCATTTTTCTAATTTCAGTTTCGGCATATAAGCGTTTGGCTAGAGGTATACGATATGGTCGTTGTTTTATTGGTCTAGCGTTAGTTGTATCGATTTCATGTTCTACTAGGGTAGTGTGACCTATATCATCAGATGACCTTGAGAAGAGATCCTGATGTTCGTAAAGCAAGTCTTTTAAAACAATTCCCTTCTCTCCATTTAAGTGTTCGCAACTTGACTCTAATAAATCTTGTAAATGAGAAGGGATCTGTGTATGTTCTTGTCTAGGCAAGGTCAAGGTCATATTGGTTTCTAAAGAATTCAGTCTAGCTGGTTCGTCAATTCCCTCAAAATAGGCAATGACCGTTCCTCTATATACCTTGGCTTCTTTTCTATTGAAGTTCACGATCCTTAAAACAACACTGTCATTTTCAGATGTTTTAACCAATGCTCTGGCAACCATTAAACCTTTTCTCTGTACCAATTCAGGTGACATACTTATTAGTCCAGAGCATCCTATACTGTGTTTGTCAATAATGGATCCTTCCACCATTTCCTCGGTCTCTGGTGGTACCTCTATATCTTCCTTGACCACCACCCTACAGCTCAACCTGTAAATCAGGCTATCATCACAAAAACAAGCAACACGTTAATCATCAATTTTGATACATCCTTCTGTTACTAGTATGTCACAATTGTGACGCATAAGAAAATCCACCCCGAAAATTCCGTCATTCTGAATGTCGGCTATCAAAAATTCCTGGTCAAACATCATATCGCCAATAGATACCCTTAAATCTGTTATTCCTAAAAATGGTTGTACTTGACCTGTAGCTGTGACGAAACTTTTGCTAACTGGTGTAATTTCGGGCTTCAATGAGGTTTTTAACTTTTTCAGAAAATGTTCGCTAATAATTGAGACACTTGATCCTGTGTCTACCAACATCGCAATTTGCATTTTGTTGATTGTAGTTTTGATGAAGAAACCCTCAATATCGTCACGAATAAGGTTATTTTGAGTGGATTCGGGCCTCATATTTAAGGTTGAGCCGTGGCCCCCTGACTCGACTGTTGCCTGTTTCCCTGATGTTGAGCTGCCGGGTTAGGTGGCCGGACATTCTGGCCATTTTCCGTCGTAGGTCGACCACCCCGACGGTCGTTAGGTCGGTAACGACCCCTAGAGTAGTTCCAACGCTTCATATCTCTTACTTCCTGCATCAGTTCTCTAACCTGATCTCCAAGCTTCGGGTCACTAAAATTTGAAATTTCGCTTGTGGTACCTTCGATCACCCGTACATTTTTCTCGCGCTGTTTATCAGCCAGACTGGCTTCTAATGTAACGGCAAGTTTTTCGGCTTCCATTATAGATTTAGGATCTTTTTCTTTCAGTTTTATTCTTAGGTCAGACTGTGGAAAAGCATCTTTAAAATGATCAATCGCCAAAACATCGATCATTTCGGGACTAGCTTTTGGATAGGCTTTCCTAACAAGTTTGACTATGGCTTGCGCTAACTCGGGAATGTTCTCATCTTTCCTTTTAAGCCTGGGATCGGTGGTAAAAACTATGCAGGTTGCGTCTTAAAGACAAAGAGAGACGTCTGTCCTATAGACAAGCAATGGCCAGAATGAGAGCGAGCTCTGGAATCAAGCTGCTTTTATTACTTTGATGACGTCATGAGATACTGCGTAAGAGGGAATCTGCACGCGCTGATCCGCGGCAGAGTACACATGAAGGAAGTATGTCATATGCTGTATTACGTCATTACTTCTGTGCACAGAACATGGTGGCCGACAGGTAGTTGAAATGTGTTGATAAAACAATTAATTGGAGTTTGCAATGGCAAAACATAATAATAAGCTAATAAGCCGTTATATACAGGTAAGTTGGGTATTTAGGAAAGGAGGGGATCTCCAACAACACCTAGTTGCAGCATCAACAGCAACCTCCCAAAACACCCATTGTAAAACACAAAAATGACACGCACAGAAAGAGACGCAGTAGTACAATGAACGTCAAATCACAGAAAAACATAAAACACAAATGACTACACATAAACCAACGAGACCAATGGGCAAACGGTGCCGACTTAAACGGTGCCGATTTAGGACACTGCGCGTGTTATGATTCTGTCGTTTAATGTCCTGCTAAACTGTACACATACTTTGACAGGTGTCTGAGGGGATGTTTCATAATAATACGATCGCAACGATGATACGTTCAACCTTTTCCGTGTACCTTGCATGCATAATCGTGATATCGCTGCATCTTTTATGCTAACTGGAGGTGATTTTAGCAAAGCAATGTCCAACTGTAAGGTCAAGGTGTAACAATAGGAAGGATCAAAGGTAGACATAATTACCATCGAAATTGTGTAAGATAATCAAACGCCCTTTATTCCGCGGATATTATCCTTCTGTAACCAGACGGGCACTTGACTTGGTACTGGACTAATCTACAGCTTTGTACCATTGTATTCTTAAGAATTGGACTCTGCTTGTATTCTTAAGAATTGGACTTTGATTAACTGTGACGACAGGACTCCATGACGGGCCTTGTCAAAACCTCTTTAGAGAAGAATCTCAGCAAGACTCCTCGGTACTTCACATGCTGAACACGGACTGTATTTCATATGCCTTTTTTATATATATTTCCATTTACATACCAATCTGTATGTTCCTTGATAACCCAGCGTCATGCTGTCTGTTTGTATGTTCATCTTACATCGAGGAGGTTATTTAACACCACAATTGTGCGTTCATCTAGACCTCTGAGTTATCAGAAAAATTGGAAGGTTGTAAGCACGTAATCAAGGTAACCACATCGTATGCTACTTGTGTGCAAAATGGTCGTCCTAAGTCGGCACTGGTTGCCCAGGGTCTCGTTGGTTTATATGTTGTATTTTGTTATTCATGTTCCTATGGTGTGAGTGGGTCTCGTAGGTTTATGGATGGACTTTTTGTGTTTCATGTTTCTATGATGTCAGTTGGTGTTCGGTTGTCTCTTTCAGTGAGTGTCTGAGCTGTGTTCAGGATTCACGTTCATAATACATGTAACTGCAGTCTGAAGAGGATTTCTTCAAAAAGGCCGAGCTGTTGAAAACTACGCGTTTTAAAACTGGCTTCTATCCCTCTTTTACAGTAGAACACACTATCTAAAATGTAATGCTGTTGAGCATGTAGATAAGAATGAAGTATTTTCACACATTTATTTTATGTTCAAAATTAAGTTAAACAGTTTAGTACTAAAGCAACAACACATGTAAGACAACGTGCAATGTTGCTACACCCGATGACCAAATACAAAATGACCGACGCAGCACATTGTGCAGAACGGAGACTTAATTCCATGGCTATAATTCATTTGTAGAAATCATGTTTTTCAAACTTCTGCAATGGCAGATAGTAACGTAATCAAGTGTCTGTGTATGTTAAAAAACATGATTCAGAATATGCCTTAAGAATGCACTGATTTTTAAGGTTTTATAGCAGTTAATAACTGTATAACATGTTTCTTCCGCTCCGCTGTACCCTGGTCTTAAAACTAAACGAGAAGTCTAGTCAAAATCGTGAGAAGCCCCATCGGAACGGTTGCGAACCTCTAATGAACGACATTCTTAAATGCGACCAGGTACCCAGGGAGAATCAGCGTCTTCTGATTGCATGCAGCACTACAATTCACCGTGGGGTATCACGTGATACACAAATGATATGTTCAACGGGAATCCCCTTCGATTGAACCAAGTAAATTCTGTCAATATCTACTTTATATGACTTTATTTCAGGTCATTATTATAAATTATATGATGGTAATTTATTCTGGTCAAGAATATACGTATATTTGGAAAACACTTAATATACAGAAAAGTTTGTATCTGTCCGTGCACCATATCATAACATGTGGCGAACATTAAAAATTTCTGTTTAAGTGTTCTCCGAATACACGTCTATTCTTGACCAGAATAAATCTGAAAATCTTCGATGCTCATCACATGTTATGTAAGGGAGAAAAGCCAAAAACTATCCATTATGTCAGAGAAAGTACTGATCGAGGCCCGTCAGGGCCGAGATCAGTAGATTTCTCTGACATAATGGATAGTTTGAGGCTTTTCTCCCACTTAAAACATGACATCTTTTGTTTTAATAGTGGACAGTCACAGGTAGATCCTTTTGCAGAAATTTGGACACCTCAAAATCAAGAACCGTATCATTAGTCAAGTTTTGATGATTAGGTGCACGTAGCTGGAATTCCTGGCCAGTCAACAGATCGAATTCCTTTGTCTTCATAATGGACAGTTGTTGAGAAAGTCATTCATTTCAATGTAGCCACGTCTGTGATTAAAACAGCGTCTTTTTTGTTTGGAACTCGGTTTTATTTTTATCTAAAACACATTGAAAAAAAGAGGTAATACTATCATTGTTAGATATGTTGGATTTAGACTGGGTTTTTTTTTGTGTGTCTTTATACTATTTTACAAATTTTTTTATGTTAAAGACACTGACAGAGAACTGATGAAACAGTTTCGTCTTGGTTTTCGACGGATTTCAATATTCTGTAGTTTCGTTTACTTCATTTTACGAATATTTCATTTATTTCTATTTCATTTTATATGCATTTTCGGACGTGAAAATGACGATATCTTCGCTTCCGATGGATCTGGATTATCGACGCAGATTCTTCTGTTCATTAAAGGAAGATGTTTTTCAAAACGGAATGATAATTATGGAATTTGATATCAAAATAATCAAAGACGCTCGGAAATATATTTTTGATGGTATAATTTATACAGTTGTTTCTGTGTGATATCGTGTCATCGTAATGAGGATTCTTCTGTCCGGGAATTTACCTGTGACTGTCCATTAAGTCACCTATAACTGTCCATTATTAAAATAATGGACAGTTAAATGTAACTTAATGGACAGTTGCAGGTAAAATTTTGGACGAAAAAGGATCATATTGAGACAATATCACATAGAAAGAACTGTTTAGACAATGGGATGACGTCATAGTCATGTTTTAAGACATGGTGCACGGACAGATACAATTTCTGTTTAAGTGTTCTCTGAATATACATATATTTTTTACCAGAATAGATGACCACCATATAAATGTTAATGATAATAATGCTCATATGAAAGGCCTAAAATAATGTCATATAAAGTATATTCCCGTAGAAAATAGCATATGCGTATCACTTGATATGCGACCGCGTATATGTCAAGAGATAAACATAAGGTCAAAGTTCAAGGTAACAAAGTATTTATTCATACAATTCTACTCTAATACCACTAAAAGTATATCAAAATGAACTTACAGGAAAAAGATAAGAATAGAAAAAATTGATAAAATTGAATAAACCCTACACAAAATTTGGAGGCGCTCATTATAGCAG
Source organism: Pinctada imbricata (assembly GCA_033119305.1). Taxonomy (NCBI): domain Eukaryota; kingdom Metazoa; phylum Mollusca; class Bivalvia; order Pterioida; family Pteriidae; genus Pinctada; species Pinctada imbricata. The sequence continues at coordinate 32,964,642 of VSWD01000004.1, read as the reverse complement.
AAGGAAATTAATGATCTGCATTGTAGATGGCGCCAGGAAAATTCACTTTGGCTTTATTTGGTAATAAAGACCAGATGTTTCGATATAAACAATTGATATAGGCTTGCCATATTTTTGTTGACTTTTGTGACAACGTTACTTATTCTGCAAAGAACAGATCGAAAAGTAATTTGAATTACGTTTATGTAATATTTACATGCGCATTTCTCTTTAATTGCTATCGAAAGAAAAATGAAAGAGCTCAGGCGAAAGGGAATCGCCTCTGCTTTCAAAGGAGCCAAAATGCATCAAAATCGGATGAAAAATGACGATTCAGTAGAAAATGATGTGTTTACATGATATAGAGGGCGCTGCTATCGCTATCGAAGAACGTAAACAAATACTCTATCACGGAGCACATCATACATTTTACTCTAAAAATAATTATGCTTAAGTCTCATCGTCCTAGCTCAAAGCGTTCTTGAGAAGTCGCCGAACCAAAATATTTGCAAAATTTCCCACATTCACAATGACATACAGTCTTCCGACTTCCGTCGTTTCCATCTTAGCACATTTCATAGAGCTTTAAGAATGTCCACGTAACGGTATCGAAGAAAGTATATTCTACAGTATTAATTTCCACGAATTTGCACCATTGTTCACAAACTGTTTAAAAGTCCAAGCAATGACATCAAATACCTCGCAAAGGCATATACACATCTTCAGATTTAGTTCTCATCCACCGTAAATTGTACTGTGGACAAGGATATACTCCTGTGATATCATTCTGAAAACAGAATTGTTCTTCTACCCTATCCCGCAATAAGGAGGCTATGAAACCTATACCACTGCTTGTAAGAAGTAGAATGTCACATTTCGATAAAAACATCAGATCGAAGAAAACCTTTTTATGTCCGGAACAGGAACCGTCGTCTATATCCTTTGGAGTAAAAAACGGGTCACCCGGAGAGTCTATCATTCTCTGCGGAAACCTTCTCTTTGCTGACATTTTTACCTCTTTAGAATCGCTAGCCATATACAAAACGTATCCGTTTCTATCATAATTTGAAAGAAAATTCCATATTGCACTTATATTTCCAAGATTGTTGTAGTCAATGTCATTAAAACCCGGATGTTTTCCGGTTCTGACCTGCGCGCAAACGGATTTATTTTTTCCTACAAATCTTTTCCTAAAAGACGTCAGTTCATTTTCCATGTCTTCGCTAATCAGAAATAGTTCATGAAATATGTTTTTAAACTCCGTTGAATAATTTTTGAAGTCCGGCATTAAATTTGTCTGGAGGTATACGACGCTTTCTTTAACATCGAAGATAAAATCATTTTCCCTCTTCACCTCGTTTTTCCTTAACCTCACTTTGTCTTCCATGGTTGTGAAAAACACTGAATGCAAATGTCCTACCTCTGAATCACTCACTTTCCAGTTATATTTGTTAGGCCTTAAGAACAGAGATAGACCGCATTTGGAAGTTTCTTCCACTCCAAATATCCTCTTTGTTTTGTTTGCCAGCACAAACACAGATATCATACCTCGTACCTGATCGGCAATCCCACCACAGTAATCAAACCTACATGTGTAAATAAGATAGCGCTTTTCTAGAAAGTGAAAGTAGAACAGGAATAGGAGGAGCGTCGGTAAAATAAGAATCGCAGTCGGTTTTGGTTTTATTTTCATGGCGCAAAAGCCACAGTAGAAAGCTAAATATGCCGCTGATAAATAATTATAAATCGACTTTCTGTATAACTTTTTCTAACGTCATTGAATAAGGCCACGGCTCGTATAAGTTTACATAACCAATGTCGTCAACAATGTCTTCTCCATTATCCATTCATTATTCATTTTTTATGATTCATAATCACTACTGTACTAAGAATGACTCAGATGTACTCTTTAGTAAAAAATGGCCAGTTGTCACCATCACTTTAGAACATTAAAGCAAAGATAAAGGACAAATTCAATAATTTTGACATAAATCACTTCAAGGGGTGCAACGATAATTATTTTGTCATCTTTGAATTATTTTGGCTTGAAGTAGCAGAAGATCAGCTCACATCTGAGATTAAGAGGATAGTCCTCAACATTGAGGATAGAGGAGAGGTTATGACCTTGCATTCCGTTAGCTTGTCTGTCTGTTTCTGTATGGTTTCCCGTGCTTTTTCGAAGTCACCGTTACAAAAATTGGATAAATCTTAATATGTAGTTTCCGAGGGACTACAAACAAAAATGTGTGTTTTGATGAAGAAAGAAAAAACATTAATAAGCACATCGTAGAAAAGGAGCTTTTCTCCACTGCAGAATGTTCTGATAAATATTCCGAACTTTTGTTGATTTAAAGACGCTTTTTATTTCGTTTAAGTGGATATTTTTGTTGGATTTGGTGACAATGTCTATAGACAAGTAGCTAGATGTCTCATTGGTATCCTTACACGTGTCTCTTGTGTGAAAAAAAAATTCAAAGGTAATATACTCCATTTCTTGTATATGTCTGACTATCAAGAGATTTTGTATAACTAAGAAAGTCTTAATCTAGTTTATGAAAATGAAAACTTAGCCGAAAAGTTCCATTACTCATTTAGTACTCATTTGTAATATTTTGCTGTAAGAAGCCAAAGCATAAGTATATGCTTTAGCGTATCGGATATGTTGAGATATGTAAATACTTAATGAAGGTCGCCTTGGAATATCACCGTAAAGACACGGAAAATCTATCACACACATTCGTATGAATCTCTCCGTTAACAATTTTGATATTTACTTCGAAACAAAAATGTTTCTATGTTTCACTTTTTGCTTTCTTGAGAGTCAATTTTTCGGATAATTTTCTTTCTTATATTTTTCAAAAACAGGGTTATCAATTGCCGGGATATCATCCAAGTACCTAAATGCACCATTGAAATTCATCGGCAAAATGCAACTTTAATATTGGCTCCACGCATATATTTTATACCATGGCCATTGTTTGACAACATTTGTTACGTTCGGTTGAATTTATGTGAACAATTTTCAATTTTTTGTGATGATGCATTAATTCATAGTGAGTGATATCAATAATGTTGGTGTTGTTACATGTTGTGTTCAAGTGTCTCTTCGTTTAAGGTTAAAAATCTGAGATTGTTGTCATCATGGAATTTGCCATTGTGTCACCGGGATATTAAAATTCCCCCTTTTTACCGTGTGTGCTCTGCTGTCATTACTGCAACATTATCATATAAGGATTTATCCATTCTTTTCCTTTTAAAAAATATCATATAGTACAAAACAAAGCAGGAAGTTATATTTACCGCCTGTTATATCATACCCGCAAGGGTACATATAGACTTAAACAAACAGTTCATTGTTTTTAACAAAAAATTACCAAGAACATAAACACGGTTTCTTATGAAGTATTTGATCATTGTTACGTCAGTTTTTACGTCAGAAAGAAATATAAACGCATTATTCTGTGTATTTGTAGTTAACCTAATATAAATTATACCAGATCGGAATAGAGAAATTATAAATCACCTGTCGAAAGACTCCTCTTAGAATATTATACAGGAAAAAGTTGGGCTTTTTATACACAATATTGATTAAGTGATTAAGTTTCATAGTTTGTAATAATTGTTTATTCAAGAAACTTAAATCTATTAAAAATGTATAAAAATGAGCCTAAAACTTAAAAAATAGTTTCTTCTTTTTTGACTTTCTCAAAATAGATGTATAAATATATTTTTCTAATTTACTAGCGCATTCGCATCTCATATTTTGAAATTTGTATTGCACACCGTTGTACTTATGACGTCGTTTCGGGATCTCAGTGAAATATATATATAAGCATCTGGTGATCAAAGCGGGAAGGGCAGTCAGCAAGCTTAACCAGACGGCTACAATGTAAAACATCAACATTCACCTCATTAAAAAAAATGAATATCAACGCTATTCTTTTGAATATTTTTCACTGAGTTCAATAAAATCGTAAGAGACATTTCTTAGTTTATGGTTCAGTACTTTCAGTTGATTATAAACATCAGGTGATTTCAGATGCTATTGACGTTTTAGGTGGTGACGTCATCAACTCCTTTAAATGATCAAATTAATGCATTGAAATATGGTGAGCGTACATTCCCCGTGTACTCGTTCTAATCCATTATTGCGATACTGTTATCATTACATGTGTACAATGAATTGACAAACGGAAAAGATACGCACCTTTATATATAGTTTGAATTCCTACAATATTCCACATATTGTTTGCACCAAGGCGCGGAAGTATTTTTATTAATTTTCCAACCAACGACATCCTGCAAAATAAAAAAAAAAAAACAAATAAGAAATGTGTTGATTTCAAAATTTTCAAAGTATTTGTTGATGATATTTTGAAATTGCTATAACATATAGGATAGCTGACGAAATTCGGTTCACGCATAGTTTTGCCTTAGTTAGCATATCGCCATTGATGCTTCCCGTGTGTCTGCTATGATATTTTTATTAATCGTTCCTTGTAGATGTTTGTAATAATGAAAAAAAGTCTAAATATACCACTGATGCATCATGCCCTTAAGCAAAATAAAGACTTGAACAAATAGTTCCTGAACTACCTTATATCTACTGGATTCCAAAAATGCACAAAAATCCTTGCAAGCACCGCTTCATCACCGGTTCGTCCAGGTGCTCAACAAAACCTCTTTCCATTTTGCTTACGAAAATATTAACTCGCATCAAGAAAGGTCTTCAAACATACTGCGAGACATTTTATTCCAGATATGGAATCAATCAGATGTGGATCCTAAAAAATTCTAAGGAACTTTTGGAAAATTTAAAAGCCACCAATTTCAATCATATAACCAGCATAAAGTCTTTCGATTTCTCCACGATCTACACTACCATCCCACACCAAAAACTCAACAACAGACTTGCCAATATTATTCGAAACACCTTTCTTTCAAAAAATGGAGATACAAATATCTCGTCATAGGGCGCGAGGATACTTATTTCGTGAGAGAATACTCTGATTCAAACAAAAGTATACTGAAGACGATATCATCCGGATGCTAGAGTTTTTGATTGACAACATTTTTGTAGTGTTTGGAGAAACCTTATTCCAGCAGATAGTCGGAATCCCCAGAGGGTACCAATTACGCCCCACTGCTTGCGGACTAATTGTTATATTCATACAAAGCTGACTTCATCCAGACCTTGCTCTCTACAGGGCGAAAGCACCTCGCATCTCAGTTCAATCTTACCTTCAGATACATAGATAACGTGTTGTTCATTAATTATCTGAAATTTAAGGACCATCTACATGAAATCTATCCTCATGAACTAGAAATCAATGGAAACAACAGAAAGCGACAGATCCACTTCGTACTTGGATATACATCTATCTTTCGACGCAGACGGCCATTTGAACACCCCACTGTATGACAAGCGTGACGATTTCTGCTTCCAAAAAAACTAACTTCCATTTCATGAGTAACAGCATTCCGTCTCCTCCTGCTAACGGTGTTTTTGTTTCTCATCTGATACGGTACGCCAGGGCATGTTCCAAATATCAAGATTTCATCATTAGAACCAGACGGCTTGCAAGTAAGCTACTTGTTCAAGGTTATATCACACAACGGCTGAAATCATGGCGGATGTTCTTCGGTCGCTACGGGGATATTATAAAAGCATATCATATCCCCCTTTCCAGAATGATCAGTGACATCAGCGTAACCAAGATAAACATCAAATAAGTACCTAACCGTTATTCAGTCTCAAAGTCGAGAAGGCAAGGCAAAATGGTGAGAATTCCCATAGAAACGGTTGCGAACCCCGGAATAAAGAACATTCTGAAGTGAGACCAGGTGCCCGGGGAGAGTCAGCATCTCCTGATTGCATGCAACACCCCTCGCAACAGTTCCATGGAAACCTGTCTTATTCGATGATTGTCTCGATGTACAGATGAGGTAAGTATGTCTTGCTTGGTCATGACGACAGCCATTCAATCACAATGTCTATTCTGTTCACACGTAATGTTCTGAATACATGTTAAGTATACCGTCGCTTTGGTGTCGATTGATGTGCTCTCCTGACGGAATCTCTCGTTTCAGTTGACACTATTGCGAGATCTTTGTTCAGATTATATTTTTTACTAGGATGAAACAGAATATGAAAATGTCAGAACTATTGATATTGAAATGTATGCTCTATCGCAAAAATGAAGTGCAACTAAATAATACTAGTTACACAGTGTTTTACAGGGGGGGGGGGGGGTACAGAAATACCTTGGGTCGATGAAAAAATGCGAAGCGAAGCTGAGCCAAATACAACTTTTTTTATCGACCAAATATATCAAAAATTAATTTTTAATTTTTAATGTTGTTCGAGAAGAGGCATCGAGATAGTGCACTTCACTTTTCTTTTATGATAATGTTGAATTTCAGAGGAGCATTTTACTTCATGAGATTTTTTCTTCCACTTTAATCTTAAAAAAAGAAGATTCACATTACTGTTAGACATGCCTAGACCCGACATCTCTATTTTTGACTTTATTTCTAATTGTGACGTCATAAATCTGCTTCGACGTCACAGTTAAAAGTTACGTTTAACCTTGTGATGTCGGGTCTTTCTTTAAAAAAGCCTTACTTCTCTTACATGTACTAAGAATGATCATGTAAAAAGAAATTGATTTTAATATCATTGTTATATTTTTGAAATAACTACATTAATATTCTTGATAAATTTCAAATATCAAATTTGCTGACAAAAAGATGTATCAAAGACGATATTTTATCTTAATAAATTCACTGTCAGAAAAGGTGTACAGAAATAAAAATCCAAAATACGAAATTCAAATTAACTGATATAATAGTACCAAATCGTGCATCTTCCTGTGACATTTCAATTGTCTGGATACCAAATCGATCTGTTCAAACAGATTTAGGCAGAACAACCGAGACGACGGAAACAATTTGCCAGATATATTTCCACTGTAAATATTCTTGTCCTTCACTTAATTTCGTCTGTGTTTGCATTTTCTTACCGAGTCTGTAAGTTAATGTGAATCGGTGTGACACGATGTTTTGATTTAATTTGGTTCATATTTATGAAGAAATGAAGTACGGCGTATGAAGTTAGAACTAATGAAGCTCAAACAAATGAAGTATGACTTTATAAAGTATGAGAAAAATAAAGTACAAACCATTTGCAATAAAGTATTAACAAACGATTTAGCACTTAATCTGTTTTTGTTTGACTTTTACTCTATGATTGCAGAATTGCAGAAAAAAAAACTTGTTAAATTTTACAGTATACCTTGTGTAAGTAAAAGAAGATCCTGACGATAATCTCAACAGCACTCACAATAGAGCACACAATTGAGCATCGACGGACCCCTAGCAAGCTAGAGATGGGACCAGGTGTCCGGGAGGAGGAGTAAACATCCCCTGTTTGGCTAGCCGCACCCGCCATCGAAATCAAAATCTATATCGAGACTAATATGAGTTTTCCCTTATCTATGCTTGACTTTGTGAGCATATTTTTTTTTCTCTTGATCTTTAATTATTACTGAAAAAGAATATCAGATGACACATAAATTGACTATATCAACCAAAATCCTTTAGCTTTATGCAGCAGGTAAAAGGCTATGCATGCCAATCCAATCTCAAGTAAATAAATCAGAGTACAGTTCTATAAATAGGACTGTTATGTTTAACCACTGCATACACTACTCAGGTACAGGTGCCAATATTATTTGTATCGACGTTTGGCGATCATTGCTGGAATAATGAAATACACAATATTTTTATGTTGCTAAACTCTTTAAAAAGGATGGAAATGTTCCTATTTGAAACATTCTTGAATAAGATTTGAGCCAATTTTGCTGCACAAGACAAGTGTTTCGGATAGTAAAGCCGTATCAGTAGTACCTTATGCCAAATTCATTTCAGACAAAGCCATATTTTAGTATATCCCTATAGAAAAATAATAGTTACAAAATGTTAAATTGTGAAGGGTCAAACAAAGTTTCTTTCGGAGGACAGAGCTGAAAAGACGTATTTATCACAATTTACACATCCAATCGCGGGGAACGGGTTTTATAGCTCCTCACTGTATATTTCAAGGAGAATAAGCTTTAATTTTAATTCATCATATATATACGTGTATCTTAAAGAAAGTCGTACTTCAAGCCAAAGTGTTATTGAGACAAAACCAATTTTCCTAGAGTAGCACCTCATAGTGTGAGTATTTGAATATAGGTTATCAAAGGCAAATGAGTTTTCTATGTAAATTGGGTGTGTTCCCATTTCGCCTTAACTGAGAATTTCAAGTAGAAAAATAATTCCCATTTCGCCTTAGTAGGTTTTAGTGATGGCTGTTAAGGCGAAACGGGAACTTGTATAAACACTGTAATTATCTATGCTTAGTTGAATAAACAATGATTTGAAACGTTAATTGATAACAAATGCGCAGGTATTTTTTCTCCTTTTTTATTTCATTCAGCACAACATATTAATGTTATACATTAAGTACAAATACGAACTAACATATAAACATTTAAAAGTACAGCATAAATAAGCACATAGACATTGTAACATATGGACAAAAAAACTAATATACAAATTACACATCTTTGAAAAGTACTAAGTTATTGTCAGACCAACTGTTCACAAAGTCAATAGATATCACAAAAATAATGCCGCATCACCGTACTCAACACACGTCTTCCTCCCCGCCAGCAAGTCTGCCTTCAGGTTGGACAGCTTCTCATCAACGTCACGGTACTTCTTGCTCTTCTTGCGTCGGGTTCCACCAGATGTATACTGCACCATCTTGACTTCGTTCGCCGCCTGTTCCTTCTGGAAGAGGTTGATCAATATGAAGATGTGCGGATGTGAAGCGCCGACCCTTTTCTTGAGTTTGTTGTGCCATCCCTCCAGATGGTTGCTAGTTCGAGGTCCATTGGTGCTGAAGTGGTTCCACGTCTCTGGCCTGAGTCTGCTTTCCATCCATGTCTCAGCCACGTAGTCTAAAAGTCGGGTATAGTCGGTCCTTGGTGGTGCATCTGCAACTGCATTTAACCAGTAGTCGTCGAGGTTTGGTAGCGGAATGAGTGGAAGCGCCGTCATGCGTCTGACCAGTAGTTGGACGTCCTGTTGGTTCCTATAGTCAACCTGTATCCCTAGTGATTGTGTCTTCCTCCATATGGCCTGGGTAAAGTTGAATAGACATCCCTTGAGTTGTACGTTGGGGAAGGCCTGGGTTGCTGCGTTTCTGGAGTCGCTCTCAAAGTCAAGGTTGATGGTAGTTGGCGTCAGTTGTTGGTTGTGTCGGATAGCTATGTCCTTGAGTAGCGTGAAGAATCAGGTGTAGGTCGCAGTGTCCCTCTTTGGTAGGAGTGCGTAGATGAGTGGAAACATGACATCTCCGACGAACGCATGGATGGTAAAGATGCTGTCAAACATGGGTGGAGCTGTGTAGAAGGTACCGTCGCAGTAGATGTCTGGTGCAGCGCATGGGTGTTCTACGTTGTCAGGTGATGCGAAGATTAGGATTCTATCAGCATCGCCGTCATCGACCTGCAGGAAGAGTTCGCCGCTTACTGGCTACTTCTCGTGTCTGAGAGTCCCATGGTGCATCGCGGAGTCTAGTGATCTCCTCGTCATAGATGGATGGAATAGGTGTCATCTCCATCCTGAATCTGGATCGGACCTCGCTGATGATTTTCATCCCCTCGACTTCTGCTGGGCTAGGCGAATGATTGTGATCTCGACCAAACTTGGTAGGTATGTCGTCTCTTTAATCTGTAAATATTGATATTTTTCGGGGAGGGGGGGAATCATAAGGTTGAATTTAATCAGACTTAAATTGGAAATGTACATGTGAGATAAAATATGTTCAAATATATAACAAATTTGAAAAAAAAGAAATAAGATTAGAAAGATACTTTCGGTAACATTTGATAAATAAAGAAGAGTGTTGTTAAAGTAAATTGCTAATTGATGCTAATTAAGACTTAATGCAAATTTAATTGTACCGTCTTGGTTCCCATTTCGCCTTAATACAATTCCCATTTCGCCTTAGTACTTTTTCACATAAAATTTACCTAAAATTCCCAGTTAAGGCGAAATGGGAACAAACCGTAAATTGTCATTAATAGACAATTATGTAAATGATTTTACTAAAAAATAGAGTTAAATTTTGTCAAATAGAAGTCTTCTGTATGAACATTTCTCAGAAAATATGCATGCTTCGAACAAACATCCTTTTCCCTTTTAAAAGCCAAAACGATTCACAATTGAAAAAATAATTAAGACTAACGATCAAGGCTCATCTGTGATTTTCTTGTCCTTTTCATGAACCACAAGACGTAAATCACAATTACAGCGAAAAGCCAACAGCAGTAGCTAACATTTTGATATAAATAAAGACTATCTGACTTGTTTTTTTTTATGTGATTGGATTACATTTTCTCTCAAACAAATGGTATTATTTTCTTATCCAATTATTTCATTTCATTGAAAAAGGGGAGAGTTGAACTTTTTTGTTTATTAATCAATTTCGCTGGAGGCATCACTGGTGGATATTTGCTATCTGAAACACGTGTCTGGTTTTATTGTACTTCAATTTGTACCCATTGAATGACCGCTTGAAATGACATAAAATTTTTACGGACGGAAGCAAACACAAGTACATGTAGTACATTTAGATAAGATATAAGTGGACTTTAGGGATTTAAATCTCAGGCGCTGAACAAGAATACAAAATAATGTCATAGAGAACATCAATATTTTATCTGAATGAAATAGAACACTTTATTGAACCCTTTGGGTGAACTGAACATAGGAATTTTGCGCATCTGCATGGCCATGTAAGCTGTCATTTACGCGCCTTTCTGGTACCGTCACCTTCTCCTTGGATCTGCCACTGATGTCCATGCTGAAGGTCTGGGTCTGTCTGATAATGCTATAAAATACATATATACCGTCTTGTCTGCATCATAGATGCGATCGGAGAAACGTTCACTATGTTTTCACCTTGGACAACAGAGTGCCTGCTCCGTCATGCATCGGCGTCCTTATTCCGTAAATTCTCTTGAATTCGATGTGTAAACCCGGGACTTCTATCTCTCTAGTCTATTTTTTTTTTTGGTTGAAAAAAAATTTAATTTGGGGGTAAAACACGTATAGACACGTATACAAATTTGTTTGAAATTTTCTTCAGGAAGGTTAAGAGTTGAATTTCTTTCGTATCATCGTTTATATTTCTTGTTGCAGTGTGGAGCAGTTAAACTTTTCCCCCGTGACTTGATGTTTAAACTCTTTTAATTTCTTCTTTCCAGGAATGTTGCTTGAAAGAAGCTTTGTTTTGGTCCTTTTTGACACCATATATATTATTATTTATATTATATAAACTTGTTATTTCATCCAAAAATATTATCGAAATTTAAGGAGGTTAACATCTTAGCACCGTCCATGAGATACTATTTTGATCATCTATTTTATTAAAGCTGAACTAAGTCTTTAAAAAACCCCATGACGTAGTAAATTTTTTTAGGGAACGGAAATTGTTAGAAGTGAAACTAACAATCTCCGTCCCCTAGCTAAAAATACACTTGGTCATGTGTTGATTTGAACTTTCCCCCTGATGACCTTTTGCATACTAATGTACCGTGACACAAAATCCACTACCTCGAGTACTCGAGCGGTATATACATGTAAAGAAGCCTGGACGCGTGGACATTGTCATTTGTATGAGATGTCGTCTACCTGTAAAGATGAGTTCAGAAATTAGAAATTATCATAGAAAACCATACATTGAAATAGAAAATGGATAAAGTAATCATGAAAGCTTCAGTTTTACTGAAATAATTAAAAGACGGGTACATAATCTTGGGAATAGGTGGGAGGGGGGTTGTTTTAGAAAGGAATGGGGACGGGACCGGGTGGGTAGGTTCTTTCATATGTTTTCTATAAAATATTGCGAACCAAGATGAATTCAAAATATTCACAGTTACATGTATTTACAATGTCAAAAAATTATATGGTACGTTTTACATTTATCAAAATTTGGTACATATGTGAAATAGTGGTGGGGTGGGATGTTGTTGGATTCAAGTATATCATTCAAACCAACAGACATGAAAGTAAATTGAAATGATTTTTCACAAGCAAAGGAGATCAAATATACATGTAGATGAAGAGGGAGCCCAATGTTTATGATCAACCAAGACATGTTTGGCCGGAAGGGGGGGGGGGGTGGTGGTTCAGTAATTGAAAATTTCTATTATCTGAAGTGAAATAGTATATTGATCAATGTTTACTGCTAAAAGTTTACATCAAAGAATGACATGCAATTTATTAGACGGAAGAGTAGTTGGGAGGGGGATGCCGTTGTGTGTTTTTGGGGGGGGGGATTTATATCGAAACATTGTCATGCAAAAAAGCACAATGAAAGTACATACATTAACATACTAAAATACGATAGTTAAATTCTTCTATAATATTCTATTTTCATTACATACGATTTTGTTACATTTACCTGTATACTGTGATAGGCAAGTACATAGCTGTTTCTTTGCATTTTCCTCATTTCAAAATTTCTTTTAGAAAATGTAATTAATCAGCTAAATTTCGACAATACAAAACTGCATGATAATTATAGTGTTTTACTTACATGCTATTATAGAAAATACAATCCAATACAAGCCAATGGTCGGTACACAATTTTCTACAACATACATGACCTCATTGTGTAGACACATGTGAAAATCGCGTGTTCGATAAGACTATTCGCATAATGAAAATGGGCTTTTATAAATTCATATCAATTAAAATATACATGTATACTATTTACCGAATATTTGAATAAGCTTCATTATCCACTGGAATTTCTATTTATGATCGTTTGTATGATTATTTCCATTGATGTGTTAAAGGGGAGGGGGCGTGAACGTGGAGAACTTGGGATGCATCAGATGGAATTCGCATCGGAAATGGGAAAGAAACAATCTATGGAATTCTTGACAATCCCATTTATCAATAATTTATAGGTTTCCTTTGTGTTGAAACTATTTTTCGTCGAACAACTCTACCTAGGCCATGTCTTGGTTCCGTTTCCTCCCAATATCCCCATCTCAATACCCCCCCCCCCCCCCATCAAATTCTGTATAACCCTTTCTTTTCAGGGCCGGGTCCAAAATTTATGTTGAGGGAATGGGGAACATAGTGGCCTTACAGTCTCCACACTTTCCCGATACCACAACCATGACTAGGTCAAAGCTCCAGGTCAAGGTCACTAGGTCAAATGTTAAGGCATAAATTGAAAGGTCTTGTCATAGGTAATCTTCATGTATAATATAAAGTTTCCACTGCATACATTTCCTTCGATTTTGCTTCAACCAGAAACTTTAACCAAAATGTTGACGACAGACGGACAGACAGACAGACGGACATCGTCAATCTATAGACCGGAATTGCTTTGCAATCCGGCCAATTAAAAGTGGCTAGTTGGAGGGGTTTTGCTTGGTCTAAATCATCCATATCATCATATGCACTACTCTGGAGCTGAAATGTTGGAAGATAGAGTAAAATAACTTTGAATTTCTGTGTGTGATTTTTTTTAAATCCGCATTAAAAGTATAGGAATTGGAATTTAAAATTAATTTCATCTGAAACTCATCAAACCTTTTATACATGCATTCACATGGTTTCATTTTTGAATAGCTATTCCTTTTTTCCCTTTTATCAATGATTTTCGAATGCTTGATTTCCCCAAAACTACTGAACGTCTGGTTCTTAGTGAGGCATGTCTGTCTGTAGGCATTGTCCATTTAACATTATTTGGGGGGGGGGGGGGGGGGGCTTGGGATTTTTTTTGTCGGAGCATGATTATTTTTTTCGCCCCATACCGGAGCAAAATTATTTTTTTCTTGCAAAGTTGGAGCAAGGAATTTTTTTTATGATAAGTGATGTGCAATATATAAAGAATGTTTGTGTTTTAATAGAAATTCTTGATTTTTATTCAAAACTCTAAAATATTACTTTATTTTTATGAAAAATTTAATTCACTTCTAAACAGAGAGATAGAAGTATTTACAATATAATCCTCAGTAAACAAAATTTATAACTTGTCAGAGGATCTGTGGGGAGGATTTTCTAGACAAATTTTCGAATTTAGAATTGTAAATTGTAAAAAAACTGAAGTTCTCCTTCGAAGCTTGTATATGAAATTAGACTCTATGGTGAAACATGCATCTATTACATGCAATAGTAATGCATTATATTCATGGTATATTTATAAGCCTCTAAGGAAGCCATTTTTCCCCATTAACATGCATTCTCTTGATATTTTCAAATATAATCTTTGCCATTAAATTAAAAATTAATGTTCTGATAGAAAACTAAAGCGAGCCAAAAATTTTGTTTATGTATAAATTGAAAACTGTTGCGAACGAAGCGAGCCGGAAAATTTTCAGGAATTTTTAACGAAATTTTAAGGTGATTCTTCAAATTTAGACTACTTGTGAAAACAAGATTATTTTTTTCTGACACACCATAAGCAAAAATTTCGAATTTTATGAAACTGTTATTTTATTTATTGAAATAAGTTTTGATATGTGAGTATATCTTAGATTTATAAAGGTAGAGTTTTAGTCTTGATTCCTTGTTACACGTCGAAGAGTACTTATTACATTCATAATATTTTAACTTTTCTGGACTTTTTTTCTTCATTATTGAAGCTATTGTACTACTTTTTGGTACTAGTATATAATATATGTCGGTGTAATTCAGAGGAAGTTCAAATTAGTTTCAATTGACCTATTTGTACAAGAGTTCTTGTTCTTGGACTTAGTAAAATTCAAGTTTTTCCTAGATTTGAGAATTCACACGTTTTTTTACTGTTACATGTATCGCAAATGTTGAACTGAGTTTTGGTTTGTGATAGATCATGTTTAATATTTGCTGAAGCTGACCTAGTTTTAATAGAGTTATTACCCTTTGACTTTGTTATTTTCATTTCAGTTTCAGTTTTCTTGTCTTTTCTTTATTGATACAATTATAGAGACCGAACTGGTATTTGTCTGCACAGGCATTGAATTCAGTATTGGTCTCAGATTTATACCGGTAGGGGATTTGTATCGCTTTGCGATAAAAAAGGTTGTTGGTTCTAAGGAAAAATAAAACACTCCCAATATGTATAAAATATTCCAGTGATTGATATTTTTCGGGGAGGGGGGGAATCATAAGGTTGAATTTAATCAGACTTAAATTGGAAATGTACATGTGAGATAAAATATGTTCAAATATATGACAAATTTGAAAAAAAAGAAATAAGATTAGAAAGATACTTTCGGTAACATTTGATAAATAAAGAAGAGTGTTGTTAAAGTAAATTGCTAATTGATGCCAATTAAGACTTAATGCAAATTTAATTGTACCGTCTTGGTTCCCATTTCGCCTTAATACAATTCCCATTTCGCCTTAGTACTTTTTCACATAAAATTTACCTAAAATTCCCAGTTAAGGCGAAATGGGAACAAACCGTAAATTGTCATTAATAGACAATTATGTAAATGATTATACTAAAAAATAGAGTTAAATTTTGTCAAATAGAAGTC
Source organism: Pinctada imbricata (assembly GCA_033119305.1). Taxonomy (NCBI): domain Eukaryota; kingdom Metazoa; phylum Mollusca; class Bivalvia; order Pterioida; family Pteriidae; genus Pinctada; species Pinctada imbricata. The sequence continues at coordinate 32,949,064 of VSWD01000004.1, read as the reverse complement.
TTCTGTATGAACATTTCTCAGAAAATATGCATGCTTCGAACAAACATCCTTTTCCCTTTTAAAAGCCAAAACGATTCACAATTGAAAAAATAATTAAGACTAACGATCAAGGCTCATCTGTGATTTTCTTGTCCTTTTCATGAACCACAAGACGTAAATCACAATTACAGCGAAAAGCCAACAGCAGTAGCTAACATTTTGATATAAATAAAGACTATCTGACTTGTTTTTTTTTTATGTGATTGGATTACATTTTCTCTCAAACAAATGGTATTATTTTCTTATCCAATTATTTCATTTCATTGAAAAAGGGGAGAGTTGAACTTTTTTGTTTATTAATCAATTTCGCTGGAGGCGTCACTGGTGGATATTTGCTATCTGAAACACGTGTCTGGTGCATAAAAATTTGTTTGAAATTTTCTTCAGGAAGGTTAAGAGTTGAATTTCTTTCGTATCATCGTTTATATTTCTTGTTGCAGTGTGGAGCAGATAAACTTTTCCCCCGTGACTTGATGTTTAAACTCTTTTCATTTCTTCTTTCCAGGAATGTTGCTTGAAAGAAGCTTTGTTTTGGTCCTTTTTGACACCATATATATTATTATTTATATTATATAAACTTGTTATTTCATCCAAAAATATTATCGAAATTTAAGGAGGTTAACATCTTAGCACCGTCCATGAGATACTATTTTGATCATCTATTTTATTAAAGCTGAACTAAGTCTTTAAAAAACCCCATGACGTAGTAAATTTTTTTAGGGAACGGAAATTGTTAGAAGTGAAACTAACAATCTCCGTCCCCTAGCTAAAAATACACTTGGTCATGTGTTGATTTGAACTTTCCCCCTGATGACGATTTGCATACTAATGTACCGTGACACAAAATCCACTACCTCGAGTACTCGAGCGGTATATACATGTAAAGAAGCCTGGACGCGTGGACATTGTCATTTGTATGAGATGTCGTCTACCTGTAAAGATGAGTTCAGAAATTAGAAATTATCATAGAAAACCATACATTGAAATAGAAAATGGATAAAGTAATCATGAAAGCTTCAGTTTTACTGAAATAATTAAAAGACGGGTACATAATCTTGGGAATGGGTTGGAGGGGGGTTGTTTTAGAAAGGAATGGGGACGGGACCGGGTGGGTAGGTTCTTTCATATGTTTTATATAAAATATTGCGAACCAAGATGAATTCAAAATATTCACAGTTACATGTATTTACAATGTCAAAAAATTATATGGTACGTTTTACATTTATCAAAATTTGGTACATATGTGAAATAGTGGTGGGGTGGGATGTTGTTGGATTCAAGTATATCATTCAAATCAACAGACATGAAAGTAAATTGAAATGATTTTTCACAAGCAAAGGAGATCAAATATACATGTAGATGAAGAGGGAGCCCAATGTTTATGATCAACCAAGACATGTTTGGCCGGAAAGGGGGGGTGGTGGTTCAGTAATTGAAAATTTCTATTATCTGAAGTGAAATAGTATATTGATCAATGTTTACTGCTAAAAGTTTACATCAAAGAATGACATGCAATTTATTAGACGGAAGAGTAGTTGGGAGGGGGATGCCGTTGTGTGTGTGTGGGGGGGGGGGGATTTATATCGAAACATTGTCATGCAAAAAAGCACATACATTAACATACTAAAATACGATAGTTAAATTCTTCTATAATATTCTATTTTCCTTACATACGATTTTGTTACATTTACCTGTATACTGTGATAGGCAAGTACATAGCTGTTTCTTTGCATTTTCCTCATTTCAAAATTTCTTTTAGAAAATGTAATTAATCAGCTAAATTTCGACAATACAAAACTGCATGATAATTATAGTGTTTTTCTTACATGCTATTATAGAAAATACAATCCAATACAAGCCAATGGTCGGTACACAATTTTCTACAACATACATGACCTCATTGTGTAGACACATGTGAAAATCGCGTGTTCGATAAGACTATTCGCATAATGAAAATGGGCTTTTATAAATTCATATCAATTAAAATATACATGTATACTATTTACCGAATATTTGAATAAGCTTCATTATCCACTGGAATTTCTATTAATGATCGTTTGTATGATTATTTCCATTGATGTGTTAAAGGGGACGGGGCGTTAACGTGGAGAACTTGGGATGCAACAGATGGAATTCGCATCGGAAATGGGAAAGAAACAATCTATAGAATTCTTGACAATCCTATTTATCAATAATTTATAGGTTTCCTTTGTGTTGAAACTATTTTTCGTCGAACAACTCTACCTAGGCCATGTCTTGGTTCCGTTTCCTCCCAATATCCCCATCTCAATACCCCCCCCCCCCATCAAATTCTGTATAGCCCTTTCTTTTCAGGACCGGGTCCAAAATTTATATTGAGGGAATGGGGAACATAGTGGCCTTACAGTCTCCACACTTTCCCGATACCACAACCATGACTAGGTCAAAGCTCCAGGTCAAGGTCACTAGGTCAAATGTTAAGGCATAAATTGAAAGGTCTTGTCATGGGTAATCTTCATGTATAATATAAAGTTTCCACTGCATACATTTCCTTCGATTTTGCTTCAACCAGAAACTTTAACCAAAATGTTGACGACAGACGGACAGACAGACAGACGGACATCGTCAATCTATAGACCGGAATTGCTTTGCAATCCGGCCAATTAAAAGTGGCGAGTTGGAGGGGTTTTGCTTGGTCTAAATCATCCATATCATCATATGCACTACTCTGGAGCTGAAATGTTGGAAGATAGAGTAAAATAACTTTGAATTTCTGTGTATGATTTTTTTTAAATCCGCATTAAAAGTATAGGAATTGGAATTTAAAATTAATTTCATCTGAAACTCATCAAAGCTTTTATACATGCATTCACATGGTTTCATTTTTGAATAGCTATTCCTTTTTTCCCTTTTATCAATGATTTTCGAATGCTTGATTTCCCCAAAACTACTGAACGTCTGGTTCTTAGTGAGGCATGTCTGTCTGTAGGCATTGTCCATTTAACATTATTGGGGGGGGGGGGGGGGGGGGGGCTTGGGATTTTTTTTGTCGGAGCATGATAATTTTTTTCGCCCCATACCGGAGCAAAATTATTTTTTTCTTGCAAAGTTGGAGCAAGGAATTTTTTTTATAATAAGTGATGTGCAATATATAAAGAATGTTTGTGTTTTAATAGAAATTCTTGATTTTTATTCAAAACTCTAAAATATTACTTTATTTTTATGAAAAATTTAATTCACTTCTAAACAGAGAGATAGAAGTATTTACAATATAATCCTCAGTAAACAAAATTTATAACTCGTCAGAGGATCTGTGGGGAGGATTTTCTAGACAAATTTTCGAATTTAGAATTGTAAATTGTAATAAAACTGAAGTTCTCCTTCGAAGCTTGTATATGAAATTAGACTCTATGGTGAAACATGCATCTATTACATGTAATAGTAATGCATTATATTCATGGTATATTTATAAGCCTCTAAGGAAGCCATTTTTCCCCATTAACATGCATTCTCTTGATATTTTCAAATATAATCTTTGCCATTAAAAATTAATGTTCTGATAGAAAACTACAGCGAGCAAAGCGAGCCAAAAATTTTGTTTATGTATAAATTGAAAACTGTGGCGAACGAAGCGAGCCGGAAAATTTTCAGGAATTTTTAACGAAATTTTAAGGTAATTCTTCTAATTTAGACTACTTGTGAAAACAAGATTATTTTTTTCTGACACACCATAAGCAAAATTTCGAATTTTATGAAACTGTTATTTTATTCATTGAAATAAGTTTTGATATGTGAGTATACCTTAGATTTATAAAGGTAGAGTTTTAGTCTTGATTCCTTGTTACACGTCGAAGAGTACTTATTACATTCATAATATTTTAACTTTTCTGGACTTTTTTTCTTCATTATTGAAGCTATTGTACTACTTTTTGGTACTAGTATATAATATATGTCGGTGTAATTCAGAGGAAGTTCAAATTAGTTTCAATTGACCTATTTGTACAAGAGTTCTTGTTCTTGGACTTAGTAAAATTCAAGTTTTTCCTAGATTTGAGAATTCACACGTTTTTTTACTGTTACATGTATCGCAAATGTTGAACTGAGTTTTGGTTTGTGATAGATCATGTTTAATATTTGCTGAAGCTGACCTAGTTTTAATAGAGTTATTACCCTTTGACTTTGTTATTTTCATTTCAGTTTCAGTTTTCTTGTCTTTTCTTTATTGATACAATTATAGAGACCGAACTGGTATTTGTCTGCACATGCATTGAATTCAGTATTGGTCTCAGATTTATACCGGTAGGGGATTTGTATCGCTTTGCGATAAAAAAGGTTGTTGGTTCTAAGTAAAAATAAAACACTCCCAATATGTATAAAATATTCCAGTCCATGAGCGTGTATTTCCTACAGAAGCCAGTTCGTACCATGTCATAACTCGTTGTTGCGAGAAAAATTGTGGTAGTTACGAGAAAAAAAATTCGTAGTTACGAGAAACCAATTTGGAAGTTACGAAAAAAAAAATCTCGTTGTTACGAGAAAATAAACTGGAGGTAAAACTATTCATTTTCATCAAAAATTGCTGAAAAAGAAAAACTCAATAATTTCACCGTATTTTGGACAAATTCACATCAGATTCTGAAGCTTTAGATATGTGTAAAATATGTTAGACTAATGTAATGAAAGATAAAGTTTGATATTTGCACTTATCTTTGGAAATTTTGTATTTTTTTTGGAAATATGGTATCCCCATATAGATCCGATTTCTTCAAGATACCCCATAGTTGGAATTGCTTAACTTATTCAATTTGCAAAATTGAAATGTGATGACTGAAAACATTCATTAACTACTTTTGATATGAGTACTTGTCCAAAGTATGTAAAGACTCCGAAAAATTGAATAAAATAAAGCATTTCCAATTTTCAGCACTTTTATAAAATTTGTTATTTTTAACCCAAAATTTCCATGAAATACCTGAGTTGGTAAAGTGTACATGTAAATCAAATTCATTCTCGAGTAGGGCCTTTATACTTTCAGAAAATATATTCAAATCCCACAAACTATGGGGGCCCTCCCCTTCATTCTTGTGGTTTGTCAAAATTGCTGGATTTTTTTCCGTTTTCAAGTTGAATTTTACTAATAACCATATATATGCCCATATGGGGACACCCCCACCCCTACACTGACAGTGAGGACTTGGAAACACCTCCACTGGAAAATGTATAGATCGCTTTAATTCATCAAATATGAGCCATTTTGATTTAGATGTAGCACTCCTTATTTTGTTCCAAACATAGAACATTAGGATAACGAAACTGATCTTACTTACTATTTAAAAGCCAAGTATTAATAAAGCTCTAATCGAACATGCGTTTTTTTTTTCACATGCGTGTAAAATGGTAACATGTGTACCGATCATTTGTAATATAGGATTGTATTTGCTTTATCAACATGTAAGTAAAACCATGCAATGTGCAGTTTTTTATTCTAATTTTAGAAGATTGAGACAATTGACTTGTTAAAAATAAATTTTGAAATGAGGAAATTTTTGTATTTTAGTCGTTAAGAAAACAGGTACAATGTAAATATACAATGTGAGTCACTAAGTGTATTTATGTAATTGTGTAAGATACAGCTATACTGAAAATAAAATATTTTATAGGCAGACATAGCTAAGAAGCATTTCAGTATGTAAAAGAGTGTAATTTTGAATTATATTTGGAGTATGCATTACTTCCTCCCTGAAACGAGCACTTCCCATCCCCCTTCCCCCATCCGCGAACTCGAAACCTCACAACGCTTCTTTTTCCCAGATCTTTTTTCGTCCGGATATTTTATGTAAATTACAAGCAAATAATATTTCGCTTCATATATTTTATTTCAACGCTTTGATTTTGGGCTACCATTCGATTAGTCCTGCTTACAAGACTCCGGTATACTTGCGTCTGGCAGCGAGGTTATATGTTATAGAACCACCATTCGATCACACCCCCCCCCGAACCCCAAACCCTCTTGATCTGTCCAAATTTTGAAACATTGAGTTCCCTACATGCATATGTATTGTGATAAGTTTGTGATCATGTTATCTTTGTAAATAATCATTTGTTATTTACTACATTTCATGATTTCATAATTTACTTGTAGCAACCCCCCCCCCCCAACTTTTCCAATCTGTACCTTAATTTTGATTTTTAAACATAGTACTTGTATATCATTATGAATACGCCTTAATTTCTTTTGGAGGTACTGTATATGTCAAATCAACACATGACCAAGTGTATTTTTAGCTAGGGGACGGAGATTGTTAGTTTCACTTCTAACAATTTCCGTTCCCTGAAAAAATTTACTACGTCATGGGGTTTTTTAAAGACTTAGTTCAGCTTTAAGCTGTGCTGCTGAGTCGGCCCTGCGGGGGAAGGGGGCGTCACACTCTATACAAGGTAAAATATTAAACCTGAAGGGGCTACTGAAATTAATTTTCGTTGAGCCTGAAATCACTTTGGCTGGAGGCATCACTGATGAGGATGTGCTTACCGAAACACGTGTCTGGTGCTTTGAAATTGGTTTGAAATTTTCTTTATGAACATGATGAAGGTAAAGTGTTGGATCATCTCCATATTATTACAATAAACACTTGCTTCTTGTTGCAGTGTGGCGTAGTTAAACTTATTTCCCGTGACTTGATGCTTGAAGTGTATTTTTTTCTTCTTTCCAGACCCCGGCCGTCACCGACCTTCCTCAACTCCTCCTAAAAGGATTCTGATTGATCAGGTGCAAAATTTATCAATCGCGAATTATACATCCATGATCACAACACTTAGACAGTCATTTCTTATATTTACATTTTTGCTCAATATCAACACCCTATTTTTGCATGGACATCGCAAACACAGCTAATCTACAACAACAAAAGTATTCTATCATAGATAAATTCTTCCTACGTTCAAAACTTGGACGTGACACCACAATGCCAAAATTATATATTAGAATATATTAATATTAAAGATAGAACCTTTATTTGAATAAACATAAAAGAAGTACCTATCAGTTATTGAACTGATATGACGTCTAAATAATCAAGTGATCAGAGAAGATTCAGAAGAAATATAAACATAAGAACCAAAAACGAATAAAAAGTTTAGGATTTTATCTTTTTATCAAATGTATTGAAAGCACCGATACTCAGTATTTGTGATTCGATACGTATTGAAATTTCAAACTATCGAATCGATACACTTCAATATTCCAATATCAATATACAGCACTACTCAATAGACTGACACTTGGCTTGGTACTGGACCAATTTACAGCCCTGCACCAGCGTATTCTTGAAAATTGCACTCTGACTGACTGTGACGACAGGACCCCATGACCGACCTGTCCAAACCTGTTTAGAGAGTACACGGCCCGACCACTTGCATGAGCTCGCTACAGTCCTTTTTTATATCCATTTACATATCCATCTGTGTATTCTTGGGAATCTGTGAGAAGGTTCTTTTACAACACCATTGTGCGTTCTTCGAGACCTCTGGGTAATCGGAAAAGTTGGAGGGTTGTGCGCGCGTAATCCCGATAACCACATCTTCTGCTACTTGCGTTGTAGATGGCCGTCCAAAATCGACACCGGTCATGTTACTTTCTGTCTTGTCCTTTGTGTTTGATGTTTCTATGATGTGATTTGGTGTTCCTTGTCCCTTTGCGTCTCTTTCTGCGGGTGTCTGTTCTGTGATTTTGCATTAGGTGATTTAGAATTCTGCTGTGAGTACTGCAACCGAGTGTTGTTGGAGATCCCTTCCTTTCTTTAGTATTAATGAATTTTCTCATTAAGATGACAATTAAAATCCAATTTCAAACTAGAAAAAAAATTTATAGTTGAATCATTTCCGAGATATGAAAATGTATTCTTTGTCGGAGTTTGTCCATTGTATTCACTATTATAAACAATAAGACATTTGAAAAAAGGAAACAAAGATATAAAGGAAAGGCCCTCTCTGTTTTCAATGTTATTCTGTAGATTGCGATGAAAAATAGACCGTCGTCCTAATAGCAAATCAGTGGTGTAATAGGAATGTTTGAGACGGAAGCATGGTCGACAACGTGAGTATGATTTTATTAGCCGCTTCATGACGTTTTCTTCAGAGAGGAAATGACACTTTAATAAACTAACCAATTAGGAAATAACTGATATTGAAGCAATAGCACTGCTTAAGACACGAGGATAATATTTCATGACTAATGAGAAACATACTACTATCAAATTCAGAAATTACAGATCATAATGATATTTGCTCATCAGATGTTTTCATAATGTTTGTAAAGTGGGTATTAATTTCGTTTATAACGTTGCATTTAATATCCAAAATGTCTAGAGTTCTATGAATTTACCGTTTGAACAGATGTAATGTTCAATTGACAATGTTGAAATCATGTTGTAAATTGTTGAAAGTATGTTCGATTATAAAATGTCAGAGCACCATATGCGAATTTTATCAATATATTCTCATCAGTGATGCTCACACCAAAATAGAGGAAATCCAAATAATTTGAAAGTATGAAGAGCGAAAGTTTAAATTTGGAATAAAATGTCTTTCAAAGAACCTACAGAGCTATGCCATCATGGAGATACCCCTTAGTTTTGAAAATTTTTTCAATAAATTTTGAGATGGAGAATGAATAAATTAATATATTTCAAGTCAAGTGCCAAATCACTAAGAAACTGAACAATCCACAAGTAGAGACTTTTCACTGGGGTCATTGCATTTGTCTTGAAAAAAAAATAAAAGAAGAACCTAACATTTATTCAGTCTCAAAGTCGAGAAGGCAAGCCAAAATCGTGAGAATTCTCATCGAAACGATCGTGAACCCCGGAATGTACAACATTCCGAAGTGAGAACCGTTGCAATGCCGTACAACGATGTATTAAATATATGGGTAGAATTATTAGACTACTGTGAAGATCAATATCAGTGCCACTTTAATCTGCCCACAACGGAGCACATCGGGGTAAATTTCAACCTGACCGTTTTATATATTAGAGACGTTTACTATTTGACAATTTGTAAATTGTATAATTATAAACATACAATGAAACTGCAAGATTCTTCAGTATATTGTCTTTTTACTTTCTTTTATATATTGATAGGATGGGTTTTTTTTTCTGTAAATGTACTAATAATGATAAAAACACCAAAGAAGTACCCAAAACTTTTCAGTTTCAAAGTCATGAAGGTAAAGCAAAATCATAAGAATTAAAATGGTGACCCGGAATATGCAATATCCTAAAGTAAGACCAGATACATAGGGAGACTTAGTGTCTCTTGTTTGTATGCAACACCCGTCACAACAATTTCATGAAAACTAGTTAAATTCGGTGATACATGTAGTTCCGATGAACATATTGATGTTCATATTGGGTAACGATGTGTTCGGTTGTGATTTTTGCAGCTAATAATGTAAAAAGTAAATGAAATAGAATACATTCCAATTTCATATCCATAGATAATTCACCAATGCCTTTAAGTTATTCAATTTACCATATATTTGCGGTGCGTATAAGGATTGGATTTAGAAAATGATTTTACAGCCTTTATGTTGTTCAATTTGTCTAAATATCAAAATTAAAATGGGGATATTGCAAGATTCATTTTCGCCCTTAACAAAAATCTCATCTTCCAAAAGTGTTACCTAACTTGTACTCACTTACTGAAGCTGGATAAAAGCAAATCTAGACAGTTCATACTTGAGAAAGATAGTTATAGGTTTTATCAATGATTACGTTTCGATGTCATTAGGACATTCATAAGGAAGAAAGGGTATAATAAATAGTCATTCTCTACAGACCTTTATGATAGGGTCAATCACCATTATTATCCCCCAAGTGACATTAAACCTCATCTTTATTCGCCTCACGCCTATTGTCGACTTTGGTTTTCTCTGAGTGTCAATGTTGGCACCTCATATTTTTCTTGTGACACTGAAACAAAGCAATTATCTCAGAAATTAGGTAATGCTTAACGTTGAGATTACGAAACACTACGTGCATGAGCCAGCAGATTGATAAAAAATCTAGGTTTATTTTATTCAGAATAGCGATTCTAACAATTCAATGGTTTTGTCCAAAGTCAAATAATGTTTTATGTAATTAGACCACATCAATTGCAAGTTTTTATTTCTTCGTTAAGTGTCAGCGGATGGGTAGGCTTTCATTGTATTGTTTAAAAAAACTATCAGTCCATCTCTTTCTTTTTATTTTCATCACTATTTGCTTTTCTTCAAGACAGAAGTGTAATCTCAACAATATACATTTGATCTTTAGTCTAATAAAGGTTAGCTAACCTGAAAAAATTGATAATAACATGAAAAATAAAATGACACAAAAGGATCATTTTGTGAAACGTTCTTTGTCCCTATCACGATAGCTTACTCTCTTAGACATTTTCTTAAGATATTCACGTTTCTGTGTTGTTTGTTTTTATCGGATAGGTCAATATCTTTCCATTGCTTGCCTTGATGCTTAACAAAGAAGAACAGGTATATATATGACCTCAAACCAATCGATCGAACGCCTCTGATTTGTTTCGATGGTATTTTTACATTACTTATATTCATCTTTTTCGTGTCTGAAGACCCTCCAACAAATATATGCCGAACGAAAGACAACATTTTGTAAGGTTTTTGTAACACTCCCTACAAGCAGGTTGTTGAAATTTCTAGGGGTACTAATTGTTTGCCTCTGGTGGGAGATTTGTTTCATAAACTCACGAGAATAATAAATGCAAACCTCCATAACCAAATAAAATTTATCGGTTTTAAACAATGCAGCGGCTTCTTTTTGTATCTTTCCTACGAACAAACAAATAATTAAGATAGAATCAAAATTATGTTCTATTGTATTTACCCAGTGCACCATCCGATCTCCTACGCATGCGTCCGATTTAAGTTGCGCTTTTCTACCTCTGCCGTCATGGTCTATTGTTTGTCCGCAATATTCTTGCTTTACAAACGCTTTATCATTGCGAGAATTGGCGTAGACAAATAGCAATTACGTGCGATTTAATGTTGCAAGCCTGCGTCGCCTATGACCTTATTGCAAGTTGTTCGCCATCAACTGATAATTTGACGTCTTACTAGTGATGTTCCGAGCCGAAATCTAGACGATGTTTTGCATTCCATGTTATTCCTGAATTCATTGCGCGATCACTTTAAATTATCACTGAAGAGGATTTAATGTAAATATACATCTAAATGTTGTATTGTCAGAGATATGAAAATACAATAAAATTTGTTTTTATGAGAGACAATATTTTTCGTCATGAAATAGGGAATTTCTTAGAAAATATTGTTCAAATCTTAAATGAAAAGATAAGAAGCGAGTGACAACTAGGCTTCCTTATTCTTATTTATTGCACTTTCCTCGAGGCACAATGATGCAAACACGAATTGAAATCAATAGTTGCAATGTCAGTCCTTAATCTGTTACGTAACCTGAATATATTTTAAAGCATTTCGTAAAGAGCCCCCGTAAATTCCACAGAAAGCGCTACAAACCATTAAACCGTACATTTTAGAATATAAAAACCGCAAATCGTCGATTAAAGTGGGACGAATTAGGTCAAACGTTTAAAGCAATGTAACCATCGTGTACCGAAAAGCCATTTCAAAATAGACGGAAGTTACGACGAAAATAAAAGAATGGATAAAACTAAGTGCACTGAAAGAATATCAAATGAATTATGTGGATATAACCACCAATGAAATTAAAGAGTTTTTTCCCTTCGACTTTCAAGCCAAGAGAGTCTTAAATATATTTGATGCATTATTCCTTTTCAAACAATATTAAGTTATAGTATAATACATGTAGGAATAATGAAATTTATTGTTGATCTAAGGAATGGCATATTCTACCTATTGGCAATGTATACAAAGTTTGAAGGGGCACAATTCAACACAAAATTGAGGAACATGACCCTTTATTTGAAGAAAACCTGTATTTCTCAATGTAAAGCTATCTTGAAGAAATAAATATATTCCCTGTGACAGTTTTCATGTTTTCATTTAAATGTCAAGCAAGCACAAAATATTGATTTTTTGGCCAAGTTTGAAGGGGCACTACTATGCACAAAATTGAGCGTCATGACCCATTTTCAAACCTAACCTGTATTTTTTTGGTATAATAGCTACATTCAAGAAATCAATAGGTTATATATAACAGTTTTCCTTCCAATGTCCAGAAACCACAAAATTTTGAATTTTTCTACGTTTCAAGGGGCATAACTCTGCACAAAATTGAGGGACATGACCAATATTCAAACTTGACCTGTATATATTTCTTGGTGTAAAAGCTATATGCAAGAAATGAATTGATTATCTGTAACGATTTTCCTTTAAATGTCCAGAAGCCACAAAATTTTGAATTTTTCTAAGTTCCAAGAAGCATAACTCTGCACGTAATTAAGGGATATGACCCATATTTGAACCTGACTTGTATTTTGTGAAGTTAAAGCTATATGCAAGAAGTGAATTGATTATCTGTAACGGTTCACCTTTAAATGTCCGGAAACCACAATTTTTGATTGTTTTTAAAGTTTCAAGGGGCATGACCCATATTTGAACTTGACCTGTATTTATTGTTGAAAAAGCTATATCGAAAAATGAATTGATTATCTTTAACAGTTTACCTTTTAATGTCGGGCAACCACAAAATTTTGAAATTTTCGAAGTTTCAAGGGGCATAACTCTGCACATAATTATGGGACATGACCCATATTTGAACTTGCTTTGTATTTTGTGAAGTAAAAGCTATATGCAAGAAATGAATTGATTATCTGTAACAGTTTACCTTTAAATCTCCGGAAACCACAAAATTTTGAATTTTTCTAAGTTTCAAGGCATATAACTCTGCACAAAATTGAGGGACATGACCCTTATTCACATTTGACCTTATTTCTTGGCGTAAAAGCTATATGCAAGAAATGAATTGATTATCTGTAATAGTGTTCCTTTAAATGTCTGGAAACCACGGGTGGGACGGACGCACGGACGGACAAGTGCATCATTATATACTTCCACCAATATATGGCGGGGGTATAAAAATTACTATATGATATAATAAGGACGAAGTAAAAAGACAATAATAATACCCTAGATGCCTAATTAAGGATCCCGTACCCTAAAAGAGTACTTCCGGTTAAAATTTAAGCACATATTCATATTTTCCCGACAATTGCCTATGATTTCATAATCGGGATTTTTCGGGGTGACAGATTTGATCAACGTATGAGAAGTGTAATTCCTAATTCCTCTTGCCTAGAAAAGTATGTATTGCTATCTTTTTGAAGGTATTGGAAACTATTACGCATTTGAAATTTTCTGTTGCAATTTTTTTAAGTTTCTAAAACGTGGGTCCTGTAGCATCATATCCCATCCAATTTGTTACGTATTTTTGGTACATTTTTGGACATAATAATTTTCATACTTTTCGGCTATTTTACATTGTTTAGACTGAGGATCACTGACGAGGGTTTAGTACCCGAAACGTGCATGTCTGGTCCATGCTGTAAATTTATCAGGTCTTAAATGATGCTATTGAATTTGAAGACGTTTAACATTACCTCTGGTATTTATTATTAAAATGGCATTAGGGGCTGAATACCTTAATACTGGCCCTTTTGGCCTCGAGTATCACTAATAATACTTGATTTGTTAAAATGAGCATATGGTGCATTGGGTTATTACGATGTAACAATATATTTCAACAACGATGATAAATCGTTTATAAAGATAATCTTATAGCATAAAATTACAAAACTGAGAAATGAAGCAGACGAAATTAATTTATTGCAGTAAGCTTTAGAGAATCATAAAATTTCGAGTGAATTCAGCAGCTTCTTTCACAAAAATACTAACGAAAATTTTAGGAATTTTCGAAACTTTCATCATCAAATAAAGGCTTAAAATATTTAACAGTTTAGATTATATGGTTATTTCGTATATCATTTCTTCATACTAAGTATAAGTTCAGAGGCAAATCATCATAATCTCTAGTTTATAAGAATCACTTAGCGATCAAAAGTTACGAAATTCTTTTAAAAATTTCGTTAGTATTTTTGTGAAACAAGCTGCAGATGTCCTCGTAGAGTGAGAATCACCCGTAAGTATGCTATACCCGTGTTTTCAACGAGGAATAAAATGGTAAAATGTGAAAGAAGTACTGAAACAAGTCAATATAGTGAGCCTTTAATCAGAGTACCTTAAGTTTGGTGGTATCTTCACGAAGGCAATACCATTGAGTATATTTTAGGTCATGTTTGGAAGTCAGCCCTTATGATGACATTTCTTTTTAAATGCGCATAGCAATATACAAATTTTGAATGTGAGAATTAATCTTATATGAAAATGAAAATACATGTGTATCCCTTGATAGTCCATGTGATATTGTGTAAAAAATTACATGTGTCTTTCAAGCGTGTTTTTCAAAAGAGATCTTGACTTACAGTCTTATTTCCTCGAATTAGAGTGACACAAACATTTGTCAATGTTATAAAAAAGGCCTAATCAAGAACTTAATTAATGATCCGTTTAAACGAAAGTATTTATGACAAAGAAATCATCTAATGCATGTTATTTCTCGAGTCATGTACAAAGTTGAATGTCTTTTTTTTTTTGGAAGCCACGAGATGGCTTGCGATTGAATAAATAACGAGAATCGCCGATACTGTGATAATTTTCCTAAGATAAACACGAACGAATTCGGTTAATACAAAAGGCGTTCTTTTTCATTGTGGCCATGACACGACCACGAACAACCTTGAAAACTTTATTCTTCCTCTCAAGATATGATTTCGGGAAAAGTTATGGCGGAAATAAACACCGATATATCACCTCAGGCATCCTTCTGCTTTCTTACCGTACAAAAATGTTGTTTATCTACTTGGTTTTCTAATATCAATGGTATTTGCCTTTTGGCAAATTTGATTTTCCATGAATGAGGTGATATGAAAATAGATACTAATAATACGACCTTAAGGTTTATATGCTGTTTACGCAAAGCTGAAAATTGAAAGTTGAATTCCTAATTTGATGGCTTTTCATTTCAATCTAAATTGATGAAAGAGATAAATTTCTTCTTTGTCACAGACCAAATGTAAGTTATTTTAAAAACAGATTGTGTTAGTGAATTTAACATTGAATTCAATACAAGAATAATTTCAGACCGATAAATTTAACTCATCTAAAATGAGCATAAATGTGTATTATATGGCATACAATCAAATAAAGCAGGAATATAAAGTTATCGATTGAAGTAGAAGTAAGAAAGAATAACATTTTTTGATAAAATTACTGTAAGCCTATATTATGAGCACCTTTCAGAAATATTTGAACAAGGAAGACGTCATTTTTGTTTTCATTAAAGCACAAGAAAAGGGGATGGTCTACAGCATGACCACCCTGCACTCACCCAGCAATACAAATCCACATGAAAAGGACATATAAATGACATCAGACAAAATTACAAAACGGAAAAAAAGACACCGGAACATCATACAAAGCAGTAGAAACAGACGTACAGAAACATCAAACATTTATGACAACACATCAAAGGAAGGAGACCAATGTAGACCAGGCCACGACTTTGAACGTCCATTTGCTATAAGTAAATTGTGTGGTTATCAGGATTACGTGTGCACAACCCTCCCACTTATCCTGATACACAGAGGTCTCCATAGACGCACTGTTGTTGTATTAACATAAATCTGTAAGGTGACATCACAAACAAGACAGTTAAACGCAGCGGCCTCTTGTAAAAGAAGGGAGGGGATCTCTAACCAGACACTGTTCGCAGCATAGTTAAGGCAGCATTCAAAAAACGTCAAATAATTTACCGCGAAATTATGTAACGTCAGCTGACGTCATAGACTCCGTGTCGTCAAGTACGATAGCAACACGGTTTTGTATATTTATTCGATTAATATTCGGTAAATTCATATGTAAAAATTGCCAGTAATAAAAAGTTACATATCAGATGTAATATCTTGCACTTCGCTGAGTCAATATACTTTTGAGAAGACCCCTAATCGATAGTTGTACTCTGTGACCCCCTGTGCGTTGTTATGGTACTCTGTGTTACTGAGAAGCTTGAGCAGCGATGGCCAGGTGCGATCCCAAAGTTTACAGGCGGGCAGAAAGAAAAGATGAAATAATGGTATGTATTTATTTAACAGACGTAAAATCAGACATGCTGTACAACGATAACATCCTAATAAATTGAATTATATCTGTCATGAACGATGAAATATTTGAAAAGGACAGAAATCGTTCATTTTGTCATCATGTGTACCTTGTTTATGCTCCACATTGTGTACTATGCAGTACTACTACAAGTGTCATATGTATATGTAATTACATCATATTGTATCGTCGCTATAATTACGTAGTAGTCATGTGTCTTGCATCCAATTAAAAACAAAATTTATGAATTCTATAAAATTCTACTAATGTAATTGTATTTCGCAAGTGAATATTACAACGGTGGGGGGGGGGGGGGGGGGGGGAGGGGATGATGCCTGTGTAAATGTATGCTGTATAAACTCATGAACTGAAAGTGAAAGAGAATTCAATAAAACTACAGTAGTCAAAATCTTCACAGTGCAAGTGAAGTCACGGGTATATCGATACATAATTTTTAATTTCAGATTGACGAAAGGTACATAGACACCTTCTGATTGAAAACAAATGGTTTTTGCTATTGGATGTTGCAGTGCAGTGTAGATCTACCTTTCATGTGACATAACTGAAATTGGAAGTCCTGTCTATAGTATCTAGAAGGTATATTTACTTTGCTTAGACAATGAAAGAATCCATTTCGAATAAATGTTAAATTGTATGACTGTCAGTTTTGTATGTACAAAACTATACTGGTTTTTCAGAATAATGTCTTATAAATCTATGATAAGAGTATTAAGACATGCTTACAGTATACATGTATAATTTACTATGAAGCTTGCTACGATTTGTGTCCAATTTTTCTTTTTCCTTAAGTTAGAAATTATGAAGTAAATAAAGGTAAACTCCAATGCCAATAACTTGTAACAGCTGACTAGTAATCATATTCTATGATATCAATTTTAGAGATAATCATTGTGCAATTTCTTTCAATTCAGAGACTTGTCCTTTTCAAAGAAGTAAAACTCATATTTTACCTGAACCCAAGGGAGAAGATGCCAAGCAACTGAATGCCTATTGTTAAACAAGATTTATTATCTATTAAATATAATTCATTATGAAATTAAAGTTTTCTTGTCATTTAAGAAAAAATACAAAAAGTAATGATGATCCTCTGAAGTCATGCATGTATTATTCTGAAGTGCCTTTTAAATTCCAGTATATTGGCTTTATATTATCTATGGATGCATGCCGGACAAGATTTAAATCTGCCATATTTAAACAAAAGAAATAATTTCACTTGCTTGACCATTTACACATCAGAACTTTTGTGGAAGAATATCAGTGTATAAAAGATCTTGAGTTTAATCTGATATACATGTTATTGTAGCAGTATTTTTTTTTATCAAAATAGTACTTCACAATGAGGCTGCAAGCTGAAGTTGTCATAGCAACTCGTCCGTCTTCTTACTGAATGTGTGAAACTAGATTTTTAAAAAGGACTCAATGATTCTGGATCATGTAAGGTGACTACTAAGGTCTGTGGGAAAGAAAATCAGACATGCACGAACAGCCTCAAGATATCAATCAGAAAACAACGCTCTGAAAATGCCTCCCCCCTCCTTGATCTACGTGAATTCTTCCTTTTTAGAAGTAACGGTGGTCCGATGGCCAGTTTGTACAGTAAATTTGATTGGTCTATATACATCAATCAAAAAATACATAAACCAATTTGTCTATACGAAATTCGAGCGTCAAAATCACAAAAACAAACCATCTGTGTAACATACATGAATATCATTTTGAATTATGCCTCCTTCATGAAACAGAATAGAATTCTCACATTTTATAATTTTGCATGTATCTATAAAAAGTTTCAAGGTCAAAGACTACCTGGTTTTGCAGTTACCGTTTAAAATAAAAAGAAGGTTAACCCATCCCGACATGAGAAGAAATATAAACAAAGTACCTGTATAATGCATTAAAGATGATACCTTCAGGGTTATTTATTTATTCTATTATCATGATTATGGTCTACATGAAATTGCTTCGGTCTATTGGAACTTAAATCACTAAAGACCGAATGTTCAAAAGTCAATTTCAAAAACTGAAAAATTTTGTACTATAGATTCTTTGAGTTTAAAGAAAAAAATCCCCTCGGAAATAATTAAGCGCTCCTTTATACATATGAGACATAAAAAGATTTTCTTAATGTCAGGCAATTGAAATCAAACCACTTTTCCCCACAACTTCACCTCCCTTTCCCGCCCCTCTCCCCCTCCCCCTTAAAAAATTAACCTTGGGCCGAGTTAATAAATAAAAATGTAGAGGTTTCGGGGGGACTCAAGATCTGGTACTGGGACCACAGGGATTTATCGCGCTTCCAGGTTGCTTAATATGTTATGTTTTAACCTAAAGTGCATCAAGCAACCGGGAAGCGCGATAAATTCCTTTGACTAGGTGATTTTCCCATAGAATAGAGGTTTTCCCATGAACGCATTGTAAGTAGTTAAATAAATTATAGATATTGGCGTTATCCTTTTTTTTTAATTCATAAAAAATAGAGCGGATGTCATTTCAAGGATGACAACCAAATAATAATGTATTTTCATTAGTTCACGAAAAAAAAAGAACTAGAAAGGTTTCTTGTTGCGGTTGCAACAAGAGTGTCTTCCTCCTATACAATTTTTGGTTTGGAAATATGAAGGACGTCACATTACATGTATTTATATTATATATTTAAGTTTTCAAATAGCAGTAACATTAAATTTTCAAACCGATAATTGTTGGTGAGCAACCATTTGATTTGGGGGGGGGGGCAGGAATTCTATTGCCAGCCGGTAAAATTTTTTCAGCAATTTTCTGAGCAGGCCATTTTTTTCAGCCATTACCAGAGTCGGAGAAAAAATTTCGCCGGTTCTTCGGGCCGGATTTAAACAAATTGTCAAATGTTGTGAATGTCTGTGTAAGTTAAACTCCCCGCTGTTACAGAGTATGAGTTAATAACCGTTCCTTCAGATGTCTCTTTGCAATTAGCGAATTTCAGACAGATTGTATGATGTTTAAATAGAACCTTTTCTAGATTTTTGTGCCTATGCGTATTAGGTCTCTGGTAGATACAGCTATGTGAACAGTTTGTATTTATATTAATTAATTTTTTGACTTTAAATTGTCTTGCACAAAGGGCCAGCAAAAATTTCCATATCATGCAATGTATCCTTACTTTTGCATGGTCCGGGAAAAATAATTGCCGGCCCTTTGGGCCGGAATATTTTTTTCAGCATTTTTCAGAGCCGGGATTTTTTTTTTTTTTGCAAATTCTTCCTGCCCCCTTCCCCCATAAAAAAGGCGAGCTCGTAGCTGTAGAACCAATTTTCTTGAGAAGAGAAATGGTAATAACAAGTTACGTTCAATATATATATATAAATACCAGGAGGTTCTCGCTGTGCAGGTTCAAATTTGGACCCCCCCCCCCCTTCCCTTTTTTCAAAGTTTATTTTGAATTTCCATCATGGCGACATCGTTCAATATAAACAGAACTGTTTTCGAAAAACGAGGGGAGGGAAGAATGTTGGAGAAATTGTTCATCAATTTGTAAATAAACCAACCGAAAATTATGTTCGAACGTCTGCTAGAATTAGAAATTAAACTTGATGTTCAAAATATAGTTAGTTTAGAATCAGGGTTTGTAGGTTAGAAATCGGAATCAAACTACCACTTTTTGTGTGTAAATTCTGGTTTGTAGCTGATCTCTTCTAAATTAATCAACTGTTTTAAAATCAAATTGTGTATATCGAAATGTATTTATGAAATGCATATTCATCATTGCCGTGAAATCGGAATTTGAAAATCTCAACACTGCTTTTCTCGAGTCGGACTCGGACTACCAATTTTAGTGTGCGCCCGATCTGTTGGCGTGAAGGTGTATCGAAATACCCAACTCAAAATTTCGATGCTCATATCTTTTCAACAGTAAGAGATAGGAAAAATCAGAAAGACTAAATAAGACAGATATATGGATAAAAAATAATAATATTGAAATTTTTAGGAAACTTCATAAGCTTAATTTTTGTTTACTATTATAAGCAAAAAAGTGTCTTCCTCCTATGAACTTCTGAATTTGGAAATATGAAGGACGGTGAAGGACGTCATCGTAATAAATCGTTACAGTGTGCATCTAGAATTTCATATCTTGCATGGCTGTCGACTTTCAAAAAGAATGGAAATTGTAGATAGCAAAATACGAGATATTTAAGCTTACAAATAGCAAAACATGAAATTTTCGGTCCTTTTGAGTAATTCGACGCTCCCGTCAAATATTTGAATCTACTAAAAAACATGATAAAAAAAATAACAGAGACCAAAAATAAAAAAGACCAATCTAGCTTTTACTCCAAACGTAACGTTGGAGAACTTTCATTGTCCTAGCTTACAGGGTTCTTGAGAAATCGCTGATCCAATTTTCCACGGTTACGAAAACAATAGGTCTTCCGACGGAAGTCGGAAGACCTAATAATACCTTGTAACATAGGCGATATATAAGCCTTCTGCTCCTGCTATTGATCAAAACGATGAATATGTTAATTTTTTTAAAGGTTCGCTTTTAAGTATCTAAACTTGCGTATGTATGAATGGAAATCGATATTGCAATTGTATTCTCTAAAAAAATATAAAGGATGTACATAATAAGCACTGACATCCGGGCAATAAATTAATGAGTTTTGCTCCATTTTCGGTGTGATACTTTGACATACGAACTTATTCATCGTTGCATAAATTTCATATAAAACGAGTAACGTTGAGAGACTCCATTATTGCAGGGATTTTGTGGACTCACTATAGTAAATGTTTCGGAGTTATTGAAGATATTTGCCACCATTGCCATTGAATTTTGGTGGGTTCTTTGCGGGTGGATCGAGATTGTACGACCTTTGCTTAATTACAGATGTTCACTGTAGATTTATGTGATGTACTAGCTTGCATGCATATTGTTCATGAAATAAAGTGTTCTCTGTTTACATTATGTATAAATCCAGCTCTTTTGCTACATGTACAAAGTTAAACATTGATTATACATTTCACACAATATTCATTCAATGTGTCTGTATAACGCCACGTTAACAAACGTACGGAGTGAATTTTTATCTATATATCGTCACAAACGCAGAGCGCCGCTACGTTAGGCCTCGGTATTCAAATATTACGTCGCCAGTTTCATGAACTTGAAAAAATGTCGTCTATTTAAAGATAAACTAGATAACGAAATGGTAATTTATTTAAATCCTAAGAAATGACTTAACAATTTTTCTGTCTATCGGTGTATTATAGACACAAACCGATGCACAAACAAAACTAGTTATTTTGTGCATAATCAGGTGGTTTTTTTTTTGGTCGACAGACAGAAAAAAATTATTATGTACAGTCACTTTTTAAATATTTCCGTTTTTGTCTGAAAAGTAAATAAAAGAAAGAATAAAATTGTGTTTGATAATGTTTATGGCTTAACAGAGGTGAAATCTTCTTCAAAAGTCATATTTCGCAGTTTAAAAAGTCATTTGACGGTGAGAGTTACGTGCTCTTGATTAGCGTCGTTTAAACGTTTGAGTTTCGTACAGAAAGAGTATCATAGTCAATTACTGATAGAAATAGTAAAAGCACCCCCTGTTACTGAAAATAAATTGTAAAAAGGCTGTTGCTCTTAGAAACTGCGATAATTTCCCTACTAGAAAAGTGCTACCAGACCTTTGGCATGGACTTGGTTATTGTCCATGAAATGCAAATACGATAAAAAATTACCTTTTTGGTTGTGTTGCACTGAATTTTCCCTAAAATAAACTATATAGGTTAATAATTCATACGGTCTGGTAGCACTTTTATTTGAATGAGTTAAAGAAGATCCTGACGACAATCTCAACAGCACTCACAATAGAGCACAAAATTAAGGATTGACGGACCCCTAGCAAGCTAGAGGTGGGACCAGGTGCCCGGGAGGAGTAAGCATCCCCTGTTGGCTAGCCGCACCCGCCGTCGATGTTTAAGCACGAAAATGAAAACAATATATGAAACTCGTGCACTGTCTGACGTTGTCTATATAGAAAGTGCTATATTGAAAGCATGAAACGGCGAATCGATTGGTATAAAAATTATGAAAAATAAACACGTGCAACAGGGGGTGCTTTTGCAAAGAATGTAGCGTATCGACACGAAGCTATTTTTAGCAGTTTGACAGCTGGGGTCACGTGACATCTGCGATGAAAAATATGGACTGCATCATATGACATCATATAATCAAAAATTTACGAAAATTATTTTAGATTTAAGCAAAGGTGAAATGAAAAATATGCTGCTAAATCAGGTACGCAATTTTACCGCAAAAATGACCGAAATCAGCCTTAACTATGCTGCGTTGCAGCACCAACAGCAAAACACCAAAACACCCGATGCGAAAACACAAAGACAAACACACGAAAAGACGAAAAAGAGACATACTTCATATAACCAACACAAAAGACCACACATAAACCAACGAAACCTATGGGCAACCAGTGCCGACTTTAGACGACCATTTGCCACACAAGAAGCAAATGGTGTGGTTATCCTGGATAACGTACGCACACGTTCCATGTGAATGGATCACAAACAACGTTTTCAAACCGTTATGCACCTGGAAGCTACCCAGGAAAAGCAACACCATGCTGTTACAGGGCAGTCTTCTTTGAAAAAAATGTAGAAATGATGTGTCTAATTCAGATACTAATCAATCGTCATTTTGTACATTAACAAAACAAAATTCATATTTGAAAGATTTGTTAATTATGTCGAAGGGTTCCAACTCTATACCTTCTTGAAGAAAATTCCAAACCAATTTCCATGCACCAGACAGGTATTTCGAATATTAAATTCTCATCAGTGATACTTCCAGCGCAGTATGGTGCCCCGGGCTAATCTTCGAAATTTCAAATACCTATTTCGCAAAAATAATAATAATAATAATGAGCTCAAACTTAATCTGTCTGAAATCCGCTGTTTCTAAGAATTCCTGTGTCTGAAAATCACTTTGGCTTGATGTACAAGTGATCAGGATTTACTAACCGAAACAAGTGTCTGGGATTACGTATTAGAATTGGTATCAATGTGTGGTCAGGAATGAAATGGGTTTGAACGCTTTCATCTCCTTATTAGACATTTTTCATCGTGACGAACTTCGCACTTCGTACTTCGAACTTCGCACTTAAATTTTATAATTGTGTTGCCAAAAAATGCGCCAGTAGTACAGGAAGTGCAATATACCGATTCCATCAAGTATACTAATCAATAGGAAGATGGCCCCGCTTATGTGTTTATACGTAAATGACAGCTACTCCACTGATTCTTCAATGTTCGAAGTGCGAAGTACGAAGTTCGAATTGCGAAATTCGTCACGATGAAAAAAGTCTATTATGTACACTCATTTTCTTTTGGAGTTTGGAGAAGAATGAACATCCTGTACACGCTGTAGTTGCGATCTTGCGTATTGTGTCACAAACAACAAGAAATAAAAGAATCTGATTGACTGGTTAACTTGATCTCACGACAAAATAACTTGAAGGGAATGTAAGAAAACAAATAGTGCAAAATAATGTTTTCGTTCCGACGACAAAATAACACTAGGCCATGTTATGATAACTCGAGGGAATGAATTAACGAAATCAATGTACAAAATTAATGTAGATCTAACGAACGTCTCGTCCTTTTAAACAGTGTTAGAAATAGCTTGGTAATCTTCGGCAGTGCCTCGATAGTTTCAGTGGCTTGAACGACGGTCGTGTTGACCTTTGATAATAAAAACACTTTTTTTTTTTACTGTATTAGGTATATTTAGGTAAGATGAATATATTAAAATATAATATATTATAATACACTAGATATTTATTTGTACAACGGAAACCTTAAAAAGATGAACTGTATGTTACCCCCATGTAAACATAGTATTTCTGTAGCATCATATCCCACCTTTCCTGCTACGTCTTTCGGTACATTTTTTGGACATAATAACTTTCACACTCTTTGGCCATATCACATTGTTTAGATTCAGGATCACTGACGAGGATGAAGTATCAGAAACGCGCATGTCTGGTCTGTGCTGCAAATTTATCTGTTCTTAAATATGCTATAAGATTTGAAGACCTTTAACATTCCTAAGGATCGAACTATGCCATGGGGAAATACCCAATGGGGAAATTATGTATATATATTACACTGTATCCTTAATAAAGAGAAAGGAAAGGAAGACTTGTGAATTCTGGCAAATTTCTACTTGAAATTGAATAAGACATACCAATAAGATTTTGTTTCTTACAAAATAATAACATGTTAATTTGAACTTATTATGTTTGTGCAAAATCTTTATAAATCAAATAACTGTAGAGGTGAGTAACTTTTTCAAGGTTTATGACAATACAGTATAGAGATCGATGTAAGATTTTGCAATTCATTTGATAAAGACACCATATTATGACGTAATCTATGTAATAAATAAAAGCTTCAATACAAGTTAATACTTAAACAAGACATCCAGCAAGAAATGGTGTATGGCTGACCGAATTCTGCAAATCAGAAAGACGTGCATCCGCAGAAATTTAGGGTTTTATAGAACTTTTTGCCCATTACATTATTTCCATGAGCAAGCAGTCACGTGCCAATTGCATAACTTTCTATTGTAATTGACTATTAATCACGTTAGTCCTTGATAATGTCCTTGATAATATTGGTTGTTTGATTCAAATGAGTTAAAGAAAATCCTGACGATAATCTCAACAACACTCACAATAGAGCACAAAATTAAGCATCGACGGACCCCTAGCAAGCTAGAGGTGGGACCAGGTGCCCGGGAGGAGCAAGCATCCCCTGTTGGCTAGCCGCACCCGCCGTCGATGTTTCAGCAAGAAACTGAAAACAATATCTAAAATTCATGCACTCTCTGACGTTTTGTCTATATAGAAAGTACTACGGCGAGTGTTATTCAACGATCATCGAATATTTTGTCCATTACACAATATCGTGGGCTGCAAGCTTTTTGAATAGTTTTACATGTTTGACTATTGCTTGGAAATTATCACATAACTAGAATATTCAATTTTTCGATATCTTTTTATGTATTAGTTTCAACAATTACTGAACTGTCATGAACCATTGAATTTCTCAAATTCCCTACGTTTAAAGTGTGATGATGTTCATGTAACCATTTTAATTACCGCAATATTTCTGTATCTTAAAATCAAGCGATATTCAGCTAAAAAAAAGATGGGGTTAGGACATTATAAAATGAACAATCACCTGGTAGAGGATTTCCAAAAAAAGTAGTTTGAAAGTTCATAATGCATTTTACGAATTATCATGTTGAAATATATGTTCAATCCTAATAACTTAGTGCACCATATGCAGATTTCAACTAAGAATGTATCATTATGCTCTAGGCCGAAAGACAGTAAATTCAATTGTTACACCCTATCAGTATCTCTATATAAAATCTCCTTAGAAAATATGCCTATAAGTTCGAATGTTTGACCAAGCAGTCAATGGTTACATTCAATATTGATCCTAGGGCAATAGTTCAAAAATACTGACCGATAAACGTCACATCGCTCTTTCTCTTATAGACAAAAATGCACATAACCATAACGGGCCAATCGGTTCGTTGCTGCAGTATTGAATTAAGGTATACATTGTAACAAAACAATTATTGACTGGGAATTCAGAGAATATATGATTTGTTGGACCTGAAGATGAAATAATTTTGCACATTGGATAGAGCTAATATAAGTTTCAAATATATTTTTGGCTAAAAGGTGTTCTTTTTTGAGAATGTGAATTTTTGGATTTTTCCGTAGGTTGTAATTTTAACATTGGGGTCATTCGAATTTACAGACGATAAAGATATCACTACAATCTAGGGTCTCTTTGAAAAATTAAGGCTCAAAGATGATAAGCACGAAAATTCCATACAAAAGATATGAGTGAATCTCCAACAACACCCGGTTGCAGAACCAACTGTAAAACATCAAAACACCCATTGCAAAAACACAAGTGATCATACGGATAATATAAGCTCTCACGACCAGAAGTACGAGCCACTTTAAAAGAAAAGGTAGGATCTCTATCGGGACTAGGTTGCAGTACCCAAGTAACCACAGCAAAACAAATGAGTTAAAAAAGATTCTGACGAAAATTTCAACAGCACTCACAATAAAGCATAACAAAGAAACACTCAATTGAAAAAAAAAACACATAAGGGGCAAGAACAACAGGAAACAAAATGAACATAAAGGGTGTATTCATACTAATGGGGACAAAACTCTGAGAAATGGTTGTAAGGGTAAAGTGTTAAGAAAACATTCCCGATGAAATTGTCTTTGATGCAGTGATTTGGAATTTCTCTTTTAAGTGATTGCTTAGACGACTTTGTCTTATCTCAGTACCATCTAATTCAATTGTTACATTGTGAGTTACCGTTCTCAATAATATTGTTTGTTACAAATTTTACACAGTGTTTGTGCTTCTTGCGTAATTTTAACCACGAAGATGTCTTTATTCGTACGTATCGCAGAGGTTCAAATTGCGAAATAATTCTAGCTTTATGACTGATATGCTTTGCAAATTGTTTGCAAAACAACTGAATATTTATTTGAGAAAAGAAAGAATGAAAAACTAATCATCGCTACAATCATAAAATGTTCTGTATATGTGTTTGCGTGAATATCCTAGAAATATCTATTGCCAAAAATTCTAAATCAAGCATTTGAAATTCTTGTAAATGCTTTTAAGTTTAGAAGAGCTTTGTAAATTTATTTTAGCTTTATAGATATATCTTGCTTCAAACTACGTACATATAGAGGAAAAACGGAAGAGGAATATGATTCTTACGAATATGATATTAGAAAAAAAAAAGAACTTCGGAAATATCATCTCTTAAGATATTTGTAAAATTTATTTTGGCAGTTGATGCTTCTAGAAATGGATTTACATTGGACATGCACAATCTGTAGTGTTCTTTTGACAGCATAAGTATCGGGTCCTTCGTCAGTGAAATAAATATAATCGTTTCATTGATCTATACAGTATCATATGAACGGAATGGTTTCTCAATTATTTATTTTAAAAAGAAACAAGAGGATCTTTAACATGACTAGGGTACACCACCAATATACGAAAAGACAAAGTGGAGAAGCACAACAAAGGTTTCCAAAGGATCAATGAAGACCAAAGACCATAATTATATTAAAACATTACACACAAAGCCTACACATAAATAACTTGATACGAATGTAAAATGAATGATTTATAATCGTTAAGTGATATAAGTCCCTTACTGGAATAAAGTTATGTAGACTGCAACTCTGCCTAGAACTCTTTAATCAAACATTAATTCAAACTTACTGTCCATGCAGCGATTACTGCAGAAATAAGGACACTGAGGGTTTTTTCTTCTTCATAGACTTTTTTCCGATAAGAAAATTTCATATTGTGGATAGATCTCGATGTTTTTAAAATAACGGTATCAGTTATATGTCCGTACGGCCAATAGTACGCTGATAGTCAAAATTAATGTTTTCGGATGGAGAGTTTCCTATATTAATTGTAGCGCGACGTAGTTGACGTTCTCCCTAAGTTGAACTTTCTACATAAAATGGCCTCAGTCAGTGCAGTTCATGTTTTTTATATGTTTTCATTGTTAAGCATGATCATCGACGGCGGGTGCGGCTAGGCAACATGGGATGCTTACTCCTCCCGGGCACCTGGTCCCACCTCTAGCTTGCTAGGGGTCCGTCGATGCTCAATTTGGTGCTCTATTGCGAGTGCTGTTGAGATTATCGTCAGGATCTTCTTTAACTCATTTTTTGTAACTATCCAAGGCCAAGCTATCTATCAAACTGTGTTGCAAAAAGAAGTCCGGAAAACTGATTTTTTTTTAAATCAAGGGTCAACTCCTCGAAAAAATTCATTCATGATCCTAATAACCTAAAAAAGATCATGGTTTTAACAGCACCCAAAATAGAGTACAAAATTGAAAAGCGACGGAACCCTAGTAAGGCCCGGGAGGAGTAAGCATCCCCTGTTGCTTAGCCGCATCCGCCGTCGATGTCCATGCATGAAAATTAAATGAATTATGAAATACATGCACTGTCTATGTATATATGGAAAGTGTTATGGCTAAGTCAAAGTTACTCTGTAACCATTCAAGACCAAACTGTATAAATTATCAAATTTCACCGGATTTTATTATGTGTTGCAGAATAAAGGTCCTATCGCGAAAAACTGAATTTGGCAATTCATGAATTTGGCAAGCCATCAAGAATTTTGCAAGTCATAGGACAAGAGTGTCGAAAGACAAACTTGCTCTGTAACTATCCAAAACTAGGCTGTGTATAAAATTTTACCCGAATATCTCTCTTGCAGTAAAAGTCTTGGGAACTGTGTTGTGCAAGTCATGAATATTGCAAATCGGCAAGGGGCATAACTCCTCGGAAAATAGGTCAATAGTAAACAAAGTCACACTTGCTCGGTTACTATCGAAGACTAAGTTGTGTATCAAATTTCACCTGAATATGATATACAATTTTTTGGAGAAAAAAGTCCGGAAAACTGACAAAAACTGAATTTTGTAAGTCATCAAAGAGCATTACTCAACGAAAAAAGGTCAATCATGACGAAAGTCGACCTTGCTCTGTCATTATCGAAGACAAATCTGTGTATCACTTGAACATCTCTATATGTTGTAGAGTGACAATGTCCGGAAAACTGACAAAGGGCAGACGGACAGACGAACCGAGAAGAAACTCAGAGTCCCCTTCGGCGTTGTCGGTAGAGGACTAATAAAACTAGAGTGCGCTAGGGCGTCTGAAAATCAGTTCAGCATTCAATAAAGTACCAATGATGAGGATTTACTACCCGAAACACGTGTCTGGTGCAATGAAATTGGCTTGAAAAGGAGAAGGGCCACTAACCATCAAAATCGGCCCTCTTGCCGTTTTTGAAGAAAATTTACGTATATATAATACAACATTTCTAGTTTCTAATAATGTAAGCAATATGAAAATCTGACAAAAGGTAAACGTTTCATGACCCGGCGAAGTTGGCATTGTGAAACGTCGAAATGCGCTTTCTTTCACCATAACGTCATGACGTAAAATGACAATTTACAACAACTAAAACTCTACACTAAAAGTATAACTGTTCTATTTTTGTTGCAGTCAAACTAATTCAAAGGAGAAAGTTGATACATATAATGTTTTTAAAGAATATATTTGGATTTCAGTGTTAAATAAATCGGGAAAAGATCTCCGAGAGATATCGGAAGCATCTGAATCGCAATGAAACTGTATCTTTGCTCTCAAATGACGTCGCGTCAAATTATTCATCTTTGAATTCTAGATTCTTATGGAAAGCGATTACATATATACTTTGACACATGCACTTTTTTGTAGGGGAAGGGGCAGGGATCTCAATAAATTTTAAAGTAGGTGGATACTCTGAAGGAAGATACATAGAAAAAGAAAATTCTTGATTTTGACATGTTTAATACATTGTACCCTTACAATAGAAAGTAGACGACGGCTTTTTTCACAGTAGGTGGTGACTTTTCGCCAGCTTCAAGCTTATGAAGGGGGCTGTCATTATATGCTTTTCAGAATAAGCAAGTTAGAATTTTCTCTGACTTTAATGAGGTCAGGTTACATGTCCAAATCAGATTCAGGAGCGGATCCAGAAACTCAAATGTCGGATGCACATACAACTTTTTATTGGGATGAATTGCAACACAATGCAGAAGGACTGAGAGTCCGGAGGGAACTTATATTGATCATCAATGTTTTTGTATAGACTGCTCTTACAATATTTAAGAACGCAATAATTATCTGAAATATTCAAAACAATGCAATTTAGGACAAAGGAGAGGGTAAGGTTCATTACGCATTCGCGTACCAAATTTTGAAAAAAAGGGGAGAAAGGGCAAGCTTTAAGCGACTGTGATCGTCATTTTTTGTTTTTTGTTTGTTTGTTTGTTTTTTTTTTTTTTCGCCGAGAGGGCTTCACAGGAAGTTGAGAGAGAGGGATAGAGATCCATCACATAAGAATTATTCTATATACATCTTTTTCGTTTTAAATATGAATTAATTTCTTATACTTACAACACTATATCAAATTAACAGTAAATTTGCTACTTTTGAACCAGTAAATTTCACTGATTTCAGTGATAATTCCATCTATATGTGATTGGGAAATTTTAGAGCCATAATTGGCGAAAAAAGGGTACTATTTTTTATTGGGAATAGGGCCGAATAACGGCCCTAAAAAGGGGGGAAATCCCTGAATATGATCTGACATGGACGTAAATGTAGCTAGGGTGTTTTCGATGTCGACGCCTAATCGCCAACGACAGGAGCGGACCCAGAACCTCAAATACAAGGGACACATTCTTTTTATGAGGATGACTTCAAAAGTCAAAGTAAGGGACAATATGGAAGTAAGTTTCCCTCTTTCATTGTTGGGGGATAGGGGATCGGTCAGAGAAAATTTTGAGAAAGTGAAGCAAATTGGGGCTATTGAGCGTATTTGAGCTGCATTTAAAAGGGATCGAGAGCACGAAACGTATCTAAGATAAAGGAAATATCCGATATGCCGATATGAACATAAAATTAATGCTGTATTCTTTTTTAAATTAAAAATAATAAAACTAAGGACATCATCTGTCCCATCGATCGTGCGCACATTGTTAGCGCGAATTTCTACGCCTGAGAAAACTAAAAAAAAAAAAAAATCAAAACGATCATTATTGAGTGTTTTTGGACAATATCACTGATATCACTTTTATTCTTTATTACGTCCTTTATGTAGACCCCACATTTTGGGGAAATGGCGGAGTCTATTTATCTCTTTCCCTTCTTTTTTGCGAAAAAATTGTGAACGTTTTTGCGTACAAATGTACGCCTGGCTACGCCCGTGAAATCTCCGTCTTCACAAATCTGTATTTATATATTCTTTATTGTTTTTATCTATAACATGGGATGTTTTTATTTAATTAAAGTGTCGGTATGAACAATTATAATATTTGTCAGTGACAAGCATACGTATTTAGTTTGAATTTCGTCTTTTTGTTGTCGGTTACCGAAGTAACTCTGCGATCGGAAAGTACATGTATATATCCTTTATTTATTATTACCTTTAACTGTCCTCACTTCTCACTATTAAATTCTGAGTTTCTTGTCTACATGGATATATTCTCTACGAAAGCAAACAGGAAATAAGTTTAATAGGAGTTGGAAAAAAAAAACAAAAACAAAAAAAAAAAACAAAAAAAAAAAAAAAACACACATACACACACACAGAATAAATAAATAAATATATATATATATATATAAATAAATGAATAAATAAATAAATAATGAAAAGATATGAAATAAAACTAGTAACTCCGAGTCGATCGAGAAACCCTCTTTCCATCCAGCATATTCGACTTGGTACAAGGAAGATTAATCCCATGATTTGTTTATTTTCATTTGTTTTCCTTGCACACCTGTGAAATCATCGAAATAAAATCAAAATAAAGAAGTTTACAAAAAAATGTGCTAAAAAAAAAAAAAAACAATCAACAATGT
This sequence comes from Pinctada imbricata, assembly GCA_033119305.1. Classification (NCBI taxonomy): domain Eukaryota; kingdom Metazoa; phylum Mollusca; class Bivalvia; order Pterioida; family Pteriidae; genus Pinctada; species Pinctada imbricata. Next base: position 32,917,255 of record VSWD01000004.1, on the reverse strand, counting down.
AACATTATTGTGTAATAGTCAAGCATTATTCATCGACCTTTTCATGTCGCCTGAAACGCAAGAGCGACAAAAAGAGATCAGTTTGCACGGCGTCCGTCTGTCTGTAGGTCATACTTTCATATACATGTATTTCGCTAGAACAAATAAACTTGATACACATCAGACTTCTTTTAAATTTTGTCGGAATTGTATAGCATGATGAAACTCGGCATCCAATGAAGGTCAAGGTCACTTTAAAGTTCAAAATCACGTACTTCAGGGAGAGGGCGTTTACAATGTTGGTAAACTTTTGACCAATCCCATTTTCATGTTTGGAAAATAAAATATGTTTAAATTAAATTTAGGATCAAACATACAACAAGCAACATGCCTGTTCTTGAACAATACTTGCTAATATATACATGTAGACTGACCTGTCATGCTTTACTGGTAACAGTTTTGCCTCCCCCCAAAAAATATTGTGCTTTTTACGCAAATACTCATTTCTACTTCCATGTTCGTTAATGAAAATCAGAGGAAAAGAAAAACGTAAACAGCGTGTTTAAACCGAGAGGCCAACATTTGATTTATGATATAAACGTAATTCCCTATGGGGAGGATTCATTCCGTAAACGGAGGTGTTTAAAATTTTGACAATCCAGTTCAATAAATGAACGTCTTTCAACTCGCTCATTCTCGATAATGTGTGAAGTATTTTGTATAATGGATACATCTTTGAACAAAGCAGAGTTGAAACTAAAATTAACTCGCTCAAAGTTTCCAAATAAAGATATTTTGTTTGATATTATTAACTTTTCGCTGCAAAGTACGAAAGTTAAAACAAATGGAGAAAAATCCTTATAATCAAAGATCATTAAAGATACCAAACTTTTGATATATTTTACCCAATATATCGTTTAATCGTTAAAATTAAATTTTCTTTCCCGGTTTCATCAATACAAAACTTGTCAAAATCCGCCAAGAAACAAATAAGAGGAATTTGTGCACCGAAACTACAGAAAGACACGCAGCGATCGGTAAACGACTCCTGTGACCCCTACTGCAATCGGATGGTTAAAAGTATAATATCGTAACATTTTAAAGGTTTTCATATAGAGCACAAGTAGGTACGTAAATGAAAATTCGTTTATATTGAGAATATGTCAAAATTATTTATCTAAAATAAAAATTAGGAACGTACCCGCCTGTGTTGTTAGCGAAAAACTGCAAAGAATGTATGAAAATTAACGAAAAATACGGATATTACCGTACCGTCACCAGTTTCTGACGTCATAAATGACGTCATGGAGAGCGAAGTTTCGCAAAATTTTTTACCGATGACAAAAACCGATGTTTATAGATAGATTTACATCAAAATGATTCAAAATTATATCTTTTTAAAAAGTCACTAAATACCGTTAATCACGGTTAGTGGACCTTCTCCTTTCTTCAAGAAGAAAGAGATGGAACACTTTTCTGTATTATTGTGATCCCGATTTAAGGAAATGTAAAAAGTATTTCATAGTAAATCTGAAATTTTCTTATGGATAAAAGAAACAAACTAAGTATAGTTTGGATATTTACTGCTGTAAGACTGGTATCTTCATTGAAAAATATTTTATCATTAAAAAAATGAAGCTGGCATATACGGATGCAGATTTATAAGTCTGCAAATGAAATGACGACATGCTCGATAAGAGTCTCTTGGAGGAATATATATCGAAAACCCGCGTACCTATTGTCCGTAGCAACAGACAAGGTGTGATTGGTAGTCAATAAGATCATGTCAATCATTTTCTAGACGTTATAAGATAATCTATTTTATAGTTCCGCCACACGATTTTTATGGCCCATGATGTAAAATCTATTTTAGTAGCGTAGCAAGTCCTTTGAATCATTGAATAGGCCAGAATAAAGACCCATGTATATGCCAGACCAAGGAGATGCTAGATGTCAATATCAAAATTAATATGAGGATATTTCAAAATACATTTTGCACCCTCCGCCCTTAAAAAATAGTCTCATACTCACTCAATGAAGTAGGGTGAAGGCAAATCTAGAAAGTTCATACTTGAGATAGATAGCTATACATAGGGTTCTTTCATCAATTATTACGATTTGAAGAAAGAGATTGTCATTCTCTACATACCGTTCTAACAAGGTTAATCACCATTATCGTCTACCAAGTGATATTACATCACATTCTGATTCGCCTCACGCCTATTGTCAGCTTTGATTATAACTGATTGTCAATGTTGGCGGGATCATCGCGAACAAAGTGTCATTCCTCAATATTTTCAGAATTTAGAACCTCCTCTTATTTGTTACAAATATATGAGACCTAATCGATATTTTGTTTTTAACTGCAATAAAGTTACATCAGATCCTAAAATACTTGAATCATGTCCTGTTTCTTGAGAATGTGCAACGTTTGAATATCTGTATTAACCAACTGGTCATGTTATTACAGGTGATCTTCTGAAAAAGGAACTAAGTATAGAATCCAATCCAAGATATATTTTATCAAATGTCGCGAAGAGCTAGAGGATAACTATACCAAACGATGGTGTAAATCGGAAGAAGTCGAATCGCATGCTCTGAATGACTGGAAATACCTCATTGTGGATATTACCGATAATCGAATGGATAACTAGCACAAAAATCCTCATCTTTTTGAAAATCCAAGTTCTAAATCTGAAAGATATTCAAATCCAATTTTGTCATGTACATGAAAAATGTGCCTTCGCGCCTGCAGACAAAGCAGCCAACAACACCATAATCATTTGAAAACGCTTCTACAATTCAACTTTAGTTTTGGAACTTTCCTCTACTAATACTTATATCGAAAGCAATGAAAGAGTCCCCAACATTTTCAGCAAACATGATAAGGAAATTTCTTTATTTAACATCCCTATTTCTAAATTGGATCTCCCTACAATATACTGCATACCAAAACTTCACACGTCTCCTTACAAAATTCGATACATTGCTAATTCTGGCAACTGCTCAACTACAATTTTGTGTAGAAATCTGACGTCAGCACTCACGGCTACAAAGGAACACGTGGCCAAATACTGTTAATCTGCCATGAACAGGAATGGTGTGAACATCTTTTGGTCTATTGAAAATTCAGGGGATGTGAGTGACTTAATAAAATCAAGAAATTTTGAAGCAAATACGATTTCTTCATACGACTTTTCTAATACGTACACCACGCTTCCTCACGACAAAATAAATTATCGATTGTCCAAACTGATTAAATGGAGTTTTGGTCGAGAGGGGAAAACTTATATTTGTACATCTGAATCAAAGGTTTTCTTTTCCGCCACAGAATACAAATACTACAAATCATGGCCATGTGGTGACCTATGTATTGCCTTGTCCTTCCTTTTGGACAACATTTATGTAAGATTCGGTGAGAAAATCTAGAAACGAGTCGTAGGAATTCCTATTGGTAACAATTGTGCGCCTCTTGTTGCAGATTTATTTTCATATACGCATGAAAAAGAATTTATCCAAAATCGTCAAAATCAAAGGAAACATAATGGGTAATTGGAGAAGTGAGAGGGTTGTGCGCACGTAATCCAGGATGACCACTCTCTTTGCTACATGCGTGACAAATGGCCGTCCAAAGTCGGCACCGGTTGCCGATCGGTCTCGTCGGTTTATGTGTAGTCTTTTGTGTTTGATGTTTACATGTCGTGTGTCTCTTTTCCGTCTCGTGCTGTACTCGTCTTTTGTGTTTTTGCATCGGGGTGTTTTGGTGTTTTGCTGTTGATGCTGCAACGGGGTCTTGTTGGAGATCTCCCCCCTTCTTCTAGATAGTTGGATGATATTCTTACCATCGACAATCCTGTTTTTGAAAAGTATAGAAATGCTATTTATCAACAAGAATTGATTCTAAACAAGAAAAACGTTACAAACACAGAAACAGCATTTTTGGACCTAAATATCAAAATTGTTAATGGGGAGATTCATACAAGCGTGTATGACAAAAGAGATGATTTTAGATTCAACATAGTAAATTTTCCCCTTCTAGACAGTGATTTTCCTAGATTACCGTCCTATGGTATCTACATTTCACAGCTCATCAGGTATGCTAGAACATGTACTGATGTTTTTGATTTTCATAGAAGAAATTCATAAATTACCAAGAAACTTTTATGACAAGGTTTTCGCCTTCTCAAACTAGTAAAGGCTTTCTGGAAATTTTACAAAAAATATTGAAAATTTCTTTTGAATTTTGGACCAATACAAGCAATAGAGTATAATTATTACTTTGGGTATTTTACAACCTGCATTTTATGGAGACATAATAAACAAAATAAGAAGGATCAAAGATAACAAAAAACCATCGAAAATGCGTCAGAATGTTCAAACACCTTTTATACCATGGATATGATCCTAATGTCACCAGACGGACACTAGGCTTGGTACTTGAGTACTTGGTACTTGGTGAGGCTCTATACAAGCAGGTTGTAGGAATTCCTATGGGTACTAACTGTGTGCCTCTTGTTGCAGATTTATTTTTATACACTTATGAGAAGGAATGTATCCAAAATCTTCAAAAGCAAAGAAAATTTGATAATCTGAAATGTTTCAATAATACTTCTAGGTATCTGGATGATATTCTAACCATTGACAATCCTGCTTTTGAATTATATAAGAATGAAATTTATCCACAAGAATTAACACTTAACAAGGCAAACGTTACAAATACAGAAGCACCGCTTTTGGACCTAAATATCAAAATTTTAAACGGAAAGATTCATACAAGTTTATATGACAAAAGGGATGATTTTGGATTCAACATAGTAAATTTCCCTTGGCTTGACGGTGATGTGCCAAGATTACCGTCATACGGCATTTACATAGCACAGCTCATCCGGTAAGCTAGAGCATGTACTGATATTTTGGATTTTTGCAGTAGAAATCTACGAATTACCAATGAGTTAAAGAAGATCCTGACGATAATCTCAACAGCACTCACAATAGAGCACTATATTGAGCATCGACGGACCCCTAGCAAGCTAGAGGTGGGATCAGGTGCCCGGGAGGAGTAAGCATCCCCTGTTGGCTAGCCGCACCCGCCGTCGATGTTAATGCACGATGAAGAACACAGTATATAAAATTCATGCACTGCCTGACCTTGTGTCGATATAGAAAGTGCTATGGCGACCATGTCAGGGAAATATATTCAAAACACTTACTGTCAAACCCCTCGCGGGGATTTTTTTTACGAGCTCCACACGGCAAAGGGCATAAGTGTGACACAAATGAGTTAAAGAAGATCCTGACGATAATCTCAACAGCACTCACAATAGAGCACTATATTGAGCATCGACGGACCCCTAGCAAGCTAGAGGTGGGATCAGGTGCCCGGGAGGAGTAAGCATCCCCTGTTGGCTAGCCGCACCCGCCGTCGATGTTAATGCACGATGAAGAACACAGTATATAAAATTCATGCACTGCCTGACCTTGTGTCGATATAGAAAGTGCTATGGCGACCATGTCAGGGAAATATATTCAAAACACTTACTGTCAAACCCCTCGCGGGGAACTTTTTTACGAGCTCCACACGGCAAAGGGCATAAGTGTGACACAAATGAGTTAAAGAAGATCCTGACGATAATCTCAACAGCACTCACAATAGAGCACTATATTGAGCATCGACGGACCCCTAGCAAGCTAGAGGTGGGATCAGGTGCCCGGGAGGAGTAAGCATCCCCTGTTGGCTAGCCGCACCCGCCGTCGATGTTAATGCACGATGAAGAACACAGTATATAAAATTCATGCACTGCCTGACCTTGTGTCGATATAGAAAGTGCTATGGCGACCATGTCAGGGAAAAACTTTTAGGTCAAGGTTTCCGCTTTCATAAACTAATTAAGACTATCTGGAAATTTTACAAAAATTACAGTCAACTTCTTTTAAAATTCGGATCTATACACGCAACAGAGTACATTACTTTGGGTATTACACAACTTCTCTAGTGATATGATAAACAAAATTAGAAGGATCATAGGTAGGCAGCATAACCATCGAAAATGCGTCAGAATGATCAAACGCCTTTTATACCGTGGATATGATCCTAATGTCACCAGACGGACACTTGGCTTGGTACTTGACCAATCTACAGTCTTGTACAAGCGCATCCTTGAAATTGCACTCTGACTGACTGTGACGACGGAACTCCATGACGGGCCCTGTCCAAACCTCTTTAGAGAAGACAGCCTGACCACCGACCACCTGTCCTCTTTGAATGTCAGTCGGACTCCTCTGGTGATTACATACATGAGCTCGCTACAGCAGGCAGAGCACGGACTGTATTACGCATGCTCTCTTTTTATATACATTTACATATTCATCTGTGTCTCTGGGGCCTCTACGTTTCGCGGTCTTGTTTGTGTGATGTCATCTTACAGTGAGGAGGTTGTTTACACCACAATTGTACGTTCTTCGAGACCTCTGGGTAATTGGAGATGTGAGAGGGTTGTGCGCACGTAATCGAGGATAACCACACCATTTGCTACTTGTGTGACAAATGGCCGTCCAAAGCCGGCACCGGTTGCCCATTGGTCTCGTCGGTTTATGTGTAGTCTTTTGTGTTTGATGTTTACATGTCGTGTGTCTCTTTTCCGTCTCGTGATGTACTCGTTTTTTTTGTGTTTTTGCATCGGGTGTTTTTCTGTTGATGCTGCAACGGGGTCTTGTTGTTGATCTCCTCCCTTCTTTGACCATTCTACAGTCTTGTACCAGCGCATTCTTAAAACATGAACTCTGACTGACTGTGACGATGGTACTCCATGACTGGCCCTGCCCAAACCTCTTTAGAAACGACAGGGTCCCGAACACCTTTCCACTCTGAATGTCATTCGGACTACTCGGGTGATTACATACATGGCAGAGCACGGATTGTATAAAGTACGCGCTATTTTTATATCCATTAACATATTCATCTGTGTTGCTTGGGCCCCTACCTTTTGCGGTCTTGTTTATGTGTGGTCATCAGCCAGTGAGGAGGCTTTTTTACAACACAATTGTACCTTCTTCGAGACCTCTGTGTAATTGGAAAAGTTGGAGGGTTGTGCGCACGTAATCGAGGATAACCACACATTCTGCTTTTTTCGTGACAAATGGTCGTCCTAAGTCGGCTACGGTTGTCCATTGGTCCCGTTGCTTTATGCGTAGTCCTTTGTTTTTTATGTCTGTGTGTTGTGCGTTGACGTTCTTTGTCTTTCTGGCGTCTCTTTCTGTGCTTGTCTGCTCTGTGTTTTTGCATTGGGTGTTTTGGGGTTTTGCTCAGGATGCTACAACCTGGTCTTGTTGGAGATCCCCTCCTTTGTTTCAAATATTCCCTGTGACATTGAATAAAAAAGAGATTATTTGAGAGATTAGGCAATGCTTCACGTTGGGACGAAGTGACGCCAAGACAATGAATTAAAGCGGAACAGTCGACAGATTGGAAGGAATATACAAGTTTTCATGTACAGCTATACAAATATGAGGTGAACGCTAGTTGAACCATGGAATAAAAGATACAAAATATGGGGTGTCCTCTAGCTAATAGGATATCGAACATCAGACATTTTTTTTAAATATGCAAATTAATATTTTGCATCATGGGACTGTTTATTCAATATTATTCTTTGCTGGTTTGGTCTATCATAAATGTGTTTTCGTCCGAGTCACATCGAGTTGCCATGGAGTTGCTACGATTACGTTATTGTATTGTTCCTTTTCTTTTGTGAAGCTAACATGTATAGGATCGGAATAGATAGGAAACATTTTTGGGACAATTTTTTTCTGCAATCTTTAGTCACTGTGGATGAAAGCTCTTCGTTTGATTTGAATGAACGACGGATCATCGAAAATTTCTGATTTCAAAATTTCTTGAAATTCGAAAATTTCTGTTTTCAAAAATTCTTGAAATTTCTAAAACATTGGTCTTGTAGCATCATATTCCAGCCATCCTGCCACGTGTTTCGGTACATATACATTTTTGGACATCATAACATTCACACTCTTTGACCATACTACAATTCTTAGATTGAGGATCACTGACGAGGGTTAAGTACCCGAAACGTGCATGTCTGGTCCATGCTGTAAATTTATCTTCTCTACAATGATGCTAATGAATTTAAAGACGTCAAACATTTCTATATACTTAATTAATATTCGTACATTATATTTTGTCATACGTCTTATAGCTCATAAATTCAGACACAAATATCACTTAAATAGTATAGCAAATTGGTTATCTAGACATTCATTTTGATCTCTTTTAGTTGTATTGTTTGAGATATATAATATAATGTTCCTAACATTGATTGTTTTCATGGAAAAAAATATCTTCTCAAAACGAAATAAGAGTCAAATGAATTGTCCTAGAAAACAGTGTTCAAATCCAAATCTAAAAGATAAGCAGCGTGTATGTATTACGAAAGACAGGATGACAAATAGGCTTCCTTTTTCCTATTTATTGCTATTCCCATAAGACACAATATAGTGCTAATACGATCCAAAATCAATAGTTGTAATGTAAGTCCTTAATCTGTTACGCAACCTAGACACATTTCAAACGATTTTGCGGAAGCAAATTTGAATTCAGATCAAAGTACTGCCGACGGCAAAACTTTGATAAAACAATACATTAACGATGTATCAAAACTCTAAAGTCATAGAAAAGCAGTTGGAAAAAGGGTTATCAACGACATCTCTATAAATTGGATTAATGTTAGACATAAGCTGAAACAGGATTGTAAATCCCTTTCAGAAAATATATGTAACTATTTAAAAGTCATAATCTTAAGAATATTTGGTCAAATTTCCATATGTCTTGACCTAAGTTGCGTGATATCTTGTGAAACCAAAAACGCGGGAAACTCCGATACTCTGTTGACTTTCGTAATAAAAAACAACTCACGAGTAGCCTTTATTGGATTTATATAAAAAAAACAATCTTATTTTTCAGCTGCGATCAGACAAACATCTGCCTTGAAAACTTTTATTTCCCAATTTTGATATATTTTATTGGAAATTTATCAAGGAAATGAACGCCGATAAAATCACCTCAAGCATCCTTCAATTTTCTTAGAATATTACAAAAAATTGTTGTTTATCTACTTCATTTTCAAATGTCAATGTTATTGCCTTTTGACAAATTCAATTCTCCATGAATGAGGTGAGATTAGAATAGATACATGAGATACTGAATACGACCTTAAAAGGTTTTTATGCTGTTTACGTAAAGCTATAAATTGAAAGTTCAATGCCTTGTGTGATATTTTTATCTTTCTTTTTAAGACTTAACAGATGAAAGTTATCAATTTCCTAAGCTGTAAACAAATGTAGGTCATTCGAAAACTTGACGATTTGAGTGAGTTTGACATAGAATTTAATTCATCAACAATTTCGAAATTTCCAAAATATCAATGAGGTCTAAAATGAGCACAAATCTATATAACTCAAATAACAATGATATATATATAAAGCTCTTGATGTAAGAGAGCAACCTTTTGATTTTTATAGGGGGGGGGTCAGAAAGACTTTGCAAAAAAAAAATCCGGATTGAAATTCTAGGAAAAAATTTCCGGCCCGAAGGTCCGGCAAAATAAATTTTCCGGATCATGAAATTGCCCCTCCCCCCCCCCCTCGTCCGACCTTTTCCACACTTTGTGTGTCAAAAACTAAGTACAAATAAAGATGGAACAACCTTTATGCAACTTGGAGTGAATCAATCAAATTCAAGTCATTAGCACCATATAGCCTGTCATGGTTGAGTATCACTTAAGTGAATAGATTATAGGTATCATATTCTATTCTAGAATATAAAATGAAGTGAGCTGTGCTGGCTAGAGATGAACTCATTCTGTCTTTGATGTTTAATATGGCCGAAAATTACACTGAATTTTCTAAACCTAAATTTCAACATTGGAAAATTACAACAACAAAAATCCGGCCCGAAGAGGCGATGAAAAAAATAGCGCCCTTTTAGAATTCAAATTTGTACGTTTACTTTACAGAGAGTACGCGGCTCCAAACTCCCTGTAGAATCGATTCTATAGCATATCCAATGTTATTTTGAACATAGCTTTTTTTGGTTAGGCTATTAAATCGACCCTACATGTTATTTGGAGCCGCTACACTCTCTTCCAAGTAAATGCAGAAATTTGTATTCTAAAATAACACCAGAGAGCGCTGGTTAAATGAATTTGGGCTACCTATGAAAAGCACTTTGGCTGGAAGCATCACTGATAGTTTAGTATTCGAAACTCTTATTCAAATTCATTTCCCAAATTTTCCCTTTCTTTATTTAGCCTTTGCAATGCTGTAAAACTCCTCCATGTAAGGAAAAGTCTTAGATTATTAAGTATAATATATAAGAATATTGAGAAGGCCAATATGAATGCAATTTTAAACTTGACACAATGAAACAAAAAAAATTTTTACCTGGCCTATTTATATAAGTTAAAGAAGATTGATCCAAATGATAATCTCAACAGCACTTACAATAGAGCACCACATTTACCATCGACGGATCCCTAGTGAGCTAGAGGTGGGACTAGGTGTCCGGGAGGAGTAAGCATCCCCTGTTGGCTAACCGAACCCGCCTGATGTTCATGAACGAAAATGATCACAATATACATGCATTGTCATAGGTTGTCTTTATAGAAAGTGCTAGGGCGATCATGTCAGAGAAAATATTCAAAACACTTACTGTCAAACCCCTCGCATGGAACTTTTCTACGAGCTCCATATGACACAGAGCATGAGTGTGACACAAATGAGTATTACTATACGGGGTATTAATGAAGTTCAAACCATTTGCAATAAAGAACAAACACATGATTTAGTTTTTGTTTGACTTTTAACTATGATTGCAGAATCACCTGTTCACTATTCAATTATCATAGAAATAAAAGAATTCCTTGTGTAAGGAATTCAAATATATATCGATAGTAAAACGAGTTTTTCCATATGTGCTCTTGACTTTGTGGACTTTTTTTTCTTTTGATATTTTACTGAAACAGAATATCAGACGAACAAAAATTGACTATATTAACTATATATAAACTTCATGCAGCAGGTACAAAGCTAAAAAGCTATGCATGCTGAGACAATCTTAAATGAAAAAAAAAAAAAAACAAATTATTCAACAACGCGGACCGTTATATTCTGCCAATACATACACTACCCAAGTACAAGTGTCAATGAAATAAAAATTTAAGCCGATTTTAATGCACCAGACAAGTGTTTCGGTTATAAAATCCGTATCAGTGTCAAATTGATTTTTAAACACAGCCAAAATTTAGTAGCGTCCTCTTGTTCGATTAATGAAAAAAATCTGTGCATGATCGCGGCTTCAACATTCAAGTAAAGTCGACCCAATTACATAGATCAATGAAATCTATTACAAAAAAGGCATTCAAGGGATGGTACCAGGATGTTATATCTTCCTTTAATTTCGACGACAGATTTGGTAAAAAAAATGATTTAGTTTTCGATATAGCAAAATAATATATGATTTCAAATTGATAAAGAGTCAAAATAAAGCTTCTGTTATGCGACAGAGCTAGAAACCATCATTATTACTGTTTACACATCCAATCGTAGGGAACGAAATTGACTACTCCTCACTGAAAATTTTAAGAAAGAATAAATGTTTAATTTCAATGCTTCAGACATGTGTATAGGTATAGTTAGTTGAAATTCAAGTCAAAGTGATTTTCAGACACAGCCTGCTTTACTTATGTGGGAGGGTACACAGCCAATTGTGCCTCACATGAAATTCATGTGAAATTTACATGAACTTTACATGAAAGTTCACATGAAATTTATGTGAAACGAGCACGAACATGAAATTTACATGAAATTTTTCACATGAAATTCATGTGAAGATTTTTACGTGGATGTTACGTGAATTCAGTTTCCTGTGAAGGTCACTTAGAAAAATTCATGTGAAATTCATGTGAAGGAAATTGATGTGAAATTCATGTGAAATATTTTTCACATGAATCTTATGTGAAATTTATATCAATTTTACATGAACTTTCATGTGAAATTTACATGATGCTCATTTCATATGAATTTCATGTGAGGCACAATTGGCTGTGTAGGTGGTCCCCCACCCAGGCCTCAGTAGGAGGTTTTTCTCCGGGTACTCCGGTTTCCTCATGCTCATTGGACCCCCTCACGCCAACATCTGAGCCAACGTGAGACATTAATATAAGTTGTGTAACTTGTTTGTTAAACGTTGTAAAATAAATAAAGTATAAATTTAAAACTTTACCAGAGTAGGATAATATAGCGCCCTCTAATTTTAATTTTTGATTATAGGGTATCAAAGGTAAATTAAATTTCTATCAAAATTGTCATTATTGGATAATAAAGTAATGATTATACATTTTTTTTTAATTTCTGCCACATAACAGCCATCTGTATGAAAATGTCTTAGAAAATAGACATACTTCGAATAAGAAACCTTATTCAGTTTTAAAAGCCAAAACGATTCACAGTTGACAAAATGATTTAGGCTGACGCCAAGGCTTATCTGTGAATTTTTTGTCCTTTTCATGAACCACATTTTCAAGTTGTAAATCACAATTACTAGCGATAAGCCGACAGCATAAGCTATAAAGACTTGTTTTTTATGCGATCGAATTACATTTTCTCTCCAACAAACGGTGTCATTTTCTTATTCAATTGTTTTTTGCTTCATTGAAGAAGGGGAGTTGAACTCTTGTGTTTACTTGTAAGGTATTTTTTATCACAAGCCGCACAATTGATACTTCAGGCGAACAAGGAACCACCAGAATGCTTTTAACTAACGCTTTTAGCTACACTGTACAAGATTATACATTTCTTTTTTTCTAAATAGTACTTGAAAATGATGTGATTTATTTATATATTTATGGAAGTGTTCCAACTCTTTACCTCCTTGAAGAAAATTTAAAACCAAATGTGATGCACGAGACACGTGATTTGCTATCCGAGACATTCAAATTAGTACACAGCCAATTGTGCCTCACATGAAATTCATGTGAAATTTACATGAACTTTACATGAAAGTTCACATGAAATTTATGTGAAACGAGCACGAACATGAAATTTACATGAAATTTTTCACATGAAATTCATGTGAAGATTTTTACGTGGATGTTACGTGAATTCAGTTTCCTGTGAAGGTCACTTAGAAAAATTCATGTGAAATTCATGTGAAGGAAATTGATGTGAAATTCATGTGAAATATTTTTCACATGAATCTTATGTGAAATTTATATCAATTTTACATGAACTTTCATGTGAAATTTACATGATGCTCATTTCATATGAATTTCATGTGAGGCACAATTGGCCGGTAGTACAAAATGAAATGCCGAAACCATTTTCTGAATCGGCCAAAAATATTACAGTAGCGCCCTCTAGTTTATTTTTTTGAATTCAAATCCATGCATTTACTTTGCAAAAAGTGGGCAGCTCCAAGTTTCCTGTAGGAAAGATTCAAATGTCGAAAACTTTAATAGAATTTATGAACAAATTAAAATAGCATTTGAAGGATGGTGGTAGGATGTTAATCTCCTTGAATTTCGATGGTACTTTTTGATAAAATGACACTTTTCCGAAATAGCAAAATAATATATGATGTCAAATTGATAATTGTATTCTTTACAAGGTTATTTGTTTTCAGTATATATGAATCTTCTCATTTACAATGCTGCGCGTAAAAATGTCAAACTAGAAAAAAATATTTAGTTAAATCATTTTCAAAATCATACGCAAGATATACAGAAAAAAAACGTTTTGATTAATACTCTGTTTATTGTTTTATATTTAGATAAATATTTTTGAAAAAGCAAACAAAGATATTAAGGAATGGCCTTCATTAATATATTTGTTCTACTTTTTCAATGTTTTTCAGTAAATTGCGATGAAAAAAGTCTTCCTTATAGCAAATCATGGTGTAATATGAATGGTTGTGACGGAAGCATGGTCGACAACGTGAGTATGATTTAATTATTCGCTTTATGACGTTTTCGTCAGAGAGGAAATGACACTTTAATAAACTAACCAATTAGGAAATAACTGAAATTGAAGCAATAGTACTGCTGAAGACACGAGGATAATATTCCATAACTAATGAGAAACATACTACAAAATGTACTATCAAATACAGAAATTACAGAACATAATATCATTGTTCATTAAATGTCTTTCCTTAGTGTGTCATTGAGACAGAAACAGATGTAAGATTCACTTTTTGATATTGAAATATATGTTCGATCATAAAATGTCAGTTCACCATATGCGCATTTAAAAAAAACGTGTCTCATCAGTGATGCTCACGCCAATAAAAGAGGAAATTCAAATAGTTTGAATGACAAATATGGATAATGACCATATCCCCATATACAGCACAAAATCGATAATTCAGAAAACAATAAACCGAAAGCATACAAAATCGGGATAAAACAGGAACAAAAGCAAACAAACAAAAACCACCAGCACATGAAAAGAAGCGAACTCCCGATGTGGGGGTGAGACCAGGTGCTCAGGAAGAGTCAGCATCTCCTGCTGGCATGCAACACCCGTCGCTTCAATTCGGTAGAATTGTCACATCTGGTTACTTCCATTTTAGAAGATATAACGCATAATCTTTGGTTGGACGGTACAAATGGTCTAAATCATGAAAAGTGAAAGTCTAAACTTAGAGTAGAATGTCTGCCAAAGAACCTAGCAAGGACAAGGCTATGCAATCTTGGATATACCCCGTAGTTTGAGAAAATATTCAATAAATTTCGTGACGGATAATTAACAAATATATTTTAAGTCAAGTGCCAAAACACTTTGAAACTAGGCGAACGATAATGTCGTGGACTTAGCAATCCACCTGTAGAGACTTTTCCTAAAGTCATTGCATTTGTTTTAGAACCGTTGCAATGTTGTAAAACTCCTGTATTTAACTGATGTATTAAATGTACTAGAAGAAATATTAGACTATTGAGAAGTTCAACATCAAGGTCACTTTAATCTACCCCCAAAGGAACACTTCGGGAGAGAGTTCTACCCGACCTTTTAACATAAAAGAGACGTTTACTAATTGAGAAATTGTAAATTGTATTTAAAACATAAAATAAACATAAAAGAAGTACCTACATGTAACAGTTATTTAATCTCAAAGTCGAGGAAGCAAGGCAAAATCCTGAGAATTCCCATCGAATTGGTTGCGAACCCTGGAATGAACAACATTCCGAAGTGAGAATAAAAGTAAAAGTGAAAGAAAAGACAATATATTGTCTTTTACTTTCTTTTATTTTTTGATATAATGCTTGTTTATTTCTGTATATGTACTAATAATGATAAAACACCACCAAAGACGTACCCAAAACTGTTCAGTTTCAAAGTCATGAAGGTAAGGCAAAATCAGTGAAATGTAGTGGGGAATCCCAGAATGAACAACATTCCAAGGTAAGACCAGATGCATAGGGAGACTCAGCGTCTCTCGTTTGCATGCAACACGCGTCACATCATTTTCATGAAAACAAGTTAAATCGATGTACATATTAGGTAACGATGTCTTGTGTTGTGATGTTTGCAGCTAATATGTTAAGAAATGTTTGAAATAAAATACATTTCACTTTGTATATCTATATCTTATAATTTAATGTACATGTACTATACATCTATGTTATTTGCGATGCTTATAAGGATTCAATTTAGAAAGTAATTAATTTAAGGCCTTTACGTTGTTCAATTTTTCTAAATATAAAAATTAATATGGCGATGTCGCAAAATACATTTTGCACCCCTCTTCGCCCTTAACAAAAATCTCCTCTTCCAAACGTATTACCTAACTTGTACTCAATCACTGAAGCAGGATAAAAGCAAATCTAGACAGTTCATACTTGAGATAGATAGTTATAGGTTTCATCAATGATTACGTTTCGGTGTCATTAGGACATCCATAAGGAAGAAAGGGTATAATAAATAGTCATTCTCTACAGACCTCTCTGACAGGGTCAATCACCATTATTATCTCCCAAGTGAAATTAAAGCACATCTTTATTCGCCTCATGCCTATTGTCGACTTAGGTTTTCTCTGATTGTCAATGTTGGCACCTCATATATTACTTGCGACACTGAAACAAAGCAATTATCTCAGAAATTAGGTAATGCTTCGCGTGGAGATAAAGAGAGGCTACAAGAGACAACAAGTTAAGGGGAAAGAGTAAGCAGACATCTATATAAAGATGAGGTGAACTCGGAATGAACCACTGAATAAAAGATATATATATAGCATCTTCTCTTCTTCGGTCTCGAACATAAGACATTATCCTTAGAAAAATGCATTTATTTCTTTTATCATAGGGTTTTCTATTTCATATGATTCCATGCTAGTTTGGTCTACAGTACATGCTCGTCTTTGTTTGAGTATCACTGTTTATTCACTATAACTTTTTTTTGTTTATTAGGATTGCCAAGGAGTACGGATTCGGATTCTTTTTTTTTTCTTTCATTTTTGTATCGGAGAGGAATTGGTCGGCAACATTATTGGGAGCAATTTTTTGCATTCTTAGTCAATGAAAGCTTATCAATTGCATTGGATGATCAACGGACCCTCTATGTTCTTTGATAATATTCTTAAATATTGTTTTATCACACGTCTTATGTTTCAAATATATATGAACCTTACATTGTTTTCCATGAAAGTAATATCTTTTCAAAACGAAAAAGAGTAAGGTCAAATTAATTGTCTTAGATAACATTGTTCCAATCCAAATCTAAAAGATAAGCAGCCTGTATGTATTACGAAAGACAGGATGACAAATAGGCTTTTTTTATTCCTATTTATTGCTGTTCCCACATGACATAACCTGGTGCAAATACAATCGGGAATCAATAGTTGCAATGTCAGTCCTTAATCTGTTACGTAACCTGAATAAATTTCATGGGATTTTGTAGAAAGCAAATTTGAATTCAGATGAAAGACAAAACGTTGAAAAAAATCAATACGATTACGCTGTATCAAACATCTAAGGTCATAGAAAAGCAGTATAAAAAGGGGACACTAACGATAGCTCCATGCGGCTGAGGTTAATTTAAAGTGATGAAAAACTTGCATCAATTTTATACATAAGCTGAAATCTTGACCTAAGTCGCGTGATATCTCGCAAAAAATAACTGCGGGAATCGACGATACTGTGTTATTTTTCGTAAAAAAACAACACATGAGTAGCCTTAATTGGATTTGTATAAATAGCCATCTTATTTATCTCAGCTGCGATCAGTTCTATCTCTTGATATAATTTCTTGAAAAGGTATCAATAAAATAATCTGAGATAAAATCGCCTCAAGTATCCTTCTATTTCTTAGAATAATACAAAAGAATTGTTGTTTATCTTCTTCATTTTCTAATGTCAATGCTATTGCCATTTGGCAATTAATGAGGTGAGATGAAAATAGATACTTAATACGACCTTAAGTTTTTATGCTGTTAACGTAAAGCTGAAAATGCAAATTTCAATTCCTAATTTGAAGTTTTATTTTTCATTTTCCGACTAAATTTATGAAAGAGATCGGTTTCTCCTTTCCCATTAGACAAATGTAGGTTATTCTATAAAAAACGATGATCTGAGTAAGTTTGACATGGAATTCGATAAATTAACTATTCTAAAAAAAAAATAGCAAAACTCGAACGTTCTTTGTGTATTATGTGACATAATTATGATTAAATGAAATAACAATAAAAAGTTCTTGAAGTAATGATGTTTAACGTCTTCAAATTCATTAGCATAATTTTAGAGCAGATAAATTTACAGCATGGACCAGACATGCACGATACTTAATCACGGATGCCATTTTACCATGAGGAGAAAACACATTTTGTGGGGACTTTATAAAGATTCTTACGATAATGAATCGTTAGATCAGGCGACAAAGCACACTGAGCGTTCAAAACGTTTTAAAGCACAAGTAGTGTTTATAAACTGTTGTATGAACATAAAAACTACTCAGGCAAATCAATATGAGGGGGTGTACAAGGTGAAAGGGAGGGGGAGAAAAGGGGCAGGAGGAGGGAGAGAGGGGAAAGGAAGAGGGAGGGAAGGGGAAAAAGAGGAGGGAGGTGGAGGAAGGGGGACATGAGGAGGGAGAGAAGGGACGGGAGGAGGGAGTAAGGGGGCGGGAGGAAGGTGAGAGGGGAAGGGAGGAGGGAGGGAAGGGGAAAAAGAGGAGGGAGGGGGAGGAAGGGGGATGGGTGGAGGGAGAGAAGGGTCGGGAGGAGGAAGTAAACAGGCGACAGGGAAGGGAAGGGAAGGCTGAAAATGAGGGAGGAGAGGGAGGTAAGGGGATGGGATGAGGAGAGAGGTACCCCCTGTCAGCCCCCCCCCCCCAATATGTATAATCTCTGCAGCAACAGAGCAAGAGAGCAGTCTATGAACGAAAGTTTCTAAATGAAACACTCGAGACATGCATATTTCGAATATCAGTCAAAATGATACAAAGATGAAAACATAATAATAAGTGTGGCACTTACTAGTCAATTTTGAAATTTCAGATACCTAATATTTTGTAAAGAATGAGGGAGTGCGAACTTTGTATAGGGTCTATATATTATCAATGTTGCCCAAAATATGGGGGGGGGGGAGGGTAGAGGCGTGAATATCTCCTATATTTTGATTGTTATGCAGAATGAAAAAGTATATTTTATGATTAGTGATTTTCAAACATGTCTTTTTAGATGGGTCTGAAAATCACTTTGGCTAGAAGCATCACTGATGAGGATTTACTAACCGAAACACATGTCTGGTGCATTAAAATTGGTTTGAAAATTTCTTCAAGAAGGCAAACAGTTGGAACACTTCCGTATTATTGAAATTAATTGGTCGTTGAATAAAACCTCTTATCTGGAACCAGCGTTTGGGAGTATATGTTCTACAAAATATTTCAAACACTAATTCGCAGGAATCATACAATTTGAAATTATAATGGTGTGATGTTATTGTTCTCAGTGAAGTGTCTCTGTATGTTTTGTTCCCTTTCCCTCGTATGTGTTCCGCTGTGATTACCTCACTTCCGTTACCATATCTATGACCTTCTTTTATGTTACAAGTAAGGTCAATATTGAAATCAAGTGCATTTCAAGAAAAATATATGACCTGTTATATCTTGATATCATCTCTAAATTTAGGATTTGTCATCTTTGCTAATTTCAATATGGATTTGAGTCATCCAAACCATTAAGATTCAGTTTCCCACAAAATAAAACATGTTAATCTGAACTCTTTGTGTTTGTAGTAAATCTTTATTAATCAAATAACTGTGGATGTGTGTAACTTTGTAAAGGTTTATAGCTGTAGAGCACGCATTTCGATGTAAGATTTTCCGATTCAGTTGATTAAGACACAATATTATGTCGTAATCAATGTAGTAAATAAAAGCTTAAATACCAATTAACACTTTAACTGGACATCTGGCGAGAAATTTTGCATGGTTTACAGAATTCCTCAACTCGGAAGGACGCGCATCCATAAAGATGCTGTTTACTCATTTTTTTTTGTACATTACATGATTTCCTATGTGAAGCCATCCACGTGTCAATGTCGTAATTTTCTATGATGATGGACTTTTATTCACATTAGTCCTTGAGAATATGGCTTGCTTGATTTGCCGATCATTAATTTGTTTTGCCTATTACGCAATGCACGGTTCTGCAAGGTTTATTATCATTTCTTACTATTCCTTTTAAGTTACTTCAATTCACATTTATTGGTAAGTCTCTATAATTATTGATTTGGCAAGAGCAGTCAATTTCGCAAATCATACGTTAAAAGTATGATGACACAATGTATTCACATTCCATTTTAATAAATGCAACATTTCTGATTCAATCGATTTCATTGATACATCCCGTCCACTTTTAGTTTTACCTTTCGCCAAGTGTATTACGTCATATAGAGAGGTGATTAGAGTTCAACTCACTCAAATCAAAATAGCTATGAAAGGTAAACCACATGACCCTGTGCACAAAGCATGTCGCATAACGTATGAGCGATTTTCATTGGGTAGAATTTACAATGATAGTAAAATTGTTTATTGATCTTCTTCAAAAAGAGACATTATCTCCCTCTCTGAAAATTCAAACTGCAAAGAAAAACGAATTGCCCCAATTATGACAAGCTATGACAGGAAGACAATTGTAGATTCAATGGATGTTTTCCATTTCTTATCAATCTTTGTTCGAAGTAATAACCGTATTAAGCAGGATCACAGGAAGGGCGAACCCCCCTTCCAAAACTGCGTACTGGTCTGGGCCCGGTTCCATCAACTAAAATTGACTTTAAAGTCTTAATTTCAATGTTCTTTTGTCTCGTCTTGCATTGTTTTAAGATTGTTTTTTTTTATTCGTATTCGGAGTAGAATAGAATCGATGAACTCAATATTTCAAATTTTCACTGATTTGTAATATATCGCATTTTGAGAATTTGACTTAAGTCAATTCTTAATTTATGCTGCCGGGCCCTCATTAAACATCAAACTGTGATCATTCACATTAATGATTTACGTAAACTGTGCAGTAATCAATAAAATAAAAATACTGTAAAATCATTTACCGTATAACCAGAAATTTTCGCGAGTATTAAATTTCGCGATTTTATGGCAAAATAGGGTGTCTTTATTATCGCGAGTACAATTTTTTGCGATTTCTAAATTACAAACAAACATGGTCATACGATGTTACTGTATTGTACCTTTCATTATTGAAGTTTCCATAAGTTCTATCATAGGAATACACTCAATTCACTCCTCATTACATTTAATCAGGAAAAGTGAAGAATGACACATGTACAATATAAACAAATAAAAAGGATTTAACAATTTATGATATACCTAATCAAACACAATTTTTCGTGAGAATAAATTTTCGCGATTGAAAATCACTCGCGAATATAGCGAAAATTAGTATCTCGCAAAATTTCTGGTTATACGGTATTTTCGTGGGTTTAAAATTTCGTTGTTTTGGGGCTGAAACTGTTTTCGTTGACATTTAATTTCCTTGATCTCTGACTTTCATTTTTTTACATTAAAATGATAAAAGAAATCAAACGTCGTACATCTGTAAAACTTAAATGTCACGGTGGACACGTATTGCAAGTATAAACATCGTATAGTGTTTTTATTTTTGTTTTCACTTAGACAATGTGATCTTTGCTATTGTTGATGGTAATAACCGACCAATTACACAAAATGTTAATTGAAATATAGGCAGAAAATAATCTGTATCAAAATGTTTTTTGCCGATTTTGCGTTCTCATAATAGAAAACGTAGCGACGATAAGAAATACATCCGGAAAGCTGATATCTAAAATTTGTTCTGTATACAGGGATATAGTCATGATCCATATTTGTCATCTAATCTGGAAACGAATTCGTATTGTGTAAGAATGGATAAATCTTGCTAGGTACCCCTAACTTTAACCCTCTCAAACAATTCATTTCTTAATAATCTTTAACTTGTCCGACCTTTGTTGGATGATATGCAATGTTTTATGTCTTGCGGGTACAATCAATCACGTGTTTGGTTGGCTTTCACCGTAATTAGAAAGTTTGGCGTCATAGCAAATGGACAATAGATTATAGTTGATTGATTTCCAAGTGTTACGATTCTAATACCGCGTCCATGCAATGTAATAAGTATGCAAACTTTTATTAAGAGATGGCTACCTTGATTGATATCTCCGGCTGTTTATACTACGCATTCAAGATTTCTATGGGCAAATAAAGTTATAAAAATGAACATTTAAAAAAGGGATAACATTGTATACAGACAACATTAGTGAGAAACATGTATTGTATACGTCTGTCACTAATGTGGGACACGGTCAATAAAATCTCCATAATAATTACATATTTATATCTATCAAAGTCAAAGCAAAGTTTCGTCATTTGATTTAATTTCGTTGTTTTTATCCTCAAACGAAAATAACGAAATTAAATCCCCAACGAAAATTTATGATTTTACAGTATATATAATTTCCATAGGTATTTCAACAATCCGACATGCTATTTATTATTTACAATGTTCACATGTTGTCTTCAGAATGGTGCGAACAGTGCAACAGCCCCCCTCCCCTCCCCGAAGAAAGCATTTTTTCTTTAGTTCAAGAAGAAAGTCAACTATTTCATATCTGTACTTTATGTTTTTCTCTTTTTTTTTCAAATTCCTGTAATGTGTATTTCTGATTCGCCGCTCTTCTCATTGTCGAGATATTTCTGTGATCTTGACCTTTGACCTTGAAAATCAATAGGTTTCCTCTTCGTCTCATAAGCTATCAGTGTATGAGGTTTGGTTAAGATCCAATCAAAACTACACCCTCTAGGCTGCATACAAGGATTTTGACCTTTTCCAATCTGGGACCTTGACCTTTGACCTTGAAGTCAATAGGGTTCTTCCTCTTGTAATATGCTATCAATATATGAAGTTTGGTTAAAGGATTTTGACATTTTCCAATCTGTGACCTTGACCTTTGACCTATGACCTCGAAAATTGATACGGTTCCTTCTCATGTCATAAGCTATCGGTGTATGAAGTTTGGTTAAGATCCAATCAAAATTTCACCCTCTAGGCTGTAAAAAAGGATTTTGACCTTTTCCAATCTGTGACGTTGACCTTTGACCTTTAAAATCAACAGGGTTCTTCCTTTGACCTTGAAGTCAATAGGGTTCTTCCTCTTGTAATATGTTATCAATATATGAAGTTTGGTTAAAGGATTTTGACCTTTTCCAATCTGTGACCTTGACCTTTGACCTCGAATATTAATACGGTTCCTTCTCATGTCATATGTCATTGACCTTTTCCAATCTGTGACCTTGACCTTTGACCTCGAAAATTAATACGGTTCCTTCTCATGTCATAAGCTATCAGTGTATGAAGTTTGGTTAAGATCCAATCAAAATTTCACCCTCTAGGCTGTATAAAAGAATTTTGATCTTTTCCAGTCTGTGACGTTGACCTTTGACCTTTAAAATCAACAGGGTTCTTCCTTTGACCTTGAAGTCAATAGTGTTCTTCCTCTTGTAATATGCTATCAATATATGAAGTTTGGTCAAAGGATTTTGACCTTTTCCAATCAGTGACCTTGACCTTTGACCTATGACCTCGAAAATTAATACGGTTCCTTCTCATGTCATATGCTATCAGCATATGAAGTTTGTTT
Source organism: Pinctada imbricata (assembly GCA_033119305.1). Taxonomy (NCBI): domain Eukaryota; kingdom Metazoa; phylum Mollusca; class Bivalvia; order Pterioida; family Pteriidae; genus Pinctada; species Pinctada imbricata. The sequence goes on along the minus strand of VSWD01000004.1, from coordinate 32,894,060 downwards.
AAGATCCAATCAAAACTGCACCCTCTAGGCTGTATACAAGAATTTTGACGCACACACGTACATGTACATACTGACACACGAACGACGGCGTTACTATATCCCCCTGCACCAAATGCGCACATGACAAACAATTGTATTATCAGTGAATCTCAAAGTCAAAAGAGAGGAAACGCAAATAGTGAATGTAAGGAAAGCGAAATTCAAAGGAAAGCAATGACAATTAGAAAAAAAAAACGGTCTCAAGCATGACTGGGTTGTTGCACTCATAGCAGTGCACCGAAACCAAATGAAAAAAAAAGAAACCCAGAAGACAAGTACAAAAGACACCAATAGGACATGAAAAATGATATTACTGAGGACTGAACACTATAATTAGTTTTTAGGACAGACGTCTAGTGCTTACAAAAATAATACCGATTAAATTGTCTTTGAAATAAAAAAGTATATAAGATGTTGCATTGTATTTCTCTCGCTAAATGATGGTTCATGTGATTTCGTCAGTACTGTCCAATTAAAATGTTTCGTAGAGAGTTGACGTCCTCAATATTGTTTGTCTTATGGTTGGAGAATTGTCATATTGCTTACCAGCCTTGAACTTTTACACCTTGTTTGTGCTTCTAGAGTAATTGTAACCGTGTGGATGTCTCTATCCTTACGTTTCTCCACAGTATTGTAATTACGTGTTCTGGTATTAACTTAACATAACAATTAATGCTTGTCGAAAACATGTAATTGGTGTTTATTTGATAATAAAACAATAGTTTGTAATTACAGATTGCGCCATTATTCTATTTTTATAAAGGATAAAGTATCTGAGAAAACTTAACATTATTTAACAAGAGAAAGAAACAATAAATACGGTAGCAATCGTTTGAATCATGCATGTTTCAGTGAATATCCTAGAAATATTCAATGCCCACAACATACGCAATCAAGACTTTTAGAATTCTTTCTATTTATTTCAGCATAGGCTTTATAAATTGGATTTCACATTTATATATATATACCTCGCTTAAAAACACAAATAGGTAAAAATCTACAGAAGATTTACATTCTTACGCATATAACATAGAAAAAACCAGCCCCTAGATAGTATTATAAGTGATCATGATATACTCTTTAAAAATATTTGTATAAATCATTTTCAATTTGTGCCTAAATGGTACACAGTATTCGATGGGACATGTACATTTTGTACAATCCGTGACGTTCTTCTGATGACATTGTTATCTGATCGTTTACCAGTGAAAGATATACAATTGCGTTATTGAGCAATACACAATTATATTTTAAGGAACGATTTCTCAATGATTCATTAAAGATAAGAGGGAACTTCTTACATAATTCGATTGCAGCACCCACAGTAAAAAAAATTTAAAAAGATAATCACAGATTACGAAGCTCACCTCATGGCAGTAAAATTCAATTAAAACATATTTCTAAGTACATGTATATTGGCTTTAAAAGGCAAAATCCCTCAAGCGGAAAAAGTAGGTCAAGGTCATTTTATGAAAGTTTGATCAAAAATACATCCATTATTTGTTCTGTCACAAACAAAGATCCGTATTAGATTTATAGATCTTTATTCAGACAGGTAACCATCAATGCATGACAGAAGATGCGGAGCGATGTCCAGCTATACGTTATACATAATGTATGTAATGATAAAAAGCTGAAAATACAACAAATGGATCATAAGTACCTTGAAATCAATGTAGTACAAAATGAGTTAAAGAACATCCTGATAATCTCAACAGCACTCAGAATAGAGCACAAAATTAAGCATCGACGAACACCTAGCAAGCTAGAAGTGGGACCAGGTGCCCAGGAGGAGTAAGCATCCCCTGTTGGCTAGCCGCACCCGCCGTCGATGTTTAAGCACGAAAATGAAAACAATATATGAAACTCATGCACTGTCTGACGTTGTCTATAGTGTAAAGTGTAAAGTGTAGAAATATATAATATCATTGCAGGTAAGTATTTACGACGATTCATCAAAGTATGAAACAAGTTAAGTTATCATCAATGGGTTTACATACATGAGAAAATGCAACAAAGTGAACATTGTAAAATACTGATGTATTATCAAAAAAATGTTGCAGATCACTTCTAGAAATAATAATAAAGATGCAAAAAATATGCAAATGACTTACACTGTGGGTATCCGTGGAAAATATAATAAAAAAGATCAAGCGTATCGCTGATATACAATATGGCGGAAACAAATCTTGGAGCTCGATTCGTTACAATAACAATTCATACAAAAATCAAATCAGGACATCACATTATTTAAGTTTGGTACATGAAGCAATTATACTTTGCTCTATATTGATTTTTAAAGGCAAAGTAACTCAAGTGGGGAAAGTAGGTCAAGGTCATTTAAATGAAAGTTTGATCAAAGATACATCCAATATGTAACTTTGGTACATGAAGCACTTATACTTTGCTCAATATTTGCTTTTAAAGGCAAAATCACTCAAGTCGAAAAAGTAGGTCAAGGTCATTTTATGAAAGTTTTATCAAAGATACGTCCAACATGAAAGTTTGGTACATGTAACACTTATACTTTGCTCAATTTTTGCTTTTAAAGGCAAAATCACTCAAGCGGAAAAATTAGGTCAGATGCTGCATCTAATGCATGGGTCCATCTCTGCATCCAAAGATGAATCACTTGTGCGAGTTTAGTTACTGTAGGATCGGTACTTTGTCAATTACTGAGCTACTTCAAACTTCTTAACTAAGCCACTCTGAGCTACCCAAAACTTTTTAACCAAGTCACTTAAGCGGAAAATGTAGGTCAGATGCAGTATCCAATGCATGGGTTCACCTCAGCATCCAAAGAAGAATCACTTGTGCAAGTTTGGTAACTGTAGCATCAGTACTTTGCCAAATACTGAGCTACCCCAAAATTCTTAACCGGAAAGTGGACGCGGACGGGGACTTGGACGCTTACGCGGACACGGACGCTGACGCGCGGGGGTATAGTATAAGCTCACTCAACTTCGTCGAGGTGAGCTAATAATACAGAAACACCAATATGTGAAACACAGAGTGGACAAGCACGGGAGACATGTAAACCAAACAGCAAAGATGACATGCTCCACGAAAAATTTACAGCATGGTCCTGTATCTGTTCTTGAATAATGCTATTGAATATGAAGCCGTTTAACACATGTTCACTTTTTGAACATACATGTATTACATTGTTTAGATTGAGGATCACTGACGATGGTTAAGTACCCGAAACGTGCATGTCTGGTCCATGCTGCAAATTTATCTGTTCTTAAATGATGTTATCAAATTTGTAGACGTTTAACATCTGTACCACTTGGTGAGTGTCTCTGCAGTTTGACCAGGGGTTCCCAAGGGCACATGTAGCCAAGTTCGATCAACTGCGGTTGATCGTTTCTCAAACGCATTCGAAAATTTCAGTAATCAAACTTTCTTGACATTTTTTTAAACCTGGGACATGAGGATTACTGACAAGGGATAGTACCAGAAACGTGCATGTCTGGGCAATGCTGCAAATTGATCTGTTGTTAAATGATACTATTGAATTTGAAGACGTGTAACGTCCAAACATTAAACACAAATGCTACACAAGGAAAATGGAATGATCTCCAGCATGACCACCATTCACCCACCCAGCGAAAAAAAAAACCACCAGAAAGTGATACGTAAATGGCATCAGACAAAAACTACAAACCACACACACGACAAGAATCACTAGTACATCATCCAAAACAATCGAAAAGACGTACAAAAACATCAAACATTAATGACAACAGATAAAAGGAAGGTGACCAATGTGCACCCGACCTCGACTATGGACGGCCATCTGCAATAAGCAAATGGTGTGGTTATCCGAAATACATGCGCACAACCCTCCCAGATATCCAGATACACAGAGGTCTCCATAGACGCACAATAGGTGTATAAACATAAAACTTCTCACTGTACGGTGACGTCACAAACAAGACAGTTAAACACAGAGGCCTTTAGTAACACAAATTATATGTAAAAGGATCTATAAAATTGAAAGGCATGGGTATAACAGTCTGTGCTCTGCTGGCTGAAGCGAGCACAAGATCAATCACCTGACAAACTTTCAGACAGGACAGAGAATCAGGACCCAGGAACAAGGCCCGTCATGGAGTCCTTACGTCACGGTTGGCCAGTGTGCAACGTTGGGAAAGACACTGGTACAAAACTGTAGATTGGTCCGGTACCATGCCCAGTGTTCTTTTGATGACGTTGGGATCATATCCTTGGTAAAGCATGCGACCGACCATTTTCTTACATTTGTGATTGAAGTTCGATCTGCCATTGATCCTTCTGATTTCGTCACCGTAAAATGAAGGCAATGTAACTCCCAATGATGCATACTCTGATGCTGGAGTTGTTCCAAAGTTTGAAAGAAGTTCAGAATAGTTATTGTAAAATTTCCACCAAAAAATACAAATTCTTGTTATTTAAATCCTTGATTGAAAAGTTTCTTTCTTATTTGATTATTTTTGTCATGGAACATGGGAGCAAGCTCTAGCTCTGATGAGCTGAGATATGTAAATGCTGTAGGAGGGCAACCTTGGAACATCGCCATCAAGCCAAGGAAAATTAACTATATTGAAGCCAAAATCTTCTCTTTTGTCGTATATCTTTGTTTGAATTTCTCCGTTATTGATTTCGATATCAAGATCAAAAAATTGTGAAGCTTTATCATCAAAACCAACCTGATACATCTGATATAGATTTCAGATGATGTACAAACTAATTTATAGTAGATCATGAACTTTATTGTAGATCAAGGATAACGAATGAGGCTAGGTATTTTTTGTTTGGTGTTTACTGCTGTGAAGTTATTTTTTCATAAATTAATATCTTATCATTGCAAAATGAATTGAGATTAACAAGTCTGGGAACGAGATTGTTAAGAGTCTCACGAGGGATATATCAATAATTCAATACCCATTTTCTGTAATATCGAAAACAACAGATAAGATGTGATTGATTATCAATTGCATAATACCAATCATTCGCTAGACATCGTTAAATAATCTTTTTTATCGTTCTGCCAGACAACTTTATCGTGGATGATGTAAAATTAATTTTCACTAGCGTAGCAGTTCCTTTTAAATTTGCAAAAGGCGAGAAGAAATATATATGCAAGACAAATGAGATACTAAATGTCAATATTAATTCTCAGATGATCCTTATGTCATTTGAGTCACGAGGAAGCCCCTTAATAATCGTTTGTATTAATCTGTTTTCTCGCATTGTGGTAACTCAGTGTGGTGCTGAGGGTGCTGCAACCGCGTCCTGTTGGCGATCCCCTTCCTGTTGGGGATTCCCTGCTGTTGGAGATTCCCTACTGTTTAACTCCCCTCCTAAGGGAGATCCCCTCCTGTTGGGATTCCTTTCTGTTGAAGATCTCCTCCTGTTGGAGATCCCCTCCTGTTAAAGATCCTCTCCTGTGCGAGATCCCCTCCTGTTGGCGATTTCCTCCTGTTGAGGATCCCCTCCTGTTAAAGATTTCCTCCTGTTGAAGATCCCCTCCTGTTTGCGATTTACTCCTATTGAAGGTCCCCTCCTGTTGAAGATCTCCTTTTGTGGGAGATACCCTCCTGTTGGCGATTTCCTTCTGTTTAAGATCCCCTCCTGTATAGATTTCCTCCTGTTGGAGATACCCTCCTGTGGGAGATCCCCTCCTGTGGGAGATCCATTTTTGAGATCCCCTCCTTTACTGTCCTACTGTTTTACGTAAAGTTCAAGGATCATCACGACATTGGTGTCAGAAAGCTTCATTTGCTTCTACCATATACCTTCTGTGTACTTAAATTTAACTAGTACGCAATAAAAGAGTTAAAGAAAATCCTGACGATAATCTGAACAGCACTCGAATAGAGCACAAAATTGAGCATGGACGGCGGACCCTAGCAAGCTAGAGGTGGGACCAGGTGCCCGAGAGGAGTAAGCATCCCATGTTGGCTAGCCGCACCCGCCGTCGATGTTCAAAAGTACCACTAATGAAGATCCATTATCCGAAACATGGATCTCTGATGAACAGCATTTAGTTTCTGTCAAGAAGAGTGCTCTCTGGGAGCAGGGTCAGGTTACCTATATCATATGTCATCACATTTATCACGTCAATATGCTCGAATCACCTAAGCCAGATCAAGGTAACACTACTTACCAATATGTATTTTCAGATTATCCACATGTCCGATATTTGAAACAAGGAGGTATCCTTTTGCTGTAGCGAGAAGACTTAAATTGTACTTAACATTGCTTTCATATACTTCACCGGGTTTAAAGAAAGGGCTTGAACTGAAAAGATGTTAACGATAATCGACGGGAAGAGGAATTATCATTCGGCTCTCTCTGTCATTAGGCTTCCTTCCTTGCCATCATGTATTCCTTCTGTGCACTTGTAACTTGTACTTTTTATTTAAGGTTAGTGTGTTAATGTCGCTGTTGAAAGTCCGGTCATCAGTCTTGCCACGTGAATTTACTCAAAGCATTTAGCTTCTTTATACTGTGTAAGGATAATAGCTTTACCCGACATTTGTATTAAAAATAACACCGTCAATGCTGCAAGATACGCCCGTTGGGGTATTGATTTCTCAAAATAATTTTGTGAATGCAATTATGTCAGTTTTGTCCAAAAATGACTTGACATTTATTCATAATTTGTCAATTATGCGACAAAAAGAAACGAAAACTTTTAAGACATATGAAATAACATGTGTTGTTCTTCAGTTGCACACAGTTTGAATCAAAAGAAGTATTTAAATGAATTGTCAAAATGAAAAATATTTTCTTCAAAAATAAACCCCACTATTTGAGCCACAATATGACATTGACCTTTGGCCCCTAACCTTATAAAACATTCGGTTCTTTGACTTGCTAAAGTAAAACCACATGATAAATTTGAAGGTCCTAGGGCTGAGAGCCATTTTAAGTTCTCGGGTAAGTTAAGTTCTCGGTTAAGTTCTCGGTCCATAACTCTGCAAACAAAAGTAAATTGAAAAAAGAACTGGATCTGTAATTCATTATTATGAAAGTGAATACATATTTTCAACTCAATAGCTACATAGGCTGCGAAAAATAATCCAGAATACTTCAAGGATCATAACTGTTCTGAGATTTGAATTAGATCTGTAATTATTCATTTTGAAGGCTAACACTAACTTTCAATTAAATAGTTGCAAGGCTGCGAAAAACAAAATGCGGAAAACTGTTGAAAATTCTATTTTTCTATTCTATACATGTAACTTTGCTAAAAATGGGTCAATTTTTCCAAAACTCGAACTAGATCTGTAATTATTTATTATCAAAGTTCAATTCAGTAGCTGCTACGTGTAAGGCTGTGAAAAAAAGTCCGGAAAATTGTCATATTGTTTAAAATTTCTATAACTAAGGGCCAAAACACTCTGCTTAAAATAGGTCAATTTTCCCGAAACTCAAAATGAATCTTACACCACTTGAGTGATATGCGAAGTTTCAATCGAATATCGTGAAAAAGGCATCTGCAAAAGCCTGGAAAACATTACCTCGGACTGAAGCACGCACGCATGTCCGAACGGACACACCGACGCACGGACTGACGGACAGTGCCATAATATAATACGTCCAGTCTTAAAACAGGCGTATGAAAATGGCTATACGCGTTGTGTTAAAACGCAATAGTGGTACATTATGGCAAACTTCATATAAGAAAATGACATACCTCGTTGTTGGCCGAAAATGCAGTTGATTATATCTATATGTTCTTTTAAAGTAAGAAAGCAAACAATACATTTTCAAAGAGAGAGCACCCATATGGATATAACTTGAGAATAGATGACTTAATTTTTTTCAAAACCAGCAAAATATTCCCGAAATGAATTCTTATAATTTCATAATTTCTATTATTTATACGGTAGAGAGAGGGGGTAGAAAATTACTGTACACTTTTATGTGATTGTTAACCTTCCTAAATCTATTCAAGGAAGCTGTTAAATGAAATGAATGACAAAAATATTGCAGTAAACCCCTTTTCAGACTCAAACTTTACAATTGATAATGGAGTTTCTGAATGAATTTATTCCAAATGAAAGAAACTTTAAGGAATTTAAAAAAATGACAGATTAGGATGACCCACTAATATCTGTGTAAATAAGCAGCTCATAATATGAAAACCCTGCTAGAAACGACGCCTGACTTTTAAGATTCAAAAATCGTTCAGTCATGAGAAAACTAGAGTTTTAACAACTGGTAAAATCTGTTCAAATAGAACATTTATTTATGCTTCTATCTTGTTTTTGATCTTAAAATAATGTAAACAAGGCCTCGTGCATTTAAGTGCATAAACAGATTTCTGGATTTAGTTTCGGAATAAACTCTTCATATAGCACTATACCATCCATGCAATCTGATTCAGTGCAAAACATCATTGGGTCTCCTGTATCTCAATCACACATCGGCCACGACTCCATAATGATTATTACTTTTGATAGCATGATCAGGGTTTGATAAACTGCGGATACTCATTCTTGAATTTCTTTAAATGAGTAGGTATATGGACTTTGATTTCATGGTTGATTAGACTGCCAAAAAGGATAAAACTGCATATAATTTGATGAATTTACAATATTAGACAAAAAAAAAATGGAAAAATATCAGTTGAAAAAGTAAGGAGAAAATCCTAATATTAGAACATTGGAGCACACACGCATGACGTGATAAATCACGAGAAAAAGAGGAAATGATATGCAAAACCATCAAACGTGTAGACGTAACCAAAAAGAAAAGTCATATCACGTCATTGAAATATGAACGACTACACCAAATAAGTGCAATATCTTCACAAAGTCACGTTGTGAAAACAAAAACGCTGTCACTATACATGTAATGATACAGTGCGGTGCCATTATGGACAGATGAGAAAAAAAGGAAAAAGTCATGAAGCTCTCTCCCTTTTATAGGTAAACAAACTAAAGAGAATGAGAGCATTGTAAGGAATGCACGTGTTGCCTGCCATATTAAACCCTTGCTTAAAGGGATTATGGGATGTAACATCTAAATTTTGACGGACAGATAAGACGGACGTACGAAGTTGTGTTCTAATGTCGCTATCCTTCTAGAATGATCCGTGCTGTCGTTGCAGGTGACACGTGAAATTTAATAACGAATTTATTGGCATGTAAATTGGGGGAATCTGCTTGAAATAAAATATGCAGACAAAATACCTTTCATCTGCACTCTCCTTTCTCGACATGCGTCATTAAATTTTCAATTTGATTTTGATTATTTGACTAGTTTGATTTCATTAAAAGATTATATCTTGAATTAATCACCTTCAAATTTCAATGAATATAATTACGTAAACGCATTTCTGAATGCTATATCTTCAATTAGACTGGTTTTAGAGATTTATAATGGTTAACGGGGCACATCGTCCACTCTTTTCACTAAAATCATGATGTAAAATGAGATGAAAGCAACATTTGTGTCATTGATAAAAAGAGTAAACATTGATTGATTTGTACTTTTAAATGACTAAACCAGAATCGTTAAACCATTTATTTGCTGATAAGCTCTCTTTCTAATCTGAAAAAAAGAGAATTTACTATTTTGTTAACTTGGAGCCATAAATCTGAATGTATCTTCAAGGAATATATCATTCTACAAGATATGACCTAACCTCTTTAGCTTGAATCAGAATCATTTTATCATGTACAACCAAGTATTTCAAAATTAGTTATATATTTGATTTTGAAGCAATCTTTCTGTATTAAGTTATCATCAGATTCATACCTTTGTAAGGGCGCTTTGGTTGTTGTATCAACTTCCAGCATGGTTTTTAGAAGATTGAATGCAAAAGATGATTTTACAAGCCTTTGGTATCAATCTTTGTCTGGTCCATGCTGTAAATGTATCTGCTTTAAAATTATGCTTATGAATTTGAAGACGTTAAACATTTTAGCTGAATTGCCTTCATTTATTGATTTCAAATTCAACATCGTTCATGTGATAGACTTAGCTGTATGTAATACATTTTCATTATTTATCGTTTAAACTGGTTATTGATTAAGAAATAATAAATGACAAGCCGGGCTCTATTGTCTCATAATGCCCGAGCGTCCTCAGCCAATCACATTTATTACCGAGCCCGGCTTGTCATTTTTTTATTTCTATTCTAATGATGACCAAACTTAGGCCTGTAAAAACCAGTTCCTGCCGGTTTATCTGCTTTCAGAAAATGGGTAGGCGTGGCTTATCGCCATAGGGCCTATATTGGAGAATAGAGCCCGGCTCGCGTCTGTTGTCTTAATAGGGAAAAAGAATCAAGTCATATTAGAATTTGGAATTAAACATCGTTCATGTGATAAACTCACTGGGTAAACCGATAAGTGATGGGTATTTGCTAACGTAATCGTCATAAACACATCATCTATCATGCTATAAGCAGATGACCGTCCTAAGTCGGCACCGATTGTACATTGGTCTTGTTGGTTTATGTGTCGTCTTTTCTCTTTGGTGTTTTAATGTCGTGTTTGATGTTCCTTGTCTTTTATATGTCTCTTATTATACTTGTATTCTCTGGGTTTTTACTTGGAATGAGTTGATATTTTGCTGTGGATGCTGCAAAAGAGTATGGTTTGTGATCACCTCTTTCTATTTACACATGTGCACAGATACATTTGATCTATTGTACAACATTACGGTTCAGCAACAGTGTTTTCTTTGGTGTTTGTATAGCCATTGTCAATGACGTGTCCATGAAATACAAAATGGTGATGCTGCAGCTTTTTCCTCAATTCAACGCAAATTTAAAGGAGATTAACATCCTAGCATCATCCCTCCTATGCCATTTTGGTAATAGATTTAAACAAATACAATGTATGACACTAAATCGACACATCACAAAACATGGAGCCGCGACCTATTTGCAAAATAAATGCACTTATTCAAACTTAAAAAAACAGGAGGGGCATTATTAAGATATCTTTGTCTGTGTCAGAAAAAAGACTTTGCAATGAAAATATTTTGACAGTAAGTATGTTTAAATTAAATTGTTTTGAAATTTCATTCAAAAAGGTAACGATTTGGAATTTTATCACTTCAATTTTCATAATTAGATTCAGACATGATGAGAATTTAATATTCGAAACATGTGTCTGGTGCAGAAAATTGTTTTGAAATTTTCTTCATGAAAGTATAGAGTTGGAACAATTCTGCATTGGAAATATCATGCAATCTTAAAGAATATAGTTTCAATACCTCAGTATAATACAATAGTTTCAAGCACCTGGTCTCACTTCGGAATGTTGTTCATTCCGGGGTTCGCAACCATTTCGATGGGAATTCTCATGATTTTGCGTTGCCTTCTCGACTTTGAGACTGAATAACGGTTAGGTACTTCTTTGATGTTTATTCAGACAACAATTCCGAAGCATACCTTTTTGTTCATTGTATATGATAGATGCATAAATTTCGAAGGATACAAAAGAAATTTAAAGAACATAGTACATTAGTCCGCCAAATGCAAATTCAATGCTGATATAAGCGACACATTGACATCTGTGATCAGCATTTTATCTCTTTCCTTACTCTCATAAATTGTGCCTTCATGTGATGTGTCTTTCAAGGGTCCGTCGATGCTCAATGCGGTGCTCTATTGTGAGTGCTGTTGAGATTGTCGCCAAGATCTTCTTTATCTCTTTCGATTACAAATTGTTTTTATACCTCCCGTATCATGCTTGAGATAATTCTTCCTGAAAAAAAATGGCTCTTGTGTGCATGTTGTCAACTCTCATACAGGAAGGCATTGCTCATTTAAACAACTCGAATGTAAATCAAAGATTAATGCATTGTCAGTTACATAAAACATTTCCCTTTTGTAAATTAGTGCAAATGTCGCCAGTTCAAGTTCCGAGGGGTTACATGGAAATAGAGAAAATCAATACATGTGATGTAATTTAAAATATCTCCATAGAAACGTTGATATCTTGACTAATTACTCGCTTTGCTATGGATACATCCACACACACACACACACACACATCAGTGTCGACAAGTTCATATTCCCTTTACGAAACGCCCCGAGGTAGCATAAACTTAATATCCTAAATTTGAGAAAAAAATCGGTACTTCAGGGGAAATGATTTTACAATAGATAAGAAATTTAAAGTTTTAACCAATTTAAATCATTTTAACAAGGGATATTGTTCATTAGATAAAGTTGTCCTCCGAGTTTCTATGGCGTTCTTATATAGTATTCGTCTGTCTATCTGATGGTTTTCTTATTCGTGAGAAAGATCTGTTTCATATTTTTTCAAGAATGTTTTAACCTTTATTCATATGTTAATGCAGTTCATGTGTTTGGCTTTATATAACGTGTTCATAGGAAAATAAGCATATTGACATTTGTTAGATGAAAAGAAGGGAGGAGATCTCCAACAAGACCCCGTTGCAGCATCAACAGTAAAACACAAAAACACCCGATGCAAAAACACAAAAGACGAGTACAGCACGAGACGGAAAAGAGACAGACGACATGTAAACATCAAACACAAAAGACTACACATAAACCGACGAGACCAATGGGTAACCGGTGCCGACTTTGGACGGCCATCTGTCACGCAAGTAGCAAATGGTGTGGTTATCCTGAATTACGTGCGCACAACCCTCTCATTTCTCCAATTACACTATTCTCATGCACTATAGTACTTGTACTGTACGTTATTAAAAGAGAGAAGATTCTTCTTTGCGTAAGAAATTACAATCTTAGCAATATTCGAGATGAGAATTTGATATTCTCGCGCATGAAAGATGATTTGAGGTTTTCTACGGGAAGGTATAGAGTTTCAACACTACCGTATGGTTATTTGAATGTGAATTTGATACTCAAGATTACATCATAATCATTTTCAACCAGACAAGAACGATATGGAAAAAAATCATGTACTTTTGGTTGCAGCCAAATCTGATCTGATATCCAAGGTAGAATATATCTAACTTGGTGGATGATTATGATAATGTAAAGGTGTTCTATATTAAATCATGTAATATGATGAAACCTGGTTTTTAAAGTTTTTAAAGCGTTTAAACCATTTTCAACCATTTTAAAGCGAATGGTTTTTAAACCATTTTAAAGCGTTTTAACCATTTTTAAGCTAAGCTCATCTGCAGGATTTTCTGATTTGCAAAAATATCGGTTTGCACAGTATATTCTTACTTTGTTGAAGAATCCAAAATGACGAGTGTTCATTGCAGGCAGGGGATACTTATTCCTCCCGGGCACCTGATATTACTTCTCCTTCCCATTTGATGCCTGATCCCATCAGCATTAGGGATTTTATTTTTCTTTATACCCCTTTGTAAGTTTTTCTTTTTTCTACCTTCGTATGCCCTTCAATTGTAACATTTGAATTCCTTGACTTGTGAATTTTGAAATTGAGATATTTTAGATTCCGACTTCGATGTTGTGTTTCACTTTCAATTTACTTTTATCTATATAAATCAATGTACATGTACTGAAAAATGTACATAAACAAAACAAATTTGAATTATTTCCAGACTTCCAAAAGGGGTTTACATTTACTTAATCTAGGTTTCATCGTGATTTCTTCTTTTAGCACGAAATAAATCTGCCCTGACGAATCATCCAAATTCCCCGTGATACGTATCCTTATAAAGCAAAATAAATGTACAGAAAGTAGTAACAGCGTTAAAACGATATCTTCATTACATATCTTAATGAGTTAAAGAAGATCCTGATTATAATCTCTTCAGCACTCACAGTAGCATCGACGCACCCCTAGCAAGCTAGAGGTGGGACCAGGTGCCCGGGAGGAGTAAGCTTCCCCTTTTGGCTAGCCGCACCCGCCGTCGATGTTTAAGCACGAAAATGAAAACAATATATAAAATTCATGCACTGTCTGACAGTATGTCTATATAGAAAGTGCTATGGCGACAATGTCAGGGAAATATATTCAAAACACTTACTGTCAAACCCCTCGCGGGGAACTTTTTTACGAGCTCCACACGGCAAAGGTCATAAGTGTGACACAAATGAGTTAAAGTGCTAGTTTGCAACTATAACAGCTCAAATAACAAGAATTGCCCACTGAATCCATTAATTGTGCTCTTCTAGAAGCTTCTTAAGACCGTTCATCCTACAGAAGGAAGTTGTGGAAAACATAAAAGGAAAATAGGATCAATAAATCTTGAGAGAGATTCCGACAAATTGAGAAGGGTTCTTGTAACATTTACAACTGATTGATCCACAGTGACACTGACATGTAGAAAGTTTTGTAACTTTTCCTGAAAATTCCGTGTCGTGTATATCGAAAACGCTTTCGTCTAGGAGTTGTGTCATGATAGTATTCTTTTTATGTTTTAGCGTACTATTTTGTTATGAAAATAAAATCTGCTGTTTTAAATCAAGGATTCTATCATTCAACAGAACCCTTCGACTCATATTATTGACCCCGTTTTTAGACATTTGAATAATAAATGTAGGTTAATGGAATAGAAATCAAGCACAAATAATAAAATCGGATTGTCATAAAAACGTATTCAATTGTACGGTATATGAACCTTTTGACATATAGAGAAGAGCTAAAAACCTTAGAGGGAAGACGCCACAGTCTGTGCCTGATCCCGATTACTAAATACAATTTAGAGGAGAGGTCTGTACCAGTTTTACTTTCTGAAACATTTGTATCATTTCAAAATGAAAACAACAAGAATTATACAGCAAAATCCGAAATTGCGAAGCAACAAATTTCGTGGATAAATGCATTTTAAGCAATTCTAAATGTTTCGTCAGACTGGGCAGTCGAACATTTCAATCTAAGAGTTATAATGGCTTTCTGGTTAGTACAACTGTCCATTGGATTCATCAAACAGGGAGACGCTGTGCATCCAAATATTGAAAAAGCTTTAAGGACAATTTTTAGACCGTCGTTACTAAAATCAAGGTGACTCTATCGCTCTCTCTTCTGTAATGTAGAAATAGAAAACAAAGGGAGCTTCAAACATACCTTATATGAACATAGATATCTAATACTTTCTTCACATATCTTTTCCGTACACAGAGAAAACGAAATGTGATAAAACGCTCGTTTTTTTTTCTATCAAACACATAATAACAAAGAAAGTATTATTAAGAAAGTCATCGGAACTCGGGCGATATTACTCATCCTAAAGAGAAAATGTTTTTCTAGCCTTAGTTGATTAATTTTTATCAGCAGCTCAAGACCAGGAAGTGTTTTAAAGATAGCGGAAACGTGTTCTTTCGTCTCGTTTTGTGTTATTTCTATCAATTGTTTGAATGGAGACATCAGTCTGTGTAACACTTTCATAGTTCTATACAATACACATGTATTTGATTTGTTTAAATGTTTATGACTAAATTCACATAATATAAATATGTGCTTTTTCCTGCGTGATTAATGAACATTTAAAAATATGTGCTTTTTATTCAGACTATTTTTTCTCTTCATTAATTCTTAATTTCCTCTATTTTAAACTTTTATAACGACTATATGCACACATATGAATATGAGAATTTGATTTTAAGACATATGTATATGAATATGTGCTTTACTGTTAGTCTGTTTATGACATCTTACTTTTATCATTAAATCACTCGAATAAAGAAAATTTATCAATTTCTCATTAATGATGAATTCGAACGTTGGAGTATCTGAATGATAGAAATTATGTGAGTGACAAGCATTGACACTAAACATAATGGAGATTATATCTTGAGTTTCAATTCATCTTACAATTTCGTCAAGAATATTTGACACTTTGTTTTTCTTGAAGAAAATAGAAGAAGTCATCATAACGTTCCGAACACTTCCTTCTTTGTACTCTTGACATTTTCTCCGAACACGCCCTTCTTTGTACACTTGACATTTCCTCCGAACACTCCCTTTATTGTTCACTTGACATTTCGTCCGAAAACTACCTTCCTTGTACAATTGACATTTCGTCTTGGCATTTCGTCCGAAAACTCCCTTCTTTGTACAATTGACATTTTCGTCATGGCAATAATTCTTCCATTAAAAGGGCGTGTATAGATAAATCGATTGTATTTACAGCTTAATGACACCACGGATCTGCATTAGCAGGAAGTATTGAATGATCTATATCTGATAATTCTCTATCCCTATTCCTCGTTTTCTTCCATGATACTGCTAATTTAGAAAATTGCTGAAGGTGGTAAAATTTCATCAAAAAAGATTTGTTACATATCTGTCCTATTTTAAGATTATGCTGCTCTATGGTGCAAATTCGAAATACATGTACTTGCAATATTCAATGAGGCGGTATACATTCATTTATTAATAACTTTCATTGGTCTCTTTGGTTTATGTGTAGTCATTAATTACCTTCATTGGTTTCGTTTGTTTATGTGTAGTCATTTGTGTTTGATGTTTCTCTTTGATTTGGCGTTCCTTGTACCATTTGCGTCTCTTTCTGTGCGTATTTTCTTTGTGTTTTACAGTGGGAATTTTGCTGTTGGCGCTGCAACTAGGTGTTGTTGGAGATCCCCTCCTTTCTTTCAAACTTCTTAAAAGAACAAACTTACGACAAAAATAGTCTCTTATCATCAATCAATAAATCTTCAATACTACGGATACTAATTTTATATAGATAAAAATGAAAACATATTAACAAGCAACTTACTTACTCAAGATCTGTACTTCTGACACAAAAGGATTCAATAAAAATCGTACAAACCATGGACACGATATGAGTTGTGCATATCCTTGTCCTTTCTTTTAGACATTTTGTATGATTTGATGACACTCTATACAGGCAAGTTGTTGGAATTCTACGGTTACTAATTGTGCGCCTCTGATTGCATATTTGTCTTGTGTGCATCTGAAACAGAAGAAGTCATGCAAAATCTGGAAACACTCAAGGCATTTGACGACATGTAATGCTTCGAAGGCGTCTCTAGGTATCTAGATGATATTTCGAATATTGATTACCCACAACTTGACAATCGAAACAGACGTACAGAAAAATCAAACATTAATGACTACACATAAAACATGTAAAAGGAAGGAAACCGATGTGCACCCGGCGCCGACATTGGACGGTCATCTGCTATAAGCAAATGGTCTGGTTATCCGGATTACACGCGCACAACCCTCCCACTTATCTGGATACAGAGAGGTAACTTTAGCGGCGCAATGGATGTATAATCATAAAGCTACTCAATGTAAGATGACATCACAAACGAGATAGTAAAACGCAGTGACCTCTTGTAATACAGGTTCTATGAAAATGGATCTAAAAATGCTATGGCATCCGTATAACAGTCTGCGCTCTGCTGGCTGAAGCGAGCTCAAGATCAATTACCCGAGAGGTCAGACCAACTTTCAGATAAGCAGAGAATCAGGACCAAGTCCTCTATGACGAGATTTAAACAAGACCCGTTATTGAATCCAGTCGTCACGTTTGGCCAGTGTGCAACAGTGGGAAAGACACTGGTTCGTCCAGTACCATGCCCAGTGTTGATTAATGATAAAACAAATTTATCAAAATTAATGGTAATTCAAATAGAACATTTTATTTATGTTTTTACTTAAGATTATGTAAATAAAACCGTGTGCATTGATATCTGGATTTCGTTTCGGAATAAACTCTTCAGATAGCATCATACCTTTCAATATGACTCTGTGCTAGACATCTTTCGGTCTCTTGAAATTCAATCAAACATCAGCCACGACTCCATAATGATTGAAAATTTTGAGAGCATGATAACCACCAAGTCAGCACGATCAGGGTTGGATAAACTGGGAATACACATCCTTGAATTTGTTTAAATGAGTAGGTATATGATCTTGAATTTCATTGTTGATAAGACTGCAAAAAACTGCACAAATCACAATCCGATAAGAATAAACAATCAATTAAAACGAAAACTGTCATGAAGAAATAAGTATCAGACCGCCATCCCGACGTTGAAGGGATCACTGTAAGAGAAGAAGTACCAATCATAGTTCAGAAGTAAATATCAAAGAAGTAGCCAACCGTTATTCAGTCTCAAAGTCGAGAAGGCAAGTCAAAGTCGTAAGAATAGACCATTTTCGAGTTACAACTAATGACCGTTATAAACCTTCAGTTTAGTCACTGCTACGACGCACCTGCTTAGTTACGTCAAGTAGGGTTACTTCCGGTCTACCTTAGCAACGTCACATATATGTGACATCAACGGTGTAAAATCGATCTAATCTACTCAAAATTGAAAAACGACTTCTCTTTGAATATGGAAATTATTATAATCGCTGCCTTTGTTTGTATTGACCATTAATTTGTTTACGTCATCAATGACAATATGAATTATAAGTCATCGGATTTTACTTTTTTTCTGTAATATCATATAGAGATAAATTATTCTAATGAATATTGAAAAAGTGAAAAACAGGAAATTCTTTGAACGGAAAATTTAAATGTCTTACATAAAAAAATTTGAAAATGGTAACCCAACTGAATTTCTTTTTTTAAATAATCCACGCCTAATTTTTTATATATATACAATTGGTTTTTTTCATTATATATAATGAAAAAACCAATTGTATATAGATAAAAAATAAGGCGTGGATCTAAAACATTTATCAAAGGATGGGGTTCATCCTGGCTCTGAAGTTGAGAAATTGGGAGCGTAGAAATAGAATAATGACATCTTGAGGGGGAGGGGAGTTCAGAGCCGCAACACCCGCGCGAGTGCAAACTTCACACAAAATAAAATATAAACCCTATGAGACTCAATTTGAAGTTCAAGTAACCGTTTTATTTGCCGCATTCACAGATATACTTTCTTGTATCTATTTAGTCATGATCCTTGAACATACATTTCAATACATACATCTGGCTTGCAAACTTTAAAATGAAAATTGTTCTCGTGAATCTCTGGGGGACAGAGTTCACCCCAGTCACGCCCATTGCCTGATCAATATTTTACAAACGAGAAAGGGAAAGCCGATAGGAGGAGAGGGGGGGGGGGGATCAGCCAGGTAAGGAAAATATATCAGTCTTGAGTCCGAGAAGATAATTATTTCAGACATTTTTTTTTTCATTCTTCATTCTTTTAGATTCTGCATGATCTTTTTCCTATTACAGAGTCAAAGATACAATGTCACTGTGTAAATCAATACTATCATGATATTTGATCGTCAGCAGGGTACACCTTCGGGGGAGGGGGTACCTCTCCCCCTCCTTTTCAACCTTCCCTTACCTGCCCCCTCGCCCTCCTTTTCAACCTTCACTTACCTCTCCCTCCTTTCTCTCTCCTCCCGACCCTTTCCTTCCTTCCCCTCTCTCCCTTCTCCTTCCTCCTCCTCCCTTTCACCCTGTCCATCCCTCACCTTCATAAGCTTTAAATACCCGGCATCACGTCGTTGGCCGGTTGCCGGGGTACTGGGTAGATGTACAGGTCAAAATCAAACATCGAAACACCTGTCGTGTCAAATGCCTATCTTCTTCTAACTGTCACAAACAATAAATTCAGTCACATACAACTGGGCACGTGTCCAGAGTCTCTTGAACATTATCAATGTCTCCTCGTAAAACACCCCCCCCCCCCTTTCCTGCCCATTCAACTTCTACATAGAGCATCCCCTTTGACTGATACCTCTTGCTTGAATTTTTCCAACCCCAAATTATGTAAATGGTGCACATTTATGACGCTACAATGCCATTTGGTTGCGTAAATAGTTTATTTCTTAATCGTGATCACGTTATTTTTAGACTCAAATGTAGACCGGAAGTTGGGCATCTTGACAAAACGTCGAAGCGGTGTATAATATCCGAACGTGATCGGTAACTCGAAAATGGTATATTTCCATCGACAAGGGTGCGAACCCCGGAATGATCAAACACTCCGAAGTGAGACCAGGTACCCGGGGAGAGTCAGCGTCTCTTGACTGCAAGCAGCATCCGTCGGAACAGCTCCATGGAAACCTGTCAAATTCGGTTATTGTCTCGATGTACATTCCGATGCACAGGTTAGGCAAGCACGTCTTGCCTGGCGACGACGACAGCCATTCAACCACAACGCAGAAGTTAAAGATGCATAATTGTTTTTATTGTGTATGTCTTAACATGTTAAATTGAGGGAATTAAATGGGGCATGTAAATTTTTGGAATGAGGTTCAATCAGATAAAGAAGATCCTGACGATACACCCAACAGCACTTACAATAGAGCACCAAATAGAGCATCGACGGACCCCTAGCAAGCTAGAGGTGAGACCAGGTGCCCGGGAGGAGTAAACATCCCCTGTTTGGCTAGCCACACCCGCCATCGATGTTCACGCACGAAAATGAAAGCAATATATATAAAACATGCACTGTCTGAAGTACATTGTAACATCTATAGGCATAATACCTTGTGTAAAAGGATTTATTAGTATGCGGTGCACTTTAAAATGGGATAGTGCAATTATAGAAAGTGGGGTTTTATTTACTTAGGATTAACTGACTAATCTGGTTCCATTAAAAGATAATATCTTGAATAAATCACCTTTCAATTTTCAAAGAGTCCCAGTGTAAAATGAATGATTTCCACAGAGTCACAGAGTAAAATGATTTTCATGTACGTCACTGAACTTGGATAGTGCGGTGTCATTGTGAACAGAAGTGAAAAAAAGGAAAATTATAGAACTTTCTCTCTTAAAGTTATAACGATGGAATAAGAGCATTGCAAGGAATACACGTGTTGCCTGCTATATATAACGACGCATAAAGCCTATTATTGGATGTGGCGTCTACCGTATAACCAGAAATTTTCGCGAGTATCAAATTTCGCGATTGAATGGTAAAATAGGGTGTCTTTATTTTCGCGAGTACAATTTTTCGCGATTCCTAAATTAGAAATAAATATGTACACATGATGTTACTGTTTTGTACCTTTGTTATTGAAGTTTTAGTTATTTCTTTCATGAGAACACATTCATTTCATTGCTCTTTACGTCTAATCAGGAACAATGAGCAATGGCACATGTACAATATGAAGAAATGTAACGGATATACCAAGTTTTGATCAACCTTATCAAACATATTTTTTTCGCGAGAATGATTTTCGCGATTTCAAATCACTCGCGAATATAGCGAAAATTAATATCTCACGAAAATGTCTGGTTATACGGTATATTTTGACGGACACACGACCAGACAGACGGGTAAAGTTGTGTCTCGGTGTCGCTGATCTTCTACGTCGACACGTGCGTATCGTTGCAGGCGACACGTGCAAATCAATTACGAATTTATGGACTTGTAAATTTGGTAAAGTCTGTATCAAATAAAATATATAGGCATAATACCTTTCATTTGCATCCTTCTTTGTTCGATATGCGTCATTCACTTTTTATTTGATTTAGATTATTTGACTTGTTTTGTTTCATTAAAAGCTAATAATTATCTTGAAGTAATTACCTTAAAATTTTAATCAATATTGTACTGTAAAAGCGTTTCTGAATGCTTGATTTTCAATCTGATTGTTTTCATCGTTTTTAATGGTACATGGAGCCTGTCCTTCAACAATTTCACGAAATCAATTTTGATATCAGACTATATGAGAACAAAATTTGTGTATATAAATTAAGAGAGTAAACGACAGTTACAATTTATACTTACAGCTTAGTACTTGATCCATCTAGAGTCGTGTACCAGCGCATTCTTGAGACTTGCACTCTGACTGACTGTGACGACGGGACTCCATGACGGGCCCTGTCCAAACCTCTTTAGAGGACTATCAGTCGGACTCCTCGGGTGATTTTATACATGAGCTCGCCACAGCCGGCAGAGCACGGACTGTATTACGTATGTCCTCTTTTAATATTCATTTACATATTCATCTGTGTTGTTGGGCCCCTGCGTTTTGCTGTCTTGTTTTTGTGTGGTCATCTAACAGTGAGGAGGTTGTTTTACACTTCACTTGTACGTTGTTCAAGACCTCTGGATAATTGGAGAAGTGAGAGGGTTGTGCACACGTAATCCAGGATAACCACACCATTTGCTACTTACGTGTCTAATGGCCGTCCAAAGTTGGCACCGGTCACCCGTTGGTCTCGTTGGTTTATGTGTAGTCTTTTGTGTTTCATGTTTATTTGTCGTGTGTCTCTTTTCCGTCTCTTGGTATGCACGTCTTTAGTGTTTTCACATCGGGTGTTTTCGTGTTTTGCTGTTGGTGCTGCAAAGGGGTCTTGTTGAAGATCCCCTCCCTTCTTTTACATCTGTACATAAAATTTATTATACCAGAATTGTTTAAGTTTTTTATTGCTAATAATCATTCTTTTCAATTAAAAATACAAACATTTTAACATTTTTAAGCATATACAACCAGGTAATTTCAAATTTATCTCATTTGTTTTGGAAACACTCTTTCAGTATTTTGAACAAGTCATGTCGACTGGTTCATTTGTTTGATTATCATGTGTAGCTGTGTTCCTTTCTGTTTAATGATTCTGTGAGCCTTGTTCCTTTTACGATGTCCCTTGTTCCTTTTTCTGTGTTCCTTGTTCCTTTTTCGGTGTTCTTTGTTCCTTTTTCTATGTCCCCTGTTCCTTTTTCTGTGTTCATTGTTCCTTTTTCTATGTGCCTTGTTCCTTTTTTCTGTGTTCCTTGTTCCTTTTACTGTGTTCCCTGTTATTTTTTCTGTGTTCCTTGTTCCTTTTTCTATGTCTCTTTTTCCCTTTTCTGTGTTCCTTGTTCCTTTTTCTGTGTTCCCGGTTCCTTTTTCTATATCCTTTGTTCCTTTTTCTATGTCCCTTGTTCTTTTTTCTGTGTTCCTTGTTTCATTTCCTGTGTTCCTTGTTCCTTGTTCTCTGTTTCTTGTCCCTTTTGCGTGTCTTGCTGCGCTTCCTCTATGTTTCTGCATGCGTCGTTTTTGCGTATTGCAGTGGTTGCTGCGGCCGAGTGATGCTGGAGATCCCAATGTTCTTATACATTGGTAGTAGCCATTATTTTGTCAGCAAGGTGTTAGAGGGTTAAAAGCAAAAGAATATTTTACAAGTTTTTCCGTATTTTTAGCTGAATTACGTTTATTTATTGCGGTTTCATGTAACATATTCGGCTGATTATGATTATTTTCTATTTTCATCGTTTAAACGTGGTAAATTTGTAACCACTGGATAACTGCGAGGGAAGTGCGGACGTTATCAAGATAATCACACCGTTTCCTACTTCAGTGACAGATAACCGACCTATGTCGGTACCGATTGTACATTTGTCTCATTGGGTTATGTGTAGTCTTTTGCGTTGGGTGTTCTAGCGTGCACGTGGTGTTTGATTACCCTTGTCCTTTTTGTGTCTCTTATCGTACTTTTGTTCTTTGTGTTTTCGCAACTGGGATGTTTCCATGTTTTGCTGTCGGTGTTGCCACCGAGTCTTTCTTTGAGATCTCTTCCTTATATTTAACATCGGTGCTCAATTACATTTGAATTAATGTATCACGTTTCGATAATGATATTATCTTTGGTGTTTGTATAGCCACTGCGGTTGACCATTGCGGTCGCGTGAAAGGACATGTGTGAGGGGCTGAAGATGTTTCCTAAATTATACTAGCTTAGCTTCATACATTGTAATGCAATCTTTAAAATAATAGTTTCAAACTGTTAATATATCAATACTTTACAACCCAAATCACACATGTTACAGTTTACAGAACAAAACAAATATCAAGGAGACCAATGCAAGCCTTATGCAGATACACCGACACAATTGAATCTGTGATTTCATATCTTCCTCTGATATATTTTGTGCCTTCATGTGATGTATTTAAATTACAAATTGTTTTTATACCGCCCCTTATCATGCTTGAGATAATTCCTCTTGAAGAAATGTCTCTTGTGTGCATGTTGTCAACTCTCATACCGGAAGGCATTGTTCATTGAAACAACTCGAATATAAATTAAAGATAAATGCATTGTTAGTGACATAAAACATTTCCCTTTTGTTAATTAGTACAAATGTCGCCAGTTGAAGTTCCGACAGTTTCCACAGATATAGTGAAAATCAATGCACATAATGAAATTTAAAACATTTCTATAAAAAACTTCGATATCTTGACTAATATGAGGGGTGATTGATATGTTTAGAGCCTTATATTGACGGATTTGAATTTTATCAGACATTCTGCATTATTTGTCTACACAATCTTCGTCAGTACCTTTACATCTTTGCCACCGAAATTTAAGGACCCAAATGCCACTTTTAAAGAACTTATCTGGACTGATAAAAAAGCGATCCACTGCAAGTATGACGTCATTATTGAACTAAAAGTTGGTGCCAGAAATAGCTGCTTTCAGTTTTAGGACTTGATGAAAGTCTGATGGAGCAAGATCGTGTGAATAAGGCGGATGTTCAATCAAATTAATGCCACAATCATGCAGCCATGGCAGTGACATACTTCTCAACAGGAGCATTGTCCTGATGGAACAACACACCTTTAGTGAGCTTTCCGCGGCACTTAAGTTTAATATTTACCCGCATCTGTGTCAGAAGTTATTCATAGTATGTGCAATAGATTGTTTGTCCTTTTTGGAGATGGTCTGTCATCAGAATACCTTCTGCATCCAATAATATTTTCAGCTGAAGGAACAGTATTTACCTTCTTTGGCCAGGGTGAACCAGGATGATTCCACTGTTTCGACTGTTGTTTGGCCTTTGAAGTAAAATTTCATCCATAGTGACAAATAATTGACGAATATTGACAGGATCTCCCTAAAAAGTTGAGATTAGCACGCAATAAAGTGCTCATAATGTGCTTCTGGTCAACTGTTAGAGGTCTTGGTATTCAACGGGCCGAAAGCTTTCTCATTTCAAGATCTTCAGGCATAATGGAATGTATTCTTTAATGTGAAATGCCAACTGTACTGGCTATATATCTTTCTGTAACTCGTATGTCAGTCATAATAACATCATGGATTTCTTGATCATTTCTCGAGTTGCAACAGTGGCTCGCCTTCCAGGACGGGGTCATTCTCTATCCTCTGTCTGCCGTGCTTGAATTCCTAGCTTAGAATACTGTCAATATCCTGTGGATATTCTTAGGCGTTAAGCCTGTTGTATGTATATATTGGATCACTGCAATTTCACCAATTTTTTTTCCATTTCGCAAAAGCAAATTATCTTGTTTACTTTAGAGTCTCATCTCGTCGATTTCAATTGACAAAATGAGGTCAGTCCTTTGGTACATGGTCTTAATGACTTAACAGGACTAAAAAAGATATTCCTGCGTATCTCCTTCAATACGAGGCTCACAACATATCAATCAGCCCTCGCAATTTGTTATGTTCAGAACTCTCCCACACACGCATCAGTGTCATCAAGTTCTTATCCTCTTTACTATGAAACTCATGTAGGTAGATTGAAGTTAAAACCTAGATTTAACAAAAATCAGTATTCATGGAAAATGATATCATAAAATAAGGAATTCATTTAACAATGCATGATAAGTCGTTGAATGAAAGTCAAACACAAAAGCCGAGACCATATTCCAAAAACCACAATCGGAAGGCTTAATTATTCCGGACAAAATACAAAGCAAACCTCAAGTGAAAAGAAAATAGGACAAACGGGCGGAGACAATGACAAATGATTAGGTTACCCTTCACGGCCATCTGAACCTACCTCATTTTGCTGATTCATAGAATGCTTTGTTGTTTCGTTTGGTTTTACTTTTTTCATGGATTCATGTGCTCATTTATTTTGGGGGTTTTGGCAAATTATGCTGCAGGTTGTGTGTTTATCTTTCACTCACTCATACTGTAGGAGCCTTATTAATGTTCAACATCTTCAAATGCAAAAGCATCATTTAAGAACAGATAAATTTTCATCATAAACTAGTCTTCCTTAGATGTCCGAAAAGAAAAAGAGAAACTCTAGACGTAAGAATATCATAATAATGTAAGTCTTTAAGTAAGGGTTATTCAACTGTCTCCGAGGGCGTAGCCCGAGGAGCAGTTGAATAACCCACTTGTTGCACGGCAATTGTTATGCCATAAAACAATTATCACCGATGATTGACTAATTATAAGTCGTCATTCCGAGTAGGATAAAACTACTCATGGTAAGTAAACAGTTAAGAATTTCACGCATTTTAAATGTAGATTTCAAAGAAAACAACGGTAAAAAAATCGATCCAGTATTTGTTGTTAAATTAAGGGAATTAATAAAAGTTCATAAAATAAAGGGAAACTGATATTTGAATTTTTCAAACTACAGTGTAATTAGAGTACATAGGAAGCGGATTTTAGGAGATGCGGTTAAGGATTCCCTGGTACATGTTTTCCAACAGTTATTCAAAACTACGGGAATATTATGATACTATTATATCTTTGTTTCTATTCAAAAGTATTCCAGGGTATCAGTCAGTTAATTATTCAATCGAAATATTGCGAGTTTTGTCTGGTAGTTGATCCTATGCATATTGAAACATTTTACAAAGAGCGGATGTAGAGCGGACTGGGAATCAAGAACCCCCCTCCCCCTGGAATTTGTAAAAAAAACATGATTTCCCGTTTCTGGACCCTTTTCCCTAACGGCCTGAATCAGCGTTATGGGGAAAAAATCTAGATCCACCCGTGACACTGAAAAAAAGAAGTTGAACTTGTAAATTGCGGTATTTTTTTCTCTTAATTTCTATTATGAAATGCCATTTTAGAGATGCTAAGGCGAACATTCCTGTCCTTTTTTGTTGTGTTTTTAAAACGGGAGGCAATGGACGTCAGGTCAGTTTAGGACAGTTAACGTCTCAGTTAATCATTCAATGATTAGTTCAATCATTAATTCAATCATTGTTTTACAATGAAAAATATTGCACTGTCTGGAAAGGTGTTAATTACCGTCTGCAAGGTAGACCGTGCAACAATACATCGATATGGATGTTATTTCGAATATGAATTTGATCATCGACTGAGGTAATGATTTTACACCGGACAAGATTTATATGGAGAAAATACTTTGTTTTCAGCCAAATTTACATTCTTAATGTAAATACCATTCTAATTTAATTAAACTTGGAAATCTGAGTTTTAACTGAGTTTTAAAATCGGATGTCCAAGGCTGGTAGGGTGTGTAAGATATGAAAAAGGGTTCTGTTGTAGTATTAAATCATGTTAAATGATGTCACTGGGCATGACTTTTAAAGCAAATCTGATCAGCAGGATCACTTTGCTTTGCTAAAATATCAGGATTATCTGACTTTTGCTTTGTATGTCCTTTAATTGTAAATTTTGAAATTGTGATTTTATTTTGAATTCCAACTTTGGTTTTGTGTTTCACTTTCAATTCAATAGAAATACTGAGAACGTTTTCTATTATGACGAGAACAGTTTACATTTCCTTAAATAAGGTTTTATTGTGATTTCTTTGTTTAACACGAAATAGAACTGCCCTAACGAAGCATCCAAATTCCCGCAATACGAATCCTTATAAAGCAATATTAGGCTACAGAAAGTTATAACAGCGTTAAAACGATATCTTCACTACATATATAAAGTGCTAGTTTGTGGCTATAACAGGTCAAGTAACAAGAATTGCCTACTGATTCCATGAATTGTGCTTTTCTAGAGACTTCTTTAGACCGTTAATCCTACAGAAGGATGTTGTGGAAAACATAAAAAGAAAATAAGATCAATACATCTTGAGAGAAATTTCAACAAATTGACAAGAGTTCTTGTAACATTTACAACTTGTGATCTGATTGATCCACAGTGACACTGACAAGTAGATGGTTTTGTAACTTTTCCTGAAAACTCTGACATACATATCGAAAACGCTTTCGTCTGTGAGTTGTGCCATGATAGTATTCTTTTTTTTTTCTCTCCCGAAGCACAATGTTTTAGCGTACTATTTTTTCATGAAAGAAAAGATCTGCTGATTTGAATCAAGGATTCTATCATTCAACAGAACTCTTCGAATCATATCGTTGACCCCGGTTTTGGACATTTGAATAATAATTGTAGGTCAATAGAGTATAACTCAAGCACTAATCATCAAATCGGATTGTAATAAAACGTATTCAATTGACCCTTCCGAACGCGGGAAAAATTTAAGAAATTCCATGACGTCACAATGCAATTTCGATGTTTGACCGAGGTTCGAAGCTTGTTTGTCCGAGGTAAACACATGGTAAAAGCATTGTGACGTCACCAAATTTTGCATTTTTACCCGCAATCGGAAGGGTCAATTGTACGGTATATGAACCTTTTGACATGTAGAGAAGAGCTAGAAACCTTCGAGAGAAGACGCCTCAATTTGTGCCTGATCCTGATTACTAAATACAATGTATAAGAAAGTTTTGTACCGGCTTTCCTGAAGCAATTGTATAATCTCGAATTAAAAACGACAAGAATTATACACCAAATTTCGAAATTGCGATGCATGAAATTTTAAGGATAATCGCCTAAATAGCAATTCTAAAAGTTTTGTCATACTGGACAGTCGAACATTTAAATATAAGACCTATGATGGATTTCTAGTCATTACAAATTACCCTTGGATTTATCTAACCAGGAGGTGCCGTGCACCCCACTACTGAAAAAAAAAAATTCAAAACCACTTTCACAGACCTTCGCGACGAAAATCAAGGTGGCTTTCTCGCTCTCTCTTTTGTCATGTAGAAATAGAAAAATAGGGAGTTTGAAACATACCTTATACATGTATGAATATAGATATCTGATGGTCATGTATTAATACTTTCTCAAAATATCTTTTCCGTACACAGAGAAAACAAAATGTTATAAACCACTAATGTCATGTATCATACACATTATAACAAAGACAGTATTACTAACAAAGTCATCTGAACTCGGGCAATATCACTCATCCTAAAGAGAACATGTTTTTCTAGCCTTTGATGATTAATTGTTATCAGTAGCTCAAGACCAGGAAGTGTTTGAAAGATAGCAAAACGTGTTCTTTTCTCTCGTGTTGTGTGATTTCTGTCAATTGTTTAAATGAAGACACCAGTCTGTGTAACACGTACTTAGTTCTATACAATGTACATGTATTTAATTTGTTTAAATGTTCATGACTAAATTCACATATATAAGGCCAAAAAAAATTAAAGTTTCGTTTGACGGGCACCGCCGCATTGCCTAAAAACCCGCCGCATTTACGATTTTTAACGCGTGTTTTACCATAATTTTAAAGTAGTCAATTGAACATCGCCGAGCTAATACAAATTGTTTGTTTGCATATTCTTTACTTCACTAAATATATAAATTGTAAAGCTGTAACTCAATACTTGTTTATATGAATAATTTATCCAAGCTACCGTATTCAGTTGTTGGTTGTACGGTAATCGCGACCACGCGTATATTCCATATCATGGACGAGGTAACGTAACGTAAAATAATACTGTACTCTGTTGTGATAATATGCAAGAGCATTATATACTTCTTTATTAGTTAAATTATTTAATTTATTAGAAATTTGAAAACGTTTTTGTTTAGTACTCACAGTTTACGTCAGATTGATCAGCCGGGAACGCCGGGAACGCCGGTAACGCCGGTAACGGGATCGAGTGGAGGTGCAGAAATACTACGCGATCCTAATTTCGTTACGAATAAACTGGCCAATTAAACCCTTAGCACATCGCAGAAACTTCAAAATTTCCGAGGGGTAGAAATTCAAATTTTCAGACCGACAGTGAAAAGGGATGACGTATCGATCAGGGTACCCTTGTGTAATCGTTGTTAGAATTCAAACGAAATTGTCAGACATGCAGTGATCGGGAAGGCAAACTTGCTCAATGGGACTATGGCACCTTCCATTTGGACTTCAATGGGTCATTCTCAAAAACAATGGGCCATCTTTCCTCGCGAAAGGGCCATTCCAAAAATGATCAATTTTCGAAAAGATTTGCATATGCATGTATGTATAATACATCAGACGTTAGCACATTTTTTTTTGTCGCGAGATTCTCGATTTTACCGTTTCCAATGAGTAATTTACAGTACATTTTTTTACTTAAATTTGTACCCATTGACTGACCACTTGATAATTTTACGGACGAACACACACACCAGTACCTTAACGTAGATAAGATACGTAAGTGGACGTTGGAGATTTAAATCTCAGGCGCAGAACGAGGATAAAAAAGAATGTCGGAGAAAAATCAATATTGTATCAAAATAGCAAAGAATATTTCAATTGTCAGTGGACAGAAGAATTTTGTGCTTCTGACTGACTGGCCATGTACAAAAAGCTGCGATCTCTGTATTACTGCTCCTGGTGTAGATCTACATTACAACGTAAATACGAGAACAGAACTTTTAGATTTAAAAACCAAAAATGGATGAAAAGAGAAGATGTAAAAGATATCGTAAAAGAAGTCGTCAAGGAAATCGTAAAAGAAACGAAAGAAGAAATAGCGAAAAGCCTGGAAAAAATGGAAAAAAGAAATGAAAAAATTTACGAAAAATTAGAGAACAGAATACAACGATTAGAGGTGGAAAATAACAATCTGAAAGAAAAGATGTCCGAGATAAAAAAGGAAAACCGGGAAATGAAAAGCGATTTGAGCGATGCAGTTATAATAGCGAGAGAAGCCCAGCGTAAATCAAATTACAATGAGCAATATTCGCGAAAGAATAATGTGAAAGTGCATGGCATACCAGAAGATCGCGGGGAAAGTGTGTTTTCTGTTGCAGAGCAGAGTTTAAAAGATGTCGCAAATATTCAGCTCGAAGAGTCCGACGTTGTCGCGATTCACAGAATCCCGGGACCCAAAGGATCTCCGAGACCCATACTCATCAAGCTGAAAAATACTGGTGCAAAAGCGCGCATCATGAAAAATCGCAAGCGCGTCCGTCAAGCGGGTAGAGATATGAGGCTTTCGGATGATGTAACACGCCTTAATTCCATGCTTCTACAAAGACTTAATGATCATCCATGCATCGATCAAGCATGGTATTTCAATGGCAATGTGTATGGCACCGTGAAGGAAGGTGATGGGAAAAAAATTCAATTTGATATCCATGACGATATCGAAGAAAAAATTAAGAGAAAATAACTCTATGAAATGAAAAAAGAAAAACATTTTTTTTTTCTATTACTCTTACTTACATGATTATTTGTAATTAAGTTTTATTTCTCCAAAAGGTGATAGTAGAAACCGGATCACTATATCCCGAATACGATTCTAATATTTACGTAAATCTCACAATGAGAAATTTCCGGTTCGACTAACCCAGCATGTTATGTCGAAAAATTCTGAGCGACTTTCACACAGATTTACATTGAGATGAAATTTACCAAGGTATTTGGTCCTGTTTCTGCTTTAGCCTTTAGATATGAGGTGCATGGCACACTGCTTCTTTAGTCAATATACATGTAGAGCCCTAATCGGTGTAACTGTAAGGTGGCAATATAGAATGATTATGTATCACACTTAACACTTACAGTAATTTTTTATGTGGAGAAAGATCATTTTAATAGTCCAGGTTTGGTCAGAACACTTGCTAGGAATCTTAACATGCAACCATTGCCTAGCACTGTATATTGCCCTAGTGCGCTGCATCATACATTGTATATATGTTATTGTTTTCATGTACACAAACTTAACAAAACATCTACTTACAACACACACAATATAAAACACACAAATCTAAAAATATTGTTACTCATAATCAGATTAAAATGGCTCAAGAATGTAATAACATAAATATAATTTCAGCAAATGTAAGAGGGTTGGGGGACAATAAAAAACGGAGGGATGTTTTTGATTTTTTAAAGAAAAAGAAATGTCAAATTTACTGTTTGCAAGACACTCATTTCACAAAAGAATTAGAAAACAAAATCAGGAGTGAGTGGGAGGGAACTTGTATTTTTAACTCCTTTAAAACTAACTCTAGAGGAGTATGTTTACTATTAAGTAATGATTTCCAATTTAATATTAATGAAACAAATGTAGACAACTTTGGTAACTTTTTGGGTGTTAATATTGTCATCGAAGATAAAAACTATACATTAATCACAATATATGGCCCTAATGAAGACAATCCAAATTTTTACACTCAAATAATGAATACAATTACAAAGTTTGGTAATCAAGATATAATAGTATGTGGAGACTTCAATCTAGTACAGGATCCAGATTTAGACTATTACAATTACTTGCACATAAATAACCCTAATGCCAGACTCAAAGTACTTAATATAATGAATGAATGCAATCTCATAGATCCTTATAGAGAACTTTATCCAAGCGAAAAAAAATTTACATGGAGAAAAAGAAATCCAATAAAAGAATCAAGAATAGATTTTTTTGTCATATCTAGCAATATTATGCATGATATAAAAGATGTTAAAATTTTACCAAGTTATAGATCAGACCATTCTATGATTCAATTAAGCATTAAAGTAAATGATTTCAAAAGAGGTAAAGGTACATGGAAATTTAATTGCAGCTTATTAAAGGATAAAGATTATGTCAGTATAGTAAAGAAATGTATAACCGACATTAAAAAACAGTACTGTGTCCCAATTTATAATATAGATAATATAGATAACATTGAAAATGATAAAATACAATTTACTATAACTGATCAATTGTTTCTGGATACCTTACTTATGGAAATACGAGGAAGAACCATTTCATACTCTTCATACAAAAAAAAAGAACAGAACAAACTAGAAGAAACATTATTACAAGAAATAGAGTATTTAGAATCAGATAACAATGTGGCAAATAAAGAAAATAATATAAGAATGATCGAAGAAAAACAAAAATTATTGGAAGAAATAAGAGAAGTTAAAATGCATGGTTCCTTTTTAAGATCTAAGGTTAAGTGGATTGAAGAAAGTGAAAAACCTACTAAATACTTTTTAGGATTAGAAACTATGAACTATGTAAATAAAACAATTCCACTGATAAAAAAATCGGAAAATGAATATATAAGAGATCAAAAGGATATCCTAAAAGAGTTAGAAAATTATTATTCAGATTTGTACAAGGAAAAAGAAGTAACAGATATCAACTTGCAACATGAATTATCAAAGTATCCTGAATTAAAAATTAATAGGTTAGAACAGATAGAATCAGAAGCATTAGAGGGTAAATTAACTATGGAGGAAATAAAAGAAGCAGTAAGTAAAATGCAGAATAATAAAAGCCCCGGATCAGATGGATATCCAGTTGAGTTCTTCAAATTCTTCTTTAAAGACATTTCCAGTTTCATCCTTAGAGCTTTAAATGATAGTTATGACAAAAATAAACTTTCACCCTCACTTTCATTAGGAATCATAACATGTATACCAAAGGAAAATAAATCTAAGGCTTATCTTAAGAACTGGAGACCAATCACATTACTTAATGTAGTCTACAAAATTGCATCCTCTTGTATAGCATCTAGAGTGAAAAATGTTTTACCGAAGCTCATCTCTGAAAATCAAACCGGTTTTATAAAAGGCAGATTTATAGGAGAAAATACGCGTTTAATATATGACATTATGGAATACACAGAAATAAATAACATACCAGGGCTCCTTTTACTAATTGATTTTGAAAAAGCATATGACTCAGTTTCTTGGAAATACATGAATGAAGTTTTACATTTTTTTGGCTTTGGAGAATCAATAAAAAAGTGGATAAATCTGTTTCATAAAGATATAAGGGCAACTGTCACACAATGTGGATTTTTCACTGACTACTTTAATATAGAAAGGGGATGTAAACAGGGGGACCCAATTTCCAGCTACATTTTCCTGCTTTGTGCAGAAATACTAACTAATTTATTAAAAGGGAATAAGAAAATTAAAGGAATAAAAGTTAAAGATATCCAACATTTAATAACTCAATTTGCGGACGACACATCTTTGCTACTGGATGGATCAGAAGAATCATTGTCAGAAACTATGAAAGTACTAAATCATTTTAGAAGTATATCTGGATTGAGATTAAATGAAACCAAAACTAAGGCGATTTGGATAGGAAGTAAGAAGTTCAGCAAAGAAACCTTTCATTACAGATTTAAATTAGATTGGAACCAAAATGATTTTAAAGTATTGGGTATAAATTTTTCAACAGATTTAGATAAAATGATAGATATGAATTATAATTGCAAAATTAAGGATATAGAAAGAGAAATTGCAAAGTGGTCCAAAAGGTCCTTAACACCATTAGGTAAGATAACTCTTATCAAGTCATTATTTATGTCCAAACTCATACATATAATTTCTACACTACCAAATCCGGGATTTGAAATAGTAAATAGGTTGAACAAGATGTTTTATAATTTTATATGGAATGATAAAAATGATAGGATAAAGAGGGATGTGATGGTACAGAATTATGAAAACGGAGGATTAAAAATGGTAGATATCAATATATTTATACAATCAATAAAAGCATCTTGGATACAAAGACTATTAGATAGAAGGTCAAGTTTTGTAGAAATTTTTGAAAGTTTAATATCAAGTGTAACATCATTGATGGACAGAGGAGAAAGTTTTTTAACAGAAAAAGTTAAAACGATAAAAAGTAGATTTTGGAAAGATGTGCTGAT
This sequence comes from Pinctada imbricata, assembly GCA_033119305.1. Classification (NCBI taxonomy): domain Eukaryota; kingdom Metazoa; phylum Mollusca; class Bivalvia; order Pterioida; family Pteriidae; genus Pinctada; species Pinctada imbricata. Next base: position 32,859,542 of record VSWD01000004.1, on the reverse strand, counting down.
GGCATATAAGAATCTTTTGGATAGCTATAAACATGAAACAACTGATGATATAATGGCAACTTGTATTTGGAACTCTCAAAATATACTTATAGATAAAAGAGTAATTTTTTATAAACATTGGTATAATGCAGGAGTAAAATACATAAAAGATTTACTTAAAAATGATAACAGACTTATGAATTTTGAGGAATTTCAAAACAAGTACAATATTAGGTCAAACTTTTTAGAGTTTTATGGTGTGACTAAGGCAATTCATTCCTTTATTAAACAGACACAAATAGACATGAACAATGCTAAAATATTCAATGTTTTAAAACCATTCAATCTTAAAATTATTACTAAATCAAGAACAGGATGTAAACATATTTATAGTTCCATGTTAAAAGAAGTCGTACCAACATGTCATTTAAAATGGGAGGACAAATTGAGTATTAACATTAGTAAATCTGAATGGAAACATATACATAAATTGCCTTTTATCACTTGTGCATCTTCTAAACTTAAATGGTTTCAATATAGAATAATTAACAGAATTTTAGGAACAAATAAACTTTTATATATTATGGGGGAAAGAAATGACTCTTTGTGCACCTTTTGTCACAATGAAACAGAAACAATCATACATATATTTTGGCAGTGTGAAATTGTGAATGATTTTATTGAACTTTTTTGTAATTGGTTGTATGTAGAATTTGGAATCCTCATTAATGTTAACATGATAGATTTTTTACTGGGTAAAAAGATAAATTACCAGAGCAGGACAAACTATATGATATTCCTATGGATGAAATTTTATATATACAGATGCAAAATGCAAGAAAAGGGTCTTATTATGGAACATATGAAAAAGGAATTAAAGGAAAACATAAAGTTAGAAAAGATTTTGGCCTTTAACAAATTCAGGGGTGATGCATTTGAAAAATTATGGTCTAGATTCTTACCAATCCTAAATGAAGAATCTATCAACGCAAACTAAATGGATAATTATAAAGATTAATTTTATTTTTTCATTGAAACTAACAGCATATTTATTGTGTGTATATACTGTACTAAAATTATATGTGTCACTGTGTGCATGAATAATGTAAAAAAAATCATGAAATGAAAATAAAAAATTAAAAAAAAAAAAAAATGGACGCCGTAGAATAATGGCACCAGGGCGCAGCGAGTTGCCGATTTCATGGGCCATTTTCTATCAGAATGGGCCTTCCCAATCCCTGGACATGTTTCTTTGTATTTTTCCTACTCTTTTGCCGGCGCCAAGGGTCAAATTTTCGGTCTAAGCACTGAGCAACAATTACGATTTTCACTCACTTAGTTGCACATAAAAGAAGTAGTTCACAAAATGTTAACGTCATTTGAAGTTTTAACCTTACACAGGGCAACAGTTAGAGATTGGTGTTCTTTTTTTATGCATAATTTAGATGTACAACATACATGTATTAAGTCTATATCTTCAGACTGGTCTGTCATAGGACATCGTCATATGATAATATAATAAGTGTGCCAAAATCACAGAATATCTAGCAAACTTCAGATTTGGAAATGCAATTACTATATTACAGGAAGACGTTGGGTTATCTTGTTAATCAATGCACTAAACATCACCACTTCATACTATACCTACGTTTTAATGTATTTTCAGCATCAAAACACTTGAATTAGAAATTTGGTTAAAAGATCAAATTTCACGTTTGCAAAAAAAAAAAAAAAAAAAAAAAAAAAAAAAAAAAAAAACCTGCCTCCCTCACTTTTTTTTCTCAAAAAGTGCCCGTCAAACAAAACATTAATTTTGTATGGCCTAAATATGTGCTTTTTCCTGCGTCATTAATGAACATTTTGAAATATGTGCTTTTTAATCAGACTATTTTGTTCTCTTCTTTAATTTTTATTTTCCTCTATTTTAAACTTTTATAAAGACTATATGCACACATATAAATATGTGAATTTGATTTTATGACATATGTATATGAATGTGTGCTCTCATGTTCGTCTGTTCATGACATCATACTATTTACATGAAATCACTCGCCTAAAGAAATTTTATCATCTTATCATGGATGATGTATTCGAACGTTTGAGTATATGAATAATAGAAATTAATATGTGAGTGACAAGCATTGGCATTAAACCTAATGGAGATAATTTCAAGAGTTTCAATGTATCTTACAATTTCTTCTCAAGGATATTTGACACTTTGTTTTTCTTGAAGAAAATAAATAAGTCATCATGACATTCCGAAAACTTCCTTGTTTGCATTTTTGGCATTTTCTCTGAACATTCCCTTTTTCCCTTCTTTGTACACTTGACATTTCCTCCGAACACTCCCTTCTTTGTGCACTTGAAATTTCGTCCAAAAGCTACCCTCTTTGTACAATTGACATTTCGTCTTGGCAATTAGTCCTCCATTCAAAGCACGTGTATAGATTAATCGATTGTATTTACAGCTTAATGATACCACGGATCTGCATTAGCAGTAAGTATTCAATGTTTATACGAACTTTATCTGATAATTCTCTATCCTAATCCTCGTTTCCTTCCGTGATACAACGAATTGAACGATTGCTGAAGGTGGTAAAAATGTCATCAACAAAGATGTGATAAATATCTGTCCTATTTTAAGATTATGCTGCACTATGGTGCACAGTCGAAATACTTGTAAATAAATATTCTATGAGACGGCATGCATCCATTTATTAATTACATGTACTTTTAAACTTTTAAAAAATCAAAGTAACAACAGAAAATATTCTCTTATTGTCAATAAATAAATCTTTAATACTACGGACCATAATTTTGTATAGATAAAAACGAAAACATATTTAAAAGCAACTTACTTATTCAAGAGGGTAGACATTTATCTGTACTTCTGACACAAAAGGATTCTTTCTTATAGACATTTTGTACAATTTGGTGACACTATATACAGGAAAGTTGTGTGCCTCTGGTCGCAGGTTTGTTTTATACACATACGAAAACGAAATCATGCAAAATCTGCAAACACCCAAGACATTTGACGACTTGAGATGATTCAAAGGCGTCTCTAGGTATCTTGATGATATTTCGAATATTGATAACCCACAGTTTTACAATCGAAACAGACGTGTAGAAACATCAAACTTTAATGACAACACATAAAAGGAAGGATACCGATGTGCACCCTGCGCCGATTTTGGACGGTAATCTATTATAAGCAAATGGTCTGGTTACATGTATCAGTGGCATCTTGTAACACAGATTCTCTGTAAATTGATTTTAAAAAATTGCACGGCATACATATAACAGTCTGTGCTCTGCTGGTTGATGCGAGCTCAAGATCAATCGCCCGAGAAGTCTGACCAACTTTCAAATAAGACAGAGAATAAGGATCCAGTCTTCTCTGACGAGATTTTAACAAGGCCCGTCATTGATTCCAGTCGTCACGGTTTGCTAGTGTGCAGCGTTGGGAAAGACACCGATACAAAACTTAGATTGGTCCAGTACCATGCCCAGCGTTAAGTAATGATAAAACAAGTTTATCAAATGGTAGTTTGAAAGAATATTTCATTTCTGTTTTACCTTAAAATTATCCAAATAAAACCGTGTGCATTGATTTCTATCAACTAACATCTGGGTTTCGTGTCGACTTTCTGTGCTAGACATAATTTGGTCTCCTGTAATTCAATTACAAATCGGCCACGACTCCATAATGATTGTGATTACATGATAACAATCGCGTCAGCATGATCAGGGTTGGATAAACTGGGTATACACATCCTTGAATTTGTTGAAATGAGTAGGTATATGATCTTGAATTTCATTGTTGATAAGACTGCAAAAAACTGCACAAATCACAATCTGATAAGAATAAACAATCAATTAAAATGAAAACTGCCATGAAGAAATATGTATCAGACAGCCATTCCGACGTTGAAGGGATCACTGTAAGAGAAGAAGTACCAATCATAGTTCAGAAGTAAATATCAAAGAAGTAGCCAACCGTTATTCAGTCTCAAAGTCGAGAAAGCAAGGCAAAGTCGACAAGGTTGCGAACCCCGGAATGATCAAACACTCCGAAGTGAGACTAGGTACTCGGGGAGAGTCAGCGTCTCCTGACTGCATGCAGCACCCATCGGAACAGCTGCATAGAAACCTGTCAAATTCGGTTATTGTCTCGATGTACATTCCGATGCACAGATCAGGCAAGCACGTCTTGCCTGGCGACGGCGACAACCATTCAACCACAAACCAGAAGTCAAAGATGCAGAAGATAATGACATAACTGTGTGTGTCTTAATAAACATGTTAAATTGAGAGAGGAAAATAGAAGTATAAATTTTGGGAATGAGGTTCAATTAAATAAAGAAGATTCTGACGATACTCTCAACAACACTTACAATAGAGCACCAATTGAGCATCGACGGACCCCTAGTAAGCTAGAGGTGGGACCAGGTGCCCGGGAGGAGTAAGCATCTCTTGTTTGGCTAGCCGCACCCACTGTCGAAGTTCACGCACGAAAATGAAAACAATATATATATAAAACATGTTTGAAGTAACATATATCAGCATAATACATTCTGTAAAAGGATTTATTTGTATGCGGTGCAATTTAAAACAAAGGAGGGAATCTCCAACAAATGGGATAGTGCAATTATGAAAAGTGGGTTATTGTTTGATTTGGATTAATTGACTAGTTTGATTCCATTAAAAGATAATTATCTTGAATTAATCACCTTTCAAATTGCACAGAGTCACAGTGTAAAATGAATTATTTCCACAGAGTCACAGAGTAAAATGATTTTCATGTACGTCACTGAACTTGGATAGTGCTGCGCCATTGTGAACAGAAGTGAAATAAAAGAAAAGTTTAGAATTTCCTTTCTTAAAATCATAACTATGGAATAAGAGCTTTGCAAGGAATACACGTGTTATATATAACGACGCATCAAGACTATTATTGGATGAGACACCTACATTTTGACGGACACACGACCAGACAGACGGGCAAAGTTGTGCTTCAGTGTCGCTTATCTTCTAAGTCGACAAGTGCGAATCGTTGCAGGCGATACGTGCAAATTGATTACGAATTTATGTAAATTTGGGGGAGTCTGCTTTAAAAAAAATCTATAGGCATAATACCTTCCATTTACATCCTTCTTTGTTCGATATGCGTCATTAACTTTTTATTTCATTTATATTATTTAACTTGTTTTGTTTCATTAAAAGATAACATCTTGAAGTAATTACTATAAAATTTTAATCAATATAGTGCTGTAAAAGCGTTTCTGAATGCTTGATTTTCAATTTGATTGTTTTCATCGTTTTTAATGGTTAACGGAGCAACCATTCACTATATCAATTTTCAATCTTTAGTTTCTGAGGGGAACAAATACGTAGCTTCTAATTTTAACATCACTTACAGATACATAGTCGATGTGATGTCCATTAATAATCCAAAATTATTACCTCAGCAGAATATATCTTTCGGGGCTGGAAGTCAAAGACACTACAGAGACAAATAATTTAGCATCCTATCTTGTCCTACGACACTAATGGTCACATGAACACCTCACTCTATTGCAAACGTGACGACTTCAATTTCAACATCACAAACTTTCCTTTTCTGAGTAGCAACATCCCTTTATTGCCTACTTATGGCGTGTTCATACCTCAGTTGATACGCTATGCCAGAGCAAGTTACAAATATACAGAATTTATTCTGAGAGCTAGGCGTCTTTCAGATAAGATTCTCAGTCAGAGATATGTTTGTGACCGACTAGCCTCGTCGCTGAGGAAGTTCTTCGGTCGATATGGGGAACTCGTCATACACTATGATGTCTCACTCTCCAGAATGGTGAATAATTTTAGGCTCTTTGAACAATCCAACGACCGAATATACTTGTATTTTCTGGAATGGAAGTAACCGGATGTGACAATTCTACCGCGTCGAAGTGACGGGTGTTGCATGCATGTAGGATATGCTTACTCTTCCTGATCACCTAGTCTCACTCCCATATTAGGATTTCCCTTCTCTCCTTATGAAGGAGGTTTTTCTTTGTTTGCTTTGGTTCTTGGTTTATCCTGATTTTGTATGCTTTCGATTTATGATTTTCTGAATTATCGATTCTGTACTTTTATTGGGATTTGGTCATTATCCATATTTGTCATTATATGATGTTCTAGTGAATATTATCGTGTCTTTTTTGTGGTTTGTAGTTCTGTCTGATGCCATTTACGTATCACTTTCTTTTGGGTGTGTTTCGCTGCGTGAGTGCAGGGTGGTCTTGCTGGAGATCATCTCCATTTCTTTGTATTCTCGATGTTTTGTTGTGGGTGCTGCGACCGAGTATTTCTTTAACATTCAATTTGGTGCTCAATTACATTTGGACTAATGCATTACGTTCCGATAATAATATTATCTTTGGTGTTTGTATAGCCATTGTGGTTGACGTTTGCGGTGAAAGGACATGGATGAGGGGCTGAAGATGTTTTTCTTGGCTTCATTCATTGTTATGTAATTTTTGAGGGGTCCGTCGATGCTTAATTTTGTGCTCTTTTGTGAGTGTTGTTGAGATTATCGTCAGGATCTTCTTTAACTCATTTTTGTCACACATTTGCCCTTTGACATGTGGAGCTCGTAAAAAAAGTTCCCTGTTAAACAGAAAGTGTTTTGAATTCATTTCCCTGACATTGTCGCCATAGCACTTTCTTTATAGACACGACGTAAGACAGTGCATGAATTTTATATATTGTTTTCAGTTTCGTGCTTAAATATCGGCGGCGGGTGCGGCTAGCCAACAAAGGATGCTTACTCCTCCCGGGTACCTGGTCCCATCTCGAGCTTGCTAGGGGTCCGTCGATGCTTTATTTTGTGCTCTATTGTGGGTGCTGTTGAGATTATCGTCAGGATCTTCTTTAACTCATTACAATACAAAACATATACTTATTCTGAGACTAATGCAAGCCCTATGCAGATACACTGACACAATGGAATCTGTAATCGACATTTAATCTCTTCGTCTAATATATTTTGTGCCTTCATGTGATTTCTGTAAATTACAAATTGTTTTTATACCTCCCCTTATCATCCTTGAGATAATTCTTCTTGAAGAAATGTCTCTTGTGTGAATGTTGTCAACTCTCATACCGGAAGGCATTGTTCATTGAAACAACTCGAATGTAAATTCAAGATTAATGCATTGTTAGTGACATAAAACATTTCCCTTTTGTCAATTAGTACAAATGTCGTCAGTTGAAGATCCGACAGTTTCCGCAGAAATAGTGAAAATCAATGCACATAATGAAATTTAAAATATTTCTATAAATAAAAAACTTCGATATCTTGACTAATATGAGGGCTGATTGATATGTTGTGAGCCTTATATTGACGGATTTGAATTTTATCAGACATTCTGCGTTATTTTTTTTTTTACATAATCCACCTCAGTATATATACATTTTTTGCCAACGATATTTCAGGGTCTCAATACCTTTCAAAGAACTACTTATCTTGACTGTTCAGAAAGTCATCCACCGCAAGTATGAAGTCATCATCGGACTGAAAGCGGGCACCATAAAAAGCTGCTTTTAGTTTTGGGAACAGATGAAAGTCTGATGATGCAAGAACAGGTGATTAAGGCGGATGTTCAATCAAATTAAAGCCACAATCATGAATGACAGCCATGGTAGTGATAGACTGTGAACAGGAGAAATGTCCTGATGGAACAACACACCTTTAGTGGGCTTTCCGCGGCGCATAAGTGCAATATTTTCCTGTAACTGTAACTGTGGCAGATGTGAAGCATAGTATATTCAATTGATTATTTGTCCCTTTGAAGAAAATTTATCAGCCGAATACCTTCTCCATCCCATCATCTACCCAGCTGAAGGAACATTCTTTGTCTTCTTTGGCGTTGGACCGGGTGCTTCCACTTTTTCGACTGGTTTTTTTTTTTTTGCCTCCGGGCTTTGAAAAAATTGACAGGATCCCCCTCAAAAGGTTGAGAGTTTTGGATATAATAATTTTCACACTCTATTTTGCCATATTAAATTGTTCAGATTGAGGATCACTGACGAGGGTTAAATACCCGAAACGTGCATGTCTGGTCCATGTTGTAAATTTATGTACTCTAAAATGATGATAGTGAATTTAAAGACGTTAATATTTGAAACACTTGAAGAGTGTCACTGCTGGTGAACCAGAAATCCCCGAGGGAACATGTAGCCAAGTTTGATCAATTTCGGTTGATCGTCTGTCTCTTCAACACATTTGAAATTTCTGTTATCATAAAACCTTGAAATTTCCAAAACGTGGGTCCTGTAGCATCTCATCCCACCCATCTTGCTACGTTTATCGGTACATTACATTTTTGGACGTAATATTTTCACACTCTTTGGCCATATATCATTGTTTAGATTGAGGGTCACTGACGAGGGTTAAGTACCCGAAACGTGCATGTCTGGTCCATGCTGTAAATTTATCTGCTCTAAAATGATGCTAATGAATTTGAAGACGTTAAACATTAGCTCGCGATAAAGTGCGCCTGATCAACCGTTAGAAGTCTTGGTATCCAACGGGCCGAAAGCTTTCTCATTTCTTCTTCAAGATCTTCTTCAAGATCTTCGGTCATAATGGAATGTACTCTTTCGTGTGAAATATCAACTGCAATGGCTATATATCTTTTTGTAACTCGTCTGTCAGTCATAACAACATCATGGATTTATTTATCATTTTTGGAGTTGCAACAGTGACAGGCCCTCCAGGACGGAGGTCATCTTCAATGCTCTGTCTGCCGCGCTTAATGTTTTCACTGTAGCGTGCGAAGGGGCATCTTTTCCTAGTGTTTTTACCATATCATTTTGGATATCCTTAGTTGTTAAACCATTTTTTATGCGAATATTGGATCACTGCCCTTTAACCGATTTTGTCCATAGTGCAAATGCAAATTGCCTTGTTTTCTTTTGGGTGTTACCTCGTCGATTTAAATTGACGAAATGAGGCCAGTTCTAAGCTACATGGCCTTACATATTCAGAGAATACCCTGACTCAAAAAGTACATCCCTGCGTATCTCCTTCAATACGAGGCTCACAGCATATCAAGCAGCCCTCGTAACTTGCTATGCACAGACTTCTGTCTCACAGACATCAGTGTCAAGTTCTTATTCTCTTAACTGGGAACCTCCCTGTAGGTAGGTTGAGGTTAATACCTATATTTCAGAAAAATCAGTATTCATGGAAAATGATATCATAAAAATGGAATTCTTTCAATAAAGCATGAATAGTCTGTGAATAAAAGTCAAACAAAAATGCCGAAACCATATTCCAAAAACCATAATCGGAAAGCTTAAGTCTTCCGAAAAAAACAAAGCAGAACTCAAGTGAAAAGAAAATAGGACAAACAGGATGAGACAATGACACATGATTAGGTCACCCTTCAAGGACACCTAATTTTGTTGATTCATAGATTATTTGTTTTTACATATTTCTTGGATTCATGTGTCCATTTGTTTTTGTTTTTAGCATATTGTGTGTTAACCTTTCACTCACTCATAGGAGCAATTATTAATCTGGTCTTTGTTAGGCCTGACGTTGTTAAAAGAGAAACTCTAGATGTAAGAAATATGTACGTTTTTAATAAATGGATATGAATGTATATACATTCGAAAATGAATTTGATAATCTAACAGGGTAATGATTTTACATCGGACAAAAAGCCAACGTAGAAAAGGGAACGATCTCCAGCATGGCCACCCTGCTTTCACCTAGCGAAATAAACCCACAAGAAAGTGACACATAAATGACATTATACAAAATCCAAATCGCAAAAAGACATAACAATATTCACTAGAACATCATACAAAACAATCGTAAAAGACGTACAGAAATATTAAACATTGATGACAACACATAAAAGGAAGGAGACCAATGTGCACCCGGCGACGACCGGGTGCACAAATACATGTTTCTTTGTTTTCAGCCAAATTTACATTCTTCGTGTAAACACCATTCTTAAAATATCAGAATTATCTGGCTTTTTCTATCGTCATATGACCTTTTATTGTTATGTTTGAATTCCGTAAATTGTTAATTTTGAAACTGTGGTCTTCTTTAAATTCCAACTTTGATTTTGTGTTTTACTTTCAATTCAATAATGAGACTAAGAAAATGGACGTATATAGCATATTTCTATTATGATCAGAAATCCAAAGGTCTACATTTCCTTAAATCAGGTTTTCTTGTGATTTCTTCTTTAAACTCGAAATAGAACTGCCCCAACGAAGCAACCAAATTCCAGTGATACGAATCCTAAAAAAGCAATATAAGGCTATAGAAAGTTATCACATTGTTGAAACAACATCTTCATTACATATATTAAGTGCTAGTTTGTAGCTATAACAGGTCAAATAACGTATATATAGCATATTTATATTATGACCAGAAATCTAAATGTTTACATTTCCTTAAATCAGGTTTTATTGTGATTTCTTCTTTTAACACGAAATAGAACTGCCCTAACGAAGCAACCAAATTCCCGCAATACGAATCCTTATAAAGCAATATTAGGCTACAGAAAGTTATAACAGCGTTAAAACGATATCTTCACTACATATCTTAAGTGCTAGTTTGTAGCTATAACAGGTCAAATAACAAGAATTGCCTACTGATTCCATTAATTGTGCTCTTCTAGAGTCTTCTTTAGACCGTTAATCCTACCAAAGGATGTTGTGGAAAATATAAAAAGAAAATAAGATCAATAAATCTATAGAGAGATTTCGACAAATTAATATGAGTTCTTGTAACATTTACAACTTGTGATCTGAATGATCCACAGAGACACTGACAAGTAGGAGGTTTTGTAACTTTTCCTGAAAACTCTGACATACATATCGAAAACGCTTTCGTGTTTGAGTTGTGCCATGATAGTATTCTCTTTTTTTTCTATCAAAGCACAATGTTTTAGCGTACTATTTTGTTATGAAAAAAAGATCTGCTGTTTTGAATCATCATTCAACATCATTCAACAGAACTTTTCGAATCATATAATTGACCCCGTTTTTTGGACATTTGAATAACAATTGTAGGTTAATGGAGTAGAACTCAAGCACAAATCATCAAATCGGATTGTCTTAAAACGTATTCATTTGTACGGTATATGAACCTTTTGACAAATAAAGATAAGCTAGAAACCTTAGAGGGAAGACGCCTCAGTTTGTGCCTGATCCCGATTACTAAATACAATGTATAGGAGAGGTTTGTACCGGCTTTACCTACTAAAACATTTGTATATGTTCGAATTGAAAACGACAAGAATTATACGCCAAATTCCGAGATTTCGAAACAAGTAATTTTGAGGATAATCGCATATATAACAATTTTAAAAAGTTTGTCATACGGGACAGTCGAACATTTAAATATAAGATCTGGAGCTATCATGGCTTTCTAGTCATTACAAATGTCCCTTTGAGTCAGTAACCAGGAGGTGCCGTACACCCCAATACTGAAAAAAAATATTCATATGGTGGAGGTTTTTGTTTTTGTTTGCTTTGGTTCCTGTTTTATCCTGATTTTGTATGCCTTCGGTTTCTGATTTTCTGAATTATCGATTTTGTACTGTAGACAGGGATATGGTCATTATCCATATTTGTCATTTTTACCACTGTTCATGTGTCACTGCTGGTGGACAAATTGTCCCCGAGGGCACTTGTCGAACAGTCTTTTCCTTAAATGGATAGAACTCAAGAGACCTACAAAGTGGCTCGGGCGTCGCCCACTATAAAACGGCCCCAACCTGTTGCGTCTACGGACACATACGCAACAGGTAACTTAGGTGTCCCTAGAATTAGCTTACACGACATTAGAGATGAAACATTTGTAGTTAGTAACAACCATGAGTTTTGGTATAAACATGCAGATGGGTATATTAAAATCAAGCCCTGTAAGATTGAAGTGGTCGATATACTAAAAGAGCACCTATTTTCACCAGGCGATTGCTCAATTTCTAAATGTGGCATGAAGAACTGCAAAACTTGTAACATCCTAATAACAGACACTTCATTCTCAAGTAATCTCACAAAACAAACATTTAACACGCATAGTTTTGGAAACCTTAACTGCATGACATCTAATGTTGTGTACGGAATAGAGTGCTCACTTTGTGGATTGATTTATGTGGGCGAAACCAAAGGCCAGCTCCGAAAAAGAATGTCAGGACACCGGTCAAAAATAAATAATAAAGGAAGTCAACTCCTTTATCGACATTTTGACCAGGTGGATCATTCTGTTTTATCTATGAGAGTCAGAATCCTAGAGAAAATATATCACCCCACAAACAATCCCAATTTGAGCACACCTCTCCGTCGCAACAGAGAAGAGTTCTGGATAAAAAATCTTAACACTGCAGCGCCCTATGGGTGAAACGATAACATCAGCACTATAGGAAACTTAACAAGTCCCGGTTGTCAATCGGTAAATGTGACTAGCTTATTCAACAGATCACAAAGAAGACATCGAAGTCATGGCATTCGAAAATATAATAGGCCTGAGATACATAGTTTCTCCTTCGATGACTTGGTTCCATTTTTGAATGAGCCTCTAGGCCTGCATTATATTCGTACCAAATTATACTGTGTTCCTTTACGGAAGTTACACGAAATCTACGATTATACGAAGGACCTCGCATATACCGATACACGTTCCCCAGAATACAGACTACAAGGAGTCATCTTGGACATTTCTACTTTTCGTTTATTTCAAGCAGTTAGATCAGATAAATCAGAGGAGAAAACAAACCGCCCTTTCATTAAAGTAAGATTTGCAAACAAAGGTATTGATAACTTGAATCTTGGTCAAATTTTGAATCACAAAACTGTCACAGAAAAAATCCCACCATATTTCAAAAGAAAAGAAACTCCTTGTATTTCCTATAGCTACACACCAACAGTTGCATCTAAAATTTACAATTACAAACGATTCCTGCAGTGTATTGATTTAAGTAATCCCTCACTACATCCACTTCCCTGCGAATGTTCTTCATCGGATTTCAACTACTCTCCTTGTGGACACGTTATTACTGGTGACCTTAGTATAGTCAAGAATGACAAGTTGAGAGAATTGTTAAAAAAGGGTCCCAAATACAGAGAAAGTATGTCCTTTACATGGAACCAAAATGTCAAAGTAATCATGGACTCTTGTGAGGAATATGCAAGACGTTGGGCAAAGAAAGAGGATGTACAGCTCGACACCCTTTCCGAATGGATAAAATCAATCAGAGGGTTACTTTTATCTAGAATTAACCGATTAAAATCAACTGTGAACACCAGATTCGTGTCTATATTTAAAGACCCTGATGTTATCACAGAACTTACCTACCTCCAAGAACATTATGTCATCACACCAGCGGACAAAGCCTCAAATAATTACACATTTAATGGCAAAAAGTACTATTTCGACAGTCTAGTTAAAGAGTTGGGTTTAAATTCGACACCTGGAAATCCCACTTACACCCCAACAAACCTTTCTGCCTCTGAAATAATAGATATTAACCACAAATCAGCTCTTGCTTCCTTTGGCTTCGACACTACCAATTTAGATTTAGATTTACCATACTTATACTGCATACCTAAAATGCATAAGAATCCGTACAAACAACGTTTCATCGTTGGTTCCTCAAAATGTTCTACCAAATCTGTATCGATCTTACTCACCAGAGTTTTATCTGAAATCAAATCTGGGCTACAAAAATATTGTTCGACAGTATATTCTCGCAGTGGTATCAACCAGATGTGGATTTTAAAGAATTCGAAGGAACTTTTAGAACATCTGAAATCCACTCATTTTAGTAGAGTCCATTCGATCAAAGCCTTTGATTTTTCGACACTTTACACTACAATTCCACATTCTAAATTTAAAGAAAGACTCGCAAAAATTATAAGTAACGCGTTTACAAGTAAGAACGGTAATCGCAAATACAAATTTATTGTTGTTAACTATAACAAAACCTACTTTGTAAAAGAAAAGTCAGATTCTGAAAATAAGTACACTGAAACAGACATTATTCAGATGTTAAACTTTCTGATCGACAACATTTTTGTGGTGTTTGGAGGAAAGGTCTTCCAGCAAATTATCGGAATTCCAATGGGGACCAATTGTGCCCCACTCCTTGCCGACATTTTCCTTTACTCGTACGAAGCTGAATTCATTCAGTCTTTGGTCTCTGAAGGGAAAAGATACTTAGCTTCTGACTTCAACTTCACTTACAGAAACATAGACGATGTGTTGTCCATCAATAATCCAAAATTCGCGGATTACCTCCTTCGGAGCTTGAAGTCAAAGAAACTACAGAGACAAATAATTCAGCATCCTATTTGGACATAATGTTGTCCTACGACACTGATGGTCACATGAACACCTCACTCTATGACAAACGTGACGACTTCAATTTCAGCATTACGAACTTTCCTTTTCTGAGTAGCAACATCCCTTCATCGCCTGCTTATGGCGTGTTCATATCTCAGTTAATACGCTATGCCAGAGCAAGTACCAAATATACGGATTTTGTTCTGAGAGCTAGGCGTCTTTCAGATAAGCTTCTCAGTCAGGGATATGTTTGTGACCGACTAACATCGTCACTGAGGAAGTTCTACGGTCGATATGGGGAACTCGTCATACACTATGATGTCCCACTATCCAGAATGGTGGATGATATTCTGTCATAGACCATTTGAACCATCCAACCAAAGATTGTACTCTATATCTTCCAAAATGGAAGTAACCGGATGTGACAGTTCTACCGAATTGAAGCGACGGGTGTTGCATGCAAGCAGGAGATGCTTACTCTTCCTGGGCACCTGGTCTCACTCTCATATCGGGAGTTCGCTTCTTTTCATATGGTGGAGGTTTTTGTTTTGTTTGCTTTGGTTCCTGTTTTATCCTGATTTTGTATGCCTTCGGTTTCTGATTTTCTGAATTATCGATTTTGTACTGTAGACAGGGATATGGTCATTATCCATATTTGTCAATCAAGACCACTTCTACAGACCTTTGCGACTAAAATAATGGTGGCTTTCTCGCTCTCTCTTTTGTCATGAAGAAATAGAAAACATAGGGAGTTTGAAACATACCTTATACATGTATGAATATAGATATCTAATGGTCATGTATTAATTCTTTCTTAATGACAAATATGGATAATGACCATATCCCTGTATACAGCACAATATCGATAATTCAGAAAAAGACGCCTAGCTCTCAGAACAAAATCCGTATATTTGGTACTTGCTCTGGCATAGCGTATCAACTGAGATATGAACACGCCATAAGCAGGCGATGAAGGGATGTTGGTTGCTACTCAGAAAAGGAAAGATATCTTTTCCGTATACAGAGAAAACGAAATGTTATAAAACACCCATGGTACCTATCAAACACATTACAATAAAGAAAATATTATTAACAAAGTCATCTGAACTCTGGCGATATCACTCAGCATAAAGAGAGAACGTTTTTCTAGCCTTAGATGATTAATTTTCATCAGTAGCGCACGACCAGGAAGTGTTTTAAGGTACATCGCGGCGTTACGGCACGGAAAATTTTGCGAGAAGACATAGCCTGAAAATTTGTCTACATGAAATATAAGATTTGATCAATCTTTGATATAATTTTCATGTAACTATTTCACGAAGTTTTTCGAGATTTTAAGCCTCAAAGACGGCATTGACGTTCTAATTCGAAAATATGCATTTTCTGAACTAAATTAATTTTAATCTAGAAAATTGACCAAGGAGGTGAAAAGGGAGATCAAAAATATTGTTGCCATGTTGAGTATTGTATTTCTACGGATTATTGTGTCTCTAAGGGGAAATTTGCAATTTTTATCGCCATTTTGCAACTTATTATTCAAAAATCCGCACTCATTCAAAAGGCAAAACACGGCTTGCTTCATTATCATTTTCTCCATTAAGTTGTGGAGGTCCTTAAAGCCCTTCTTACACGTAAAAGTAGAGAATGAGCTGAATTCGAATATATAAAGACATGGATAGGTCTTCTCGGCAGATTTTTTTGCAATTTAAGATTGAAAATTTGTTTTGCGTGGCTTCGGCGTCAATTTTACTCGCAACGTCAAAGTCACAGCGTGTTCAGATCGCATATGTCAACATGACGTCAAATTTGATTCTCTGTAACGGTCTTCTTTAAAACATCCAGAAACCTTTTTTTTAAAGATAATTAATCAACAATTACATGGGCTGTATTTGAACTAGACCTTATATCTTAATGTAAAAATAAAATTCTCCGTACATGACATTTTTTTCAGACGGACGAACATGCTCATTACTATTTAATCCGATATTTTGGCGGGGTATACAAAAAAATCCCTCTTGTTTATATGTACATATACTTTATAATATCGGATAAGGGTTGGGGAGGGGCGGTCCATATAAGATATACATTGTGATTTTCATTTCATGCTCGTTTTCTATCATTACGTTCAGCCGCCTCGATTGTCGTGATATATATTATTAAAATGAAATTTCTATTTCTCCGAGTTCAGGAATTCCTCAAGAAGGCAGTACGGTATCTTTTTTTCCGATAACAACAAAAAAAAATAAATTAATAAATAAATGAATAAATAAATGAAATGAAAATCCAAACAAACAAACAACTTGCACATATGTAGTCTCTTTGGCAAATTTTTAACACTGACCCTGACTCCTAAGTATGACCTCTTTTTTTTTTGGCTTAATTGTCAGGATTGTTACAGGTTAAAAATAAATATTCTGATCTTTAGTTACTGGAAAATAAATATTCCGGCCGGCCGTGCGTTGAAAATAAATAATCTGACCCGAAAAAATTTGCCATCCCCCCTCCCCCATCAGGATCAAATTGGTCGTCCCCTTACAAAACAATTCCGGTTCGCTCTGCTTTCTGATATATATACAAATCTTTGTCTTACGTCATAACTTTCAGACATTATGTATTCCTAAATTCTTAAAGTAAATCACCGCATTGCATATAATTTAAAAAGTATTGAGAAGATTAATTATATTTTATAAGGCAGCCCCTCCTCTTTTTCTGTCGGACAACCTCCCCCCCCCCCCCCCTCGCTTTCCCCGATTGTGCACACTGAGAAACAAGCAAGAAGGAGAGCGAGAAAAAGACTGATCAAAAGTAAAGCCTTCACCAGATCCTATAGAAATTTGGAATTATATCCATTGTACCTTGTGTCAGAACAAAAGAGAAAACGAATTAAAAGCAGATGGGAAACTTTAAATTTGATTTTTGAAAACTAATCACGACAGCTTTTGAATTTCAATAATTTTTTATCACGATAGAAATATTAAGGATAATTATACTCTTGTATAATCCTGAGATGAAACCAAATTATATACAATACCGTTTAACCTTGTTTATCATATACTCTAATTTACGTTACCGTTTATAAGCGTTCCCATTGGCCAAAACACGGTCACGTGCAATGCGATTAATCGTCGTATTGAACCGGTCATATTGACATGTTTCCGGTTTTGTGTATTAGAGGAAAATGGTAGTCGGCATCAAACTGTGCAAATTATTAAAATAATTTTTTAATGAAAAAATAATGATAAGATGAAGTGTAAAACATTTTACTAGAATACAAAATGTTTATCTGAAAGAAAAAAGTGAAAGCGAGCAGTGCTAGGGAAGAAAAACGTTAAAGTTACCCTTTTCTTTTCCAGTTTCCATGTATATGATAAAACAGTTATAGCACAGATGATTCGGTCGATATGATGATTTATGAAATGATGAAACCAATATCAACCTCGGCCTTCGGCCTCGGTCGATATTGGTTTTATCATTTCATAAATCATCATATCGACCTCATCACTGTGCAATAATTGTTTAATATTTCATGCAATGTCTCACATATATGCAATATTATGTTATCATTATCTATAGAATATCTGTGCATTTTTTATGTTAGCATACAAGTTGTGGTGAATAAAAACAATAAAAAAGTAAAGCCTTCTCCGTCCGTCTATATGGTACAATAAAGAAATTAGATAAGGATGGAGGAGGATGGATGAAAGAACATTAATTTCCAACGTAATATTTGAAGAAAAAATTGCATTCATTTATCATTCCCTAGAAATAGTCAAAATATAACCAAACATCCCTCAAAGGTTCTCATTGCAAGCGTGTCTAAATACATTGACTGAATTTAGACACAATGTAAAGTTTATGTTTAAAAATTTCGGCTCGCTAATCTTACTAGAAAATTTAAGTATTTAAAAAAGCCATTATTTGCGCCCTAACGATATATGTCGCGCATTGTAACGTGACGTTACGATCAAGAAAGGTTTTTGACGTCATAGCGTAGACGTGCACATAAAAAAATTCGAGGGTGAAACCTGCGTACACATTTGATTGTGATGAAAGCTTCCCCCCGAGCTACGTTAAAGATAGCGAAAACGTGTTCTTTCCCCTCGTTTTGAGTTATTACTGTCAATTGTTTGCATGAAGACATTAGTCTGTTTACATGTATTTAATTTGTTTAAATGCTCATGACTAATTTACATATATAAATATGTGCTTTTTCCTGCGTGATTAATGAACATTTAAAAATGTGTGATTTTCAGTCAGACAATTTTTTCACTAGTTGAATTCTTAATTTCCACTATTCTAAACTGTTATAAAGACTACATGCACACATATGAATATGTGGTTTTGATTTTATTTTATAACTAATGTATATGAATGTGTGCTTTAATGTTTGTCTGTTTATGACATCCTACTTTTTTCATGAAATCACTCGAATACAGAAAATTTATCAATTTATCAATGACGTATTGGAACGTTTGAGTATATGAATAATAGAAATCATGTGAGTGAGAAGCATTGGCATTAAACGTACCTTGTGAAGATAATTTCTTGAGTTTCAACGTATCTTACAATATCTTCAAGGATATTTGACACTTTGTTTTTCTAGAAGAAAATAAGAGAAGTCAGCATGTCATCCGAACACTTCCTTCTTTGTACTCTTGACATTTTCTCCGAACACTCTCTTCTTCCCTTCTTTGTATACTTGACATCTCCTTCGAACACTCCCTTCTTTGTTCACTTGACATTTCGTTCGAAAACTACCTTCTTTGAACAATTGGCATTTCGTCTTGTCAATTAGTCGTCCATTAAAAGCGCGTGTATAGATTAGTCGATTGTATTTACAGCTTAACGATATCGAGGATCTGCATTAGCAGGAAGTATTCAATGTTATACGAACATTATCTGATAATCTTTATCCTAACTTTCGTTTCCGTCCGTGATACCGCGAATTTAAAAGATTGTTGAAGGTGGTAAAATTTCATCAGCAAAGATTTGATACATATCTGTCCCATTTTAAGATTATGGTGCTCTTATGTGCAAAGTCGAAATACATGTACTTGAAATATGTAATGAGAAGGTGTACATTAATTTATTAATTACTTTCATTAGTCTGGTAAGTTTATGTGTAGTCATTAATTACTTTCATTGGTCTCGTTTGTTTATGTGTAGTCATTTTTGTTTGATGTTTTTCTGTAAGTTGGCGTTCCCTGTACCATTTGCATCTCTTTCTGTGCGTGTTTTCTTTCTGTGTTTACAGTGTGTATTATACTGTTGGTGCTGCAACTGCATGTAGGTGTTGTTGGAGATCCCCTCCTAACTATCAATCTTTTTTTTTAAGATTAAAGTAACGACAAAATATTCTCTTATCGTCAATCAATAAATATCTAATACTACGGATACTAATTTTGTATAGATAAAAATGAAAACATATTAACAAGCAACTAACTTACTAAAGAGGGTAAAACTTCTGCCACAAAAGGATTCAATTAAAATCGTAAAAACCATGGACACGATCTGAGTTGTGCAATGCCTTGTACTTTCTTTTAGACATTTTGTAGTGGTGAATCACTCTACAGGCAAGATGTTGGAATTTTTATGGGTACTTATTGTGCACATCTGATTGCATATCTGTTTTTATACGCATCTGAAAAAGAATTCATGCAAAATCTGCAAACACTATAGGCATTGTACGACTAGAAAGGCTTCAAAGGCACCTCTAGGTATCTTGATGATATTTCGAGCATTGATCACCCACAGCTTGACAAATGAATCAGAAGTACAGAAAGATCAAACATTAATGACGACACATAAAAGGAAGGAAACCGATGTGCACCCGGCGCCGACTTTGGACGGTTATCCTGTTTACACGCGCTCAACCCTCCAACTTATCTGGATTCACAGAGGTCACAATTGTTGTTTATAAACTACTGAAACTACTCCCTGTAAGATGGAATCACAAACGAGATAGTTAAACGCAGCGGCCTCTTGTAATACAGATTCTATGGACCTAAAGATTCTATGGCATTCGTTTAACAGTCTGTTCTCTGCTGGCTGACACGAGGTCAAGATCAATCACCCGTCAAGTCTCACCAACTTTCAGATAAGACAGAGAATCAGGATCCAGTCTTCACTGAAGAGATTTAAACAAGGACCGTCGTTAAGACCAATCGTCACAGTTGGTCAGCAACGTTGAGGAAGACACCGGTACAAAACTGTAGATTGCTCCAGTACCATGCCCAGTATTAAGTAATGATAAAACAAATTTATTAAATGGTAATTCAAATAGAACCTTTATTTTCGTTCATGTTTTACCTCAAAATTATGTAAATGAAACCGTGTGCATTGATTTCTATAAACTTATATCTAACATTATAATGTCATGCAATATGATCCTATTCTAGACATCATTCGGTCTCATGTATCTCAATCACACATCGGCCACGACTCCATTGTAAATTTTGATAGCATGATAACCACCGAGTCAGCATGATCATGGTTGGATAAACTTCGGACATACATTCTTGAACTTTTATTTCATGGTTGATTAGACTGCAAAAAATTACACAACGCCACAAGTACACATGTCCGAAAATCATAATCTGATGAATTAAAACGTCAATCAGATAAACATTAAAACAGTCATGAAGAGTTTAGAAGTCAAAGATCCAGACGAAAATGGCATAATTGTTATGTCTTCATGTTTAATTGAGGGAGTTAAATGGAACATGTAAATTTTGGGAATGAGGTTCAATGAGATAAAGAAGATCCTGACGATACTCTCAACAGCACTTACAATAGAGCACCAAACTGAGCATCGAAGGACCCCTAGCAAGCTAGAGGTGGGACCAGGTACCCGGGAGAGTAGGCATCCCCTGTTTGGCTATCCACACCCGCCGTCAAAATGAAAACAATATATATAAACATGCACTGTCTAGAGTAACATCTATAGGCATAATACCTTGTGTAAAAGGATTTATTTGTATGCGATGCCATTAAAATGGGATGATGCAGCGCAATTATGAGAAGTGGGGTTTTATTTGATTTGGATTCATTATCTAGTTTGGTTCCATTAAAAGATAATTATCTTGAATTAATCACATTTTAATTTCAAAGAGTCACAGTGTACAATGATTGATTTCCACAGAGTCACAGAGTAAAATGATTTTCATGTACGTCACTGGACTAGGATAGTGATGCGCCATTGTGAACCAAAGTGAAAATAAAAGAAATGTATAGAACTTCATTTTTTAACGTTATAACGATGGAATAAAAGCATTGCAAGGAATATACGTGTCGCCTGCTACATGTATATACGAGGGTTGTCCCAGAAAATCGTAGACAACGGCAATAAGAAAGTTGTAAAGGGCTGCATTTATATAAACTTTGCACTGATAAATTTGACATAAATCAGCTTCTGTACATGAAAAATCAATAATTATCTTCAATAGTAAAGTTTTCATAGAAGAAATAAAGATGTAGGGTGACGTCCACCGGCGCATGCCATGTAACGTCATGGATCCAGCGACTGCGGTTATGAACATGCCTAAAGAAAGCAACTCATAAATTTATCTCATATATTTGATAATAGACTTTGGCATTCATTGATCAGAAACGAGATACATATTTAATCGACTTGGCAGGATTTTCTGCACAGTAAATTTACTTATATGGACCCTCTCTTCTATTTCTTTTACTGTTAGACGCCGGTCATCATCAATGAGGTTTTTCTCGCCACATTTACTGTCTGAATATCGCCCCCTCCTTGTGCCCTTGTTTAGTTTTGTCTGTAAATTAGTCGGAAAATCTCTTGTACATACATGTATAGTAATACTCTGCGGACATTTTGATACTTTTCTGATGTTTTCATTTCTTACTTTGTCTAAAAAGGGGTCAATCCACGATCAACACAATATCTTAGTACCATTTACTGCTCCGGTAATAAACTTGACGTCGCCGTCTTTTGAATGATTGATGAGGGATTGCTTTATAAATTCCTTCATAATTGAATTGTTTACTACGCCATTCACGAAAATATAGCATTATGTTCCCGCTAAAATCAGTTCTTTCTGTTGATTAGACTTTTAGTACTATTTATACATGCATTGATAAGTATTAAACAGGTTTTATTATCGATTCTTTTTTGGCGCATGAAAATTTCGGACTGCTCCGGTACGCTCTTCTAATAATTTAATTAATTTTCAATATTAACGGCAGATTTCAACACCATTAACATTTTGTGCTTCCCAGATATTTAAATTTACATCTGGGAAAATCTTGTTTAGATTTAATGCTAAATAAAGGAATTGTGAGCAATGTCTACGTTTTTCTGGGACAACCCTCGTATAACGACACATAAAGACTATTATGGGATGTGACATCTATATTTTGACGGACACACGTCCAGAAAGACGGGTTAAGTTGTCTTTCAGTGTCGCCGATCTTCTAAGTCGACACGTGCGTATCGTTGCAGGCGACACGTGCAAATTAATTACGAATATATTGACTTGTAAATTTGGGAGAGTCAGCATTAAATAAAATCTATTCAATGGGCATAATACATTCGAATGAATCCTATTTTCTCGATATGCGTCATTCACTTTTTATTTGATTTAAATTATTTGACTTGTTATGTTTCATTAAAAGCTGATATCTTGAAGTAATTACCTTAAAATTTAAATCAATATAGTACTGTAAAAGCGTTTCTGAATGCTTGATTTTCAATCTGATTGTTTTCATCATGTTTAATGGTAAACCGATCATGTCCTTCAACCATTTTACTAAATCAATTTCCAATCTTTGGTCTCTGAAGGGAACATATACGTAGCTTCTAACTTTAACTTCACTTACAGATACAAGACGATGTGCTGTCCATCAATAATAAAAAATTCGCGGATTACCTCAGCAGAATTATCTTTCGGAGCTAGAAATCAAAGAAATTACAGAGACAAATATTTCAGCATCCTATTCGGACAAAATTTTGTCCTACGACACTGATGGTCTCATGAACACCTCACTCTATTACAAACGTGACGACTTTAGTTTCAACATCACAGTCTTTACTTTTATGAGTAGTAGCATCCGCCGGTTTATGGTGTATTCATACCTCAGTTGATACGCTATACTAGAGCAAAGTTCCCAAATATACAGATTTTGTTTTGAGAGCTATGCGTCTTTCAGATAATATTCTCAGTCAAGGATTCATTTGTGACCTCGTCATTTAGGAAGCTCTACGGTCGATATGGGGAACTCGTCATACACTATGGTGTCCCACTCTCCAGAATGGTGAATGATTTTAGACCATTTCCAGATCTTCCGAATTGGAAGTAACCGGATGTGACAATTCTACCGAATGCAAGCAGGAGATGTTTACTCTTCCTTGTCACCTGGTCTCACTCCCATATTGGTTCGGTTCTTTTTATGCATTGGAGGTTTTTCTTTGTTTGCTTAAGTTCTTGTTTTATCCTGATTTTGTATCCCTTCGATTTATGATTTTCTTAATTATCCATGTACTATGTATTGGGATATGGTCATTTTGCATATTTGTCATGGTATGATGTTCTATTACAGCGTCTTTTTTGTGGTTTGTAGTTCTATCTGATGCCATTTACGTATCACTTTCTTCTGGGTTTGTTTCACTGCGCGAGTGCAGGGTGGTCATGCTGGAGATCATCTTCTTTTCTTTGTATTCTCGATGTTTTGCTGTGGGTGCTGCAACCGAGTATTTCTTTAACATTGGTGCTCAATTACATTTGAATTAATGTATTAGGTTTCGATAATAATATTCTCTTTGGTGTTTGTATAGCCATTGTGGTCGACGTTTGCGGTGAAAGGACATGGATGAGGGGCTGAAGGTGTTTCCCTTAGCTTCATTCATTGTTATGCAATCTTTGAAATAACAGTTTCAAACTGTTACATCAATATTTTATAACCCAAATCATATGTGTTAATAATGCAATTTACAGAACAAAACATATATTAAGGAGATTTATACAAGCCTTATGCAGATACATCAACACAATTGAATCTGTGATTTCATATCTTCCTCTAATATATTTTGTGCCTTCATGTGATGTATTTAAATTACAAATTGTTTTTATACCTCCCCTTATCATGCTTGAGATAATTCCTCTGGAAGAAATGTCTCTTGTGTGCATGTTGTCAACTCTCATACCGGAAGGCATTGTTCACTGAAACAACTAGAATGTAAATTCAAGATTAATGCATTGTTAGTGACATAAAACGTTTCCCTTTTGTCAATTAGTACAAATGTCGCCAGTTGAAGTTCCGACAGTTTTCACAGAAATAGTGAAAATCAATGCACATAATGAAATTATAAACATTTCTATGAAAAAACTTCGATTATTGACTAATACGAGGGGTGATTGATAAGTTGTGAGTCTTATATTGACGGATTTGAATTTTATCAGACATTTTGCATGCATTTTATATATTGTTTTCATTTTCGTGCATGAACATCGACGGCGGGTGCGGCTAGCCAACAGGGGAAGCTTACTCCACCCGGGCACCTGGTCCCACCTCTAGC
Source organism: Pinctada imbricata (assembly GCA_033119305.1). NCBI lineage: Eukaryota > Metazoa > Mollusca > Bivalvia > Pterioida > Pteriidae > Pinctada > Pinctada imbricata. The sequence goes on along the minus strand of VSWD01000004.1, from coordinate 32,834,667 downwards.
TTGCTAGGGGTCCGTCGATGCTCACGTTGGTGCTCTATTGTGAGTGCTGTTGAGATTATCGTCAGGATCTTCTTTAACTCATTTGCTTTATAATTCTACATAATCCAATTCAGTATATATACAATTTTGCCACCACCATTTAAGGGCTTCAATACCACTTTCAAAGTACTAATTATCTTGACTGTTCCGAAAGCCATCCACTGCAAGTATGAAGTCATTATCGGATTGAAAGTGTGCTCCATAAAAAGCTGCTTTCAGTTTTGGGAATAGATAAAAGTTTAATTAAGCAAGATCAAGTGATTCAAGCGGATGTCCAATCAAATAAAAGCCACAACCGTAAATGGTAGCCACCTTTAGTGAGATTTCCATGGCGCTTTAACAAGTTGAACAATTTCCTGTAACTGTGACAGACGTGAAGCATATTTATGAAATTGATTATTTGTTCTCTTGGAAGATAATCTGTCAGCAGAATACCTTCTCCATCCCATAACCTCCCCAGCTGAGGGAACAGTCTTTGTCTTCTTTGACCATGTTGAGTCAGGGTGTTTTCACTGTTTCGACTGTTGTTTTTGCCTCTGGGGTAAGATTTCATCCATAGTGACGAATTTTTGAAGAAAATTGACAGGATCTCCCTCAAAAAGGTTGAGATTAGCATGCGATGAAGTACGCCTGGTGTTCTTCTGATCAACCGTTAGACGTCTTGGTACCCAACGGACCGAAAGCTTTCTCATTTCAAGATCTTTAGTCATAATGGAATGTAATCTTTCATGTGAAATTCCAACTGTACTGGCTTATATCTTTATGTTACTCGTCTGTCAGTCATAACAATATCATGGATTTATTCATCCTTTCTGGAGTTGCTGGACGGCGGTCATCCTCAATGCTGTGCAGCGCTTAGATTTTTCACAGTAGCATATGAAAGGGCATCTTTTCCTAGTATTATGGATATCCTTAGGTGTTAAACCTTTTTTATACATTTATTGGATCACTGCCCTTTCACTGATTTTGTCCATTTTGCAAAAGCAAATTGCCTTGTTTACTTTAGAGTGTTACCTCGTCGATTTTAATTGACGAAATGAGGCTGTCCTAGGGTAAATGACCTTATAAAGTCAGAGAATAGCAGGATTTAAAAAGAACATCTCTGCTTATCTCGTTCAATGCGAGGCTCACAACATATCAATCAGCCATCGTAACTGGCTTATACTCTAACACACGGATCAGTATCATCAAGTTCTTATTCTCTTAACTAGGAAACTCCCTGTAGGTATCTTGGGGTTAATACCAACATTTAAGAAAAACCAGTATTCAATTTCGGTTGATCGTTTCTTCAACGCATTCTAAATTTCTGTTATCAAAATTTCTTGAAATTGCTTAAAAGTGGGTCCTGTAGCATCATATCCCACCCATCCTGCTACGTCTTTCGGTACACTTTTTCGACATAGTAACTTTCATACTTTTTTGGCATATTACATTGTTTAGATTTAGGATCAATGATGAGAGTTATGTACCCGAAACGTGCATGTCTGGTCCACGTTGCCAATTTATCTGTTCTTAAATGATGCTATTCAATTTGAAGACGTTTACATTCATAGAAAATTATATCATAAAAAAGGAATTCTTTTAACAAAGCATGATTAGCCAATGAATGAAAGTTAAACACAAAAGCCGAAACCATATTCTTAAAACCATAATCGGAAGGCTTAAATCTTCCGGACAAAATACAAAGCAGAACTCAAGCATAAAAGAAAATAGGACAAACTGGCCGAAAAATTATACATGATTAGTTTACCCTTCATGGACACCTGAACTCATTTTGCAGATTCATAGAATGTTTTGTTGTTTCGATTGATTTTACTGGGTTCATGTGCCCATTTATTTGGGGGTTGCATATTATGCTGCGGGTCGTGTGTTTCCCTTTTACTCACTCGTAGTAGCTTTATTGAACTGTTTTTTGTTTGATGTCGTTGTTAAAAGAGAAATTTAGTCGTATAAGTTTTTAATAAGTCGATATGGATGAAAATGGCAGCATGGACCAGACATAAATATATTAAATCATGTGATATGATGTTACCAGGTTTTGACTTTTCAAGCAAATATCGTCAGCAGGATCACTTTACCTTGCTAAAACATCAGGATTATCTGGCTTCTTTCTACCGTCATAGGACCTTTTATTGTTATATTTGATTTCAATGAATTGTCACTTTTGAATTCCCACTTTGGATTTATGTTTCACTTTCAGTTCAATAAAAAGACAAAGAGAATGAACGTATACATGAATAAGGACTAGGTGCGCTAATCCCTCATATCGGCCCTATTATTTCGACGAAAAATGCTTTTGATAAACGAATTATTAATTATCACTTTTTGCAATGTTGAATGCTTGAGAAAATACCGCGTCCTATTTTTGAGCCCTCGAAACGTCACGCATTTGATGTATGGTGTCATATTCTGACGTAATTTGCCCTTAATAACGCAAAACAAAGGAAAATCATCATATTTTACACATAAAAAAATATCTACGCTCCAGGCCTCGCCCATTATATTTTTATGCAAATGAAAAGACCGATCAGAGGTACAAAAATATTCATGGGCAAGGCCTGGAGAACTACTTGATTTCATAATTTTCTATTGAAAATTAGCTCATTCATTGATATTTTCAATGATTTCAACGATTTTAGACGTTTTGAGTGACGTATAATTCAGTATAGGACTGTGAAATCAAAACAGGCTTTCTTGATTTGGATACATTAAACATTTCACCTTTATAAACAGAATATTATGGATATATGAACAACTTTGAAAATAGGGCCGAAATAGCATGTTACCACAGCTACTCCTTTCTATTATGAACAGAAATCCGAAAGGTTTACATATCCATAAATTGGGTTTCATCGTGATTTCTTCTTTTAATATGAAATAGAGCTGCCCTAACGAAGCATCCGAATTTCTGCAATACGATTCCTTATAAAGCAATATTAGGCTATAGAAAGTTATCACAGTGTTGAAACGATATCTTCACTACATATCTTAAGTGCTAGTTTGTAGCTATAACAGGTCAAATACCAATAATTGCCTACTGGTTCCATCAATTGTGCTCTTCTAGAGACTTCTTTAGACCGTTAATCCTACAGAAGGAAGTTGTGGAAAACATAAAAAGAAAATAAAATCAATAAATCTGGAGAGGAATTTCGACAAATTGATGAGAGTTCTTGTAACATTTACAGCTTGTGATCTGATTGATCCACAGTGACACTGGCAAGTAGCAGGTTTTGAACCTTTTCCCGAAAACTCTGACAAACCTATCGATAATGATATCGTCTGTGAGTTGTACCATCATGGTACTCTTTTTTTTCTAATTATGCATTATAAATTCTTACATAAGATACACAATATTTACAATTAATATTGTCCAAGGAAAAAGGCTTTCATTTGTAAACTAATTTGTATTTTATAAAAACCTTCCGTTTCATTCATTGTACATTTACCATGTGTTGTGGGTCATGTATTATTTTAGTTTTACTTTATGTGTAAGTACACATGTACTTAGTCATGTTATATTATTATTTCATAATAATTCTTTCTAGATTTTACTATGTCATGTTTATTTCATTAGAGAATTTTCCAGTATGTTCTTTGTTACATCATTATCATCACATGACTGTGATTTCTAGAATTTACTCTATTGTTAATCATTTGTAATGAGTCATTGTTCTAGAAGCTTCTGGTTAATTCATTGGTATTAAGTATAAATACCTCTGAGGAACTGTGTTGAGGGGCATTCGTACACATTCGTAGACACGATTCATTCATCTATTCTGATATACTGGGACACTTTATTTGTTGAGACTTTTATCCATTTAACAACGTTTGGACACCGATCTTTCGAGAACGTTTGTGATCACCGGAAACCATACCTTTGATAGACTTTGTGGACCGTAACGGACACTTTGATCCGGACATTGTATTGTAAGTTGTAATCATTGTAAATATATATATTTTGTACATAATTAAACTTGTAAATTTATATTCTGTCTTTGTCTGCCTTTTGCTGGCGTTTTGGGGTATTCTGACCCATAACAGAATTGGGGGCTCGTCCGGGATAGTAATCTCTGCATATTTGCATTTTTACGTAAAGTTCGTTTTTTTGAAAATAGGAAAATTCTCAATTTTTTTGCCAGCAGAAATCAATCATGGTATTTTCGGTCACTGAATTTTTGAAATCGCCGACTGTAGATGAGTTCGAATCATTGAAAAAAGATGATTTGATTGGTTTAGGTCTTCACTTGAAGTTAGATGTAAAATCTTCTATGAGAAAACAAGAAATTAGAAATATTGTGGCTAAAAAGCTTTTAGCTGAGGAAATCTTTTCGTCATACGATTTTCCTGTTGAACCTGTTTCAAGCGAAACCAAAATGTCAAAATATGAGTTTGAATTAGAGAAAATGAAATTACAATTACAATTTGAAAAAGAAGAAAAAGAAAGACAAAGAGAAAAAGAAGAAAGAGAGAAACAGGAACGTATGCACGAGAAAGAACTCCAGTTTGAGTTAGAAAAGTTAAAATTAGAGAAAAGCGCTAAGGAAAAGCCTGTTCCTTCGCCTGTCAAGTCTGAATTCGACGCCGCCAAAAACATCAGATTAGTACCAAAATTTCAAGAAAAGTCCGTGGACAAATATTTTCCACATTTTGAGAAAATCGCGGCCAATCTGAAGTGGCCACGCGATTTTTGGCCAACTCTATTACAAAGCGTACTTATTGGCAAAGCGGCTGAAGTGTACTCGGTGCTCAGTATTGCTGAGAGTTCAGACTATGACAAGGTCAAGGACACGATTTTGAGAGCATATCAGTTAGTACCTGAGGCGTACAGACAAAAGTTTAGAAAGTACAAAAAGTTTGAAAATCAAACATATGTTGAATTTGCTCGAGAAAAAGAAGATTTATTTGATCAGTGGTTTCGATCTAAGAAAATTCCCAATTCATTTGACAATTTGCGTCAAATAGTTCTGATAGAAGAGTTCAAAGAGTGTGTACATCAAGATTTAAGAACTCATTTGGAAGACAAAAATGTTAAAACTCTTGAAGAAGCCGCTGTTTTGTCTGATACGTATGCTCTCACTCATAAGAAAAATTTTGTGTCAAAAACTCAATCTAGCGATAGCGCAAAAACTTCAGATTTTCCAAAGAAAAATTTACAAGAGTCTCAGTCGTCCATTAGTTCCCAGTCACCATCTCAAGGTGGTTCTACGTCCGGTCCTAGGTCCGAGCGTTCTGAGGCATCCCCAGGGGTGGGGTCGCTTCCTACATGCAATTATTGTAAGAAAAAAGGTCATGTTATTGGTGAGTGTTTGAAGCTTAAGAAGAAAAAAGAACTTAAGTCACAGGCCTGTGCGTCTGTTAGAAATGATAGGAAAGCCTTAGATTCGATTTGTTCTGACACTCCTGAGATTCAGGGTTCTAAGTCCAGTTCTGATGATTTTGTGGAGGATCATTATAAGCCCTTTTTGTCACAGGGATTTGTTTCACTCAGTGATTCTAGCGAAGCGTTGCCTGTTCAGATTTTGAGAGATACTGGTGCTGCCCAGACTTTATTGTTAAAGGGTTCATTGCCTTTGTCTGAGCACACTTTTACTGGTAGGTCAGTTTTATTACAGGGTGTGGAGCTAGGCGTCATTGATGTTCCCCTTCATGAAATTTATTTGAAGTCAGACTTAATTACTGGACCTGTTATCGTAGGTGTTCGACCTACTCTTCCCGTTCAAGGCGTTTCCTTGTTGCTTGGCAACGATTTAGCTGGCGGCAAAGTTGTAGCCGATCCGATTGTTTGTGAGAAAATCACGTCCGATGTCGTGTCCGATGATGAAGACGACGACTTGTACCCAGCCTGCGCAGTTACCAGGGCGATGGCCAGGAAAAGACTGAAAGAGGCTGAGCGTACTCCTGCACTTAACAAGGACCATCCCTCCGAAAATATAGACCTTCCTGACACATTCATGTGTACCATTGATGACAACGTACCTGAGACGTCAGTACCACTTCATGTAGACAAGTCTCCGGCTGTACCTGGTGATGATTCCCATCCGCCATTACACAGGGGTACAGATGCCTTAAGCCGTGAGCAGCTCCTCTCCGAGCAAACTAAAGATCCGGAGATCATCCGACTAAGTAAGAGGGCCCTTCCCCGAGAAGAAGCGGACAAAGTCGGAGAGTGCTTCTACATACAAGATGGCATCCTCATGCGGAAATGGAGACCACCCGATGCACCCCCTAATGACGTGTGGCGGGTCGTTCACCAGATAGTGGTTCCAGTAGCGTATCGCGGGGACATCATGAGTTTAGCTCACGACACACCCATGGCAGGTCATTTAGGTGTCAATAAGACTTATAATAGGATTTTAAGTCACTTTTACTGGCCTAAGTTGAGAAAAGATGTGTCGGAGTTTTGTAAGTCTTGTCATAATTGTCAGATGGTAGGTAAACCCAATCAAGTTATACCACCTGCTCCCCTCCAACCCATTCCAGCCTTTGAGGAACCTTTTAGTAGGGTGTTAGTTGATTGTGTAGGTCCTTTGCCTAGGACTAGGTCAGGGAATTAGTACTTATTGACAATTATGTGTACTTCGACTAGGTTTCCTGAAGCCATACCTCTTAGGAATATTAAGGCAAAGACCATAGTTAAGGCCCTTACAAAGTTTTTCAGTTTCGTGGGTGCTCCCAAGGCTATTCAGTCAGATCAGGGTTCGAATTTTATGTCAGGGTTGTTTCAGCAGGTTATGCATGAGCTAGGTATCAGGCAGTATAAGTCTTCTGCGTACCATCCTGAGTCCCAGGGGGCACTTGAACGCTTTCATCAAACCCTTAAAACTATGATGAAAACATATTGTCACCAGTATGGAAAAGACTGGGATGAAGGGGTTCACCTCGTGTTGTTTGCGGCACGAGAAGCGGTTCAGGAGTCCCTGGGGTTCAGTCCCTTTGAGCTAGTTTTTGGGCATACGGTCAGGGGGCCATTGGAGTTATTGAAGGAAAAATGGTTGACTGAGACTAGCGATTTGAATCTCTTAGACTACGTGTCTAATTTCAAAGAGAAGTTACATAATGCTTGCAAATTGGCACAAGAAAATCTCAAAACATCACAAATGAAAATGAAAACATGGTATGACAAAGATGCTAGAAACAGAGTTTTTAAACCAGGCGATAAAGTTCTTGTATTTTTGCCTATCCCTGGTTATCCTTTGCAAGCTAGATATTTCGGTCCTTATGAGATTGAGAATAAAATTAGTGATGTTAACTATGTGGTTAAGACACCAGGTCGGCGAAAAGAAAAAAGAGTGTGTCATGTTAACATGTTGAAAGAGTATTTTGATAGAAGTGACCGAAATTCTGTAAAACCAGTTTCCACTTTGGCCAATGTAAATACATTAGAAAATTGTGTTGAACCTGAATGTAATGAAGAGACTGTCGAAAAAGACTTCGCTCAAAGTGTCCGTTTGAAGAATTCTGAAATTCTGACAAATCCGGAAGTGAAACTCGGACATTTGACCGTGCATCAAAAAGAGGAAATGCACCAATTAATGCGGGAATATACGACCATCTTTCCGGACGTTCCAAAAACGACGAATGCGTCTCATCATGACGTCATTGTAGGTGATGCGTCACCTATCAAACAGCATCCCTATCGGTTAAACCCGATAAAGCTTCAATACATGCGGAAAGAAATTCAATACATGCTTGAAAATGACATTATTGAACCCAGCAATAGTGATTGGAGTTCCCCATGTATTCTTGTTCCGAAGCCAGACGGAACTTACCGATTGTGTACGGACTTTAGAAAAGTCAATTCAGTCACCAAAACTGACTCTTATCCGATCCCACGAATCGATGACTGTATAGATAAAATTGGCAGTGCAAAATATGTCAGTAAATTTGACTTGCTTAAAGGCTATTGGCAGGTCCCGCTTACCGAGAGAGCCAGAGAAATATCGGCATTTGCGACTCCAGATGGGCTATACCAATATAAAGTAATGCCCTTTGGTATGAAAAACGCACCAGCCACATTCCAGAGGATGATCTATTCGCTCCTAAATCATCTCGAAGGATGCGAGGCGTACATCGATGACGTCATCATCTACAGCGACACCTGGAATGACCATCTCCGAATCATGCGTACCTTCTTCGACATACTGGCGAAAGCAAACCTCACTGTGAACCTTGCGAAAAGTGAATTTTGTCATGCGACTGTAGAATATTTGGGTCACAAAGTAGGTCAAGGTTTTGTTACTCCTATCATGGCCAAGGTGGAAGCTATTTCAAAGTTCCCGATTCCTACCAATAAGAAAGAGATAATGAGATTTATGGGAATGGCAGGATTCTACAGAAAATTTTGTCCAAATTTCTCGTCAGTTGTTGGTCCACTTACCAATCTGTTACAAAAGAGAGTGAATTTTGCGTGGACCAATGACTGTGACGAATCTTTTAAGAAAATCAAATGTGTTCTTATGAATAGTCCTGTCCTGTCAGCTCCAAATTTTGATAAGCAATTTAAGCTTACTGTTGATGCCAGTGACGTAGGAATCGGGGCTGCTTTGTTTCAAGAAAATGATGATGGTGTAGATAGAGTTGTTTGTTATTTTTCAAAGAAATTGACAAAATGTCAAAAGAATTACTCTACTATTGAAAAAGAGTGTCTTGCATTATTGTTAGCTTTACAACATTTTGATGTTTATTTGAATGTTACTTTACATCCCATTCTTGTATATACTGACCACAACCCTCTCACATTTCTGCACAAAATGTCAAACAAGAATCAAAGACTTACAAGGTGGAGTTTATTGTTGCAAGAGTACAATATCATTATTAACCATATCAAGGGTAAAGACAATGTGATTGCAGATGCACTATCGAGAGTTTCATGAGTGATTTTTTGCAGAATTTACCACCTAAGTTTTCATTGACATTCAAACTTTTTTTAAGGGGGGAGGTGTTGTGGGTCATGTATTATTTTAGTTTTACTTTATGTGTAAGTACACATGTACTTAGTCATGTTATATTATTATTTCATAATAATTCTTTCTAGATTTTACTATGTCATGTTTATTTCATTAGAGAATTTTCCAGTATGTTCTTTGTTACATCATTATCATCACATGACTGTGATTTCTAGAATTTACTCTATTGTTAATCATTTGTAATGAGTCATTGTTCTAGAAGCTTCTGGTTAATTCATTGGTATTAAGTATAAATACCTCTGAGGAACTGTGTTGAGGGGCATTCGTACACATTCGTAGACACGATTCATTCATCTATTCTGATATACTGGGACACTTTATTTGTTGAGACTTTAATCCATTTAACAACGTTTGGACACCGATCTTTCGAGAGCGTTTGTGATCACCGGAAACCGTACCTTTGATAGACTTTGTGGACCGTAACGGACACTTTGATCCGGACATTGTATTGTAAGTTGTTATCATTGTAAATATATGTATTTTGTACATAATTAAACTTGTAAATTTATATTCTGTCTTTGTCTGATTTTTGCTGGCGTTTTGGGGTATTCTGACCCATAACACCATGTAATCTTGCAACTTCTCTCTATCTGTTGTTGGCTAGAAAATTTACAAATTACCTTTACCTACGCTCATCAAGGGGTCTTTAGAGAATAAGCACAGTTCAATCGTTACCGTTAGAGAAGGTATGGAATTCAGAATTTGAAATAGAAATAGAAATGGCGTTCATTTTGAACGTATATGTAGGTGATGTGAACTTCAAAAGTTGTCTATGTTTTGCCGTGATATTTTCTTCGTGCTGTTTTAAATCAAGGATCTTTTATTCAACACAAGTCCTCGAATCATATTATGTATAGCTTAATGGAATAGAACTAAAGCACACATCATCCAATCGGATGGTCATAAAAGCGTATAAGAACCTTTGCACATCTAGAATTACAGCTTGATACCTTAGAAAGAAGTCTGTGTCTCGTTCCGATTGCACAATAGAGAAGATTGTACCGGATTTACCTAATGATACATTTGTATAATTTCAAAATCAAAACGACTAGAATTATACAACAAATTCCGAAATTGCGAAAGAAAAGATTTTGTAAATAAAAGACTTTATAGCAATTCTAAAATTGTGTCATACTGTATAGTCCAACATTTGAATATAAGAGCTATAATGGTTTTCTGGTCATTACAAATGTTCCCTGGATTAATCTAACCAGGAGACGCCGTGCATCCCAATGCTGAGAAAGCTTTAAAGACCACTTTTACAGACCGTCGCTACTAAAATCAAGGCGACTCTCTCGCTCTCTCTTCTGTCATGTAGAAATAGAAAACAAAGGGAGTTTGAAACATATCTTATATGAATATAGATATCTAATGATCATTCATGTCATCTAAAAGGAGTGAATCTCAAACAACACCCGGTTGCAGCACCCACAGCAAAACCCTAAAACACCCAATGCAACACACAGAACAGACACGCACAGAAAGAGACGCAGAGAAACAATAATACGGAAGACCAAATCAAATAGAAACATCAAACACAAAAGACATAAACCAACGAGATCAATTGGCTTAGCGCGGCAATCTGCCCTGCTCGTAGCAGACGATGTGGTTATCCGGATTATGTGCGCACAACCTTATCACTTTTCCGGTTAGGTCTCGGAAAACGCACAACTGTTGTTATTGTTGTTCAAAATAACCTCACTGTAAGATGTCCATACAAACAAGACAGCACAACGCAGGGTTCCAAGCAACATAGATGAATATGTAAATATATATATATATATTAAAAGGTGTGGCGTGCGAAATGCAGTGCGTGCTCATGTAAGTTATCACCTGAGGAGTCCATCCGACACTCAAAGACGACAGGCGGTCGGGGTCCTGCCCCCTCTGAAGAAGTATGGACAGGTCCCGTCAAGGCGTTACAGTCAGTTAGAGTGCAAATCTTAAGATTGCGCTGGTACAAGGCTGTAGATTGGTCTAGTTTCATGCCATGTGTCTGTCGGAATAAAAGGCGTTTGATGATGCTGTCTGCCTTTGATCCCCGTATTTTTTTTAATTGTGCCACCATAAAATGCAGGCTTCTGAAATACCTGAAGTAATATAATATGTCTTATAATCATGATAAAAGACTTTGTATTAACGGTTTCCGTTTGATTCTCCAATACTCAATAGATTTTTGTCATACTGCAGGATTATTTTGCAAACACATCATAACAAAGAAAGTCTTATTAACAAAGTCATCGGAACTCGGGCGATATCACTCATCATAAAGAGTAAATGTTTTGTAGCCTAAGATGAATTATTTCTATCAGTAACTCAAGACCAGGAAGTGTTTGAAAGATAGGAAAACGTGTTCTTTTGTCTCGTTTTGCGGTACTGCTCTCAATTGTTTGAATAAAGACGTCTGTCCGTGTATCTCTTCCATAGTTCTATACAATATCATGTATTTATTCTGCTTAAATGCTCATGAATTCATTCAAATAAATGAATATGTGCTTTTTTTCTTGCGTAGTCAATGGACATTTGAAATAATGTTGTTTTTAGTCACACTATTTTTCACTTCTTTAGTGGTGTATTTACCTTCAAGACTACATCAGTTATACACATAGACTATGTAGTTTTAATTTTATGACAAATGTTTATGAATGTGTGCTTTAATGTTAGTCTGTTTATGACATCATACTTGTTTCATGAAATAACTCGAACAAAGAACATTCATCATGCGTAATGTATTCGAACGTTTGTGCGCTTTACAAACATTGAAATTAAACATTGTGATGAGAATACCTTGAGTTTTAATGTATTTGATAATTTCTTCAATGATATTTGACACTTTCTTTTTCGAAAGAAAATAAAGGAAGTCATCATGACGTTCCGAACACTTCTTTGTACACTTGACAGTACTCCATTACCGGCCACCTGTCCATATGTGTCCTCTCTGAATCTCAGTCGGACTCCTCTATGAGCTCGCTATAGCCGGCAGAGCACGGAATGTATTTTCTTTGCCTTCTGTTTTTTATATCCATTTACAAATCCATCCGTGTGTTCCTTTGGCCCCTTCGTCATGCTGCTTGTTTTTATGTTCATCTTACAGTGAGGAGGTTATTGTACATCCCAATTGTGCGTTCTTCGAAAACTCCGGGTAATAGGATAAATGGGAGGGTTGTGCGCACGTAATCCGGATATCCCTACCGTCTGCAACTTGCGTGGCAGATGGCCGTCCAAAGTCGGCAATGGTTGCTTAGTGGTATGGTTGGTTAATATGTAGTCATTTTTGTATGAGTTTTCTAATCTTTGGTTTCCTTGTCCCTTTTGCGTCTCTTTCTGTGCATGTCTGCTATGTGTTTTTACATTGGGTGTTTTGCTTTGGGTGCTGCAACAAAATATTATTTGAGATCCCCTCCTTTGTTTGAAAGTTCGTCCGAACACACTTATCATTTCGAAAAAAAACTCCCTTCCTTTTTACAATTGGCATTTCGTCTAGGCAATAAGTCCTCCATTAAAAGTTTGTGTATGAATTAATCGATTGTATTTACAGCTTAATGATGCCACGGACAAAAATGTACATATCTGTCCTTTTTTAAAGATTGTGCTGCTCTTATATAATCTAATCATAATATATTTATAAATTACTATAATTTTTTTTTTCAAAACAGTTACGACAGAAATATTATCTTATCCCGTACGGCCTCCTTTTGGATTTGGGAACACGCAGACAGGATGTAACAGTATAGTGAATACAGAACTTTCGATGCGTGCTGTTTGCCTGTTGTCTACGAATTCAACAAGAAATACGGCACGCAAGTAAGTTGCAAGTACGTGCAACGCACCATCGACGCAAATAAGTGAGGACTCCGTGCGTTAGCAGTACGCGTAAATTCGACATCCTTACAAAAATGAAGAAGACGTACTGGGAAAGTACGTTGTAAGAAAATTGCACGCAAGTCGTAAGTACGTACAACGCACTTCCTTTTTTCGCTATATATCATGCATGTAACCATCCATATAACCGTGCGTGCGACGTGCGTTGACGCACTCCTTCCACACTCTCGCCACTTCCTTCCTTGCGTATTCAGAAAAAAACGTAGCTCACGTAGCCTCCACAAACACGCACGTCCTAAAAGAACACACGGCGGGTTGTGTCCAAGGCTTTAGGCATTTCTTTGATGTTTATTTTAAGCACCCGATTCAAAATTCATAATACATATTACATAAAAACCAATCATAGAAATCGAAATGTTTTTCATACATTTCCTTTCTAATGCTTAAAGTAGTCTGATTTTTAATAAGAAATAAGTATTGAAATTAACACTTGGAACAATCATTTTTCGTATTGGGAATGAATCATTTCTATCAATATGTAACATTACTACGATTAGATAACAGTTCATGGCATTTTGACTCGGCATATTTCGGTTGCATAACTTCGGATCAATTACAAGTCTCCTGAGTAAAATGATACGATGATGATATAATATAAATCCAATTATAAATAACAGTGAAAACTTTTGAAATTGTGTTTTCATTTTTAAACATAGCTTGAGCTCCTGCTCTCTACTCTTGTTTTATACTAAACGTCAATGATCTGAACACATCAAGTAAAGGTTGACAACTAAAAAAAATTATCTTATTTCACTCTATAAGGTTTATGCATTGCAATAAGGACTCTTTGTTTAATTTAAATTGCAGTTGCCATAATTATGGAGTTGACTTATTTGACAATCATTTTACTGCTAGACTAGGTATTTTATTTTCAAATATTCTGTTGTCATAAAAACCGCTATTCAAGTTACTGTGATTATGCAGATTCTTTACTGTTGACTTTAAGTTCTAAGAAGTAATATATAAAATCGAGTTTGGATTTTAGATTGTATAAATACAGTTATCTTTAGACGGAACATGTTGACATCAGATATAAAGCATACAAATATACCGGTATCCTGATGAGCAATTTGCGGATATACTCAAGCTAAAGAAACAAAAGTTATCACAGATTTGAGATGCCTCCTAATATTTCAAAAAAATGTAAAGACGTATGAAGGCTTGCAATTAAGCTACTTGTTCAGGGTTATATTACACAACGGCTTAAATCATCTTTGAGGACGTTCTTCGGTCGCTACAGGGATATGATAAAAGCATATCAGATCCCCCTTTCCAGAATGAACAATGATATTCTGGATTGTGACTTTAAAAATGGCTGTCACCATTACCAAACAAGAAATACTTACCTGATGTGTACATCAATATGTACATCATGACAATCACCGAATTTGACAAGTTTCCATGGAGCTGTTGCGACGAGTCTTGAATGCAATCAGGAGACGCTGACTCTCACCGGGCACCTGGTCTCACTTCGGAATGTTATTCATTCAGAGATTCGCAACCGTTCGTATGAAAATTCTAAACATTTCGCCTCAACTTTGAGACAGACTGAATAACTGATAGTTACTTCTTTAATGTTTATTGATATATGATCACGCCATTAGCAGGCGATGACGGGATGTTACTACACAGAAAAGGAAAGTTTGTGATGCTGAAATTAAAGTCGTCACGTTTTTCACAGAGTGAGGTGTCCATGTGACCATCAGTGTCGTAGGACATTATGTCCGAATAGGATGCTGAATTATTTGTCTCTGTAGTTTCTTTGACTTCAAGCTCCGAAGGATAGATTCTGCTAAAGTAACACATGAGTAATCCGCGAATGTTTATTATGGATGGACAGTTAATTCATCGTCTATATATCTGTAAGTGAAGTTAAAGGCCAACGGGGGCAGGTAAACTGTATGTAATTTCCTCGCTGGCCGCTATAGGGTTCTCTAATTGGTATCTGATTGGTTCCTTTTAATTCTTTTACCCCTATCGATTTTTGACAGCTTAAAACAGATGAGACTCAGGTATCTCTTTAGCATAATTAAGGATTACCTGTCGGTATGTCTTTGTTGTAACACGCTAGAATTGGACTCTTCTTTCACAAAGTAGGTTTTATCATAGTTAACGACAATAAATTAATGCTTGCGATTGCCGTTCTTGCTTGTAATTTTGCGAGTCTTTCTTTCAATTTAGAATGTGGGATTGTAGTGTAAAGTGTCGAACAATCAAAGGCTTTGTTCGAATGCACTCTATTGAAGTGAGTGAATTTCAGATGTTCTAAAATGTCCTTCGAATTCTTTTAACATCTGGTTAATACCGCTTCGAGAATATACTATCGAACAAAATTTTTGAAGTCCTCTAATGCTATTTTGAACATAGGTTTCATTTGGATATGCTACTGAATCCACACTACAGAAAAGGAGCCGCAACCTTTCTGTAAAGTAAATGCACAAACTACTAGTATTTAAATTTAAAGGATAAAACCAAGAGGAGCTACTGAAATGAATTTTGGCGGCTTATGAAAAGTATTTTGGATGATAGTATCACTGATAAGGGTTTAATAACCGAAAGACGTGTTCGGTGCATAATAAATTGGTTTGAAATTTTCCTCTCGTCTAATATTAAATTTACTAACCATATATTCTATATCAGGTAAACTGCCCTTATAATATCAGTATCTTCGAAGAATGGAGCATTTTTACCTCGACTGTTTGTCGGTTCAAGAACTAAAATGAACACCTATATTAATCAAAATACACCTTTAACACTGTGTAGCATCACGTGACTTACGTTGGTGAAACCACGAACACAAAATGGACGCATACCGCTCGTTATGAGAAAAGTATGTTAAACGTCTTCAAATTCAATGGCAACATTTAAGACTAGATACATTTGTTGCATGGGCCATACATGCACGTTTCGGTTACTTAACCCTAGTCAGTGACCCTGTCAGTCATTTTGGATATGCAACTGAATCCACACTACAGAAAATTTCGAGCCGCAACCTTTCTGTAAATGCATAAACTATTTAGATTTAAAGAATAAAACCAAGAGGAGCTACTGAAATGAATTTTGGCGGCTTAAACATTCTGACAAAAGGAACGTCGAGGTCAAAATATGTTAAACACAATGTTGTGTTGGTTTACACGCAAATATCGACAGCTTCTGTCACAATGTTTGTAAAACCAACTGAGATTTACTCACCAACGAGTCCATAATTGTAAAAGTATCAGTTTAGACAAGGACATAGGCTATGAAAAGATAAAATTTAATCAAAACAATAATTGTAGTTCCTGTTTTCTTTCCTCCAACTGAGCTTTTTACTTCTTCATGGTTTCAACAACTTCAGTCACGTGATGCTACACAGTGTTTTTAAAGCTGGCACATAATATAATTAACCCAAATTCATACAATTGTCATACCTTTTTTCAAAATCCTATACCATTTGATAACCACGTGCACGAAGACAAAGATTTTGTTGTACATCTGAATGTCTTTTTTTAACCTTCGGACAAATTCAGGTATTACATATGAATCCTAACAATGGAGAAAAACCTCGTGAGTTTTGCCTAGAAATCTGTAGGACTCAAAGATTCTTTTTAGCCTTTAAGCTTATTTTTTTAAGGATACAATATTAATTAGCGTGCCGTGAATTATCATATGAATAATAATTTATGTCATTTTGTTTGACTACAAATATAATCGTTTTAATATCTAGATTCCTAGTCAAAATTCATTTATTTTATATATTTCCCATTTGTGAATAGCGTAGGCAATACTTGATCTTAGTCATTTTGTAAGTGTGGTCTTCAAACTGTAACAGACGCATTCATATACAATTTTATATATAACCTTGTAGTTATAAAACGGAAAAGAGTTTCTAAAAAGGGATATGAATTTGGGTGAAGCGCTACCTTAAATGACTGTATTTACTGAGGCAATTAAGGCAGGTTTTGTCCCGTTAACTAATGTTGATAACGTAATTACTTAAATTGGGTCAGTGCCCTAAACAGTTTCTTTTTTATTCGTTAATCTAAATTTGAAGCGATAAATGAAGCAATGTTCAGAACAGGATATTGCATTCCATGACAATCATTATGTATGTGCAGTCAGGGTAATTTCAAAGGATACAAAATTTAGTTTAAGGCGTTTAAATTACGTACAATTTTCAACATGAAGTCAAACTGCACTTAAACCAAAGCAGACTTGATAAATTTAACGTCCTCCTTGACTATATTTGGCTTGGAAACATATCGAGGCGTGCTAGAAGCATTTGATATAATAAGGTCATGATGTCGTTATACTTTGAAACCAGTCTTTAAGAATAATATTTCCAGGAAAACATAGTACATGTATACGTCCAACACGACAACCATTGTCAATTACACAGTACAAGGCATGCAGTTTCTCTCTCAGCTGTATTAATTCATTATTGCTATGTCTAGATTTGAAGAAGTAATTTCACACGGTAGGAATGTTTCCGAATTTTTGTAGACTGCTTTAGGCACGACAAACGTGAGGTTTATGCAAAGAAAAGAGAAAGTCTTAAGATATCTGTACCGATGTAAGAAAGTGTTAATCATATTATTGCTTGGAAAATTACATGCAAGAAAGAGCGTTCCTGTCTGAATGAAAATGCTTTTAGTTAATCGGAGAAGACAGCATATCATATGAAATGAATCCTGATTCATTGCATAAACAGCTGGCAAGAATCTCATTGAATCCATTGCATAAACAGATGGAAATAAATTTTCTACGTCTTTCGGTACAATTTTGTCATAACTTTGACACTCTTTGGCCATATTACATTATTTAGGATTTTTGAGGATCACCGACGAAGGTTAAGTACCCAAAACATACGTCTGGTCCATGCAGCAAATTTTTCCGTTCTTAAATGATGCGTTTCATTCGAAGACGTTAAACATTTGTAGCACTTGGTGAGTGTCACTGCTAGTGGACCAGGAGTCCCCAAGGACACATGTAGCCAAGTTCGATTAACTTCGATTGATCGTTTCTTCTTAAGGTATCCGTTGTACAAATGAATATCAAGTGTGAATATACAGTAAGAATTACGGTATTTCTTTACCTAAATATACCATAATGCAACATAAAAGTTGGTTTTCAACATCAAAGGTCAACATCCCAACCGCTACCTAATCCACGGAAACTATCGAGACACTGCCGAGGATCACCAAGATAGTTTTAACACTGTTTAAATGGACGAGACGTCAGCGATATCTCAATTTGTACAATGGATACATTAAGACTTGCACTCTGACTGACTGTGACGACGGGACCCCATGAAGGGCCCTATCAAATCTCTTTAGAGGTGACAGGGCCCAGACAACATGTCCTCTCTGAATGTCAGTCGGACTCTTCGGGTGATACATGTAACATATATGAGATCGTTACAGCCGGCAGAGCACGGACTATATTACGTACACCCTCTTTTTATTCATCTGTGTTGCTTGGGCCCCTGTCTTTTGCATTCTTGTTTGTGTGGTCGTCTATCAGTGAAGGTTTTTTACACCAAAATTGTGCGTTCTTCGATACCTCGGGGTAAATCGGAACAGTGGGAGGATTGTGCGCACGTAATCCAGGATAAAGACACCGTCTGCTACTTGCGTGGCAGATGGTCGTCCTAAGTCGGCACCGATCGCTCATTGGCCTTTTGTATTTCATATTTTTATGGTGTGAATTGGTGTTCCTTGTCCTTTTTGCGTCTCTTTTTGTGGATGTCTGTTCTGTTGTGGGTTACATTGGGTGTTTTGGAGTTTTGGTGTGGTGCTGCAACCGAATGTTGTTGGAAATCCCCTCCTTTCCTCAACGCATTCAAAAATCTGTCATCAAAATTTCTTGAAATTTCTAAATTATGGGTCCTGTAGCATCATATCCCACCCACCCAGCAACATCTTTTGGTACATTTTTGTCCTAACTTTCACACTCTTTGGCCATATTACGTCTGTTCTTAAATGATGCTATTCAATTTGAAGACGGTTAACATTTGAACTTCAATTTGCTGTGAAAGTGCATGTATGACATGATGTTGTTGCAGGCATATAAAGAATGCTGCAAAATTTGCTGCTATCTACGATATGTCTCAAATTACCATACGTTTTGTGAATGGTTAACGTCCTCCTTCTTTTTCCTAAGGAGATTTCAGCATATTTTAAGACAATTTTGGAAATTCATGAAGAATAATTGTACCAAGAGGACATCATCGAATTTGACTTGAAGGGCACATTATTTCTTTACTCTCAATACTATTCAACTTTGTTTGATCGTCTTTGGTGGTTCCAGATAGTTTGTGGTATATAATCAAAAGGATATAGCGGTACAAATACTCTGAATGTCATTCACTAGTAATTTTGAGATGAAATCGTGTTACACTTTTACAGTTTCAGATATCAGAAATGCATCCATAAAGTAATCAAACAGTCTATTCTTTACGATCTGTAATTTTGCAAAACCATGTCGATATCAGTAGTTTGAGATAAGGAAATCAAGGGCTTCGAGGAAATTGTCTCAAGTGATCTTATATAATATTCTATCAAATAGAAATTCTGTAAATGAAGTCTTGTACTGATTCTGTCATGTGCTAGTCATCTTCCTTCTGATACTTGATATAAAAGGATCGATTGAAAGCGAGATCGCGATTCCCCGGGAACTGAGAGGCTGTTAAGGAGTATATATAGGGGATACAGTGAAGTGAGAACTCTCCTTACTGAAGTTATTAAATGATCGTTACTTTAACAGATCGTTAAGGAATTCTTTTCCAAAAACAAAATTTACCGGTGTGACACGGTCATGGAAATGTGAAAATGGGCGACGTTCTGGCATAAATAGATAATACATACGGTAAGATATCATGTTAATTGACATCTAATATAATTCAACATTTATTTGAAAACCAATGCCTCTTTTGAGCAACTTAATTTAATATGTTTTCATTAAGAACATATAAGAGTATGCAGATAGTTCTAGAAATGTGACTGTTTCATTCTTTTTCTTATCAGATTTCGGACTTTGTTTCAATTTAGAAAATACATAGATAATGCCGATCATGCAATAAATGTTCACAGATCATAAATGCTTGTTCCTGCATTATGTGTAAAGTGTTCAGTAATGGTCAAAATCATGAACACATCAAGAAAAAAGAATGCATATCATAAGAATTTTTTTTTTTAGTTTTAATTCAGAGTTTTTGGTTTCAAAGTTAAAATCGCCTGGATTAATGGTGCAATGAAATCAAATATATACTATCAAGACCATAGGACATATATTTAATATAAATCATTTGTTTTGACAGTCATTTGGTAGCTAATAAACGTAGGAAAGAAATGAGGAATGATAGTAGTAATTAAGCGATTGGGGGATGCAAACAGAAATAGAAATCGGACAATTTTTACATTAAATAGGGATGCCATACTGTAAGCGTGGATATTTTCGCTGGGCGCATTTCGCGTGGATGATATATCCGCGATAGAAACGTCTCTATCTTTGTAAGAATGCAGCAGGGCTTTTTTCGCGTGGAGATTTTTTCGCGAAGTCCAAGAATTCTCGAAATACACGAAAATTCCACGAAATTTGTGAAATTCGCGGAAAGGCGTAGGGGTAAAAGTGACCATTTTTGGTCCCAATCAAAATTGTTTAAAATGTTCTATTTTCTTATTCACTATGATTCTTCTAAACAAAATATGACAAATTACATGAGATTTCTCAAAAATCCCACCGTTAAGGGCAAAATGATTGAAAATTGCGCTCATTGTCTTCCCATAAGAAATTCAAAATTCGGCAAGGGATAAACATACCTACAGTTGAAAGCCCCAGAGAAAGGGCATGTAACAAGTTATGGGACATTCCTTTTTAAATTCTGAATGTATAACTTTGTTACATACGCTTGCTCTACATATAGTATAATGAAATCTAGTTGTTATCATTTTTCCACTAATTTTGGTATACGTAGTAGTAGGCAATTTGCGCGGGAAATAACACTCATATTAATTTATAATATCTATTTTTGATCAATTTCAATAAACAACAATATCTTTGAAAATAGCATAACAATTTAACAAAAAACGGCAGATTTCGCCCCTACCCCTATCTATTTTTGCATGATGTGAAAGTGTTACTTAATGATACTATGTACCTGAAATCTTATGATTCAAGGTTTGTTTAATTGATAGGAAATTCTGTATAACTTTCACATTTACTGTTATGATTCATTTACAAATCAAAATGACGATATTCTTTCTGAAGGACAGAGTAACTTTAAATGCTCATCAACTGATTTTCATACAAGAAACCAAAATGTATTTAGAAAAATGCGATATGCAGGTTTGTGGCATTCGCATATTTTGAGACATTGTATTTTACAAGCAATATGCACCCTTGCATCGAAATAAGCGTTTTGGAACCGCGCACTCTCTGTAATGTAAATGTACAAATCTAACTTCAAAAAATTAAAGAGGGCGCTATTGAAATTATTTTTGGTGGCTCCGTTGGAAGCATCACTGATGAAAATTTAATATTCGAAACACGTGTCTTTTGCATGGAAATTGGTTTGGAATTTTCTTCCAGAAGTTATAGAGTTGGAACCCTTCGATATTATTCATCAAACCAAGATAGTGACCATTGTGTTATTCTATAAACACCCTTTGAATAATGACGGTCATTTTAAAATTCCTTATGCTTTTAGCGTATTGATTCGGTTCAAGTGTTTGGTCATCCTTTTTCGTTTTTGTCCCTTGTAGCGTTTATCTACCCTTTGGAGGGGGGGAAGTGTTGTTTTCTCCTCTTTTTTTAAAGTTTTTTTTTTCTTTTTGTTAACTGGATTTTGTCTTTGTCTTTGGTTTTGTTCTGAGTATTTTTTTTTTTTTTATTTTGTGTGTGTGTTTTTGTGTGTGGTGTGTGTTTGTTTGTTTTTGTTTTTGTTTTTGTTTTTTTTTTTTTGTTTTTTTTTTTTTGCTACGTGTCCTATTGGCGATCCCATCCTATCGCTAAACTCACAATGGGCTGTACAAATTCTTAGATGAAACTTATTTTAAAAGTATTGCTATATTAGCTTATTTCACGAAAGTTTATGAAATGGAATTTTGAATACAAATAAGAAGAACGTTTGTAGAAAAGATAATTACTTAAGACAAAATGAATTACCGACTATTCTTTCAATGTATATAGTAAAAAAGCAATATTTGATCAAGCATGCATCTGACAAGATTAACCCTTGAGTGGTTAACGTTTTACGCTGATAAATGATATAAGACTTTTACACTTTTCTACGACATTTAATACGCCCATCATCACAACGAAACGCCACAAAATTACGAAACCATTGTTTTCGAAGGAACGCACTTTAAAAAGGCAATGCTCATTATTTGTCTTTCTTTCTGTTTTAGTATTTGAGATGCACTTCATCATTTGTACAATCAACGTTATCTTGAAGGGTTCCTACGATCTCTTTTATTGAATTTTATCTAAATGTTCTGTTGCCACGTAATTTTCTCGCACGAGCATGACAGGAGTGTCCATTTTCCTTTATAAAAAATAGTGACACTATTTGACGGTTCGTGAATGTCGTATTCAAATGAGACTTTCACCATTCAATATTTTTGTAGAGTCTGATAAAAGCTTAAGATTCTGAAATATCATCGCGTGATTTTTTTTCTCTCGTTTCAAGTCAAGAACCACATACAAATAAGTTAAAGAAGATCCTGACGATAATCTCAACAGCACTCACAATAGAGCACCAAATTGAGCATCGACGGACCCCTAGCAATTAAGCTAGAGGTGGGACCAGGTGCCTGGGAGGAGTAAGCATCCCTTGTTGGCTAGCCGCACCCGCCGTCGATGATCATGCACGAAACTGAAAACATATGAAAAACATGAACTGCATGAACTGCACTGTCTGAGGCCATTTCCATATAGAAAGTGCTATGGCGACCATGTCAGGGAAAGTATTCAAAACACTTACTGTCAAACAATATACATAATGAATAAAAGCATACAAGCAAAAAAGCGCAGATCTGAAATGCGGGAAGGGTCCGAACACCAACTTCTGGTTATAGTTACGATGTGTTCCTTAATCTCCTTTTTCTGTGCATGATTGCACTCCTCTCCTTAAAGAATATTTCCCACAGCATTATATCAACAGATGATATTTATGTTAAGGTGGGTCCCTACATTGTACCTGTCCTTTTAAGGTTTTTTCATTCCCCATTTTCCATAATGATTTAATCAAAATATTTTTACAATACACATTCACTACTGACTAATATGTTTTATTTTACCTGACAATTTTGTCTATTGAAGAATATTTTTAACAATGACTATTTTTCATCATGAAACTGTATATATATAACATCTTTGGACTTTTAGGGGGTGCCCTTATGTAATACTCAAAATATTTCTCAAAAGAAACATGTACGTAACACTAATGAATTGTCTATTCTATAAGCAACAGTAGTAAGCATCCCCTGTTTGGCTAGCTACACCCACCGTCGGTGTTCACGCACAATTCATTTTAACACCTTTACAGAATATTCATTAACAAATAAACGAAGAAACAAAACACATAAACTATAATGCGTTTGTTACAATACCTTAATGTTTTCATTGTGTGTGTGTTTTGTGTGTGTCGTCGACTATGGATTAGAACTAACACTATCCAAATCTTATCAGATAAAACTTTATGCGAATTACATTCATTATCTGAAAGGTGGTTGATCATGAATTATATTTTGTATTTCTGATTCTATTCTTCTAAAAATCTGCTATACAGGCAAGCACGTTTCAGTACTAAGTACCAGATATTTAAAAAAATCCGGGTAACTACACCATTTGATAATAGCCGATGGCCGTCCAAAGCCGGTGCGGGGTGCACATTGGTCTCCTTTCTTTTGTGTGTTGTCATTAATGTTTGATGGATCTGTACGTCTGTTTTGTATGTTGATTTAGTGCATATTGTTGTGTCCTGTGGCGGGTTGTAGCTTTGTTTGATGTCATTTATGAGTCGCGTTCGTGTGGGTTTGTTCGCTGGTTCAGGGCAGGGTGGTCATGCTGGAGCTCCATTCTTTTACACATTGGTGACCCAATTAAAATGATTCCGAAAAGTCACTAAGTATTAGTGAATATAACGACCACAATGTCAAAAACTATTTCAATAATGCGGATGGGTTCCAACTCTATACCTTCTTGAAGAAAATTTTAAACGAATTTTCATGCACCAGACAGACCAGAGTATGTCGAATATTAAATTCTCATCAGTGATGCTTCCAGCCAAAGTGTTTTTCATAAGCAGCCAAAATTAATTTCACTAGCGCTCTCTTGTGTTATTTTTAGAATTTAAATGTCTTCATGTACTTAACAGAGAGTGCGCGGCTCCAAAATACCTGTAAGGTCGATTCAGTAGCATATCCAAACAAAATCTATGTTCAAAATAGCATTGGAGGGATGGTGCTAAGATGTTAACCTCCTTCAAGTCTCATTCATAACAACCGCAATATCGAGAAAGTTTCAGCCTGTATCATTCATCATAAATTCGACACACACACTCCTTTCTTGTCATTTTTGTGCCAATATCCCTTGGGAAAAATTTAGGTGGTTCATACTTTGCAGTTTTTGACGTGTTAGAAATACATCGATACTGACCCTATCGTTTTAATTCCCAAACGGTAAGAAATGGCTTTTCCGCCGTCTGAAATAACAATTTAATCTCAACTTGAACTGATAGGTGTTCCTATTTTAACGGTTTTTTTCCAGGACCACAATGTAATCTACAAGACTTTCACTTGATAGGTAATGAATCAAAACATATAAAGCTACAAGTAGGCGGTTCTCGTGTCATTGGTCGAAGGAAAATGGTCATAAAATAGACAAATGCAGAGTTGGAAAAGTTTTCCTCTCGTCAAAGCAACATTGATATTACATTAACAACTGATTCAAATAAATTTAAACTTATAATAGAAAAAACAATGTATACGTATGTGTTACTTCATTATTGTGCGATATATTGAATATATATAAAGCACTATAACGTCTCATTGTCAAAAACATCTTAGCTTAGAACCATCCCAAAACACTGAATTTTGTATATAGGATGGTTTTGACATTTTTTCTGTTCGGCTAAAGTAATGTTGTTAGCAAGCTGTAAATGCTTACTCTCCCCGAATACTTTATTTTATCTCCATTTGGGAATTACTTTTGCTTCTTTGCAGAATCTCATAATTGATTTGTTTGGTAATGTGTTTTTCAAAATTGCATTTGCCAATTTATACCAATTTTTGTAGTCTGATGTTCTGACTTTGTGTTAAACTTTCACTCATCTTTTTCATTTAGCCGTCAGTATTCAATTTCGTGATATTTTGACAAGTGTCAGATTGAAATTTGCCAAACCTGAATAAACGTGATAAAATAACAATAAGCGGAATTTCAACCTTGGTCACAGAGCGCGACTTAACAAAATGGACAGTTAAATTTCCCTTATCGAACAAAGAACCTTAGCTTATATAACATTTGAAAAACAGTGAAGACAAAATTATCTTTAATAAGTTTCGATTTATTTACAGGGAACACTAAGGATGGAATCATCCACGGAACACCAGCACGTCCATTATCAAAATGTGACAGAAACGCCGTACGATGGTTCGTCCTCCCTTCTTGCTGTTATGGGGATGTTGTCCTTCTTCAGTGTAATCGGCATCACGGGGAATCTGCTGGTTCTGTACGTATACCTCCGGAAGCGACATAAGGTTGCATCAACAGTATTTATCATTTCCCTCGCTGCCACCGACTTTATGACGTGCTTGGTTGTCGTTCCTTACACCATAGTGATTGAATACTTCAGATACTTTGTGCAGTACGACGTCTTGTGTAAATTATACATGTTTTTAATTACATCAAACGTGCCTTTTGCTGCTTTCATCATGGTGGCAATTGCTATTGATAGATATCTGTGTATAGTCCACCCTTTTAAACACTTGATGAATGCGAAAAGAGCTAAAAGGGTGTCATTATCACTGGCAACGTTTGCTTTTGTTCTTGGAGTCCTGACGTCACTGAACTATGGTGTTTACCAAAGAGGTGTTTGTTTCAGACAAGATAATGAGGCGATAAATTCAACTTGCGAGATATTAGCACGTCAAGATAACTCAAGCCGTATTAATTACTATCCAAAGTATACTGGCATTTGTGAACCGACAGAACTTATTTTTTCCAGGACATTTACGAATTCCTATCAGAAGATATACTTCGGACTCTTCATAATCTCGTTTATTACTGTCTTGATTTTGTATTGTCTGGTATATAGATCAGTTCTCATAAGGAGGGCCAGACGCAGACGACAGCGAAACTCATCCGGGTCCTTAACGTACACTAGAGAGTCATGGTTTTCTGAAAATAAAGCTTCTGTCGTCTTGAATTATGGTTCCGCTAAAATAGTAAAAGATCACGAAAACAACAATGATCAAGTGCAATTGGCCAGGCAAATGACTATTCGTGAGCGGGGTCTCGTGGCGAACATCCGCACTGCTGCAATGCTCTTTGTTGTGACAACCGTTTTCATTATTGCTTTCCTTCCAGCTTGGCTCATGGCTCATGAACTGGTTTCATACAATATTATCATATTTTATATGTATTTTCTGTACAATGTTGCCAACCCTATGATTTATGCCTTCATGAACAAAGCTTTTCGCAGAGATTTGAAAGAAGTGTTCGATTGTCATACTTTACAGAGTGAGATGTTATAAACATTTGTTTTTTCATAATAAAAGAATGTTACCTGTACGCATGACTTTTCATTAATTTGTCTGTTTCTATTAATCTTTTAGTGAGTAGTTTCAGGTACAATAACAGTAGATTATGAACAAATTACGTCAACCTTTAAACGTTGCTTACAGTGTATTACATATTACCATTTAGAAAACATTTTATCCAAGACTTAACGGCTAAAGTTTTTTTTTATTTTGTCAAATGACGATCTAAAACATTCAGACAACATTTTCGCAAATATGCAGTAGATTGAAATATTTCGTCCAGAGGGAAGGGATGATACAAATTAAAACTCAAACACTCAAATATAAATTTTCTACCCCTTGGTCTTTATCAAGTGTAAAAACGAAAATTTGTGTACTTGAGTGTTTGTGTTTTTATTTTTGCGTAAATACAATGGACATAACAGAAGCAGTTAAAGCCCCTTCATTTTTTTACCATGCCGTTGTTCTTAGCGTTGGATATGAATGGTCTAAGAACGTTTACATCCCTCTTATTGACACTAAAAATTAAAAACCAAAATTACAACATGTAACAAGAAGAATATACCATAAGTTGTTACATTGTTAAACTATTGGAAATTATTGCAAACTTATTCTTTGAATTCTGAAGGTCATATGTAAGAATGTGACGTAAATGAAATTTACCCCCCAAAGATTATTCAATGATAAATTGCCGCATAAGTTTCCAGAATTAATTCGGACACCAACCCTCATCCAAAATGAATTTTATGCAAATAGAGACATATGGCACAACCTTATCAATTTATGTCAAAAGTGATATGTTTGAGGCGTGTGACCCCTCACATTCCTTGAATTTGTATTAGTATCCCGCTATTATTAATTATCATTTTGATATTGTGTAAAAAAAATTATAACGTTATGAAATTTATTGCAGTGCCGTAAAGAATTTCAAAAAACCCATCCGTTTCACTATAATTTTTAACTATCGTAATTGTTTATACAACTATTTGTCTGAAGTAGGAGTCCATGAGCCTTATCGGGAATCTCCAAATTCATTACAAGAACTTATAAGCGTGAAAGAGCGTTAAAGGGGTTACTGAGGTGTTAAAAATTATAACATTGCATCAAGCATGTATGGTGCCTTGATGCAACACGGTATATATATCATCCATTTAACAAAAAGAAGATTCTGAGATAAAGCTCGGATACACATTGTTGTACCAAGAAATCAAAAATGGAAGAAACAAGATAATTATATTTATCACATCACAAAGGAAATAGGGTCATATTTTGAATGAAAAAAAAACGAAAGTGGATGGACATGAACCAAGCCATGCGAAATAGAAAAAAAGATGTACTCATCGAGATTTGATACATGTACATGCAGATCTTGATCATCAAAGCGGATATTAACAACATGTACAACTATTGAAGTAAGGTATGAAGATTAATTTAAACATCGTTTTGTAACCTTATACACAAATGAAATCATTTAGCATAAGAAACCCAGCTGTGAGCAACAAGGATGTAAATCCTGGTCGCTACAACAGTATTCATGTAGCCAAGTTCAATCAACTTCGGTTGATCGTCTGTCTCCTCAACGCATTCGAAAATTTCTAATATCAAAAAATCTCTAAAACGTAGGTCCTGTAGCATAATATCCCACCTATCCTGCTACGTTTTTCGGTACATTTTGGATATTATAATTTTCACACTCTTTGGCCATATTACATTGTTTAGAATTAGGATCACTGACGAGGGTTATGTACCCGAAACCTGCATGTCTGGTCCATACTGTTAATTTATCTGTTCCTAAATGATGCTCTTAAATTTGAAGACGTTTAACATAGTTTGAGGTCCCCTCCTTTCTCGTTTCCTTGTGCAGCATCTCTGAATTCTAAAGACGTTCCACGTTTGCAATGGAATACACTACACTCCTATTTTCTCAAGTACCTCGAGGCGTCAAAATATGCATATTAGTAATTGAAATCTGAAAACTTTACTGGCTGAAATGATCCTTTTTGACATAAAATTCGCCAAATTCAGTAAACTAGACACGCAATGCAGATATTCAACCGTTGTGGTACTAAAAAGCGAGTTAATTCGGAATAAATTACTTCTAAGGTGTAATGCAAACTGTTCTGACGAGACATTTAGACGCTTGGTCTTTAATGGAAGATAGAATGTGTGTAAGTGGATATTCAGAACATGATGCATACTAAAAGATGTCAAAAATAGCTTACAAGAGCTCACTTTGGATTAAACTTGGAGTCCGCAAAGTCTGTTATGAAGCCTCGTCGATAAATGCCGAGGAGGGAGATTATTTTGTTAAATGTGCTCTTGGTGCACTGAAAAAAAGTCACTTCTCCAATTACCCAGAGGTCTCGAAGAACGTGTTAGAGAACACAATGAAATTAAAACACTTCAAACATCGGGTCGCGGGGAATTGCTTTACTAACTCTACACTGCAACACGAAATAAGTGTAGATATAAAAAGTCAGTAGAACCATAGAAGATATTTTCTGTATAATTTATGCCACCGTGTTCGTATTTCTGCTGGTTGACTGTTAGTTCCTTAAAATACCGTTCGGCTAGCTTAACATTGATTCTGCACTACATTGAAATATATTTGTGAAATTGAACTGATAAGTTATTCTGATACTAAGAGGCATGCCACTGAAGCTGTACTCTTTCCTCTTTGGTATAAATAGGTGGTATATATTTAGTATACATTTGATATTATTTGGTATAAATTTTGGGAAAAAATGGTATAAATTTTAGATATTAGTTAGATTTTCGTTCTTTCAATATTCATTACTTTGAATTCCTCTATCCAGCGTCGAGCATAACTGATGAGACATTATTAATGAAATGAAATGGAGCAATGAAATCACTGCTATGCTATAGGAGCACATTTTCAGTATTGATAATTAGAGGAAAAGCCTTTCATGAATTTTAAGTATAAACCGATTCTCATGTTTTAAAGCCTATAAATAACGATTGAAAAGATTCTCCGTTTATTATTCTGTGGCCAGTTTCACAAAATTTTTACGAAAATATCCAGGAATTTTTGTAGCTTTCGTTCTTTAATAAAAGGTTCAAAAGGTTTCTAATTAGACTGTGTCATGTTTTCTAATTTCAATTCTACATACTAAATGTAAATTCAAAAATAGAACTTCTCAAATTTAAGCAAGTTAGTAGAACTGGGCAATCAAAAGTTACGAAAATTCCTGAAATTGTTTGTAAGTATTTTTGTGAAACAGGTTGCAGAACTTTGCCTTCATGTACAACGTGCAAAGTTTTGGAAGGACATGATATCGGTAGCACGCAAAAGAATAACATGTGGATTAACTTTAGTTTCTACCAGAAATTATCTCACAGCTATTGAAGCAAAATAAAACAAACAAATTCAAAATTAATCATTCAAAACAAATCAAACAATCTGAACAACACAGCATTTTAAGACGACTTTTGTATCGAACTATCACCTGACTATCACAGTGTTAACAGTTGTTCAAAGCTGTCTCTTCCATCCCTTGTGGTGTTGACTGAGAAAGATAGTGTTAGTGGCTTACCATCATTCACCACAATGTTTTCCATTCTTGTCACTACCATTAGTCCAGACTTGCTGAACAAGCGGAATTTATGGGCAAAGTTGTTGTAATTGATCCTTTGAGAACACAGCGACGGATCTGTCCATCCTAAGTTATGTAGCAAAACAATTTGGCGAATGAGAAGTACTGAAATTAATGAAATGTCAAAGGTTTAATGCCAGTTCAACGCAGCCAGGAAGCTACAGCGGCTATGATTTTGTAAGATTTCACATTATTATAGGATAAGTTATTGCATACGGCATTTTTATAAGTTTCCTTATATCAAACATAGTCGTTTATTATTCTGTTAGCATGATTTCCGATAAAGGATAAATAGTTAGGTATTATGATCGAAATAAGGAATTTCGACATCATTATATTGTTTATTAAAGGGTTTTAATTAACAAAGAACGAACGAACCGTCGTGGTTACTTACTGTTATTATAAGATATCTTATTGTAAAACTAAAAAACATTAAGATACATAAAATTGCATTTCCTTAAAAAATAACTGTACATAAATAGCAGATTTAACGGAAAAATCAACAAATTAAAGGGACGGTGTCCCTGAAAATTAATTAATTTTGTAAAATCTTGGAATGCAAAATCGTTCTTTTCATATAAAAGTATACATTCTCATTTGTATCAATTCAAATTTTCAGGCGAATCTAACGCATATATTTGCAATTATAGACCTTTAAAAATGACATTTTTGAATTTGGGGTGCGCAGCTTTTAAAATAAGGCGTAAAATCTGCCCTGAAAAAGTGGAATTGTGAAAATTGAAATTTCAAGAACGTTTTTATGTAAAATGTATACCTATACGACATCCCATCAGAATATGAAGTTATTTTTTTATCTGTTTTGCATATTATTGCTAATTTTTCGCTCAAAACTTATCTTTTTCTCATAGAAATCAATAGAAAACGGAAAACTTTTATTGAACATTGTTCCCCCGGATATCAGAAAGCCACTTTTACTGGAGGTGTATAGCCATGATATAATTTTTTGGCAAAGTGGGGTTCTGTATCTCCGGGGGGAACGAAAAACCAAAAATGGAATCGACCTTTTTGACCATAAAATTAAGCACATTTGACCATTTTACTCTTTAATCCATCAAGCAATGTATCCTAAATATGATTGAATGAAATATACAAGAAGTAGGAATAAAATAAGCAATAGTGATTTTCGTTTCTCCGCCAACGTGTGTTTTGCGCTGAAAGGCTTACATTGTAGCCATTAAATACAAAATGAGACCGTATTTTAAGTTTCAGATTTCATTATTTACCGATTAAAAGGAGATAGAACATTCGAAATCTATTGCTGATACACAATGTAGACATTATTTGATGTCTTTTAGTTTATATTTTTCCATTTTAGTTAAAATATTCTAAAATTTCTACGTTATTTGTCGATATTATAGGTTTTCTATCCGTGCTACCCTACCTCTTTCGACCTTAATTTTAGAATCTTAAGGTTTCTTTAACGAAATGTAAAAGATGAAAAAGTCTGCAAATACATTATATTTTAATGATGATTAATGATATTCTGTATACGATTCGCCATGCGGAAGAAATAGGTAACAAGATTTAGGGCTAAATACGGCCCTTATCTTAATAGCTCCTTCATTTCACTAGCGCCACCTACAATGTATTGAATTTTTATAATAGAGGTATATGGAGGACAGAGATTTAATCATTAATAATGGGTGACTGAGATTTAATTATTAATAATGGGTGACTGAGATTTAATTATTAATAAATCGACAATATTAGGGTCGTTTCTGCATAATTTTAAATAAAACTTTTTATGGACCCTTTTTTCCTCTATTTAGACCCTTTGGAATGATTTTTACGTTTTCAATAAAATTTATTTTCAGGGACACTGTATCTTTAAATTAAAGTTAATTCTCATTTATGGTCTGTGATGGATGAGATCTCAATAATATTTCACTTTTTTATAATGTCAAGCATTTGATAGTGTTTCCCAAATTAAAACGAATTATCAAATTTCAATTCCACAAACAAAGGATCATGAAAATCAAACTAAATGTGAAGTAACACAACTAGACGTGACAGTTTATCTCTTGAACTTGAGTGAAAGAAAGGAGGGGATCTCCAACAATAGTCGGTCGCAACATCCACAGCAAAAACTAACACCAAATCAACCCATTGCAAAAACACAGAGTTAAGATGCACAGCAAGAGACGCAAAAGGGTCAAGGAACACCAAAAACAACACAGACACAACAAACACAAAAGACTACACATATACCAACGAGACCAACTCGCAACAGGTACAGACTATAGACTGCAATCTCCTACGCCAGTAGCAAATCGTGCGGTTATTCGGATTACTTACGGACAACCTTCTACTTTCTGGTTACCAAGAGGTTTCGAAAAATAATGTGGTAAAATAATCCTCTCGCTGTAAGATGACCGTACAAACAAGAGAGCATGACACAGGGGCTTGAGCAAATCATATATGGATATGTAAATGAATATGAAAATAAACTTTGCCAATATATTACATCAAATCTAACAGAATCTGACATATTCCAAATTGAACTTTTATAACTATCTCCTGCTTAGGGGGCTGAATTTTTCAGGAATTCATGCCTAGGCGGCCACTGACTCACACACAATGAATATTCTGAGGGTCCCAGGCGTTGTTATCAAGGAACGGATCCGAGAATTTACAAATATCTTCAAATGTAACAAAATCTTAAACGATTTTAAGTCTTAGCTTCATTACTATTCCCGAGGTAGGTGCTGGAAATTTCAGAGAAACATGCCTTGACAAAACTCTCACACAATTTGGTAAGAGTCAAAGGGCTGGGTATGTGACTAGGAGCGAGGCCGAGAACTATGCCAGTATTTCACCAAATCTAACAAAATCTGAAATAATTATATGTTGCAGCTTTTTTTGAAATTGAAGACATTAAACATTTGTACCACCTGGTGAGTTCCACTGCTGGTTGGCCAGGATGTTCGAGGGCACATGTAGCCAAGTTCGTCACCTTTGTTGATCGTTTCTTTCAAAACCAAAACTGCACAAGTCGCCTTACAAATTTCGAAACATTGCTAATTCTAGCAACTGCAGTGCTCAACTATAATTTTGTCTAGAAATCTTATGTCAGCATTCACGGTGATAAAGGAACACGTGGCAAAATATTATGAAACTGTTCTTAACAGGAATGATGTAAACTTCTTTTGCTCTATTAAAAATTCAAGGGATGTGATTGAAAAAATGAAATCTAGAAATTTTCAAGCCAATATGATTTCTTCATACAACTTTTCTTATATGTAGACCATGCTTCCTCACGACAAAATTAATGATTGTCCAAACTCATGAAAAGGTGTTTTGATCGAGAGGTGAAATCTTATAGATGTATTTGTACATCTGAATCAAAGGGTTTCTCTTCCACTACAGAATACCAGTTATATAAATCATGGACATGTAGAGTGACCTGTTTATTACCTTGTCCTTCCTCTTTGACAACATTTATCTTAAATTTGATGAGAATCTCTACAAACAAGTCGTAGAGTTCCCATTGGTTACTAATTATGCGCCTCTTCTTGCAGATTTAATGTTTGCATTCTTAATTATTGCACTCTGACTTACTGTGATGACACGACTCAATGAGGGGCCCTGTCCCAACCTCTTTAGAGGAGACCATTTGTCCTCTCTGAGTGTCAGTCGGACTCCTCGGGTGATCGCATGCATGAATTCGCTACAGTCGGCAGAGCACGAACTGTATTTCGTAAGTCTTCTGTTTTCTGTATTGTCATAGCGCGCCTTTCATCGTACGTCCGTCCGTCCGTCCGTCTGTCGTCCGGCGTAAACTTCCAACATTTTCGAAATCTCCTCTGCAACCGCTGCACAGAATATCACAAAAACTAAAAGAAAGCAAGAACTCAAGGTCCTTTACCAAGTTTGTGTTTTTCGTGCCCATTGGTCAACAAATATGGCCGCCGAGGGCTCTGATTGGCTGACGCATTTTCAACTTCTCCTCTGCAACCGCTGCACAGAATTTCACGAAACGTAATATGAAGCAAATACTCAGGGTCCTCTACCAAGTTTGTGTTTTTCATGCCGATTAGTTAACAAATATGGCAGACGAGGTCTCAGATAGGCTCACGTATTTTTGATTTCTCATCTAAAACCGCTACACAAAATTTCACGCAACGCAAGTATTCAAAGTCATCTACCTAGTTTGTGTTTTTCATGCCGATCGATCAGCAAATTTGGAAGTCGAGGGCTCTGATTGGCTGACACATTTTACACTTCTCTGGAACTACTGCACAGAATTATAAGATATCTTACGAGAAGCAAGTATTCAAGCCCCTCTACCAAGTTTGTATTTTTCGCTCTGATCAGTGAACAAATTTCGCCGTCCTGGTCTCTGATTAGCTTACACAATTTCAACTTCCCCTCTGCAACCGCTACAAAAAAAATTACGAAACCTAACAAGAAGCAATTACTCAAGGTCCTCTACCAAGTTTGCATTTTTCGTGCCTATCGGTTGACAATTTTTGTCGCCGAGGGCTTTTAATGTTAAACGTCTTCAAATTCAATAGCATAATTTAAGATCAGATAAATTTGCAGCATGGACCAGACATGCTCGATTCGGGTACTTAATTCTCGTCAGTGATCCTCAATCTAAACAATGTGTTATGGCCAAAGAGTGAAAAGATTAATATGTCCAAAATGTACTGAAAGACGAAGCAGGAAGGGTGGGATATGATGCTAATGGACCCACGTTTTAGAAATTCCAAGAAATTTTAATCACAGAAATTTTCAAATGCGTTGAAGAAACGATCAATCGAAGTTGATCGAACTTGGCTACATGTGTCCTTGGGGACTCCTGGTCAACCAGCAGTGACACTCACCAAGTGGTACAAATGTTTACCGTCTTCAAATTCAATAGCATCATTTAAGATCAGATAAATTTGCAGCATGGACCAATTGTTGACACACTGTGGACTTCTCCTCTGCAACAGTTGCACAGAATTTTACAAAACTTTATAGGGGGCAAGTACTCAAAGTCCTCTACCAAGTTTCTGTTTTTCATGCCGATGGGTCAACAAATATGGCTGCTGAGGGCTCTGATTAGCAATTTCGACTTCTCTAGAACCGCTGCACAGAATCTCATGAGAACTTGCAGGAGGCAAGTACTATAGGGCCTCCACCAACTTGTCTATTATTATTCTTCAGTCTGCAACTGTGAGTGATGGCCCCCTTGGACCTCCTGTTTATATCCATTTACATATTCATCTGTGTGTTTCTTGGGCCCCTGCGTCATGCTGTCTGTTTGTCATGTTTGTATGTCATCTTACAGTGAGGAGGTTATTTTACACAACAATTGTGCGTTCTTCGATACCTCTGGGTAATCGGAAAATTAGGAGGGTTGTGCGCACGTCATCCGAATAACAACACCGTGGCAGATGGTCATCCTAAGTCGGCATTGGTTGCCAATTGGTCACGCTGGTTTATTTGTGGTCATTTATGCTTGGTGTTTCTATGTGATTTGTCGTTTCTTGTACCTTTTGCTTATCTACTCTGTGGTATTTTAGTAATGGGTGTTTTGGGGTTTTTGTTGTGGCTGCTGCAACCGAGTATTGTTTGAGATCCCCTCCTTTTTTGTCTATCTCTTCATGGGCATCTTATCTCACTTGGAAGACTTTTCGTTTTGTTTGCATAACTTTCCATTTTCTTTCGCTTTACATGATTTGCGGTTTCTCGTTTGTTCATTCCGTAAATTACAGTCAGACACATAAACCGAAATCAGATTCAAAAAGGCTTACAAAATGGTGAAAAAATATAAAACAGAATTTTCTCACAAGAAAAGAAAATAGGACAACTATACGGAGACAATAACAAATTCAATAGAAAAACAGGATAGCTTCATCTAATGAACAATCACCAGAGTCCGTGCGGTGCCGTGCTAATTAGTACAGTTATAAGCTTATTCAAATATCAAATAATTTACACGTCTTCATATTCAGAACATCATTTAAGAACAGATAAATTTGCAGCATGGACCAGACATGCACATTCCGGGTACTTAACCTTCGTCTGTGATCCTTAATTTAAACAATGAAATATGGCCAAATACTACGAAGGTTATGTCAAAAAAATATCGAAAGACGTTGAAGGATGGGTGGAATATGATACTACATTGTACAGAGACCACTTTTCAGAAATTTCGAGAAATTTTTGTGAACAGTAATTTTTGAATGCGTTTGAAGAAAAAATCAACCAAAGCTGATTTGACTTGGCTACATGTGTCCTTGTAAACAGGCAGTGACACTCACCAAATGATACAAATGTTACGCGCTTCAAATTCATCGCATCATTTAAGAACATATAAATTTGCAGCATGGGCCAGGCATGCATGTTTCGGATACTTAATCATTTTAGATATATAATGCAATTTATAATATCTAAACACCTCTCTACGTATTATCGACTATTTAAAAACAAGAGAAAGGTTCACTCATTGGCCGCGGTATGATACATAGAACAACAGGGAACGCTTACTCCTCCCGGATACCTGGTCCCACCTCTAGCTTGCTAGGGGTTTGTCGATGCTCACTGTTGTGCTCTATTGTGAGTCCTGTTGATCTTCATCATCTCATAAATGACTCTAAGCAGCGCAACCCTTGATAAATTTGAAGAGGAAATTATGTTTAGTTGTTTAGAAATTAGATTAATAGTGATTTTAATGTTTTATCAAAATTAGTGTTCAAATCAATGGCAAATATGGATAATGACCATATCCCAATATACAGCACAAAATCGTTAATTCAGAAATTCACAATCCGAGGGCATACAAAATCAGGATAAAACAGGAACGAAAGCAAAGAAACAAACAAACCACCACATGAAAAGAAAGGAACTCCCAATATTCGAGTGAGACCAGGTGCCCAGGAAGAGTCAGCATCTCCTGCTTGCATGCAACACTCGCCGCTTTGAGTTGAGTACCTATTCGTTATAGGTGAAGTTTACTGCACATGCAATGTGACCCTACTAAATGTATGGGATTGGTATCCTTCCAATTACAGTGATAACAGTGGAATAAATCTCTCTTTTATAAGACGAGGAAAAAGTAACAAATAGACGAAGAATTTGGCTCTTTATTCCGGACAAGGTGATAAACTACAAAAAAAAAAACCATATTATTAGTCACATTTGTACCCATTTGTGTTATCCCATTTTCTTCTTTCATTTGTTGTTGGGGGGAGGGGTCGCTGCAACATTAGCCTTAAAGTTGTCACTAAGAGTTCTTATCTTTTCCATAATTATAGACAAGAATTTCATTTAAACTATCAATTAAACAGACAAAATGATACAGCCGATTACAGAACATTAGATTTTCGTTCATCCATCACTTGTCTAGTTTGTCCTAATTTGTCATTTCCATTTAGTATCCAAATATAGAATAGTGAATCTATTATTTGGTAATGAGTTATTTTGTGATTATGAATAAGATATCGCTCAACTTAATCCAACATTTTCCCAATCAATAATTATCACACCCATGTCTAGTGATGTGTGATCTTTAAAGTACATCGTTTAATCTATTGGAGTGATTAATGTAAAACACCAGACATGGTGTATCGGATGTTATCGGATTTTAATTTTTCACTGATTGTAATTTAAAGTCTGAAATCTAGAGAGTGGACCATTAAACTATTATAGACTTTCCATTAGGTATATAGGGCATAAGAACTGAAACAAGAAGTAGTCGACAGAGGCTGTATCTATTATATTGCAGCAGTTAATTTTTAAAGAATATTCTCTCTAAATTGTCTTACTTTCTCCAATTACTTGATTGTATAAGTAGATCTCCATGAAGACTTGTTTTCATTTTCATCGTTTTTTTTTACAATATCGCATGTGCTGTGGTACATTTTGTGCCAGTGTCCGTGATGTTGTGTTCCATATTATGACGATTCTGTTGTGCATGTGCTGTGATGCTGATTTTTACCTTTTTCTTCCCGTGTTTTTGATTGATTTATACATTTTTGTGTTTTTGTGCATGTGCTGCATCTCAAATTTAACAATTTTGAGCCCGTGCTGTTGTGTGATTTGTATTTTTTATGCCTGTCCTGTTGTGCATGTGCTGCAAATTTAACAATTATGTGTCCGTGTTGTTGAGTGATTTGTATTTTTGTGCACCTCTGTACACGTTCTGTGGTCATTGCAACGTAGTCCTTATCTCACATAAGTACATCGATCAATACATTTCCATTCCATAAGTCTATTCAATCTGCGTAACATATTCCACTTTCTATCTAAATCACACTTGTCCTATCCCCTCGTTAATGGAATAAATATGATTATTCAGAGATTTCCAAAAATATATCGAAGTGACGACAACAGTCCATTATATTGAATAAAACTCCAATTATGTACATAATCCCCTAATGGTGGTTACGGGGCATGACGCCTGTATCTGTTACAGTTGTAATAGTCTACACCAATACAATTGTAAGCGGTTAGCCCTAGTTTGCAAGGATGAATATACGATACCAAAGCACTTTTGAAGGCTCACTATTCATGTACATCTGCAAATACGTGTGCGGCAAAGTATGTCCAAGTAATCTCGATATTCAGATAAATCTTCTTTGTATAGTTGATCTCTAGATCATTTGACAATCGTTCAATGATGTCAATGTCCTGCGAAAAAGTTAATATGAGAGAGAGAGAGAAAGAGGGAGAGAAAGCTTTATTTTTGTCACAGATTAATGCAATTTCATACATGTAATTGTACATCTGTTTACTTTAAACCTGCAATGACAAATATGGATAATGACCATATCCCTGTCTACAGTACAAAATCGATAATTCAGAAAATCAGAAACCGAAGGCATACAAAATCAGGATAAAACAGGAACCAAAGCAAACAAAAACAAAAACCTCCACCATATGAAAAGAAGCGAACTCCCGATATGAGAGTGAGACCAGGTGCCCAGGAAGAGTAAGCATCTCCTGCTTGCATGCAACACCCGTCGCTTCAATTCGGTAGAACTGTCACATCCGGTTACTTCCATTTTGGAAGATATAGAGTACAATCTTTGGTTGGATGGTTCAAATGGTCTATGACAGAATATCATCAATTTTACGCAATCTTATCGTCAGAATATAGAAGGTGAACACCTTCGACTATGTCTGCAATAGTTTTGGCAACGTGTTGAATCTAATGACGCTTCTGAATGTTGTAAAATAAAACTTGGAAGCACTCACATTGCCGAATATGCTTTACTTTTATCATCTCAGTTTTTGTACTGTTTTCACATCAGCTCACTGACAGTAGAAACCGGAGTATTTGAAGCAGCTGTATTTTTTTACAATATGATATCAGAGAGAGAGCACTCCGCTAATGTCTTTCAGCAATTATTGTTTCATGTTACTAACATTAAAGCAAAATAACTGTGATACGAACCATTGATATTTCAAGCTCTCGTCTAATGTGTAAAATGATCATAAGTACCTATTTTAAAATGATAAATGATCTACTTCGGACAGCTTTTCCAGGAAAAAAATGTACGTTGCCATGGTAACAAAAGTGTTTTATGCACACTGACAATCCATTTTTCCCATTTAAAGTGTTGAGAACGATGCATTTCTCTTTTACTATTTGTAGTTTGATTTGGATACTTTTACAAAGTAATATACCATTTTAATTTTCCAGATCATGCAAATTTGTATTTATCGAATAATATTAGTAGATAAGATTTAAGCGCCGTCTGTATCTGTGTTTCGATTCTGAGCTTTTAAAGAACGCCTGCAAGAATTACAGATGCTCATATACAGTCTATGGATGGAATGGACGGACTGATGGATGGATGGACATACATTGTTTGTGTGTAGTCTTTTGTGTTTCCTGTTTCTATGTGGTATTTGGTGTTCTTTGTCCCTTTTGCTTCTCTTGCTTTGCATGTCTACTATGTGTTTTTGAATTGAGTGTTTTGTTGTGGGTGTTGCAACCGAGCGTTGTTGGAGATTCCAACCTTTCTTTGACAAATAAACATAAATATACATATGGGTGGAAGAAAAGTCAAATAGAGGCTTGGTTCACATTGCTCTCTTTCAATTTATGTGTTGTTATTCAGTGTTTCAAGTTTGATGTGTTTTCTGTATATATTTTGTATCCCCTTTTCCTCTCTTGATAGCTGGATTTTTTAATGTGATATTATTGCTTTTTTAATGTGTCCGCTTTGAGTGTCAGTTTTTCGCTGCTGATTCTAGAAGTTGTTTTGTGTGATGTCAATTGATTGTTACAGTCCTGAAAGTATTTTCGCCTGTTCTGTCAATGCAAAGAAGTCTTACTGGAGATCTTTTCCATATCCATATTCATTTC
Source organism: Pinctada imbricata (assembly GCA_033119305.1). Lineage (NCBI taxonomy): Eukaryota > Metazoa > Mollusca > Bivalvia > Pterioida > Pteriidae > Pinctada > Pinctada imbricata. The sequence goes on along the minus strand of VSWD01000004.1, from coordinate 32,794,103 downwards.
AAGTGTTAAAAAGGTTCCCCTCGACTTACTACTTCAAGTGTTCACATTTTCACCTTAAACACTCTAGTGCAGGGTAGAAGCTGTACGTCGGTATTGAATTAATTCAACGTTATATTCGAAAATGCGTCCATTTTAACATCAACACCATTGTAACATTCGCAGATTTGTTTTGGTCTGACTTTTTAATTTAATTACGCTTTTGGCTAAACCCTAATTTCAACTGGCATTTCGTATCAGAATAAATATCGACAGCTCGAATTTATCGAGTGTGCGCTAATTCTTTTTTCGAACATTTTAGATTGAAGTACATCCGATGAGGATACACTATCCGAAACATGGATGTCTGTATTTACACATTTCTAACCGGAAGGCCGCAGAACAGGATACTTCCTTCTTTATCTATTATATCCATGTAACCGGATGTGACATTTCTACCGAATTGAAGCGGCGGGTGTTGCATGCAAGCAGGAGATGCTGACTCTTCCTGGGCACCTGGTCTCACTCCCATATCGGGAGTTTGCTTCTTTTCATATGGTGGAGGTTTTTGCTTGTTTGCTTTGGTTCCTGTTTTATCCTGATTTTGTATGCCTTCGGTTTCTGATTTTCTGAATTATCGATTTTGTGCTGTATACAGGGATATGGTCATTATACATATTTGTCATGCAAACATATTTCGCCATTCATAAACATTGAAATTGCGGTTGATCTAGAATTTTGAGTAGGTTTATATTTTTTTATGGAAAATTTCTTGAATGAAGATGGTCTATTCTGTTATTTGCGTTTTTTACGTCACATTTCTTTTTTTTTCTATTTCTTATTTGCTAACAAAATGATCGTCTCATTCATAATAAAGTATTTTCTTATCAGATTTATAAAAACAGGGCATCGAGTATTTCAATTTATATCTATTTTCATAAGGAATATTAATTAATCTTAATGTCATTTGACATACGATATATACCTTGAATTTCTAAATCAATTTTTATGTCTGTTTCTACCGAATGTGTAGGATAAGTCTCCTATCGAACTGTTTAATGAAACAAAATATCCTTTTCTTTCAGGACCTTTTCGTTTTGTATTTATCATTTTATATTTTATAACTGTCTGGAATATATCCAAATATATCCCCTGTGGTCGTGATCACGTCCTCACGTGTCAGACGCACGTCACCAATTTCTAGACTTTATATTCCTTCGAAGAAGATTAATTGAAACAAACAAGAATATGTTGCTGTCTCAGAAACTTAATACTTGATGCTCCACATTTATAGAAATAATATCTGCATTGTCTAATCTAATCTGTAACGCTACAACTGATAAAAGAAAGCGCGGTTCTAGAGGGAAGTACTCGTGGTCAATAAACTTGTTCCCATAGAACGTCAAATATCCTCATATATCAAGTTTTAAAGGCCGACGATGAGACATGAAATTTTCTGTACTTTTCTCACTGAACGTTATAGGGTTACTGATATCTTATTGGTATCTGATTGGTTCGTTATAATGATTTTATTCCTATTAAGTTTTGATTGACAGCTTTAAATAGATGAGACTTGTGTATCTCAGTAGCATAATAAGGGATCACCTGTTGGTATGTCTTTGATGAAACACACCGCTCGCGACCCAGTTAAATAGACGCGCTATCTTCAGAGAGGGTTTACCACGCCTGCCAAGCCTATGTCACTCAGGTGTGCATATTAATGACCAGGTAGTTGTCATGGTCGGCCATTTACAGCAATTCTCTGTAAGAACCAAATAATGTCAATTGCATGTTGGCACGACATGTTATGGATTTGAGAGATTTTGGGTATGTAAGTTCAATATGAAGTACTAGTTTGTAAATCAATCCCAGTTTTTTTTTCAAAAAGGTTGTCGTTGCCATGGTAACCGTGTCTGAAGTTTCAAAAAATCGGGAAAAAATTATAGGACGATGCATATTTGTAGGCTTCGTTACCATGGAAACAGGTACTGAAATTATTTATCTGAAATTACTTTGATTATTTTCTTTCAATCCTTATTACATGTAATATGCATAATATTTGCAAAATATTTTACATTCCTCTCGGATGCCTTTTGTATACAAGATGAACAATTGGGCAAACACAGGGTATGAAAAGGCTCTGTTTTAGACACTTTTTTGCATGTTTTACTATTTACAAGGTAACAATATCCTGACGATAACCTCAACAGCACTCACAATAGAGCACAAAATTGAGCATCGACGGACCCCTAGCAAGATAAAGGTGGGACCAGGTGCCGGGGAGGAGTATGCATCCCCTGTTGGCCAGCCGCACCCGTTGTCGATGTTCATGCACGATAATAAAAATAAAATATATTAAATACATGCACTGTCTGAGGCTATGTCTATATAGAAAGTGTTATGGCGACCATGTCAGGAAAAATATTCAAAACGCCTTGCCAGCAAAAAAAAATTCATAAAAGCACCAATTTTAAAATAATTTTTTTTAAATATTTCAAGATCACCAACTACATTACTTTAAGTGACCAATTTTGACGAAAAATCCTGATCTTTAATAAAATGAAGGTGCCAATATTTTCGAAACCTTGAAATACTGAACTTAATAGTAATATGCCATAAAATGATAAATCTAACACTTATTTCTTGGAACAATTGTTAACGTTTCTTCACGTCTTTGAATATCTTAATCCTTTGTGAGTATTTTGATGGAATTTCTCACGATTTTGATGGGAATTCTCACGATTTTGCCTTGCCTTCTCGACTCTGAGACTGAATGACGGTTAGGTACTTCTTTGATGTTTATTGATAAAAAAAGGGACGAAATCTGTATTTTCTTATTTTTTTACGGAAAGATATTTTTCTATTATATTGCTACAATTCAATTAATTCTATGATATTTTTCATATATTTATGTGCTTCCATAATAAATATGACCAATGAAAATATTCAAATTAAAACAATCATTAAAATCGGTAACAAAGGAATTTAAAAATCAGTATTTGTTGCAAAATTTGACATCATTTCTACTTTGAGACTCACATTTTGCAAAAAAGATTAATTGTTTAATTTCAAATGTGAATATATATATATATATACCTCTTATATATCTTCAATAATGTAAATAGTGAGAGGGTCCAAATTGTGTGTATGGTTTATTCAGAGGCTTAATTAAAAACAAAATATGGCCAGAGTTCTTGGAGGGATGGTGCAAGGGTGATGATCGACCCCCTATTTTGATGATACACTTCGGAATCGTTTAGAATGAAAAGGGTTCCCCAAATACCGTGGAGGTGATGTTGTAGAGTATGGTAACGGAACGTAAACTTGAGCTGCCTGGGGTTTGGATATCAACCTCCCTCCCCTTCTGAAAAAAATTCTAGGTCCGCTCATGGAAAGACATAGAGTCAGATCCGACATGTCTAAGCTAAAAGTCCAAATCACGTGGAGCTACGTTTACCAGCAATCGACACTTTAGGATAGGCATTCAGGACATTTTGATTAAATTGAGGGTATTCTAACTTCGTTTATTTAGTGTGTTATATTGAAATAATTCTGTTACGTAATGCAACAAATTTGCAAAAGAACTTGTCGGGACACACAAGTTGGTATAAATGTCTCTAATTACTATCGTTTTTCTATTTTTCCGTCGGGAAGAAGTCGGCATTTCTAGGTGGCGTTGATTGATAAAACAATTCAATTAAGGAAATTGAATTGTCCTTGTCTAGAAAATTACGGGAACTTATTTCAATATGTAGATTGATAATTTGATCGTCTATTTCTGTACCTCTTAGTTGCATAAACCTTTCTTTCAATGGAATATTTTCCTTAAGTAAAACGGGCAATGTTGAATAATAAAGCTAGTACGACTAATGCAGTATCGAAAATTCTCTTCATTTTAGAATTGGCTGTTTGACTACTGGACCGAGTATTCATTGGTGTAAAATTTTGGTTGCCATGGTCACAAGCAATGTCCTATGATCGATTGCAAAACGATTCATGGTAAATTTGCACGAGACCAAGCTGAATTTAAAAAAAAACCTCGTGAACACGTACCAGCAGTAAAAAAAACATTATGTTTATTTCCATTCATACTAAATATAAACCTTATTGGCGTTTAAAGATATGAAATCTACTAGTCATAACAAGTTTACTAGTTTACAAGTTTATTTTGTTTCTCATCATCAACATATTGAGAATATATCAATAACAATATAGAAAGATGAAGTTTTTAGTCACTAAAGTATAGTAAAATCTCTATGGTGACTTAAAGCAAATGATATTGGTATCTGATTAAGCATAACCTTTCTACTAATCCTGTTTGACAGAAGTATGCTATTGTATCAACTGTTACAAAAAGAATTCTAACTGTAGGGTGACATCACAAATTAGACAGTAAAATACCGGGACCCTAGAGTACACAAAAACGATGCAAAATTTATCAAAAGCTATGAAAATACCGAAAGCAGTCTGTGCTTTGTTCATAATATTGACTGATTCGAGCTTCTTCAACGCCAGAGGAGTCGATAAACTTTCAGATCGAACAAATGATGATCATGCAGTGTTAAAACGGCATTGCTCATCTATTTAAAGATAACTTTTTTCTTTTTCTTCTTTTTTATCTATCAAGTCACCGTAGAACAAAAGCTTGATAAAATTGAAAGTTAGTATACTCTTATCGCGAAGTTTTCCTAATTTAAGAAAGAATTTTTTTTTTTAAAGCTCTCTATTCATACAGGTAGGAAAAGAATATTTTTGACAGACAAATCTCAGGGAAAGGTTGATAACCTTGTTGCCTTGTTAGGTCTTAGTAGCAGGATCCTTAGTTCGATGCCTAACATGCCATGAATTTTTATTTCATTAAATTTGAACGCATGTTGCAATGGATTTTGCTTTTTCTGTCCAGACGGACGCGGCCCGAGGGCACATGTAGCCAAGTTCGATCAATTTTGGTTGATCGTTTCTTCAACGCAATCTAAATTTTCTTGAAATTTCTAAAAAGTGGGTCCTGTAGCATCATATCCCACCTATCCTGCTACGTCTTTCGGTACCCTTTTTCGACATAGTAACTTTCATACTTTTTGCATATAACATAGTTTAGATTTAGGGTTTAGGATCACTGATGAGGGTTAAGTACCCGAAACGTGCATGTCTGGTCCACGTTGCCAATTTATTTGTTCTTAAATGATGCTATTCAATTTGAAGACGTTTACATTTCCACATAATCCATCATATGACATCATTTTATTCATAAATTCTGAATGAAGCAAAAGTGTTTCTGTGATGTCATACTGTAAATAGAAAATATGACGTACATGTAATTTGTCGTAGGTGGTAAGTTGAAAAAAATCCAAAGGTTCTGGTATTCAAATAAAGCAGGTCAATATTTTTTACCTTTGCTCTTCATATTTTATCTCGTTATTTTGATGTCCTCTTTTTAAATCTTGAGCATCACTGATGGGACATAATTTGTTGAAATGCGCATATGGTGCACTGAAATATGATGGGTAGTATAGCACATTTCTTCAACACGTGAATACCGTATAACCAGAATTTTTTGCGAGTATCAAATTTCGCGATTTCATGGTGGAAAAAGGTGTCTTTATTTTCGCGAGTACAATTTTTCGCGAGCCATAAATAAGAACCAAATATATACATATGATGTTACTGTTTTGTACCTTTGATTATTTATGTATTAGTTATTTCTATCATGAAAACACACTCAGTTCACTTCTCTTTACGTCTAATCAGGAAAAATGAACTATGGCACATGTACAATATGAACAAATGAAACGGATAGATCAACCTTGCCAAACACAATTTTTCGCGAGAATAATTTTTCGCGATTCCAAATCACTCGCGAAAATAGCGAAAATTAGTATCTCGCGAAAATGTCTGGTTATACGGTATTTTGCAGTTGCACTAGAATCTCATTTTATTCAGGCCAAAGGAGAACGTTCAAGGATATCATCAATAGGAAAAGATCAGCAGAATCATAAAGGCAATTGATGTGAAATGAAGAACCTATTCTGAAGACATTCCTGCTTTTATATGTCTGGTATCCGGAACTTTATTCTTTCCTGTCGCTTGAAGACATTTTATTTCTGATTAATGACTCATTAGGGCATGCATAAAGACATATCTCTTCTGATATTTTCGCCATGAACTTTTTGGAATTGAAAAACAAAGATTTAATCGATTCCTAAAGACGATATAATGAGTACTATTTCAGTTTTATATCTTTTGTTTTAATGGGTTTTTTTTTTAACTTTTTGCAGTTAAATAGGTTCGCTTACTATCCAGACAAAGTTCTATTTCCAGTCGACAGACAAATTAAGGGTCCATGTAAAGTGCGAAACGAGACAAAAACGAAACGAAACGAAACGAAACAAATCGAAACGAAACGAAACAAATCGAAACGAAACGAAACAAATCGAAACGAAACGAAACAGATCGAAACGAAACAAAACGAAACAGATCGAAACGAAACAGATCGAAACGAAACGAAACAAAACAAAACATAAAACTTAAAGAAAATGAGAAAAAGAGGAAAAATCGCCGAAACGAATATTTCAAGACAAGATCAGCATGTAATATTGCTTTTATCCAAGAGTTCTACATTTGTAACTAGTGCCGAGAGGGTTTCTTGAAAGAGTCAAAGTTGACAATTAAAAAAAGTAAATGTCAAATGCCATTCATGTATTGAAGAAGAAGAAAAGGTAGGGGATAGAAAACCACGCTATGACACCGTAATGAGATCATAAAACGGAGTGGGGGCACATAAATTGTTCTCACTTTTCTGATAAAATTTTCAAATACACATAACGTTTCCTCTGTGCTAGACTCCTCCCTGCTGAATAATATTTTTCCGTCTATGACGAGGTTATAAATCCCATTCACTCTCCTTTAAAATGCAATTGTGCATTATACCGTATATATTATGTTTTAATCGTCAACTTTGATTCTTTAAAAAACCCTCCAGCCACAAGAACTAACGGTTGAAAGCAATAATGAGGGAGTGGACAGGGACAAAGGGAGGGGAGAGATCGGGGCGAGAGGAGGGAAGAAGGGGGCGAGAGGAGGGACAGGTGATTGGGAGGGTAACGGTAACCCCCCCCCCCAAAAAAAAATTAGGAAATTACTTTTAATATAAATAATCTTGTTCCTTGCGTTCATGTACATAACCTCAATTTTAAAAAATTACCACGAAATTCATCTATATATACCTTTAATTTTTTTCCCGATCGCTTCACTCGCTGCAATTTTCAATTCATTTTTCAAATACTACAGGCTCGCTTCGTTCACCTTAGTTTTTCATCTAAACAGGTCTATTTCCTTTTTCAAGGTTTAGAAAAGGAAATAACCCAAATAACTTCACTATTGCACCAATTTACACTTTAAAGTTTAAACATTTGTCTTGACCGCCCAAGACCTCCTCCCCCGAAGGGGAGGGGCGACAGGAGGAGACTAGTACCCCCTGACCTTTCAATAAAATCAGTCTTGTCTTGAAATATTCGTTCTCGGCGATTTTTCCTCTTTTTCTGTTTTATGTTTTGTTTCGTTTCGTTTCGGTCTGTTTCGTTTCGTTTCGATCTGTTTCGTTTCGTTTTGATTCGTTTCGTTTCGATCTGTTTCGTTTCGTTTCGATTTGTTTCGTTTCGTTTCGATTTGTTTCGTTTCGTTTCGATTTGTTTCGATTTGTTTCGATTTGTTTTTGTTTCGTTTCGCACTTTACAGGTACCCACAAATTAATTATCATCCATTGAAATGTTGAATGTCCTCATTTAATAGCATCATTTAAGAACAGATAAATTTGCAGCATGGCCAGACATACACGTTTCTGGTACTTAACCAGTGCCGAATTTAGAGGGGCCAGCCCTCCCCCCCCCCCTATTTTTTCACCAAAAGTTATTGATTCAGAATATTCTTTTTATGCTTAAGGTCGTTCGGTACATATCGAAGTTACGTTTACATTTAAGAAATGACTGTCTTACTTTTGGTGTTCATGGGTGTATAATTCTGGTTGGACACGTGCAAATTCCGTGAATCGCGAAGCGAAGCGATTCTCGAAAAATTTGCACGTGTCCAACCAGAATTATACACCCATGAACACCAAAAGTAAGACAGTCATTACTTATATTTACATTTATTCTAAATATCGGTCCTTTTTATTTGCATGCACTTCGCATATTTTGCCTGTTTTAGTGTCAAATGTATTTGAACGTTTGTAAATTCTCCCTACATGCAATACTTGCACGTGAGCAACCCAAGTTATTGGAATATAATTCTAGTTGTCTAATGAGCGTTTAACATGGGGAATATACTAGTAATGTAAATATTTTAATATGATTTAACACATATTCTAAAAGCTAACTTTAAATATATTATGTTGTGCTAATGAGTTGGTTTTCCTTAGTGATAACGTCACAAGGTGGGTATAGAACGCTACCTACATAGCATATATTTGCGCCGTTCGTATGCGCTAAACTGCATAATAACAACGTCAAATTAGACAAAATATACAACGGATGTTGACAAAATGCTTTAAAATGGATTTCTGGGTAAATAATCTCTTTAATCGTGAGTTTATAATAACATTTTCTTGTAAAGTGTAAAATAAACGTTGCAATTCATATTTTAACGGCTTTTTTCGACTCTTGATTTTTTATTTTCATATTCTTTTAACAAATATTCTAAATCTAGTCGACAAATCTCCTTACAGAAATTAACATCATATGTATTAGATGTACTTTTCATGTTGATATAATAAAATCATCCAAAACATCCACTAGTTTTTCCGCTATTCTCACTTCTATTTGCGTCGATTCTTCTATAAATGTTAACGAAAATGGGACTTTTATCTTGCCGTTGTAATAATAAAGATACACTACGCACTTGAGCATTTGGCAAGATAATTTTCTTAAAATCATGCCATCCAAAGAAAATAATACATTGATTAGGAAAATATAAAAATTCTATCCATAAATCCACAAAATATTGTCAATAACATGGATATTCTGCATGTTTTTGCATATTATTCTCCTTCATTTTGTCACATTAAGGTTAGAAAAAATTATTCTTTTTATCCTTTATAGTTATTATTAAAAAATGAGTCGAGAAAGATTCAGTATATTCCAGTATATTTTTTTTAAATCGTTTTAAAAATGCTGATATCATAAAATTAATCAAAACATGGACCATATTTTTTACAGGCGATAGAAATTTGGTTTTTGACACGTTTTTCGGTCTATTTTGGCGAACGTCATACGGCGACGTCATATACATACTGTAACGACGGCTGGACAGTTTTCACGCCGTCATCGTGGATTTCTTGATTTATTCAAATTACATTCCTTATGCAATTTTCATTCTAATGATTTCTAAATTTTGAAGTGATGTGCTTTAAAAGTGCGCTGGAATATAACCCATTGAAAGGTGAACATGAAAAATTTTATAAGTAGGAAAGTTTTTAAAAAAATCTGAATAAAATCCCAAAAAATGGAGACGATGTAATGAAGTCGTCAGAGGGACTGACGATTTTTTTTTGGGGGGGGGGTTGTCACTCCCACCCCTGCAACGGCCAGTTAAGCGGAGGGGCGGTGCGCTTGCTTCTTACCTCTGAGGCCAAGATTCTTAAAGGATTTAATGTGGGCGGTTATGGGAATCGCCCACACTGTCTCAAAACGTTTTTATTCGGGTACTTCGGTTTCCTTCTGTTCTGAGGGCCCTCCCAAGACAAAAAACTAAGCTTCTGAGGTAACGTGATACATTATTATAAATGGTTGTGTGACTTTTTTGTTATAATGTAACAAATTATTGAAGTTCATTTTTAATCATCCTATTTTTGTCCTGCTCTGCATTTAATCTTTTCACGGTTCGGAATATTAAAATGTTCTTCCAATTGAAATATTATTTCCAAATCACAGTTTTGTTTCCTTGTTTGTTGTTGTTGTTGTTGTTGCTGTTTTTTTTTTTTTTTTTTTTTTTTTTTTTTTTTTTTTTGTTCTTGCAAAAACTATATTTTCTTATTTTAATGTGAAATTTTTGGGGAGTAAAGTGACATGTTTTATAGAAATATTTTATATATACAATGTAACTGTACAAAAATTTCACTTTTATGTCTGAGCGTCGATCATAAGATTTTACGTTACGGAAAAGGTCAATTAAAAAGTAAGTATCTCAAACTAGTACTTTATCTGTATTGAACTTCACATGTAAACAAAAAGAAGATCGTGGGATTTAAAATACATGTATGCAACAACGGCGAAGACATTTCTTAAAGACTAATAGGCAGCAAGATAATCAGACGGATTGGGACTGACGAGCCGACAACGTGCATCCAGAATTGCAGATTTTTAGCTCTATTGATAAATGATGTTCGAAAATTCGTGTACTTTTCTTTTCTTTTCAGTCCTCTCCTACAAACAAATGAATATTTTTCCTGTTTTCATAGTATTCTGCGTACATTTATTTACAAGCTACATACTTAATTACTAAGTCCATTTGTTGGATCTCCCTAATGAGTTATTTTGAGATAGCGTAAACTCACTACGCTTTTAAACAGAGATGCCGCCGTCTTTCCGAGCAGCTTTTTTTTTTAATTTTTGTTTCCTTTTAATCTGCAAGAAATAACCTGTCGTCTGTCATTATCTTATAATTCAACCTTTTTAATTTTTTCGTAATGAGCCTTGAAACAAATGAGATTGACGTTGTCAAAATATATTCGTTTTCTTAGCGAACGTAAAGCTGACGTTGCGAAGGGTTAGAGCTGTCTTTTTAACTCACTCGATTTCGGAATCAAATAAAGCTACTGTTGATATAGAAACATTTTTAGATTAAGAAGAGCTCACTCTCTAACTCATTCGCTCATATATTTTCCTCCAAATAACTTTTCGCGATAACATTTACCGTTAAATTGAGATGTATCATAAAGTTTCAATATGATTTGGGCTTTTCTTGACACGAAATTACAGATAAAGTGTTGTAACTTGAAAATAATATCATTATAATCATAGAGAAATTTACACTTTCATTATAAAAGCGAAGTACTAGTACTTATTGAACTTTTTGTGGGATGCCCAATGAAATGCATGTTTGTAACGCCGCTTAGTAGACAATTTACGCATCGAGCAAAAATTAATTTTACAAGTCTGACTTTTTTTTATTATTATTATTATGCCCATATTCAAACGCAATTTTTGGTATAAACATTCAGAGAATATCTTTCTGATTCCATAGAGACCAATTTCATTTCAATCTGTTCAGAAATAAGCGAACTACGCGACGTTGTATATATGCTGGCTAGAGTTACGTTCCTTGGGTGTACCGAACTACTTTAATCTCTTTACTTTTGGGGAAATTTTCGGCTGGCTTCCCTTGCTGCACTTAATTTTTCATTAGCTGTCTATTTTTTCGTCTTCACTTTGTCTTCAACTTTCTTTGTCATCGTGTTTGAACGGATTCATATGTCATAAACAAAATGCAAATCAAATTAACACTTGATTAATTACAATATGCTTCATTTTCATGGGCCGTGTGTATAGTGGGGTTGCAATTCCCTAATTATCCCAACCTTCCCCAATTGGTCAAACAAAAATAGAACCTGGGATGACTGAATTTAAAAAAAAATGAAAACTCCATATCATATTTTTTCCGGCTCACTCAGCTCGCCAGTCTACCTATAAACCAAAGTAAATGTATCAAGAAACTCTATATTTTGTACCTGCAGTTGGAATGAACTGCCGCCCCCCCCCCCCCCCCCCCCCCCCACGTTTCCTCATGAAATCATCAGTCTTGAGATTCACGTTTAATATCTCCGACCTTTTTTTTCTTGCTTGTCAGTTTTTCTGTGAACAATTTTCTTCGAGCTGATACTTGGGCCCCCTTTTCTGAAATCCTAGATCCGTCACTGTTAACCATCGTCAGTGATCCTCAATCTAAACAATGTAATATGGTCAAAGGGTGTGAAAGTTAACCAAATAACAAATATGTGTGAAAGTTATTATGTCCAAAATGTAACAAAGATGAACTTGTAGAAAGGTGGTTGAGATATTATGCTACAGGACCCACGTTTTAGAAATTTCAAGAAAATTTGATAACAGAAATTTCCGAATACGCTGAAAGAAAGGAGGGGATATCCAACAACACTCGGTTGCAGCACCCACAGCAAAGCTACAAAAGACCCAATGCAAAAAAAAAACAACAAAAACAAAGTAGACACCCACAGAAAGAGACGCAAAAGGGAAAGGAATACCAACTCACACAATAGAAACATGAAAGAAAAAAGACCGCACACAAAGAAACGATCAACAGAAAGAAGTGGATCGGACTTGGCTATAGAAACGATCTACAGAAGTTGATCGAACTTGGCTACATGTACCCTCGGGGACTACTGGTCCACCAGCAGTGACACTCACCAAGTGGTACAAATGCACAAATCTTGAGCGTCTTCACATTCAATAGCATCATTTAAGAACAGATAAATTATGTTCTTAAATGATGCTATTGAATTTGAAGATGTTTAATAATTGCAGCATGGACCGGACATGCACGTTTCGGATACTTAACCCTCGTCAGTTAAGATGTATCAAAAAGCACTTGAACATGGCGATCCCAGAATTGAAACAACAAAATGGGACAGAATAGTATTTATACTCCGGGACTATCAAGTGTTGTGCAGAGTATCTATAAATTATTACCAAGAAACACGTTGGTGATCTCGCAACGCAGAACAATTGGTTTATCTATATTTTTGTGCAAAGCAAAAGGGGGATGTAATGGAATGTAAGAATGCCTTAACTATAAGTTGCATCCAAAATAAGGTGAATATTATGTTTCTTGAATTATTCCGATTTTTTAGCTTCATCAAACGATATTATATCTCTTATTTTGGATAAAAATCATAACTAAAGCATCCTTACACTGCATCACATTCCCGTTTTAGTGATAGATAATCAGTATTGCAAGAAATTAAAGAGAAAATCTCAATATTGTGAGATTACCCACCATGAGAAAGCTGGCAGAAGAGTTTGACACACTTTTTTTTTCTCCAAGCAAATGATGAGAAACTTGACATCGAAAGCAAACGTTGTTTCCGATTGCTTCTGAATCACATAAAAGCACGTACAACGAATGATTTATTGCTGCCTTTATTAAAAAGAAGAATCAAAGAATGTAGAACAAAAAGTAAGCTGTTATCAAACGTCAAATCATGTAAATCATTTTATCCTATATCGTAGCCTACATCCCTTTTTGTACGGAGATAACTTTACCCTGAAGTTTCCAGGAATTTCGTTGTGAATGCTTTACGTAGAGCTGATACTTGATCATAGGTCAAAATGTACCGATTCGATATGAACATAGGCAAAGCCTATAGGATAGCGCAGCTAAGTATTTCTATCTTCAGGAGTGTGTACCTTTGTTCAATTGGAAAATCTCATTAGCTCGAATTTTCATTTCAAATCCGGACTGTTATTTCGAAAGTGCAAGTGCAGACATTCTTCCTTTCGAGACAAAATTTGCTGGCCATAGTGTTCATGAATTAGTAAACATAAAGAGAGTAACTAATGGGATTTCATTTTTTTTTAGACAGTTCAATCTATAATTTCGCTTCGTGAACGGCAGCGTCGTTGTCGATCGAGTTGCGCTCTCTATAATTCATAAGTTAGGTTTATATCTACAAGAAAAAAGCTCGAACAAAACAATCCTTATATGTTGCCACGGTATCAAAAGTGTTTTCTTAATACTGGCAATCAATTATTAGTCGAAGTTTTAAGATGTTGTATTTCTAATGTTTGGGGACTGGTTTGAATACTTTGTAATTTACTATTTGCATATACAGAAACTTAGTCAAATATGACACGGATCTCACTATTGCATGTATTGGTATCGTTGGTTTAAGTGTGGTCTTTTGTGCAAAAAAGTGCATGTCTGGTCCATGCTGCAAATTTATCTGCTTTTAAATTATGCTATTGAATTTGAAGACGTTTAACATTGTTATTTGTTTGCCATGGATCGCCAAATGTTCGACATTGCACATGATCTCGAACATTTGTACACATAAATCACGAAGAATGACCCATCGAAAACAGTTTTGATAACCTCGTAATGAAGGAGGAAAAACCATAATGTATTAATTTTGCTGTCATAGATAAGCTTTCTGGATAAACATGTCTTAACTCTGTGCACCAGACAATTGGTGATCCATCAGTCCACTAGCAATTGTAAAATCTCAAATTCACTAGAGATGTTCTCTCCTTCTAAGTTATACAGAATACCGCGTAAAACGAATGATTTACCGTTGTATTTATCAAGAGTAGCCAAGCAATGCAAAAATAAAGCATCTTTTAATAAAACCTGAATTCCAATAAATCAGTTTATTTTTGCATAGCCTTAGCCTACATCCCTTGGTGTGCGGAGATGAATTTTCCGTGATGTTTCCTGGAAATTCTTTCTGAATACTTTTGTAGAATAGACTTTCGATAATTGTCCTCTGATATTTAGTTATAAGTATTTCTCACTTCTCTTCAATCTGGAAAACAGTAAAACAAAGATATCTCCAGATTTCCTGTGACAAAATATCTAAGATTATCCAGAAATACCTCATTCTGGGAAAAATACTCACACACAATTTCTAAAAGTTTTCGTGTTATGATAAAGATATTTCTACTATTATACTAAATTATAATAATCATCAAGTCTGCATTCAAAATTTTTTGGTACTAAAATTCTTGAAATTTCTAAAACGTGGGTCCGCTAGCATCATATCCAACCCATCCTGCTACATCTTTCGGTAGATCTTCTGACATAATAATTTTCACCCTCTTTGGCCATATTACATTGTTTAGATTAAGGATCACTGACGAGGGTTGAGTACCCGAAACGTACATGTCTGGTCCATGCTGCAAATTTATCCGTTTATGAATTATGCTATTGAATTTGAAGACGTTTAACAACTGTTATCGAAAGTTTTCATGTTCTAGTTCCCAACAGATTTTAGGTCGTTCCTGAGTAATTAGAAAAAAAGATGAACTTCCTCATAATGTTGCAAAAAATAAGCGACCTCACACTTTACTTATTGCCAGAATGGTTTATAAGTATGCGAATCTCTGGATATTTTCACAATAAAATTATGATTAAAATGGAAGAATTCAATATTTTCCCTCATTTGAAAGCATCCGTAAAAGACGGGTATAAAATGACTACCCAACTCGGATTCGAACTCCATGCCTTCCGATCAATGGGCTGTAATACGCTATGAGCTATCGGAGAATATACCCCCTTACCCCCACTTTGGGAAAAAAAAGTCCTCGATCCGCATACGATATTGTCCTTGTGACATTAAGCAATTCACATTTCCCAAATGTTTTAAAATCTGTAAACTGAAATATTTGAAGCAGATTCTAATATCAACTTTGAAAATCAGAGAAAAAACATCAAGCTGAAAAATGAACATTTGCAAGTGAGACGCTTATCAAAGCTAGCGCTATAATTATAAGCGCTCGCTGAAATCCATATAATACAAAGGCGGATCTAGCGAAATGGATAGGAGGATTGCACCCATCCTTTCGTTTAACCAAAAACAAATGAAAAATGAAAAATTAAGAAGAGAGTAAGAGGGAGATATATCCTCATTTGTTCGTCTGTATGGTATCAACAAAAGATAATCTAATGGGAAAGGGAATGGAGAGGGGGTTAAAATTTCTCCTTGAGAGAAAAAAAGCTAGTTCAAAGAAGTCAAATTTCTAGGCATTACGGATTTTGATCTGAGAGCTAGGCGTCTTTCAGATAAGCTTCTCAGTCAGGGATATGTTTGTGACCGACTAACATCGCCACTGAGGAAGTTCTACGGTCGGTACGGGGAACTCGTCATACACTATGATATTCCACTCTCCAGAATGGTGGGTGATATTCTGTCATAGACCATTTGAACCATCCAACCCAAGATTGTACTCTATGTCTTCCGAAATGGAAGTTACCGGATGTGACAGTTCTACCGAATTGAAGCGGCGGGTGTTGCTTACTCTTCCTTGGCACCTGGTCTCACTCCCATATCGGAAGTTCGCTTCTTTTCATGTGGTGGAGGTTTTTGTTTAATTGCTTTGGTTCCTGTTTTATCCTGATTTTGTATGCCTTCGGTTTCTGATTTTCTGAATTGTCGATTTTGTGCTGTATACAGGGATATGGTCATTATCCATATTTGTCATTTACGCTTCTAAATCATGTAAAAAAAATTCCGATGTAACATCTGAAGACAAAATTCTTGCTAGTTACTTTTTCATAAAATTGTTTGTATAATAAAGATATACAGTTACTGTATGTCTATAAAAATTTCGACTCGCTTCGCTCGCCTTTATACAAAATATATATTTATTGTGAATGTGTGTGATTATCGTCGATCTACTAGAAAATACTGAATTTATACTATGGACTATGCAGGCGATGCCTTAGTCCAAAATGAGTGATACATGTTATACGTCCTAATTAGGTGATAACTTAGTCCTAACTA
Organism: Pinctada imbricata; assembly: GCA_033119305.1. Taxonomy (NCBI): domain Eukaryota; kingdom Metazoa; phylum Mollusca; class Bivalvia; order Pterioida; family Pteriidae; genus Pinctada; species Pinctada imbricata. Next base: position 32,777,623 of record VSWD01000004.1, on the reverse strand, counting down.
GGTGACAGTAAGTTCTGATTAAATGATAATTTCGTCCTAACTTAGTGAATGTAAGTCCTTATTATGTGATAGTATCTTCCTATTAGGTGATAGTCCTAATAAGGTGATAGTTAGTGCTAATAAGGCGATAGCTTTGTCCTAACTAGGTGATAGTTAGTAATCACTATTCCTGATCAGATGATTGTATCTCCTTTTTTAGGTGATAATATCTCCTAATTAGTTTATAGTATCTCCTATTAAGTTGATACCTGATTCCTAATTAGGTGATAGTAAGTCCTAATTAGGTGAAAGTATCTCTTTATTAGTTGTTTGTAAATTCTAATTAGGAAATAAATAAAAAAAACAGACTTGCACTAGGACGCTCGTACAAATGTTCATGGATATTTTAAATACAAAAGGATCAACAGAATCATAAATCATCGATGCCATATGAATACTCTATCATAAAGACATCGTATCCGGAACTTTATTCTTTTCCTATCGCTTGAGGACATTTCATATCTGAATAAAGACAGATTAAGGCATGCAGAAAGACATATTTCGTTTGATATTTTGCCATGTACATTTTGGAATTAAAAAACAAAGATTCAACAACCACCTTTAAAAACGATGTTAATGAGCACTTTTTCAGATCAGAAACTATTAACTGTAATGTTCGTTTCCCTTTTCTTTCAATTTCTAAAGTTAAATACCTTCGTTTGCTTTCCAGCTGACAGTCAAATCAATAACCATCCATTGAAATAATACGGAAGTGTTTCATATATTTACTTCTTGAAGAAAATTTTTAACAAATTTTAATGCACCAGACACGTGTTTCGGATCGGTGATGCTTCCAGACAAAGAGATTTTTAGACTCAGCCAATATTCATTTCAGAAGCGCTTTCTGATTTTTATATTGTGCAATCACTATGCAGGGAGTGCGCGGTTCCAAATTTCCTGTAGGGTCAGCTCAGTAGCATAGCTAAATAAACCGATGACGAAACTAGCATTCGAGGAATGGTGCTCAGATGTTAATCTCCTTCAATTTCGATGTTATTTTTGGATGAAATGATAAGTTTCCGAAATAGCAAAATAATATAAATGATGTCGAAACCGAAACATACCTTCTTTCAGGAAGCGACAGAGCTGGAAAGAAGTATTTATTACACTTCAAACATCAAGCAATGGGGAACTAGTTGAACTGCTCCAAGATGAATCAAAAAGAACTTGAATACGGCAAACCCAGACATGAAATAACCAAAAAGGATACATGAGGATTCATCCTACGAAACGAGTACACAATGCTGGGAAATTATTGTCAAGATGGCTGCCTACTGATGGTAGAATTTTTCTTTTGTATGTGATAAGGAAGAAATAAGCAAAAGTTTCAGGCAAGCACGCTTTGCAGAAAATACTAAGGCAAGCGTGTGTCCTTGTTGAAGCATAACAGGACTGCAAGTGTATTGCACAGAGATCAATGTCAATACGCAGCTACGTTAAGGCACTCCTCGATTTTACGTTGCAATATTCGTGTCATTTTTAAAAGACATTTTCAATAATGAAAAAGGACATCCTCCAATAAAATTTCTTTATGTATTTGGTATCAGTGTTTAACACTAAGCTTGTACTACACATTCAGCCAATAGTGATGTCATGTGCCACATCACAAGTCACGTGACAATTATTTATAACATGCAAACAATGAATTGTATAAAACAAGCTGGCGCAACGCCATTCCTGCAATTACAGTACTATGCTTACTACCAAAATACCTTGTAGATATTGCCATTTATGAGTTCAAGTGCGCACTTTTATTCTTTTTTATATTTTTGGAATAAAAGACCATTTTTATCTAAAAAATGACTAGAACAGCACTAAACTCCCAGTATTTTCATATATTTTAAATAGTCATAGATGGAATTGACAAAGTGCCTACTTAGATCATGGAAGACAACTATCTATCGGACTAGTCTAACGCGACCCCAACACATAGCATTGCAATTTCAGCCTGCGCCATGCAATTTTATACCATCACCCTACGACGATATCTTTTTCAAACGTATATGTGACTATCGAAGGGAAGCAACTCGTAGTTTACAACAATCTAGGTTGACTTCGCCGATTTCGTTCTCACAGTTTTGTGGCCTTTAAACACAAATATTTACCTTAGAAGATGAAATAAATACTATGTTGTTTAATTGAGGAAAATTTCATCGTATTTCAATCAAAAAATTGAAAAGATTAAATCTTTGGCAATCAGTGAAATATAGTTTACAATTTCATCACGCTGACGCAACGGTGCGGTGTCGTAGTGGTGATTACGCAGGACTGCAAATTCCATGATCGCGAGTTCGATCCTGGCATGAGGTTCATTTTATTTTTCAAAATATTTACGAAGTTTTTGCTTTTTTTAATTGTTGACTCAGTGAGAGGCACCATGGTATCAATAGGCATTGTTTCCGTATATTGTATATGCTTGTACTTATTAAAAGGGGTTTGTACAGTACAGATAAAATATGTGATATTAGGAAAGAGAAGATGAATTCTGTAACATTTCGTTACTAACATATAAATTAAAATTTTTATTTTAGCATGTGATATTCAATTCACGTGGTCTAAGAGAGAGAGAGAGAAAAAAAAAACAGGGAGACGTGAAAATTTTATATTATTATTTTTTTTTCATTCTAATTAAAATCTAAAAGAATACCACGAAGAAAATGCATGTCGTACAATTATTCATAATTGCCAAAGTCCAATCTGAATGTTACGCACGCCACCTTACTTAGTAACTTCCAGCATTTTAATTTTTTAAGCCTCTTTTTTTTAAGTTGCCGTCGGTAGTATTTTCTCTCCCCTCTTTTAATTTGGCCTTTATAGAGAATTTATTATGATCTTATCATTATTATTTCCTTGCTTTTACTTTGTTCAGATTGAAAGGCTGTATCCTCAGTTAGTTTAACGTCAGTTTAAAAAACGAATCATCTATTTGAAAAAAAGAATCCATAAAACCTTCAAGCTTTTCTAAGACTTTGAGTAACATCCGCACGTGGTTGCTAGGCAAGCATTTTCATCAAATATTTGTATAGTACGTTATGCCATTCAAGTATTTTTACTATAGATAAAAGTTATAACATATTCAGCAAAAAAATTCAACCATGTATAAAGATCTAACTCGATGATAAATGACAATAAAGAGTATCAAAATTTGCAAACGACAATAGACTCCGTGTTGATGACGTCAAAATCTGAGGTTGACGTCATTTCGCGCCATATTTGAAGACGTCATTTCTGAGGAGTGCCTTAACGTAGCTGCGTATGAGATAAAGAGGATTCTGACTACAATCTCAACAGCACTCACAATAGAACACCAAATTGAGCATCGACGGACATGGTGCTTGGGAGGATTAAGCTTCCCCTGTTTGGCTAGCTGCACCCGCCGTCAAGTGTTCACGTACGAAAATGAAAACAATATCTACAAAAAATGCACTGTTTGATGTTTTGTCTATATAGAATAAATATATCCAAAATCAGAAAAAATAGGATCCAACGTAAAGGATATAAATATGAAAAAAGGTTAAAGCACCACAACAAAGGCGATGTAAAATTTTACATTTTTATTACGACACGTGTTTCGGCTAGTATCAGGTTAGCCTCTTCAGATAATAATAATGTAACATTTGTATTAACATTGAATACAGTACAAGCAATGGTAAATACATTGATAAAAATCAGGATGCGTTAATAAGATTATTTTGCACTCCTTGCTGAAAATTTGCTTATTGCTTATACCTAATAGAAATAGTAAATATGCATGGTCTTATCAATTCTATCTACAGGAAAAGCTTTGTTTATCAGATAAAGTGGTCAAATGTTTATAGAATTGTGGGTGTTTTTCATGTTCTGTTCAACATAGGTTTGTATCTATCAATGAATATTTGCTCTTTGATTGTGATCATGGAGTAATCGTCTGTTTGGTAAATAGGCATTACTTTAAAATTCCCATCACTACAATCAAAAATATGTTTTGAAACAAAAAGAATCCTGTTTTGTGGAAGTTTTATATTACTTTTATGAAGAGAAATTCTGTGGTTTAGTTGCTTTGTTGAGCCAATATATTCCTCCTTACATTTGTCACATTGAATGACATATACCACTTTTCTTAGTTCAGATAATGGAATATTTTTAGCTAATTCGATACCTTTATCTATTAATGAAATAGGAATTCCTATTCCAAATTCCAAATTCCTATTTCATTAATAGATAAAGGTATCGAATTAGCTAAAAATATTCCATTATCTGAACTAAGAAAAGTGGTATATGTCATTCAATGTGACAAATGTAAGGAGGAATATATTGGCTCAACAAAGCAACTAAACCACAGAATTTCTCTTCATAAAAGTAATATAAAACTTCCACAAAACAGGATTCTTTTTGTTTCAAAACATATTTTTGATTGTAGTGATGGGAATTTTAAAGTAATGCCTATTTACCAAACAGACGATTACTCCATGATCACAATCAAAGAGCAAATATTCATTGATAGATACAAACCTATGTTGAACAGAACATGAAAAACACCCACAATTCTATAAACATTTGACCACTTTATCTGATAAACAAAGCTTTTCCTGTAGATAGAATTGATAAGACCATGCATATTTACTATTTCTATTAGGTATAAGCAATAAGCAAATTTTCAGCAAGGAGTGCAAAATAATCTTATTAACGCATCCTGATTTTTATCAATGTATTTACCATTGCTTGTACTGTATTCAATGTTAATACAAATGTTACATTATTATTATCTGAAGAGGCTAACCTGATACTAGCCGAAACACGTGTCGTAATAAAAATGTAAAATTTTACATCGCCTTTGTTGTGGTGCTTTAACCTTTTTTCATAGAATAAATATTACAGAAGTACCCATCAGTTATTCAGTCTCATAGTCGTGAAGGCAAGGCAAAATCATTAGATTTTCCACAGGAACCTCGGAATGAACAGTAAGTTATGGTGAACATGTCAGGGAAAAACATTTAAAACACACACTTACTGTGAAACCTCTCGCGGTTAACATTTTAACGAGCTCCACATTTCAAAGGGCATAAGTGTGACACAAATGGGATAAAGAAGATCCTGGCTACAATCTCAAAAGCACTCACAATAGAGCACCAAATTGAGCATCGACGGAGCCCTAGCGAGCTAGAGGTGGAACCAGGTGCCCAGGAGGAGTAAGCATCCCCTGTTTATCAAGCCGCGCCCGCCGTCAATGTTCAAGCACGAAAATGAAAACAATGTCTACAAAACATGCACTGTCTAAGGTTATGTCAATATAGAAAGTGCTATGGTGACCATGTCAGAAAAAAAGCAATTAAAACATTTACTGTCAAACCCGTCACGGGGAACTTTAGTGTAAAACAAATGAATTAAAGAAGATCCTGACTACAATCTCAACAGCACTCACAAAAGAGCACAAAATTCAACATCGGTGGGCTCCTAGCAAGCTAGAGGTTGGACAAAAGATGCCCGGGAGAAAAAAGCTTCCTGTTTCGCTAGCCGCACCCGCAGTCAATGTTCACACTCGAAAATGAAAACAATGTCTACAAAACATGCATTATCTGAGGTTATGTCTTTGTAGAAAGTGCTATGGCGACCATGTCACCGAAAAGCATTTTAAAACACTTACTGTCATACCCCTAGCGGTATGACTACCATTTTGATGAATACACACCCTGTGGATGCAATGATGGATTGTTGATTAATACAATAATAACAAGAGTTTGTGGTACCGAAATTGAAGTGGACACCTTTTTTAAAAGTATCTGCCTTGATTGCACAGCTCTGTGCTTAGCAGGTTCTTTGGTAGAAAATTTGGGTCTAGTTTAGGCTTTTCCTCCACGTAATATCATATTGTTTGGATTTCCTTTTACCGGCCTCCAGCATCACTGATGATTCTTAACTTGATGAAATGCGCATATGATGCATTGACATTTTAAAAAACATATACTAAATATTGATAATTTCAACCACTATGTTGGTATCTCGTATGGCGGGTTGTTGAGTCCCCGAAGGTTTTATAGTACACTTTTGCATGACACGTGAATATTGTGCATGTGCACTATCTAGACCTTTGAAACAAACTTTATTTTCAGTCCTAAGGAAAACGTTCAAGGATATCATAAATACAAAAAGATCAACAGCATCCTAAAGGCAATTGATGTCAAATGAATAATGATCTATCATAAAGACATCCCTGCTTTGATATGTCTCGCATCCGGAACTTTAGTCTTTCCTGACGCTTGAAGACATTTTATTTATGATTAATGACTAATTAGGGCGTGCATAAAGACATATCTCGTTTGATATTTTCGCCATGCACTTTTTAGAATTGAAAACCAAAGATTCAACCGATTCCTAAAGACGATATTAATGAGTTCTATTTTCAGAAAATTTTTCATATCTTTTATTTCAATGTGTTTTTCACATTTTGTAGTTAAATAGTTTCGTTTACTGTCCAGACAAAGATGTATTTTCAGCCGACAGACAAATAAATTACCATTCATTGATAATATATCAAAGAACACTTGAACACGGCAATCCCAGAATTCAAACAACCAAGTTGGATATATGAGGATTCATTCTCCGAAACGAGTATAATGTTAAACGTCTTCAAATTCAATAGCGTCATTTAAGATCAGATAAATTGGCAGCATAGACATGCACGTTTTGGGTACTTAACCCTCGTCAGTGATCCTCAGTCTAAATAATGTAATATGGCCAAACTGGATCGACAGATGTGGCGGGATGGGTGGTATATTATGCTATCATTGTCAAGATGGCTACCTTCTGATGATAGAAATGGTCTTTTAGTATGTTGTAATGAGGACGAAATAAGCAGATGTTGCAGGCAAGTATGCGTAGCAGAAAATAACATGACAAGGGCGTGCCATTGATTACAAGTTGAAGCATAACAGAGCTGCAATTTCCTTGCATAGAGATCAAATGTAAATATGACTACCATGCAAATCTTGTTATTTTTTATGAATAATGCAGAATCTCTCCAACTCTATACCTTCCCGAAGAAAAATTAACACCACTTTATTATGCACCAAACACGTGTTTCGGATATTAAATTCTCATCAGTGATGCTTCCAGTTAAAGTGATTTTGGACACAGCCAAAATTCATTTTAGTAGCGCCTCTGGTTATGTTCCTTTTAAATGAAATTTGTTCATTTGCAGAGACTGTGCGGCTTCAAATTTCCTGTCGAATCAGTAGCATATCAAAGTAAAATCTATGTACAAAAAGCATTGGGGCATGGTGCTAACAACGAGACCTGTATAACGTAACGGTTTAGGCAATTCCCAATGAAACCCTCATGCTGAGTGAAGCAGGTAATGGAGCTCTGGTCTAGGATTTCCTCAATGGGTCCGACCTCGTGGCAACATAGACACTCTTCATTTGTAGCCATGGTTTCACAATTTCCACAATCGCACCTAAACAGTAAAAAAAAACCCCATTTCTTTATCATACAGTATCATATACATATAAATTTAATACTTACAAGACATAACAGAAAATCGAATTTATTTGTATTCTTTAAGTGAATACAAGAGTTATGAATAATCAGAAATAATATCAATATTATCATTCAGCGGTATACGAGGGACACATTCGTCTTACACCTGTACACGATGTCGCCTCGAACTTATTCAAAATCATTACATAATTTGGAAAATAAACCTGTAATTTCACTTCTGCATAAAAGTCCAAATATGTAGATCTTTATAGTTTTAAAATTACGATCATCCGAGAAAATAAAATAATTGATTAAATAGTTCCGATTCATTACACTGTTACAATTAGTACGTACCACGCCATATTGTCAACACGGTTGTCATGAGCGGGCTGAGAATCATCATTTTCCTGGTCGGTATCCTCCTCAGAAAGATCAGACTGGTCTGGAAGGCATATAAATTTCTTCCTCAAAGGTTCAAACCTGTAAGGTTGAACATCAGGCTGCGCATCAAGGCCAAAATCATCGTTATCGTAGCTAACGTCGCTCTCTGTCATGTTTAGGCAAAAGTGACGTCACACGCCCAAGCTCATTAAAATCGGTATTTTCCGGTAATCTCCGTAATACGTTGTTTTTATTTGTAATGAATTGGCTCGTTCTGTGAATTTTCTAGGGGTTTTCCTGCAGGATATCGGATTTTCGTACGTTTTAAGTCATATGAATTTAAAAAACAGCCTCTTATAGTTGATGTCCTTTCTCCTTTAATATGGAACGCCATCGCTGTCTTATGTTGAGATATTTCAATAAATGGGATGGTTTCATCAATATATGCGGTGCTGAGTACATTATATGCGATGGTAGGTACATTATATATGCGGTGGTAAGTACATGGTATGGAGTGGTAAATATAATATATGGAGTGCTAAACACATTATGTGGTGTGATAAGTACATTATATGCTAGGCTAAGAACATTATATGCGGTGGTAGGTACATTATATGGAGTGCTAAGTACATTATATGGAGTGGTAAATACATTATATGCGGTGCTAAGTACATTATATGGAGTGCTAAGTACATTATATGCGGTGTTAAGAACATTATAAGGGGTGACATGTACATTATATGGGGTGGTTAGTACATTGTATGCGGTGCTAAGTACATTGTATGCGGTGCTAAGAACATTATATGCGGTGCAAAGAACATTATATGCGGTGCTAAGTACATTATATGCGGTGCTTAGTTCGTTATGTGGTGATTTCGTTATGATAAATATTCTTATGACCAAGATCAAACATTTGTGAGACTCGGGTGCGTCGAATTAACCAAAAGGACCCAAAGGGACCAAAAACCTAAAAAGGAACCAAAAAGGACCAAAACGGAACCCGAGAGCTATTATTGGAAAACTGATTATTTTTATGGCTTGCAGAATTTTAAAATCATGCTTTGTTTCAAAGGAGTTGTTAAGATAAGGGCCTGATTTAGCCCAGAAATCACTCGATTATTTCTCATGCGCTGTCCTTCCAGTTTAGATTAAGTTTGGTAAGGATAAAAATGTAAATTATTATAAGATAATAAATTTGGTGGAAAATGTTATGACTACGGGTTGAAGAGGTACGGTACAGATGACGGAAAACGTCGAATAACGAACAAAATGCACAAAAAATGCATAATGTTATATATTTTCTTTTATCATCTTTTTATGTTAATTATGCTTCTGTTACTTTTTCGTGTCAAAATTGAAAAAGAGAAATTAACTCTGAGGTTATTATATCGATATAATCGGCAATCTCTGAAATCCGGGAACTGAAAAACGGTTTTCTTTCGTTTTTCTCATCCACTTAAGTAGCTTTCTGGTGGTGTAGAAATCGTCAACTTTCCCGTTTATTTCCTTCCACACGGTTGAATATTTGATCGGAACACACTATGAATAGATTGTTCCATGATATAAAAAGAAAAAGATTGCAATTATAACCTACTTTAAATATCGTTCTATAGACAAATTTAAAAATAGTCATCCATCCCCCCTTTTTCGTTATTCGCCTGTGGGACGTTGTTCATCCCCCCCCCCTCGCTTCAGAACCTCGCTTGGCCAGAAAATGTGTTTTATTGATATACACCTTTGGTGAAAGTGGCATTGTAAATCGAGGGGGGAGGGGAGTGGGCGTTGTTGTATAAAAGTTTTTCCGTTTTCCATTGTTCTCTGGAAAAATCCTAATTTTGACCGAAATATCAGGCTTATTTTGAATAAATTATCCCATCTGACAGCAGATTCATATATAGACCAAGTTACTCGACATTTCTACCGAAAAAAAATATTAAAAATTGCATTTTGAAATTTCGACTTTTCAGGGCAGATTTTACGCCAGCTCCTTACTTAAACTCTGCAATGCGAACCATTCCCATCCCATGAATCTATGTCGCATTGTTTCAAAATTCAAAAAATAAAAAAATTGGAGTATATAAATATGATCTCGACTGAATTATTTTCTATTTCATATGGTATTTATGAATCGAGTTGTGTGATTTTCATGTCACGAGCCTTATTTGCTGCTAGCCATTGCATTGAAAGGAAGGAGGGGTTGACAAATTGAAACCAAATCCAAATGTCAAATTTATTTTCAAATATAATCTGTAATATTTTATCTTTTTTAGATCAAGTCTTCTTTTAATCTCTATCTTTTTCATAATGTATAACAGTTTACTCCTTTTAAAATTTCCACAAAGCTTTGCTTCCACACCCCCCCCCCCTCCCCAATCATAGAGTTGGGAGAAATGTTGAATCCTTTGGGGTTTATATATCCTTTTGGGTATTTGGTCTTTTGGGTTCCTTTTCAGTTCTTTTGGGTTCCGACGCACCCGAGTCTCAGAAATGTTTAATCTTGGTCATAAGAATGCTTGTCATAACGAAATCACCCCATAACGAACTAAGCACCCCATGTAATGTACTCATCACCCCATATAATGTTCTTAGCACAGCATGTAATGTTCTTAGCACCGCATATAATGTACTAACCACCCCATGTAATGTACATACCACCGCATAAAATGTACTTAGCACCGCATATAATGTACTAACCTCCCAATATCATGTACATACCACCACATATAATGTTCTTAACACCGCATATAATGTACATAGCACACTATATAATGTACTTAGCACAGCATATAATGTATTTTCCACTCCATATAATGTATTAAGCACTCCATATAATGTACTTACCACCGCATATAATGTTCTTAGCACCGCATATAATGTACATAGCACCGCATATAATGTATGAAGCACCTCATATAATGTTTTTAGCACCGCATATAATGTACTTAGCACATCATATAATGTATTTAGCACTCCATATATTATACTTACCACTCCATATAATGTACTCACCACCGCAAATAATGTACTTTCCACCGCATATATTGATGAAACCATCCCATATATTGAAATATCTCAACATAAGACAGCGATGGCGTTCCATATGTTAACCTCCTTTAATTTCGATGATATTTTCTGAATAAATTGACAAGTTTCCGAAACAGCTGAATATGATGTATGACGTCAAATTGATAAATTTCAAAAACAAAGCTTCTTTCAGTCGACAGAGCTAGAATAAACATTACAGAAGTACCCGTAAGTTATTCAGTCTCATAGTCGAGAAGGCAAGGCAAAATCATTTTCCATTGGAACGGTTGCGAACCTCGGAATGAAAAAAATCCGCAGTGAGACCAGGTGCCCGGGGAGAGTCAGTGTCTCTTGATTGCATGTAACACCCTTCGCAACAGCTCCATTGAAACCTGTCAAATTCGGTGATTGCCTCGATGTACACTTTGATGTACATATCAGGTAAGTATGTCTTGTTTGATGATGATAGCAGCAATTCAATCACAATGTAGAATGTCACCGATCATTCTGGAAAGGGAGATCTCATATGCTTATATTACATGTACATACCCGTAGCAACCGAAGAACTTCCTCAATGATGATTTCAGCCGTTGTGTAACATAACCCTGAACAAGTAGCTTACTTGGAAGCCGTCTGGCTCTAATGATGCAATCTTTATATTTTGAATATGCCCTGGTGTACCGTATCAGTTGAGAAACAAAAACATCATAAGCAGGAGAAGACGGAATGTTGCTACTCATGAAAGGGGAGTTAGTTATGTGGAAGCTGAAATCCCACGCTTGTCATACAGTGAGGTGTTCAAATGGCCGTTTGTGTCGAAAGATAGGAGTATATCCAAGTGCGAAGCGGATCTGTCACTCTCTGTTGCTCCTTGATCTCTAGTTCATGAGGATAGATTCCATGTAGATGATCCGCAAAGTTCGGATCATTCATGGACAACACGTCATCTATGTATCTGAAGGTAAAATGGTGGAAAGAAGTAATAGTAATAAATACATTTAACATATCCATGTCACAGGGAACACACACTCTGTGGATGCTACGATGGATTGATGTTTAAAAGTAATAATAATCAAATCTAGGCAAGGCATCCCCTCGCACGTCATGTATATCAATGTACTCACTCAGGCTGTATACAATAATCTTAATCATTTACAATCTGTCACCTTGACATTTATTTGACCTATGACCTTGAAATTAAAAGGGTTCTCCCTCTTTTCATTAGCAATAAATGTATGACTTTTGGAAATGATCCAATAAAATTGCGTTTTCTAAGTTGTGTATAAGGATTTTAACTACAATGTATTTCCAATCTGTGATATTGACCTATGACCTTGAGAATCAATAGGGTTCTTCCTCTTGCGATAAGGAATACGTACATGTATACGAATTTTCCTCAAGATGCGATCAAAATTGTACTCTCTACGCTGTATACAAAGATTTTAACCATTTCCTATCTGTGATCTTGACTCTTGACCTTGAAATTCAACCTAGGCTTCTTCCTCTTGCCATAAGGACTACGTGTGTGAAGTGTGGTCAACATCTGATCAAAACTATGTCCTCTAGGCTGTATGCAAGGATTTTACCCATTTCCTATCTATGACCTTGAACTCTGAACTTGAAAATAAATAGGCTTCTTCCTCTTGCTACAAGGAATACGAATATGAAATGTGGTCATGATCCGATCAAGGATTTTAGCCAATTCTTATCTGTAACCTTGACCTATGACCTTGAACATCAATGTGGTTCTCCCTTTTGCCATAAGGAATACGTGTATGAAGTTTCATCAAGATCCGATCAAAACCGTGTCATCTAGGCTGTAAACAAAAGTGTGATTTACATACGCACCCTTCCTCACACTCAGTAACACACAACCGACGGCGTTACTATATCCCCCTGCACATGTTGCGAGGGGATAACAAAAGCTTGAGGTACCGAAATTGTTCAAAGTGGACATTTTTAAGTATCTCCCTTGAGGGAATAGCTCTGTTCTTAGCATGTTCTTTGGTAGAAATTTAAGTCCAGTTTAGGCTTTTGCTATTCATGATTTCATATGGTTTGGATTTCCGGATTTCCTGTTTGCTGCCTCCACATTGCTGATAGGACATAACTTATTGAATTGTGCATATTTTGCATTGACATTTTATGATAGAATAAATATCTAAATATTCACAATTTCAACCACTAGGTTGGTATCTCTGCTGGTGGATTGTTTAGTCCCTGAATGTATCGTTCGCCTAGTTTCAGTGTTTCGGTACTTGATTTGAAATATATTCGTCAATTCTCCGTCACAACATTTCATGAAAAGTTTCCGAAACGAAGGGGTATCTTCCTGATTACCTGTCCTTACGTGTAACAGGGTCTTTGCTGTAAATTTTAGGTCAAGTTTAGGACTTAAATTGCTCCTCATAATTTCATATTATTTTGATTGCCTCTTTTTCGACCTCGAGCATTTCCGATTTGACGCGCATATGGTTCATTTATTTCAATATTGACAATCGCAATCAATGACCAATTTTAAAACAGTTTCTTCCTTTTAGGTTGAACAGAACATTTGTCTTAAGAAATATTTACTGTTGTAGTTATCAAAAGAATAATTAACCAAACAATACAAAGATGAAAGATGAAAAGGTTTTTGATTAAACCTCAAATTTTATAAATCATTTTATCTTTCCATAACCTACATCCCTTTGTGCACGGAGATGGCTAGTCCCAGAATTTTCCTAGAATTTTTTTATTAATACTTCATGTAGAGTTGATGTTCGATAATTGTCCTTTGATATTCAGTTATTAAATACCTCTATGCCTATCTCCAATAAGGAAAATAGTAAGACATAAATATCTCCACTGTAAGCATTTCTGTAACAAAATATCTAGAATCATCTAGGAATACCTCATTCTGGGAAACATAAAGTGTATATTATCTTTAACGTGTATTCATCTAAGAGATTGACGTTATCTTATAAGGCATTTCGATACAAGTTTTGCAAGATGTTTGAGCTATCAAGATAAGATTTTTTTAACATAAATTTTGAGGTATACCCAAAGTAAACGAGCAATTTTATTGGTTACTATAAATCAAAGGCTCGAATATCCACATAAATACCTTCAGGTCGCATATTAAGCTTCTTGATTTTGAACCATCTTTTTTTTCTTTACAACACATTCTTTGTATCTAACCAACTATAGGTTTTTATCAAACAAATGTAAGACATTCTTTTTAATCTTAGGACAATAATTCATGTAAGAAATATAATCAAATTCTCTTTTTTTTGCGAATTCTCATTTGTCTCCGAAAACATAGGTTACGGTTTTAAGCCATTGTGTCGGATCTTACATAAGCTAAGTTTGAATGCTCTTATCTGTATTCTTGGCTTTTATGAATAATTGGGCTAATTCTACACGGTTTCTATATGTCAATGATCCCATTCAAATCGTTATCGGATAAAGAAAACATTTTACATTCAGGGACTGAAAGGAAAAGCAATTTACAGTCTAAAATATGTCACGTCGTAATAGCGTGATATTCCCTTGGCAGGTTAGTGATTTGTCGTCTGAAATTTTTTGTTATAATAAACAGACATTATCTCTAATAATAGCAATAGCAGTATCTGAAGGACAAAAGTTGATTTTAAATTAAGTTAGAATCCTTAGAAAGTTGCTCTATTTCTTCACTTTGCTATTGAAAATTTCTAGACTTGAAAATACGAGTGGATGCAAGTGCTAAGGTGCTAAACTTAACTTCCTAAGACGCCGAAATCTCCCTTGAGAGAGCGAATGAATACAGAATTGTAAATATTGTTCTATTATTAAATTTCGGTGCACCATATGCGCATTTCAACAAGTTATAATCATTGAGGCTCGAGGCCGAAAAAGAAGAAATAAAAATAATATGAAATTATGAAAGAGCAAAACTTTAAATTTGACCTACAATTTGTGTGCCAAAGAACCTGCTAAGGACAGAGCTATGGCAATAGTGACATACACCTTAGTTTTAGAAATTTACAATGTCTTACAAAAACAACACAAAGGATAAAGTTGGGAAAAAAGAAGCAGAATATCCCAATCGCTGCATGCTCCAAGCGGATCACGCCTGCAAGATTGTTGCCAACAACAATATACATTAGATTATCAAACCAGAGACATCCAAGTAAAAGTCTTAGCTTTTACAAAAAGCTTGCCGGCAGTTAGGTGATATTAAATGAGGTAAAATTCTAGTTAGAAAAATATAGAATAAACGATTTTATTGTATGACCAATCGCACATTTCCGGGCTTTTCCGGGTTTTTTTTCCGATTCGAGGTACGGAAATTTCCGATGATCTGTAATTGTTGTAGGACGTATCGATACAAAGACTTTTCGATGCATCTTTCGGAAGAAAATGCACTGATATGATATGACTTTCATTTGTCAAGTTATCTAGACTCTTCAGCCGACCTGATGAAAGTATCTTACGCACAGATTCTGAATAACCTTGACGAATATTTGCATGTTTTGTAGTTGTCCACCAATCATATTGCCAAGAGTCATTTTATCCGTGCAAGTATGTCACGATTGATTACAGTATACCGACAAACAGTAAAACAAAGATATCTCCATTCCTAGCATTTCTATTATAACAAAATATCTAGGATCATCCAGGAATACCTCATTCTGTGAAACATAAAGAGTATATTATCTTTAACGCGTATTCCTTTAAGAGATCGACGTTATCTTATAAGGCATTTCAACATAAGTTTTGCGAGATGTTTCAGCTACCAAGATAAGATTTTTAACCTCAAGGTATCCCCAACGTAAACGAGCAAAGTCATTGGTTACTGTAAAAAAAAACAAAGGATCGAATATCCACATAATTACCATCAGGTCGCATATTTAGCTCATTGATTTTTTTTAAAACAGATTCTGTGATCTCACCAACTATAGGTTTCTATCAAACAAAAGTAAGAAACTCTTCTTTATCTTAGGACTATAATTCATGTAAGAAATAGAATTCAATTCTCATTGTTTGCTAATTCTCATTTGTCTCCGAAGAAAAGGTTCCAATTACTTGATATGGTTTTAAGCCATTGTTTCGGATCTTACTTGGTATGGTTTTAAGCCATTGTTTCGGATCTTACTTGATATGGTTTTAAGCCATTGTTTCGGATCTTATTCATATGGGTTTAAGCCATTGTTTCGGATCTTACTTGATATGGTTTTAAAATTCTCATTCAGGGATACGTTTGTGACCGACTATCATCGTCACTGAGGACGTTCTTCGGTCGATATGGGGAACTCGTCATATACTATGATGTCCCACTTTCCAGAATAGTGGATGATATTCTGTCATAGACCATTTGTACCGTCAAACCAAAGATTATACTTTATATCTTCCAAAATGGAAGTAACCGGATGTGACAATTCTACGGAATAGAAGCGACGGGTGTTGCAAGCAAGCAGGAGATGCTGACTCTTCCTGGGCACCTGGTCTCACTCCCATTTCGGGAGTTCGCTTCTTTTCATGTGGTGGATGTTTTTTGTTTGTTTGCTTTGTTTCCTCTTTTATTCTGATTTTGTATGCCTTGGGTTTATGATTTTAAGAATTATCGATTTTTTGCTGTATATGGGGATATGGTCATTATCCATATTTGTCATTGATATGGTTTTAAGCCATCGTTTCGAATCTTACTTTATATGATTTTAAATCATTTTTTTTTTTTGGTTCTTACTTGATATGGTTTTAAGTCATTGTTTCGGATCTTACTTGATATGGTTTAATCCATTGTTTCGGATCTTGATATGGTTTTAATCCATTGTTTCGGATCTTGATATGGTTTTAAGCCAATGTTTCTGATCGTACTTGATATGGTTTTAAGCCATTGTTTCTGATCTTACTTGATATGATTTTAAGCCATTGTTTCGGATCTTACTTGATATGGTTATAAGCCATTGTTTCGGCTCTTACTTGATATGGTTTTAAGCCATTGTTTCGGATACGTCATCAGCTCAGTTTGAATGTTCTCACCTGTACTCTTGAGTTTTACAAATAATTGGGCTAATTCTACACGGTTTCTGTATGTCAATGATCCAAGACAAATCGTTATCATTATACATTCAGGGACTGAAAGGAAAAGCAATTTACAGTCTAAAATATGTCACATCATAATAGCGTGATATTCCCGTGGCAGGTTAGTGATTTGTCGTCTGAAAACTTTATTGTTATAATAAACAGACATTCTCTCTAATGATAGCAATAGCAGTTTATAAAATTAAGTAAGAATCCTTTGAAAGTTGCTTTATTTCTTCAATTTGCTGTTGAAAATTTCTAGACTTGAAAATATGAGTGGACTTAAGTGCTAATGTACTAAGTCTCCTAAGACGCCGAAATCTCCCGTGAGAGAGCGCAATGAATACAGAATTGTAAACATTGTTCTATTATAAAATTTCGATGCAATATATTCGCATTTTAACAAATTATAATCATTGAGGCTCGAGGCCGAAAAAGATGAAATAAAAATAATATGAAATTATGAAAGAGCAAAACTTTAAATTTCACCTACAAATTGTCTGCCAAAGAACCTGCTAAAGACAGAGCTATGGCATAAGTGACATACCCCTTTGTTTTAGAAATTTACAATGTCTTACAAAAACAACATAATGTTGGGGAAAAAAGAAGCAAAATATCGCAATTGCTCCAAGCTCCAAGATCGTTGCCAACAACAATGTACATTAGATTGAAAAACCAGATCAACAATTACCAAGAGACATCCAGACACAGGTTACATTTAGAACCCTAAAAGATAAGCTAACAATGAAGACAAATTTAAGAAGGAGCGACCACATATAAGAGAAAGGAGACCAATGTACATCCGACTTTGAATGGTAATTAAACCGGTATTTCCCCATTAGATTGCTAGACTATCTGGATTATGAACGCATAACGATGCACGATATTAAAACAAATTGAACTAGAGGGCGCTTCTAAAATAAATTTGGTGACCTGAAAATCGATCAATTTAGCATTAAGTACCAATGACGAGGACAGGTGTCTGCTGCAAAGTAACGGTTTGGAACCATTCTATCTAAGAAATGGTGAGGGACGAATATGATGACTTTTGTATTGTATTATCTTTTTTTATGTTTTCAGAGACGTTTTTTCTCTCCGAAATATTAACGTATGAATTCGTTTTTAAAAGAGTCAAGTTACTAAGTGTAATGTCTTGATTTAGTTACATTTCTTACATAATACAGTCTCTTAATCAATTCCATACTGAATACATTTTGGCAGTTTTCTTATATAAATTCCTGATTCAATGGCAATAGTGCGACTCCTCTTTACTAATTTCTACAACTCAAGCATTAAACAGTGCAACATGAAATACTTCTTACATTGGACTTTGGATCATCAGATATTGTTGTTCTTCGTCTTTCGATGGTGCTGTGTCATTGTCTTCGTATGTGTGTCCGCTGTTGTCTCATCTAGTGAGAATGCGTTCCACCTGTTCCATACGCCCCGCTGTTTTCTTTTCTAGTGATAATGTGTTCCACCTGTTCCATGCGCCCCGCTGTTTTCTCTTCTAGTGAGAATGTGTTCTATTTTTTCAGTGCGCCCCGCTGTTTTCTTTTCTCTTCTAGTGAGAATGCGTTCCACCTGTTCCATGCCCCCCGCTGTTTTCTCTTCTAGTGAGAATGCGTTTCACCTGTTCAATGCGCCCCGCTGTTTTCTTTTCTAGTGATAATGTGTTCCACCTGTTCCATGCGCCCCGCTGTTTTCTCTTCTAGTGAGAATGGGTTCCACCTGTTCCATGCGCCCCGCTGTTTTCTTTTCTAGTGAGAATGGGTTCCACCTGTTCCATGCGCCCCGCTGTTTTCTTTTCTAGTGAGAATGGGTTCCACCTGTTCCATGCGCCCCGCTGTTTTCTTTTCTAGTGAGAATGGGTTCCACCTGTTCCATGCGCCCCGCTGTTTTCTTTTCTAGTGAGAATGGGTTCCACCTGTTCCATGCGCCCCGCTGTTTTCTTTTCTAGTGAGAATGGGTTCCACCTGTTCCATGCGCCCCGCTGTTTTCTTTTCTAGTGAGAATGGGTTCCACCTGTTCCATGCGCCCCGCTGTTTTCTTTTCTAGTGAGAATGGGTTCCACCTGTTCCATGCGCCCCTCTGTCTTCTTTTCTAGTCAGAATGCGTTCCATCTTTTCAATGCGCCCGTCTGTTTCAATATGCCCAAAAAGTGTGAAATTACTGTGTCCAAAACGTACCGAAAGACGTAGCAGGATGGGTGCATGGGATATGATGCTACAGGACCCACGTTTTAGAAATTTTAAGAAAGTTTGAAAACAGAAATATAAAATGCGTTGAAGAAACGATCAACCGAAATTGATCGAACTTGGCTACATGTGCCCTCGGGGACTCCTGGTCCACCAGCAGTGACAATCACCAAGTGGTATAAATGTTAAACGTCTTTATACTGAATAGCATCATTTAAGAACAGATAAATTGGCAACATGGACCAGACATTCACGTTTCGGGCACTTAACCCTCGTCAGTGATCCTCAAATCTAAACAATGTAATATGCCCAAAAAGTGTGAAATTACTGTGTCCAAAACGTACCGAAAGACGTAGCAGGATGGGTGGGATATGATGCTACAGGACCGTTATAGAAATTTTAAGAAAGTTTGAAAACAGAAATTTTAGAATGCGTTGAAGAAACGATCAACCGAAATTGATAGACCTTGGCTACATGTGCCCTCGGGGACTCCAGTGGTATAAAATAAATGTTAACTGATTGTAAAGACAAAATTACTATTGGATGAAGACTTATTCTGCGTGAACAGATCTAAAACGTGATGCATTCTATCAGAAACACTGAAAGGTTATTTCACTAATAATCAGAGAATTTCACGATATCTTTTATTGAAATATTCCAAAAATAAAAATGTTTAATTAGCCACGTTTTCTTCAACGTGAGAGGAAATATCATTTACAATTAGAAGTCAATGAAACGGGTTTCTTAAATGCCCAAGAGCATTTATAATTGAATTGTAGAGAATTCAATTACAGAAATACAAGACGAAATTCAAAGTTGCTGCAGCGCATTACATGTAGACAAGGCAAACATTGTCAAATACACTAAAACTCGTTGAGATAAAAAGAATTCAAATGAGACCACATAATTGATAAGGCTTCTAAAAACAAGGAAGAGCTAGGTCAACAAACAGGTTTTGTATGTAAAAACTGTATTGGAGTCGTGGTAAACAATGTGACAGTTGTTGAATTAAGTGGAAAGTGAGACGAACTCCTACAAGAACTAATTTCTCATAAAGAAGGCACTGCCAGTGACGTTGGTAATCCAGGCACGGCACTTTCTGCGTTGGAGTGTCTTTTTGGCATCATTTAAATATTTTGATAGTTACATTGTACAGCAGCAAATGTTTTTACTTGAATTTTAAAACAAGACAGATCTGTCGCCTGCGACATGTTTTACCCCAAAATGTGATTTTGACCTTGACTCACATTTTTTGGATGTGTGAAGTATGTAATAATGTTACTCAAAATATATTTAACATCATATTTACTCCAAAATTCTAAAATATAGGGTGTGACAGACATACAAGTGCGACGGACAGAGGGCTAATGGACAAAGTGATCCCCAAGTGTTGCTATGCTTTAGCAGGCGGCACAATAAAGCCTAGCTTTGACAGTTTCAGCACTGCTGAAGGAAGAAGTGCTTCTTGCGAGCAGGAGATACTATACTCTTCCAGGACATCAGGGCTCGGCACCATAAATTAAGAATTGACTCAAGTCAAATTCTCAAAATACGATATATAACAAATCAGTGAGAATTCAAAATAGTGAGTTCATTTTCTATTCTATTCTACTCAGAAAATAGAAAAAATCATTAAATAACTTCAAGTCATCATTAATATTATAACGAGACAAAAGAATATTGAAATTTAGACTCAAGTCAATAATTCTTATTTTATGGTGCCAGGCCCTGATTTTATCTCTATTCGTGATTCACGATTGTTCCTTTGCAAAATGTTCTAGGTGATTTGTTGGTTTTGTAATTTCATATCTATATCAACTCTCCCTCCTTTGGACCTCGTCTTCCTTTTAAAATTACAATCTCCCTCCTTTGAAGGAGACTCCCTCTTTTGGACAAAATCTCCTACTAACTTATCATTTTTCCAATGAAAAAGTCTTAGAGTAAATTTTAATGAAGTTTCAAGTTTTCAAGACAAATGAATTGCAGTCAGCAAAGTGTCCACAAAATACGCACTATATCAGTGTGTATGAATCATTGTGTAGTTGTGTATACATTTTCTTAGAAATAAAAGGCTATAAAAATTGTAGCATTGAATGAGACCGTTTGAAAGATAGATCACTCCAAATGTCGCAAAATTGGTACATCCATAATCTCCCTCTTTTTCAATTGTCAAGGAGGGAGATCACCCTCTTTTGAGAATTTCAAAGTTGACAGGTACTGAAAATATGGAAATTTCTGCGTGGGGGTAATTTTCACGTTTTTTTCGCGAATCGAGGGATTTCGCAAAAACTTCCGCCACTAGAAAATATCGCTGCTGCATTCTTACAATGGGAAAGACATTTTCATCGCGAAGATTTCCCCCACGCGAAACGTCTTGATGTTATAATCACGAAATTTTCCCCTAGCGAAAATAACCACTTTCACAGTATGTGATTTTCATGGTGTGGTATGCTTACTGATAAGAACTTTTTGACTCTGATTTTGGCCATGTTTGTTTTCACTCATCTAGATACTGTAAATGTGGAATTTTTCATGTGGGGGAATTTTTCGTGTGGGGGAAATTTTTCGTGGTGTTCATTTTTCACATTTTTTGCGAATAGAAGAATTTCGTGAAAAATTTCCCTGACATGAAAATATCCCTGTTGTAATGTGAAAGACATTTTTAATCGTGAATATTTACCCCATGCGAAAAGTCTTGATGTTGTAATCACGAAATTTTCCCCGCAAAAATAACCACATTTACAATATAAACATGATAAAATACATGCAACTATCCAAGAGTTGGTTGTCTACATTGTATTGTGCATTGTGTTCAATTTACATAGCACTTTCTACATGCTGTATGGGTCAAAACTTTAAAGGTAAGGTAAATGATGCAATAATATTTGAGTCAAATATAATAGGAATATTTAGATTTTCAATAGAATATTTGAAAAAAAGATTCACTTTTAAAAAATTTTATTAATAAAATTTGTAAGAATGAAGCAGAATTAAGCTAAATCAGAAGCATATCAACAATATGTTTTTCAACATGAATTTCAGAAAATGACAACATGAACAAATTTGAAGTTATCATGAATGAAAGCTAGGAGAGATGAAGAGGTATCTATGAAGATGATACAAAATGCAATACCTTTATTCTTCATGTATTTTATTTTTATTTCAATTGTAAAAATTTGTGCTCTTGAAACATGTGAAAACAGATTCCTTGTTTTGCATAAAAATCACAGGTATCGCGAGTTACCTTATACAAAACCAAATACCGGTAATTGATAGGAAATTTCTGCTCATATACATGGAATCAGGATATATGAAAATCTTTAAATATTGCACAGTCATCCACTCACCAAAGCTTAAAACTTAAACGGAAAAATGTATTAATCAAGCCTACAGTATAAATATACTCTAAGAATAACAAAGGTCGACCATAATTAAATGGCACTACACACTATGTTAACAATAACACTATATAAAGATAACATAATGGTACAGGAATATCATTGTATTAGTAATAAGCATAAATAACAATATAAAATACACATGTTTACATAGCACTTGAAAAATTACTAAAGAAAAAAATCTGTTTGAGAAGTTTTGTTGCCTCAAAAAGCTATTCTAGTAAGTACAATCATGTATAGTTCATTATCATGTTGTAATTGAAAAACTACCTGAGAAAATAATTCCAAGAATTGTATAATTACATAAAAGGAGATAGCTCTTGACTACAATATATATAGAAACATGCGTCTGGTGTAGAAAAATTGGTTTGAAATTTTCTTCATGAAGGTATAGAGTTGGAACACTTCCGTAATTTTATTATATTAAAGGTCAAAAAAATGAATTCTTGTTGCCTCAAATAACAACAAATTCTTCACTTCCGGTGTGTACTGAGTAGGCCGTATTCATATGGATGTCATAGAAACAACTCTTTTTAGGGTTGTCTCCGTTGTGTTGCGGTATGAGCGGTCTGCTTTGTATGCTAGGCAAAGCCGCCATACAGAGTTTACCGACTTTATGCATTATATTCAATATTTAAAATCTATAACACTATTAAAATTAGTATGTCATTTAATTGTGACTTTAGTCCATTTCAACTGAGTTTCATAAAAGCTTTAAATGTATTGGACATTGGAATTTTATATGAGAGTCTCAGTTGCAGTTTGCTGCCAATTGGACCTGAATGTATTCTTAAATTCATAGACAATTTCATTTGTGTAATGAAATGAATATATATAGGCTACGAAAATGTGTCAACAATATTTTATGGCTGCCGATTGGACCTGAATGTCTTCTTGAATTCATTGACGATTTCATATTTCAAAGTGAATAGTGCTATGGAAATGTGTCAACAATATTTTATGGTTTTTAATCATTTTTAAAGAAATATCATATTGTTCAAAGTAATTCAATTAAATCTGACAACTTTTTTGAAAACTACATTTTTAAATCAACTGCGTAATACAAGAAAAAATTGCAATACAAAATCACCTCTGGTGCAGAAGAAAAATAATTTGTTGGTGGTCATCTTATCAATAAACAGCCTCTGAATACATGATTTAAAATTTCTATATAGAGCTATAGATTCTATGTATGAGAGATCACTAAACAGTTTACAAGACTTAGTGCAGATTTTTAAGAAAATCTTTAAACTCTCTAAGACTTTTTGTTAAGGTCTTGTATCCTGGGGCAAGACCTATTACCCTTATAACAAAAACTTAAAAATATATATATGAATGTTCTTTAAGCTAAATTTTAAAAATTTTCAAAGCTCTGTACACACTCTAAATATATTGTTATTTTCATTTATTTCTGACAATTTCCTCTAACTTGAGTTTGCTCCATTCTCCTATTATTGGCTCAAGAGAATTAAGTTACAAAATTTATACACTAAATACTATAATTAGACTAATTAAAACATCTAACATAAAGCCTGATAATAAATATTAATACAAAAAAATTCTAAAATTATTGCACATATACATGTAGTACGTACAGACAAAGATGTAACCAAATGGTTAAAATATGGAATGTCATATAGGCACAAGTGAAACCATGTAGAGTCATACAGTTTTAAGTAAATCATCTTGAATAAACTGAGCGTGGTATTACTTAAAGCAATTAAAAAAGTCAGGGTTGATTATAAAGTTGAATAACACTATTGATACTAGATACATGTATAACATAGAAAATAAATGAATTTGGAATGTTAGAAAGTAAAAGAAACTCTAAATCCAAAATGAAAATTTGCCCCTAAACGAAAATGCCCCCCCCCCAAAGCAATATTTATTGAAAAGTTATCTTAGGATCTTGGGATCAGGGCCAAGCTTCAATTGTGACCTTGAACTTTGACCTATGACCTTACTTCTTAAGGAACATTTCTGTGAAATATTATTGAAATCAATATACATGGAAAGGAGTTATACTCTGGGCAAGGTTTTACTAATAATGTCTATTGTGACCTTGACCTTTGACATATGACCTTGGTCTAAGGTCATGACACACCCTTAAGTCCTGAGGAACATTTCTGTGAAATATTGTAATCCATCCAGAGGGGAAGGAGTTATGCTCTGGACAAGGTTTTACTAATGATGTCTATTGTGACCTTGACCTTTGACCTTGATTCAAGGTCATGACACACCCTTAGTACCTGAGAGACAATCCTGTGAAATATTATTGAAATCCATCAACAGGGGAAGGAGTTATGCTCTGGACAAGGTTTTACTAATGATGTCTATTGTGACCTTGAACTTTGACCTTGGTTCAAAATCATGACACACTCTTAGGTCCTGAGGAACATTTCTGTAAAATATTATTGAAATCCATCCACAGGGGGAGGAGATATGCTCCGGACAGACGGACAGACAGGATGATTCCTATATACCCCCCCCCCCCACACTTTGTTTGCAGGGGTAGGGACAGGCATTCCGATGTCCTCGCACTATTATGAATGAATGGACAAATGAATGTAGGAATGAATAAAAAATAATGTTTTTTTCAATTTCATCGAAAACAAAAGTGGAATTATTTTAGTATTCAACATTTCTTCTTTAGTCCTGGATGGAATAATATCTAATCAAGATATAATGAACAATTTATGACAAGTTCAGCATGATGGCTTTTGAGTCTATTTTACTCTAAGGGTGGTTTTTCCAATCCTGAGTTCGCAGACTCTACATTATTTGAAGGTACAGGCTGATCTATGTCTTCATAATTACTATGTTCTGATGATTGACCTGAAAGTAAAAAAAAAATTACTTCGTCTAGAATTTTATCTTTTTCATCAAAAGAAAGGCATAAATTGTTGCAAGGAATGAGAAACAACTAAATACACATTCCAGTTAGTTTAAAAACAATACTTTTAATTTTTTTTAGGTTAGGTCAAGGTCATACAAGTGAGTCATGGTACGAAATGAGAGCTCTGGTATCAAACAATCTGATTTGAATTCAGCTCTCATCATTACATGTACATATACTTGCACCGAGATCTGACAACTATCCATTGGAGAACATATCTGGTCAATATCTATGACGCTGTGTGAAACACAAATGTTTATTTACTGTCCTGTTCACTAATTCCTGAGCACCATGTTTGGGCGATTTATTCTGTCGTCTGAAGAATTTTGCTATAAATTATTAGACTTTTTATTTTCCGTCCTATTTCTAACTTAGCAGACGCACAGCCAAAAGAATGGTATTTTCTGTTACGACTAAAGGAGTACTATAAAATTGATATCTTTTTGGAAGGTGACATTATCATATTTTAGAGAAAACTGGGAAAACAGGGTGCTCTGGAATTAGTGAACAGGATAGTAGTAATAATTTGACATGAGGATTTCCATATTCGACATCAGATATGACCTTTTGTTGCAGGTAATGCATAAAATTTATGAAAGTCTGATTTTAATCAGACTTGGTCACAAAGATTAATGTACTTGTGAAACATTAAAATCTTTGCTAATTATTGAATATCCAAATGTACAGTTTAATTTAGATGTAGAGTAGGTGAGGTCACATGTAGTAATAAAGCCTACGCTCACGCAGCAAGATACGCCCGTTGGGATTTTTTTCACAACACCAAAATATCTAAGTCCCATAACTCCATAAGGACAAATTGGATGAACCTTAAAATCGAAAGGCGGCTTCCTCTTCAAAGTCTGATCAAAATGTACAAATATCATGAAAATCTGTTGACACATATTCAAGTTATTGCGTTCCATGCACCTATATTTTGCCCTTAGCTTAACATGTATGTGCATATAACCCCCCCCCCCCCCCATTACACATAATTTTTGGATTATGTGACAAAAAATTCAAGAACCCGTTACATATGTGAAAGAACATCCTTTCTACTTGAAGTATACAAAATTTCAAAACATTTCAACCAGAAATAGATTTTTAAATAATTTTTAACTATTTTAGTATATTTTCACTGTATTTTAAAATATAAGTCCCATAACTCTGTAACGACATATCGAATGAACCTGAAAATTGAAAGGCGGCTTCCTCTCCACAGTCCAATCAAAATGTATGAATATCATGAAAATCCGTTGACGCATATTCAAGTTATTGCGTTCCATGCGCCTATATTTTGCCCATAGCTTAACATGTATGTGCATATAACCCCCCCCCCCTTCCTATTACACACAATATCTCGCTTATGCGACCAAAAAATTAAAAACCCGTTACATATGTCAAAGAGCATCCTTTCTACCTTAAGTATACAAAATTTCAAAACATTTCGACCAAAAATAGATTTTTAAATAATTTATAACTATTTTAGTATATTTTCACTGTATTTTAAAATGTCTAAGTCCCATAACTCTGTAACGACATATCGAATGAACCTGAAAATCGAAAGGCGGCTTCCTCTCCACAGTCCAATCACAATGTATGAATATCATGAAAATCCGTTGACGCATATTCAAGTTATTGCGTTCCATGCGCCTATATTTTGCCCTTAGCTTAACATGTATGTGCATATAACCCACCCCTCCCCCCTTCCTATTACACACAATATCTCGGTTATGCGACAAAAAAATTAAAAACCCGTTACATATGTCAAAGAACATCCTTTCTACTTGAAGTATACAAAATTTCAAATTATTTCGACCAGAAATAGATTTTTAAATAATTTTTAAATATTTTAGTATATTTTCACTGTATTTTAAAAATCTAAGTCCCATAACTCTGTAACGACATATCGAATAAACCTGAAAATCGAAAGGCGGCTTCCTCTCCACAGTCCAATCACAATGTATGAATATCATGAAAATCCGTTGACGCATATTCAAGTTATCGCGTTCCATGCGCCTATATTTTGCCCTTAGCTTAAAATGTATGTGCATATAACCCACCCCCCTTCCTATTACACACAATATCTCGGTTATGCGACAAAAAAATTACAAACCCGTTACATATGTCAAAGAACATCCTTTCTACTTGAAGTATACCAAATTTCAAAACATTTCGACCAGAAATAGATTTTTAAATAATTTTTAAATATTTTAGTATATTTTCACTGTATTTTAAAAATCTAAGTCCCATAACTCTGTAACGACAAATCGGAAGAACCTGAAAATCGAAAGGCGGCTTCCTCTCCACAGTCTGATCACTATGTATAAATTTCATAAAAATCCGTTGACGCGTATTCAAGTTATTGCGTTCCATAGGCGGACGGACAGACGGACGGACGGACAGACGGACAGACGGACAGACGGACAGACGGACGGACTTCGCCATAACATAATACGTCCCGTCAAATGACGGGCGTATAAAAATGCTCTGGTTTTAAGCGAAATCTGGGCCCGGCACCATAAACTTAGAACTGACTTAAGTCTAAATTTCAATTTTCTGTTATCTCATCATAGCATAAGTGATGACTTGAAATTGTTCATATAATTTGTCTATTTTAAGAGTAGAATATAAAGCCTACGCTCACGCAGCAAGATACGCCCGTTGGGATTTTTTTCACAACACCAAAATATCTAAGTCCCATAACTCCATAAGGACAAATAGGATGAACCTGAAAATCAAAAGGCGGCTTCCTCTTCAAAGTCTGATCACAATGTACAAATATCATGAAAATCTGTTGAGGCATATTCAAGTTATTGCGTTCCATGCACCTATATTTTGCCCTAAGCTTAACATGTATGTGCATATAAACCCCCCCCCCCCCCCATTACACATTATTTCTGGATAATGTGACAAAAAATTTAAGAATCCGTTACATATGTGAAAGAACATCCTTTCTACTTGAAGTATACAAAATTTCAAAACATTTTGACCAGAAATAGATTTTTAAATAATTTTTAACTATTTTAGTATATTTTTACATTGTATCTAAAATATCTAAGTCCCATAACTCTGTAACGACAAATCCGATGAACCTGAAAATACAAAGGCGGCTTCTTCTTCAAAGTCTGATCACAATGTAGAAATATCATGTAAATCCGTTGACGCATATTCAAGTTATTGCGTTCCATGCGCCTATATTTTGCCCTTAGCTTAACATGTTTGTGCATATAACACCCCCCCCCCCCCCTCCCATTACAAATATCTCAGTTATGCGGCCAAAAAATTAAAAACCCGTTACATATGTCAAAGAACATCCTTTCTACCTTAAGTATACAAAATTTCAAAACATTTCGATCAAAAATAGATTTTTAAAAATTTTTAACTATTTTAGTATATTTTCACTGTAATTTAAAATATCTAAGTCCCATAACTCTGTAACGACAAATCCAATAAACCTGAAAATTGAAAGGCGGCTTCCTCTCCACAATCCAAACACAATGTATGAATATCATGAAAATCTGTCGACGCATATTCAAGTTATTGCGTTCCATGCGCCTATATTTTGCCCTCAGCTTAACATGTATGTGCATATCACCCACCCCCCCCCCCCCCCTTCCCATTACAAATATCTCGGTTTTGCGACAAAAAAATTAAAAACCCGTTACATATGTCAAGGAACATCCTATCTACTTGAAGTATACAAAATTTCAAAACATTTTGATCAAAAATAGATTTTTAAATAATTTTTAACTATTTTAGTATATTTTCACTGTATTTTAAAATATCTAAGTCCCATAACTCTGTAACGACAAATCGAATAAACCTGAAAATGGAAAGGCGGCTTCCTCTCCACAATCCAAACATTATGTATGAATATCATGAAAATCTGTTGAGGCATATTCAAGTTATTGCGTTCCATGCGCCTATATTTTGCCCTTAGCTTAACATGTATGTGCATATAACCCACCCCCCCTTCCCATTACACACAATATCTCGATTATGCGACAAAAAAATTAAAAACCTGTTACATATGTCAAAGAACATCCTTTCTACTTGAAGTATACAAAATTTCAAAACATTTGGACCAGAAATAGATTTTTAAATAATTTTTAACTATTTTAGTATATTTTCACCAATTTTAAAAATCTAAGTCCCATAACTCTGTAACGACAAATCGGATGAACCTGAAAATCGAAAGGCGGCTTCCTCTCCACAGTCTAATCATAATGTATGAATTTCGTGAAAATCCGTTGATGCATAATCAAGTTATTGCGTTCCATAGGCGGACAGACAGACGGACGGACAGACGGACGGACGGACTTCGCCATACCATAATACGACCCGTCAAATGACGGGCGTATAAAACTGAAATTTCCACTGATTTGCTATATATCGTATTTTGAGAATAGACCACTTGCCGAAATTCATAATGGCTGATAAAATGACAAACAAGAGCCCCAGGGGGCACAACGCTCACCTGATACCCATGCAAGCTCTAATTGACATACTGCTATTGAATACTGATAGTGCCAGTACCGGGATTTTAGCCCACAACCTTTCTAAAAAGATTTTTGCCGGATGCAGAGAAGTTTTTTTTTTTCAGACAACCTTTAAAAGTACAAACAAGAAAAAATAGTCACATTTCAAAACAATAACTTTTTTTAAGTCATATGCCCAACTAGTATAGTTCAATTATGCAACATCAAAAATAAAATCATATTGTAAAATCCCACTTTAATGCGCAGCAGAAAAAGAATAAAACAATGAAATGATTTCATAAATCAAGTTTATTTAAAACTGAACGACCATACCTTTCATTATTGATAGCTAGCATGCCAGAAATTATAAAGCCTGACAGGCTGTGTTTGTGAAACGAGAATGCCCCCGGCGGCATCTTTGTTAGTATAAACGCCATTTTCTGTTAAGTATGTGAGAAGTCAGGGTCAGCGTAATATTGGTATCTATGGAAATATCTTGTCACAAGGAATACACATGTAAAATATGAAAGCCCTATCACTAACCAATCAAAAGTTATGCGTAATGTTTAAGTTTTTGAAAAGTACGTCAAAGGTCAAGGTTAAGGGATGAGGTCAAAATTTTGGTATCAATGGAAAGGTATTGTCACAAGGAATACACATGTGAAATATGAAACCTCTATCACCAGCTTCCATTCAAAAGTTATGCCCAATGTTAAAGTTTTTCGGAAAACAGACAGACAAACAGACAGACAGACAGGCCAAAAACTATATGCTCCCGAATCTTTTATTCCAGGGGCATAAAAAACAAAGATTTTTCGGTTTTGCCTTTATTCATATTAAAGTATACTGAAATCTAAGAATGCTTTTGAATAGTGTTGATTTCATCTCAAATACATGAACCGTACAGTTAAAATCGTTTTAATCCAATATTTATCAATTCAAGTGTATTGTGCAGAAATTGGGCCAATTTGTTTTCCAAAAAGCAGTGTACGGTGTATCAAACCTCATGATCCAGAGGAAGAGATTACTCATTCGACGTTTCTTCAAGAAATCAGTCCGTAAATTACTTCATCTAAGAGAGTCTAAGACAGAGGAAATTCGAGCAAACTTTATACATGATAACAAGTATATGCAAGTGTTTCAAGTACATGAATGATAACCATTATGAAAGTGTTCCAAGTATAATGCACATTAAATAAAAATCTATTCCGTTTGCACTGTATCTCCTGAAATGTATCGCAGTACTAAAGGGTTGTGGAGGAATTAAACGGATCAAATCTAAAGTACAGCGACTTTGTTTACAGTTACAGTTATAGATCAGAGACCACTAAAAGGCCGGCTCTGATTGGAGAAAAACCTGTAGGGTGAGGGGGCCTGTTATTTTAAATGTGATAGAAGATGTGATTGGCTATCAATTCTATTTTCTTTTGGTATATTGTTTGAATATGATATATATAGGTAAAAAATAAGTGCAATTAAAATGTCGATACCCGGATATTTCCCTAGCTTCCGATCCGCTAAAGGGGACGGGCGCGGGAAAATTTGAAAATTCTCTGCGGGGTACCTTGTGACGCAAATAGTGCGAAAAAGAGCAGGTCATGCTATATTTTTTAATTTAGTTTCGTATAAAGCTTGAATCAATGAACAAATCGGTATATAACATGCATGGCCAGCAATGTTAGTATAGACGTTATAAGGCATTTCGTTAACATTATGGCCTATGGAAAATGATTTGGTTGTCTCTGACCTAGAAGGTGTAACTACAGTTAATCATTTTAGCAGGGAATCCCTTCCCTTTTGACTGGTGAACCGGGCTGAATAAAAGGTGTCACCTCATTGGTCATAACTATTGAAAATTTAAAAATACCACATTAAATCAGTGTATGATTCCCTGCTGTCTGTAGAAATTGAGTTTTGAACATGATTTTGCCTTTTATGTAATCAATAGATCGATTTGAAAATATATAAAAATTAGCAAATTTTCTATTCGGAAGGAGGGGTCATTAAACAAGTGAATTTTGCAGAAAAAGTATGCAAGACCCCCTTTTTTCTTTCGTTTTTATGCGTGCCAAAGATGTCCTAGGCCAAAAATATTCCTTAAAAATCTAAAAGTGGATATCTTGACAAAATTCTTTCACTTGTAGGGTACCATGCATGAGTACCTCATATCTACAAAATGTCATGACAATCTGAAGAGTGGTTATAGAAAAGAAGCAGAAAATGTATGAAAATCACCCCCCCCCCCTTCCTTTTTACATAAGAAAAAAATTCATAAAAAATCAAAAAAATAAAATTTAAGCCTAAAATACATATCAAAGCATTAAGTAAGTTAAATATGATAAATATGCAGTAAATGAGTGTGTAAAATCATACACTTATTGAGTTATTTAAAGAAATAGTGCAAAAATGAAGTGGAACCAAAAATAACAACACTTCTTAAGACATCTCTCTAGATCATCCTGATGCTTTCGGTTTGTCGATACATGCTTCGGTTCTGAAGAAGTTTGTCAAAGGAGGGTACCCCCCGTGACCTACTTTTGGCTGTGGTGGCGCCACCTTTTGACAGATCCGGACGAAAAACAACAACACTTGTAGGGGACCATGAGTACTTCATACCTACCAAGTTTCATCAAAATCCCTTCAGCCGTTCTGGAGAAGAAGTTTAAAATGTGAAAAGTTTACGACGACGGACGACGACGACGACGACGGACGACGGACGCAACACTATGACAATAGCTCACTTGAGCCTATGGCTCAGGTGAGCTAAAAATGTCCGAGGTAGACAATTTTTGCGTACTTACATGTATTCATTGTTAGGTCACAAAGGAATTGCGTCTTTTAACAGCGATGTCATAATATAAAACAACGCCAAAAGATGTTGACTCAGATATTTTGAGCTATATAACAAGATCGGAAAATGGTCTATTTGACTTAAGTCAATTCTTAGTTTATGATGCCGGGCTCTGATGTACACAATTACATTACTGCACTTTTGAAAAAATTGTATGGATGAGACTGCTGTAGCTGTCTATGAAGAAAATTACACAATATAAACATATATAGTTACCAAATTTTGGTAGACCAGGAAAATTAATGTCAGAAAATCTCCCTCCACGATCCTGATAGATTCTCCATATTAAAAACGCTGTAAAAGGCTTCAGTACAAGGTTGACTATACACATTCTGATGTATGTTAAGGGAATATAAGTATAAAGGTACATTTAGTACATCTCATAATAATACATGTAAGTTTGAAATAATTTCATATGTGTATGCTCTGGACCAAAACTAATGAACACAATAGAATTATTTTGACCCTAGGGCCCTGGTCTTGGTTATAACAGTTTATTGTCATGTACGTTCCTCGATCCTGTCAATACGCAAGATCGCAACTTAAACAGGCCACATGCATGTCCTTTCTGATTTGCATTTTATAGTCACCTAAATACCAAAGCCAGTTCGTGCCATGTTATACTTTTTTACTATCTCGTAGTTACGAGAAACTTTTCTCGTAGTTACGAGAAAACATTCTCGTAATTCAAGAAACGTTTCTCGTAACTACGAGAAAAGTTTCTCGTAACTACGGGATATGTTTCTCATAACTTCGAGAATTTTTTCTCATAGTTACGAGAAACAGTTCTCGTAGTTACGAGAAAAGTTTCTCGTAGTTACAAGAAAAAATTCTCGTAATTACGAGAAACTTTTTCGTAGTGACGAGAAACAATTCTCGTAGTTACGAGAAACGTTTCTCGTAGTTACGAGAAAAATTTTTGTAGTTACGAGAAACTTTTCTCATAGTTATGAGAAACTTTTCTCGTAGTTAAGGGAAACTTTTGTCGTAATTACGAGAAACTTTTCTCGTAGTTACGGGAAAGAAATCTCGTAGTTACAAGAAAAAGTGCGTTCAAATTTTTTCTCGTAATTACGAGGTTTGTTTCTCGTAACTACTGGAAAAGTTTCTCGTAACTACGAGAAAAGTTTCTTGTAACTACGAGAAAAGTTTCTCGTAGCTACGAGAAAAGTTTCTCGTAATTACGAGAAACGTTTCTCGTAATTACGAGAAAAGTTTCTCGTAACTACGAGTAAAGTTTCCTGTAACTACGAGAAAAGTTTCCCGTAACTATGTAAAAAGTTTCTCGTAACTACGGGATATGTTTCTCGTAACTTCGAGAATTTTTTCTCATAGTTACGAGAAACAGTTCTCGTAGTTACGAGAAAAGTTTCTCGTAGTTACAAGAAAAAATTCTCGTAATTACGAGAAACTTTTTCGTAGTTACGAGAAAAAATTCTCGAAGTTATGAGAAACATATCTCGTAGTTAGGAGAAACTTTTCTCGTAGTTACGGGAAACTTTTCTCATAGTTACGAGAAACAGTTCTCGTAGTTACGAGAAAAGTTTCTCGTAGCTACGAGAAATGTTTCTCGTAATTACGAGAAACGTTTCTCGTAATTACGAGAAAAGTTTCCCGTAACTACGAGAAAAGTTTCTCGTAACTACGAGATATGTTTCTCATAACTTCGAGAATTTTTTCTTGTAACTACGAGAATTTTTTCCCGTAACTACGAGAAACGTTTCTCGTAACTACGAGATAGTAAAAAAATATAACATGGCATGAACTGGCTTCCGTACCTACATGTACCTAAATTATTGTTCAAAACTTGGGCAACTTTTCTGACCAAGTAAATTGATGATGTCAAAACAAAGGAGAACAATCAAAGAGTGCACGAACTTGATAAGAAGTAATTGCGATCTTCCGTATTGATTTTTTGTATGTATACTGTTTGATAAGGTGCAGTAAAAAGGATACCCGAGGCTAAATCTGTATTCATCTATCAAACCTACAAAACATATACAGAATGTGAAAAACATGTACATGCTTCTTAAAAATTACAAGTAGAACTAGAAATGAATTAAATGAGAAGCAATTCTCCGAATTCAATGATTTTAAAATATATGCAAAATGTATATAACAATGTGACTTTCTTTTGAAAAGTCCTAAAACTGTGATCTGTTCAACAATTTCGGCAAATAATATCAGATTACACTAGATAATAAATATCTAAATGACTTTTCTATTCTATCTGGCTAAAATGCAATGAAATTATGTAAAAGTGAAGCATTAATTTATTCCATTATGTAAAAGTGAAGCATGTGAAAAAAAAAAAAGTGAAAAAAAAATTATGTAAAAGTGAAGCATTAACTTAGTCATACAGAAAATTTATTTCTTACTACATTATATTGAAGTATCATTTAATCCTTCTATCTCTACATTAATTATACAAACCCCGTTGTCCGGAGTTTTCTATACTGCTGGCCCTAGGCTGATAGATTCCAAGTAGAATGATGTCTTGTAGAATGGTGAACAGATGAAAAACTAGAAGCTGAAAATAGAAACAGTCTGTGTTTATTGTAATTAAAAAAAGCATTTGACCTTGACAATTGACCTTTAAAATAAACAAAGCTCATCCTCTCCACATGTTCAACATTTGTGAAACGTTTGGTATTCCTATACTGTTTACTTTTATTAGTTATAGGGTAGGCCTCACCCCCTACAAATTAACACACCTACTTTGAGTAGGAAGTATGACAGGAACAAATCCTGTGACAAATTGATCATGCAGTAAATCTTTTTGTAAAATTTTCTTTCAAATTGTAATTTTTGACATTTAAAAATTTAACACAGTGACCTACTTCCATGTCAAAGTAGGACAACAAGTGACCATCATACCGTGATGTCATTGGCTGAAATTAGTTCTAGGAGTGATAAAATTTCTTATCCTATTAATGTATTGTCTTCACAAGGTTTTTTCTCTATTGCCCCAAAAAACCTTGACTCATGACCTAGTAAATCATTACCAATTCATCATCTACCAATAGTGACACTTATTAATAATAAGATAAACTTACCATAATAATGGCGTCAGAAGAATCGTGACTATGGATTCCCCACAGACCAATCATAATCACAAAGGAATTAGACAACCAATAAACTGTCGGCATCATTCCGCCATACATGGCACCCCTATAAAAAATATTGAAAGAACAATCATTCAAAATTCAGAAAAAGAATTTCAATGCGATACAAAATCAGCTGCCCATTTCACAAAAATTCTTATGAAAAATTAAAGGAATTTTTGCAACTTTTGATCGCTTAGTTCTACTTACCTAGTATGGGTTTTCGTTTCTTCATTAGATATATTCAATATGTATAATTAATTTGATAAAACTTAATGCAATCTAAATTGAACAGCATTTGAGTCTTTTATTATTAAATTAAATGATAAACGTTACAAAAATTCCTAATTTTTTTCGTAAGAATTTTTGTGAAACTTGGCACAGAGTTGTAATTAATTAAAAAATGACTGTCTAACTTTGAGTGTTCAAACTAGTTTATAATTCTGGTTCCTCGTGTGCAAATTTTGTAATCATGAAGCAATACGCAAGAGCGCAACTACAGCGCGTGCAGCTCTGATTTGCATTTAGTCACCTACCTAAATCGTTGTTCAAAACTTGGGCAACTTTTCTGCCCAAGTAAATTGATGACGTCAAAGCAATGGAGAACAATCCAATAGTGAGCAAAAATTTAACATTCGTATAATCTTGGTTAGAAGTATTTGCGATCTTACATATTCTTAGAAAATGTAAAAATATTGCAAAGTCATAAAGTCAACACTTTATATGTTCTGAATATAGTCCCTAGTAACAAGATTAATTGCAATGCCTGAAGCCCTGAACAATATATACGTGTATTAAATTGAATATCCTTTTGAGTTCAATCCATGTGTCAAATATTAGTTGAAACTGCATGACAAAATTCTAAGTTACTCATAATAGACAACAAGAATTGACATGTTGTTTTATCTGCAAGGCTGATAGGATTTAATAGACAATTTTCACATTACCGCAGTTGGCTTGTATTTTATACATCCTAAGACCCGACATCACAAGATTTGACGGAATTTTTAACTGTGACGTCGTATCTGATTTATGACGTTACAATTAGAAATAACGTCAAATGTAGTGATGTCAGGTCTTGGAGTGTCTAAAATTCAAGTCTACCGGTAATATGAAAAGGGTCTATTCAAAAGTAAATTTACATGTACATGACAATACACATTATACTCACCATATCATTAAGATGAAATGTACAGTCACCACAACCTGTAATTATCATAATTAATTTAAATTAATGATATTTGCACATGTTATTACCGGTATTTAAAATTGCAGCTGCTTTAACTACACTTTTTAGGGATTTTTTTCCTTTAATTTATGTAACTATAATCAAATTTTGTTGATATTTACATGTATAAGTTATATCAAACAAGAGATGTGCTGAGAGCTTTTTTGACAGGAGTTATCTTTCTTTGTCCGCAAACTCTGTCCATAAAGAAATTAAAATAGAGTTCCTGGGATGTAGGAAACATGTCTTTCTCTGAAATAATGTATTTTAATGAAATGCTGAACATGCTGAGTACTGGTTTTAAAATTCTTAATATTTTTGTTCAATGTTATTTCATATTCCTTGTAAATTATATAATTTACAGGGTTCGCCATGCTCACAAGTCTATCATATTATTTGAATAAAGTGTAAAATAAACAGTTATCATTGTACTCAAGAGAGATTTTATGTACAGTATACATAAACATAAAACTGTAGAAAGTGAATGTTAACACACATCAGACCTTTTCTCTTTTGTTGTTCTGCTGACACCCCCCCCCCCTCCTTTTTTTCTATTTCATTCATCTACCTCTTAGGCCCTTATCTCTTGACAAAATCATATTGATTTATGTTTGCTATGTGTATATACGACTTTTGTGCACTTCATGTATATATATTCATAGCAACTAATGAATAAATCAATAAATAATAGTCTCTCAACATGCTCATATATGAATATGTAGTGACCTGTATCATGACATCCAGTTTCTAGTCACAATGACCTTTAATAAGATTGCACATATTCCCTCTTCTTGACCAGAATCAAATATTTACCTTCAACACTACATTTGTATTCATTTTCTGCTCTTTAATTAAGTAATCAACTGCAGTACCGCAAAGAGTGAAACAACATCACGTGTGTCCGAGTTATCTTCTCTTGTAAATATTGAACTCTTCAATGTGGACCATCTCAAAGTTAGAAGCTATTCCACGGGGACCACCTCAAAGTTATAAAAAAGATGTGTTTTATGAATCACATAAATACAAAGGTTTATTTGGAACAAATCAATATCAGACTGTGAAATAAGGAATCCCTAACTATAACAACTGAAAAATATATATAGAAATCTATATGGAATATAATTATAGAATTTTTAATGTACCTGTATGTGAAACAGGTTATGCTACTTTATTTGGTACCGTTCATCATCAAAATACTGGACTACTGACTGGCTTGTCACAAAAACATATGACAGAAGATTAAGTGAAAGAGGCATTTGACTATAATTTTTGTGTTTTGAAAAGAAGGCCAAAATTTCAATGTCTAGATGTAAAAATTATGCTAAAAATAGAAAGATAAACTTACAAAAATTCAACTTGAGGGTGACCTTGACACTATGTCACCAAGCTTCACATCCCTGCAAGTTTTATTATGAAATATATCAGGGAAGTGATATAAAATATAGGGAATGTTATGTTCAGAAGGGATTCAACATAAATCACTCTGAAAAATGAACAGTCCAGTTAAAATTATGTCAAGCTTGTCTGGCATTTTACACATCAACTTTTAAAGGTATTGAGTAAATTGCCAAATGAATATACTTTATTTGTGATCAAAGAAACCAAATTTGCTTGGGCAAAAAAATATAAAAAAAGGTAAACACTATGACAATATAGCAATAATGGAACTTTATATATTTTTAAGGTTGAAAGAAATGTACATGAATTTTTAGCATTCTGAATGTCGAGAGAACAATTATCGTGCAAGTGCAAATCTACAATTGTTGAGGCTGCACATCTATCTTTAAGCATCAATTCTAAGATCTGTGCAGGATACACCACATCATGATTTAACATGTTTAATTATATTGCTTAGTTCTACACTGCAGAGCTTTCTAAAACTTCTAAACAAAGTCACTGAAGTGGATGCAGAGGAAAATGTAGGTCAGATGCAGCATCTAATTCAACTGGGTCTATCTCCGCATCCTTAGGTTTTTCACTCCTGCAAGTTTGGGTACGGTAGGTTTTTCACTCCTACACGGTCCTACTACTTTAAGCCTAGGGAATATTTTAAGCCCAGGCGTAAGCCCAGGTGCGCCCAGGACGTTTGGGAGCTATGAATATATCATTTTCTTTGATATATAGTTAAATATGTATTTAAACATGTCACATGAAAAATTTCAACTAAATTACGCAACATTTTATATGTTTTTATCGTGTTTGAAGTTGTGTATTTCCTGGGCTTACTGCACGTATTCAGGAAGGATAACTCTTGGCTCCATTTCTCCTATAGCATTAGATTTATCCGATATAGTTTATTTACCGCAGGTAGGTATAAAAGTATTGTTTTATATGAGACAAAAATCACGGAAAAATGTATTCTATTTCTACATTGTATGTATGAATTTGCAGATATAAGTTATATATATGTCCCTGTTCTGATCAAGCATAATTTATGAGGATATTCATTCAATTCTGAAGGATAA
The DNA here is from genome assembly GCA_033119305.1 of Pinctada imbricata. Taxonomy (NCBI): domain Eukaryota; kingdom Metazoa; phylum Mollusca; class Bivalvia; order Pterioida; family Pteriidae; genus Pinctada; species Pinctada imbricata. The sequence continues at coordinate 32,738,061 of VSWD01000004.1, read as the reverse complement.
AGATCTTCAGTTTTATTTTACTTCGATCTTGTTTTAAATCTATTTTTATATATCATTAATATTCTTCTTTTTTTCTGTTGTATTTATTATTTTTTTCTCTTTTAAAAAAAATTGTCTTTGATGTCACAACGTTGTTTTCCAATTATGAATTATCCAGAAATAATGAAGCCACCAATAGGCTAATTGATCAAATAACCTGCCTGCAACGACAGGTGTGATCAACCTGGATTACGTAAGAGGGGCATACTTGGTAAGATACTCCAACCAACAAATTATTCTAAGGGGGAAGGTTTCAGAAGAAGGATACTTTATTCTTTAAGTTAATGACTACTCTGCTAGTAATTTACCATAAATTGAAGAAAAAAAATATTATACGGGGTTTAGTTTCAGTTAAAGTTTCATTGTTAATTCTCAAGGTATGGAATATCTCGGGTTTTTTTTTTTTTTTTTTTTTTTTTTTTTTTTTTTTTTTTTTGTAGATTCTGATCTAGATTCTGATCTTGTTTACCATGTCCCAACAGAAGTTTCTCTACCGCTACATTCCTGAGTTCCAGAAATCGTTTCCGAATCGATTTCACCTAATCGATTTCAAATAGTTTTTAAGGGGGTAGGCTGGACAGTTTTTCAACAGAAACGTTATTTTGCACTTGAGGAGAAAATCCGTCAAATGTTTTAAGCTTCATGCGACGCATATAGAGGTCCCGGGTATCTGACGTGAATATCGAAATGCCTCTTGAATACATGCATCACTTATAGCAATAATCCAGTTATATTCATCATCTAGGCATTGTATACCAAACTCTTTGTTAAATAGGGCAACTATTTTGCCTTGAATGTCACATTTTAATTCTTCTAACGTACATACTTAGTCAGGAATATTGATTTTTTTTAATTTACCGATCCCATATTCTACTTGGACTTGTATGGTGTCCATGTTGAAGCCAACTACATGTACTCATGTTACATTGACCATGTACCCGATAATCCCCCACAAAAACAGAATTATTTTATTGATTGAAATTCACGATATGACCGTGTTCACAGCGGGTTGCAGATTAAGTTGACGGCAGCTATACCAGTAAAGTAAATAAAGTGACGTTTTGCCGTTGATTTAAATTGCTCCTTAGTTGCCGGCGGCTGATATTTTTACTTCGGCGTATTTTCCATACTCTTGGTCAAAATATATTTTGCTCCTTTTATCAAGATCATTACTTTCATTTAACAAAACGTATCACTATTTACGATGGCGACAAGAAAAAATTCAAATGTCTGGAGGGATAAGTAATGATTTACGTAATCTCATAATTCAAGAAACAATTCGCTTTGGTGGATCCGTTTTGACCGGGGAAGTACCAAAAGGAGTTTTGCGATCGTTGGAATATTGTACATTCTTAGACCAACCTTAAAAATATGTTTGTTTCCCCGAACGCGACCCCCCCCCCCCTTCCTCCTCCAGAGATCTTTTTTTAAATGCAATTCTTCAATATCGCGCTTAGACTCTTCAATAATATTCTCGTGCAATGTTACGTGTTGTGGGTTTCTTGATTTATCCCATACGTCTCAACTTCTCACTTTAAAATTATATTATTCAAGCATATAAAAAACACGACCATACCAACTCTTTATTTATTCAAAGTAAAACGATTTGCACGAGCGAGATATCCTCGTTCTTATCTTGTAAAACCGGCAATTATTTCGTTTGACAAAGACGGCGAGGTCGGAAAATTCATCGAATAATACAGATTAAAAACAAAATTCAGTGAAATCTGATACAGAAATACATGTAAACGTTTCCATGTTACGTTATAGATCGGTTGTCTTTTAAAACTACAAAGCCGACAGATTAACATGCGCCGTAGAAGCCATAAAACCATTTCTCAGGTATATACAAGCTTCAAGACGCTTGACATCTTAATCGGGTGTGCGGATGTTAATTTTAAAAATCAATAAATTAACGTAAAGTAAATACACGGAGCGTGGTGCTTATTTCGATAGCGCCCTTATAAAATTATGAATCCAAATTGGGTATACATAAAATCCAGAAAAATATAATTCTTTGAAAAAAATTGCAAAAAAATTATTCGAGTCACGCCGAATTTTGCGGGTAGGTCGCATTTGGGGTAACAATCTTAATTTTATTTTTGGCCTTATAAAAACTTAGCTAGAAAAGAGCGAAGAAATTTGTTTGTACTTAGAACTTTTCTCTTAAGATGAAGAAAATTCCTGATTAACTGCACTTTGTTGGTGATCGTTGTAAATTCGAATTTCTACCCCGAGATATTCAAATCGGTGGTTTCTGAAATATTGTTGGGTTATTTCTCACTACTGGTCAGGTACATATCATCGCCGGGCACATATTATATCCACTTCATTTATATCTCCACAAATTGTTGATGAAGGAATTTAATTTTTTCTCCATATTTACCTCTTTGAAACAGGAAAAGGTATACAAAATTTCAAATAATTCCATAACCTGGAGATACTGAATGTTATTATATAAAGTCGGTAAATCTGAATGTAATTCTTAAGGGAAAGGGTAGGTCACTTCATCTTCCTATATCTCTTTGCTTTTTGAATTTTTCTTTCTTTTTTTTTTTTTTTTTTTGGTATGAATTTTTCACAGGCAAAAAGAAGAAAGTTCAAAGATTCAAATTATGTATCAAATCAGCAATGTAATGTAACTGATTAATGAGGAAAATATTAAAAGAAGTAAGAAAACCATGCATGAAGCTCCTGTATAATATTATGTAGATCAGAGATGGAAGTTAGAACATAATTCCTTCATTTTTTGGTGAGATCGTGGTATAATTTGTGTTTCTGCACTATCACCAAAACAAATTCATTAAAAATAAATGAACAAGTATTACAAAAAAAAAAGAATATCAGCTCCTGTAGAACCAAGATATAAAACGTGTCATGTAATGATGTATTTGAATCTGCATCCCTTTTTGGTGAGAACAGTAATTAACACAACCTCCACTGTCATCGTGCATGTCATCATGCATCATGGGATGCTACATACTGGTAACTACCTGCCTTCAAATAAATTAATAAAAATAAATAAAAACAAAAGAAAGTAGATAAACTATACACCCCCCCCCCCCCCCCAAAAAAAAGCATATATACCTGTACATTACCAAATAGAAATTGATACCAGAGTTATCCTTCTTTGGTATAAGTGACTCTTCAAAATAAGCCCAGGAAATGTACACATTCAGTTGCAAATAAAGCATATAAAATGTTGATATATTTTCTTGAATTTTTGCATGTGATACATTTTTATGCTTATCTAACTAAATCAAGTGAAATTTTAGGTTTACACCCTACCAAAACCCCCTGGGCGTTCCTGGGCGTATGCCTAGGCTTAAAATTCTCCTAGGCTTAAAATAGTATGACCCCTCCTACAGGTTTGGTTTCAATACATGTAGTACACCGAGCTATGTACATGTATGCCCAAATTAAGTCTCACTCAAGAGGAATGTAGCTTAAATGCAACATCCCATGCAAGGGTCAATCTCAGTATCCCAATATGAATTGCTTGTGAAAGCTATGTTTTTGTAGCAATGGGTAATCGGTGCCGACTTATGACGGCCATCTGCCGAGAGCAGACGGTGTGGATATTTGGATTAGGTGCGCATAACTCTCCCACTTTTCCGATTTAACCCAGAGATATGCATAGGTTAAAGTCACTTTGTAGATTTTAACTTAAATTATAGATGAAAAGAAAATACGAAAGAACAAAACTCTTAGGTGTTAAGACTGATCTGTATTTAAAATGAATTGTGACACCATGCACAAAAATACAATATACATGTATATATAAATCATATTTGACATCCAATCAAAAGTAAACAACAAAACTGATATGTGAAAAAAAGTGTGTAACTATATCGTAACAGATACAAACAAACACCAAATTATTCAAAGTTTACTTTATTCATAAACAAAATCTACTATTGTCAGTACTTTAAAGACATGAGCACTACATGTATAAATTACTTTACGTGCATGATTCTTATAGTATACAACAATACATATTCTTAGTACAAAAATTCTAAATTGAATTCGAAGTAGAAAAGAAAATTGAAGATTGGAATTGCTTAGATTTTATTACAAAGCGTTAGTATTGTAAGTTGATTGTGGGAAGGACAATAATTAGTATTACTATTTTCACAAAATGGTTTGAGCTACTTAAAATAAGAGTACACGAATAAGTACAATAATTGCACTGAAAGCAAAATAATTTTACTTCCCTAATATATATGGCACTTTCAAACGTACAATCTTAGCTTGCCAAAATAAGAATACTTTAAAACTTAAGTCTAGAAAGTGAAATCCACTTGCATTATGTAATCTTTTAAGTTCCATTTCTTGTTTGAACCAATAACACAGAGAATTTGAATGAGAACTATGGGCTTCATTTTACATTTTCCATAAATTGGTTAATTGGTGTACATGTAGTTTAACATAATGAAATTTATGTATGCATTAATGCAATCATTTAAAAACTTATTTCCATAAAGCAGAAGGACAGAATCTGATTACTTAATCTTTAAACTTTCTGAAATACGCTCATTGACAATTTCAATTCAACATGACACACTGTATATAGTGGACACTATGTGTAAATCCTGTGTGTGGTTCCTATACTAAATTTCAGTATTCTTTTTTTGGTAAACTCAGATTGTATATTGCAGCACTCTGTAAATATCTTGGCAAGCAACACATGATGTAAATTTATATAGATGTAGTCACAGTATCAGATAAAGATATTAGTTGCATGAGCAAATTGTTTCTTTTTCTTGTGAAAATTTATACTTAATTTCATGGTAGAGTTCCGAAATCGTAAAAAATGCGCCCATTTAAAAGGCAAATTTTAACTTTTTCAGCCGAAAAGACTAGAAGGAAATGATGAATTCATGCTTGTTCTACATAAAATTATGGCTTTACAATATCAATGGATTTCTTGTTATTCGGAGTATACATGTATGTATCACAATACAGCAAGCTCTAAAAATACACACATTTAGATAGCTATTTCCACAGCACATCATAACACACATGTGAAACACTGCTGTCATCATTATGCCTGATTTCTTAAAAATTTCTAGTAAACGTATTCATATCTGTTATTTCCTACTATGACTGACTTTCTTCGGTGTTTTCAATTTCATTTAATAGTGTTTATATTTTATTAGAAGATGCAAGCATTCTCTATGTCGGCATGATGTCAGAGAAGTTCCAAAAATAGTTGAGGGATAAACTCGGTGTTTATCATAGAGCAAAGTGTATGGAAATTGCTTTATATCTAGAATCTAACGTTAATATCAAGGACAAAACTCCTACAATTCATTGAAAGAACCATTGATGAATTTACTCTTAGCTCCTCAAACCCCAATATAAAAAGAGATTTGAAGAAGGAGCAAACAAAATAACAGATTTTTCATAGGGCACAGTGAAAAATCTAGAGGCACATCCCCCTGTAAACATGGTGGAAATTTGGTAATGTGACCAGTCCGACATCAAGAATGTCAATTCACTGTTTTACAAATAGTAATTCCTTCCGTTTTTGTCAAACAATGACCCCTCCCCTCCCGACCATAACAAAACTTAACTAACCCAACCATTTGAAATTCAGTTTAATGAAATTTTTAAGAATAAGATCCCATTTTCTAATCATTAAATAAAATATCAACTACCTACATAGTACATGTATTACATGTAAATTCGACATTCTTTACATATTGTTACATTTACAACATGGTGCAAATAGAAATAGAATGTAATAATTCGTGAAATACTGCGTAGAATACTATGAAATATGTACAAAGTCACTTAAATCTATCAAACCATTTATCGCAACTCTTTCTTGTAATTGTCAGATCTATGTGCAAATCACAATTTTCAATACAATTATAAATTCACTGCAAGTTAATATTCAAAATCCTTTGCCTTAAAGACAAGTTGCAAGAATAAATACATGTAGATAGGAACCTACCTGCGATCAAATTTAAACTTACAATAAACAACTTTCCATTCAGGTGGGTTAAATTAAATATTTGTTGTTTCGATTTTCCATGTACATGTACTTTATTAGTGAAATCTTTTAAGATTTTTGCATTTATTCTTGCATGGAGTTACATGTAATTCTTAATCATAAATTGAACTATTCAGTACTTTTTAAACAACATACATGTACATGTATATCTACATGTAACTTGGCCAAACTCTTCTGCCAAATTTGATAAATAATTCCCTACAATTACAAATGAAAATCAAAATTGCTACCTAAAATTTTCAATTCATAGCATATCTCTTTCTTTTTCTTTTAACACCATAATTTTCTTAAGATTAGTTTCTTCGAAAGTTCTAAAAGCATCTACAATGACAATGTAAATCTGTACAAGTCAAACTGTATGTGTACTTATTTAAGCGCAACCAAATTTTAGCACAAAGCGGGAAAAATGGGCAAATTGACATACAAATGTATTGGCGTAATCATGAATTAGCCCAAATGACATATTTTCAACATGAATCTATAAAAATTCAATAATTTAGCGTAGTCTTTACAGCGCTAACTCCACTAAAATATGAATCCCGCTAAAGTAAGTACACATACAGCATACAATGGACATACATGTAAATACAGTGTAACCATGGTAACCATAACACATTAATGATGCATAGACTCATGAACATACATGTCCAAAACAAACAAATAATTTAAAATAATATTCTGAATTTTATAACATTTTTACAATTTTCAGATGTACTAACTTTTACACCTTTAAAATTGAGACAATTTTGAATAAGATGAAAAATCATCTGAACTGACTTTCAAATTTTCAAGGTATGACCAGTATGAACTCTTTAATTATACATGTATAACAATTCGTGTGAATTACAAACATGTTCAATTGTCAATAATCAATCGATATAACGTAATATAATGTACATGTATCTGAACGTTGTTGAATTCTATTCAAAAACAAGAGTATCGTAATTGGCATAAAGTATGGATATGAGGTAAATTTGAAAATGACCTTGAAAATCGATGGGGTACATCTATAAGTCATGGATTTCCTCTGTTCTGCTAAAAATTTGATTTCTCTTTGATTAACACAAATACAAAAAATGTAAATAATGAAACAAGATGCAAAATACAATTATGAATATTTACACTTCAACTTCGTTTCTTTAATCGTAAAGAACCATAGCTCTTGCTTGCATTTTGAAATTTCAATGCAAAACATTGACACACGTGCATTTTGACACTCAAAGCTGCATCATGTTTCAATGAGGTCTGCGTTTAAATACATGTGACCGGGGATTCCCCTTTAAACATACTTGCAACCAAATGTTTACATTGTTTCTCAATGGTGAAAAAACGTATAAACTTGCAAAAATTGCAATTTTGACTTGTTTTAAATATTTCAAAGTCTGTTATTTAAAAATAGAAGAAAATTATGTGTAGAGTACTAGACATGGTCACAGTAAATTACAAAATCACTGATTAGGATCTTAAATATGATAAAGAGGTTCAAAACATGCAAATGTAACAATAGGACAGTCAAACCAAACACTACTGACAAATAAAATGCCTACAATCCAATTTTTAATTTTTTTCAAACCCTAATGGTTAGTGTTGTAACGATTATCGCCGACATCGGCGACATCATCGCTAATACCCTTCGATTTCGATTAATCGATTATGTTTTTAAGAATCGATTATAATCGGAAATATACAACGTAGAAAAGAATGAAATAGTTTTCGGTCGAATACGCGTTTTACAAGTACGAATAAAACGAAAGTAGATCAACGATCGTTTTCACGAGTTCAAGTTACAGGCGTAGCGTAAATAATTCGAAAAGGATACGCTTTCTAAGGCATACAATAGGTGGGATCAGGATTCTCCTTGAATTTTATAGTAATGACAAGTGCTGTAATAGAAAGCTTCGACGTCAAATGCGTTACGTCAATATATACTCGTCTGGGAAAACGGCGTTTTAAACGCCGAACACCATAGCTTTAATTGTAAGAAGGACAAAGTGAGAGAACTCCACGGAGATTATAATTGCTTGATTCTTCATTGAATAAGCAAAAACTTTAAAATTCTTGGGTCGTATAGACCCCCCCCCCCTTGCATCTGTCGTATTAAGTTGCAGACTATTACAAAAACATTTTTGTTTTGGCTCTATTACTGCTGTTATCTTGACAAATATTTTATTAACTAGAAAGGATTTTATCATTCTATGGTTGGAGTTCTTTCTAGACACTTAGCTATGTATATTAGCATATAATTTGGTGAAGTTTTATCATTACTTTTCATATTCTGTTCAGTAAAAACAAGAAAAATATATTTCCGATTAAATCTAAATAATCGATTAAAATCCTGTCCGATTATAAACCGATAATCGATTATGAAATTTGTCCGATTATACAACACTACTAATGGTAAAGATTGATTTTCATTTCTTCAACTTTATATTGCATTCCCTTTTTGTCTTTGGCCATTATTGTCATAAATTATTTGCGTAGCTCTAAATTTTCTTGTACATGTACAATACATTAATAATGTAAAACACATAAAAGACTAGAGGCTTTTTGAAGAAAGCAATTATATATCATGATAAAAATTATGACTTTTCCTGATGTAAATAATTTTTTTGTGACTCTGAATTTGAAATTGGGAATGGAAATGTATTTCAAACTACAACTAGTTCATTAAATGAGTCACTCTCAAACATGGCTTCTATCATATCACTCTATTTACGAATGTAACTTTACGTAAGTATGTCATATTCATGATCATATATTCTTCCACATACATTTCATCCAAGCAAGATGAGGACATTAGAAACAGTATATACTAAGTACTAGGTCTCAGGATCTCTTGTTGAATGAAATTGGCAAATGCAATATGCCCAACTTTTCAATGTAAACTATTACATGTACATGCATGGATTTTTGTTTCCGAGCCAGTGTTCTGGAAAAATTAAGTCAATCGTTACAACGCTCAGGACTTAATACTGAACAAGATATATATGTACTTGTGATGTAAAATTTTCGGTATATAGAATTTCAAGCATAAAACTTTTGAATGTTAAAAACCTGGATGACCAACAGCCAAGAAACAAGTAATTCTTACATTCTGAAACAAAAGTATCACAATTGACACACAAGGTGCGCTCTTCAGGTAAATTTGTCTGTTTATCTGGACGATTAACTGGGTCAAGGTGTAAAGTACGAAGATCCAATGGTTAAGAAGTATCTTGCAAAAAATAGATGTTGAGACAGACAAACAGACAGACAGTTCATACTATAATACATGTACATGTATGTCCATCAGTTGATAGACATGTAAAATGCTATTGCTTGGATAATTAACAATAGGAATGTTGTTTTTGCAAAGATCACCTTAGAATATGCATAAGGACAAAGAGAAATTAAGAGTGTTCCTACTTTCCTTACTTAACTGTCAAAAGACAAAAAGTGTAAATGAATTGCTCTCAGTTGATATTTTCGTTTTGAAAATTTTGGTAAATACATTAAGAGTTTTGCACTTTGGAATGTTTAGTAAATTATATACATGTATCTTTAGCAAGCTACATGTATAAGTAACAGTGCATCACAGGCTCAGGATGCATTTATTTAGTACAATGTATACCTACTACATCTGATTTTAATGTCCCTTCAAGTTAATATAATATTTGATCAAGCGCCACAGTTCTAGAATTAATATGCATGAGACATCATTTTTCTTTTTGCCCTTGAACATTGAGTATGAACAAAATATGTAGAATATTATAAACACTAACAAGGATAAAATCTGGACGTAAAAAAAAACGTGATATATTCTCTGTAAGGCCATACCAAATTAATCAAATGTTCTTTGGATTTCCCGCACCATATTTTTCAAAATTCAAAAAATAATATTATAAAAATAAAATGCTCGCCCGCACCACGAAATTTCTGGCTCAAGATTTTTTGAGGGTCGGTTCTGACTTCTGCAAATCTTAAAGCTTCTAGAAGACTGAGATTGTGCAAATTTCGAAGAAAATGATACTTCTTGTGTTTGAAAAATTATGTTGGGCGCAAACAAGGAGGGGGGAATGTTCGAAAATCTTTTCCGTAGAGCTATGTGCCAGGCTTCCTAGTCACCAGATCCGATGGGGATTCCTTTTTGTGTACGAGAAACATCAGAAATGTATTACTGGGGTAACCTATATCAAGAATGAAATTATTTTACTCGCCCGCACCTTAAAAACTGCAGTACTTAAAAATAAAATAAAATAATTATATTTTCGCCCGCTCGCACCCTTTTTTTCACAAGAAAATCCAAAGAACATTTAATTAATTTGGTATGGCCTAAGGATTATTTAAGTACAATGTAATTACCTTAAAACAAAACTGATATGATAATCATGTGTACGATAAAAGGCCACATGAAATAAAATTTCACTTGTATCTTAAAAATTTATAAATTTCCTGTTATCAATAATGTAAATACTATATACATGTACTTTTGGTAAAACCACATTTTGGCAGATACAGGGCTAAAATGACCATATATTTCTAAGTGAAGTTTGCGCTACTCAGAGTGCACTAATTCAAGAATTCTCTGAATTCGTGCATTATGTCCGTGATACATATAGATTATGATGGAAATAAAGTCAAGTGTGATAATTTGTAATTGATTAGCAAATTACCAAGTCAATTTTCTCATTATTGCCCTAAATTTTGTTGTGCAAAGACAAGTCAAGTGGGGAAAATTCCAATATTCTAACTTTTTTCTTTATTTCATTTTGACTGATAAAAAATCTATTCTATGTGGCCTTTTATTGATTGACAATGCCTTCATGAATTATATAAATTCTATAAATAAATACATCACAGTTCAGAGAGAATGAAAATTATGACGAGTCGCCATGACATAAAAAGAAGTTTCGTCAATAACACAGTCCGTTTCTGTCTCTGAAAAAGCCCAGACCGCTATCATTGAACAGCATAGAGGAAAGATTTGCGTAGCTCTCGATCATGATGGGACCCTCGATGATCGTGACCTTCTCTCCCGGCCGTTTCTTTTTATAGATGTTGCTGATGCACTGAATAAGGGACTCGAAAAAATCGTCGACGTTGTAAGTGGTCGTTTCCGTTTCTTTTGGATTGTAGATGATTGGATGGTGACAGAATGTCATGAATGGAATGGTCAGACAGAATGGGTTCCACTTCTGGGCCCATGTAGGTTCTTCCCCCTTGTTCCAGCGGATTTGAATCCCCCCATGTCTTCTGTCCCTGTATAGAAAACAGATTGGTCAGTATTAAGTTTGAATAAAGATACATGTACTCCTTCTTCTTGAGAATGTGCAACTTCTGAATACCTTTATAAACCAGCTGGCCATATTGTAACAGGTGACTTTTCTATTATCCAGGACAGGCAGCTCCGCAATCTTCTCAAGAAAGGACCTAAGTACAGAATTCCATCTAAGATAGATTTTATCAAATGTCGCGAAGAACTAAAGGAAGCCTTAGATAACTACACAAAAAGATGGTGTAAATCGGAAGGGGTCGAATCACATTCTCTGAATGACTGGAAGAACCTCATATTGGATATTACCGATATTCGAATAGATAACTTCCACAAAAATCCTCATCTTTTCGAAAATCCAAGTTCTAAATCTGAAAGATATTTCAAATCCAAATTACGCAATCTACACGAAAAATATGTCTTCGCTCCTGCAGACAAAGCAGCCAACAACACCATAATCATTTGAAAACGTTACTACATATCAACTTTGGTTTCGGAACTTTCGTCTACAAACACTTATATCAAAAGCAATGAAAGTGTTCCTAACATTTTGAACAAACACAACAGTGAAATTTCTTCATTCAAGATCCCTATTTCTAAACTGCATCTTCCTACACTATACTGCATACCAAAATTGCACAAGTCTCCTTACAAATTTCGATACATTGCTAATTCTAGCAACTGCTCAACTACAATTTTGTCTAGAAATCTGACGTCAGCACTCACGGTGATAAAGGAACACGTTGCAAAATATTGTGAAACTGTTCTAAATAGGAATGATGTAAACTTATTTTGGTCTATTAAAAATTCAGGGGATGTGATTGACAAAATGAAATCGAGAAATTTTCAAGCCAATTCAATTTCTTCGTACGACTTTTCAAATATGTACACCACGCTTCCTCACGATAAGATTAATGATCAATTGTCCAAACTCATTAAATGGTGCTTTAACCGAGAGGGTAAAACTTATATTTGTACATCTGAATCAAAGGGTTTCTTTTCCAATACAGAATACAAATCATATAAATCATGGACATGTAGTGACCTTTGTATTGCCTTGTCCTTTCTTTTGGACAACATTTATGTAAGATTTGGTGAGAATCTCTACAAGCAGGTTGTAGGGATCCCTATGGGTACTAATTGTGCGCCTCTTGTTGCAGATTTATTTTTTATTCACGTATGAAAAAGAATTTATCCAAAATCTTCAAAAACAAAGAAAACATGATGATGTGAAATGTTTCAATGGTACTTCTAGGTACCTGGATGATATTCTTACTATCGACAATCCTGTTTTTGAAAAGTATAAAAATGTCATTTATCCACAGGAACTGACTCTAAACAAGGCGAACGTCACAAACACAGAAACACCATTTTTGGACCTGAATATCAAAATTATTAATGGAGAGATTCATACAAGGGTGTATGACAAAAGAGATGACTTTGGATTCAATATAGTAAATTTTCCCTGGCTTGACGGTGATGTTCCTAGATTACCGTCTTATGGTATCTACATTTCGCAGCTCATCCGGTATGCTAGAGCATGTACTGATGTTTTGGATTTTCATGATAGAAATTTACAAATAACAAAGAAACTTTTAGGTCAAGGTTTTCGCTTTCACAAACTTGTCAAGACATTCTGGAAATTTTACAAAAATTATTGTCAACTACTTTTGAAATTCGGACCCATACAAGCAACAGAGTATATTACTTTGGGTATTTCGCAACCTGCATTTTATGGTGACATGATCAACAAAATTAGAAGGATCAAAGTTAGACAGAATTACTATCGAAAATGCGTCAGAATCATCAAACGCCTCTTATACCGTGGATATGATCCAAATGTCACCAGACGGACACTAGGCTTGGTACTTGACCAATCTACAGTCTTGTACCAGCGCATCCTTAATACTTGCACGCTGACTAACTGTGACGACGGGACTCCATGACGGGCCCTGTCCAAACCTCTTTAGAGAAGACAGGGCCCCGACCACCTGTCCTCTCTGAATGTCAGTCGGACTCCTCGGGTGATAACATACATTAGCTCGCTACAGCCGGCAGAGCACAGGTCGTATTACGCATGCCCTCTTTTTATATCAATTTACATATTCATCTGTGTTGCTTGGGCCCCTGCATCTTGCGGTCTTGTTTGTGTGTGGTCATCTGACAGTGAGGAGGTTGTTTTACACCACAATTGTACGTTCTTCGAGACCTCTGGGTAATCGGAATAGTGGGAGGGTTGTGCGCACGTAATCCAGGATAACCACACCGTCTGCTACTGACGAGGCAGATGGCCGTCCTAAGTCGGCACCATTTGCCCATTGGTCTCGTTGGTTTATGTGTAGTCATTTGTGTTTTATGTTTTTCTGTGATTTGACGTTCATTGTACTACTGCGTCTCTTTCTGTGCGTGTCATTTTTGTGTTTTACAGTGGGTGTTTTGGGAGGTTGCTGTTGATGCTGCAACTAGGTGTTGTTGGAGATCCCCTCCTTTCATGTACATGTACATGTACCTGGTCTGGATCATATTATACAGAGCTACTCCTAATTTTGTGTGGTATATGTGTGGTATATGATGTAAACTTATTGTGACACCACCAAATGCTATTGAAATCAGCGTAAATTTAAGGGAAAACATGCTTCAAATACAAATACAAAGTTTTCACAAAAATTTTATTCTGTCAAAATGCAGATCAAAATCCCAAACAGACTTTTTTTGTAAACTTTATTTATTTTATGTTTAACAAACAAGTTACACAACTTATATCAATGTCTCAAGTTGGCTCAGATGTTGGTGTGAGGGGGTCCAAGGAGCAGGAGGAAACCGGAGTACCCAGAGAAAAACCCCCTGCAGACAATGGCAGAGGCCTGGGTGGGGGACCACCTACCCAACCACATAAGACCCTTCGCGGAATCTGGGATTCGAACTCGGGACCTTAGAGGTGAGAAGCAAGCGCGCTACCACTGCCCTTACCTGGACTAATCCCAAACAGTTACTTCATGTGTATTGAATAGTGGAAATAGTAAGAGTTTACCAATGTCAACACACAAAGTTTGAACATCTGTTACATGAGGTAACAAGAAAAGCCATAGAATTGATCAAAACACTACATAAAGAAAATGTCATTAAGGAGCTGTTAAGATAAGGGCCGGATTTAGCCCTGAAATCACTCAATTATTTCTCGTGCGCTGTCCTTCCAATCTTTATAAAAGTTGGTCAAGATAAAAATATAAAGTATTATAAGATTCCTAGTAGGTATTTTATTTAAATAAATTTGGTGAAAGATGTTGTAATTACGGGTTGAAGAGTTAGGGGTGTAGATGATGGAAAACGTTAAATATCAATCGAAAATGCACAAAAAAATGCATTGTTTTAAATATTTTTATGTTTATTATGCTTCTGTTACCTTTTCATGTCAAAATTGGATAAGCAAAATTAATTTTGAGGTTATTATATCAATATAATCGGCAAACTCTTCAATCCGGAAACTGAAAAACGGTTTTATTTCGTTCTTCTCAGCCATTTATGTAGCTTTCTGGCGCGAAATGCACACGGTGTAGAAATAGACAACTTTCTCCTTTATTTCCTTCCAAACGGTTAAATATTTGATCGGAACACACTCTGAATAGATTGTTCCATGATATAAAAAGAAAAGGACGACAATATAACGTACTTAAACGCTCTAGAGGCAAATTTAAAAATAGCCATCCATCCCCCCTTTTTTCGTTTTTCGCCTGTGGGACATTGTTTCCCCCCTCGCTTCAGAACCCCACTTGGCCAGAAAATGTGTTTTATTGATATACATCTTTGGTGAAAGTGGCATTGTAAAGCGAGGGGGGGAACGATGTTGTATAAAACTTTTCCGTTTTCCATTGATTTCTATGTAAAAAACGCTTATTTTGACCCAAATATCGGTCTTATTTTTCATAAATTATCCCATCTGAAAGCAGATTCATATGCAGACCAAGTTACTTGAAATTTCTACCGAAAAAGCTTCTCAATTTTTTCATTTTGAAATTTCGACTTTTCAGGGCAGATTCTACGCCTTATCTTAAGAGCTCCTTTGCTTATGTAACAAACTTACGGCATCAAACTCTTATCAGGGTATCTGAAATCTCCTACAGCGACCGTGTCGATTACGTGAAGCATGACCCGCCTGAATTCCACAACACGTTTCAAGATGAAGTGATATTTCAGCGTGATGAGAGAGGTATCCGTGAGAATCACAACTCGTTCCTTCTCGTTATTCCAGTGATCTATCCTGAAAGATGAATGTTTAAAATTCATGATTTACAATCAATCGATATTTCTTTTTCTTTGATACTGGCCAAGCAGACACAAAATATTTAACAGTCACAGAGTGTTTGTGTATTCATTTGGCGCATGTTCACAAAGAAAAAATGCATCATTGCCATGTAAATATATAATTATATGTGATCTTAAGTGCAGGTCTGCAAAACCATTTTTATTCCAGGTTCACTGCTTGCAAAGATTTTCAAATGGAGTGACTACAGCTATTTCATTCTAACATCACAACATAAAAGTCAGACACAATTGTTTAACTTACTATACCTCACTAACCACAAACTCAAGGCTACTGATTTCAACATATTTATTGCATACACTGTATATAGCAAGGGATTGGCGACAAGTAAAGCATACTTAGAATTCGCCTATCCAGGCTACTAAATATTTTTCCGTGCTAGAAGAAATTATCTATTGAATTACATGTTAATAATTGGCCAGCAGAATTTGTCTGGGGGCAAGTGGTTCAAAAGACTGCAGATAGTCATTGCTCATGGGACATTGGTCGAAAAATGCCATCTTTTCAATTTCACAGTCCTATGTTCGATTTGTGCTGGTATCTGACGTAAAAGCATTGTGACGTCTAGTGATGAACCAATTGTCGCCGACAATCGATTGTCGATCGCTAAAACTCTTTCGATTCCAATTATCGATTTCAAATTCTTACAATCAATTGTCGCTAACAGGAAGGTGTTTTGCGTTGAGGAATTTAATTTTCTCTTTTCACATGTCACGTAAACCGCTACTTATTGTCTTATCTGTACACAGGCAGGCACTTTGAAATTAAATGCTATATATTTTATTTTCAGCAAAGTCACTTTGAATTTTCTGTCTTTTATGCTCTATTTTTCATGGAATATTGTTTTTCGATTTAAATCGATAATCGATCGTTTTACACTTTCCGATTATTTTCCGATTATCGATTCCTAAAGGCCTTCCGATGTACAACACTAAAGACGTCATTAAAATCCTTTGAAAAAGTCATATATGTAACCCTGTTTCCCTGAATTTCATGCTGGTTTCTATAGAATTTGATGACATCACAATGCGTTGACATCAGATACCTGCACAAATGGGAAGAAACTGTCTATTTCGAAAATACCGTATTATAACATGACAATGGTACATACTCTGTAAGGAGCCACGTTCCCTTGACTTCACCATCTACGTCGGGGTTCATCATCTTCTTCCCTTCCTCTACGGCCAACTGCAAACTGTCCTCCTTAAACAAATAAAAAGAGTAAATTTTAAATCCTTCACACTCTCATCAACATGATCAAAGTTGCCCCGAATGTTTGCCAGAAAACCCTTCATGCAAATTCAGAACTTGCTGCAAGCTTGCCACAAATAGTTGTGGCAAATTTGCTGCAACTGTTGCCAGAGGGCTTAAATTTTGGTAAGAGTAAATATATAATTTATAAGTACAAATGATCACATAACTTATTTGATAAGTTGTAAGAAATCAAGATCTATCAAAATCATTTTAACAAACATATTATGAGGCAAATTTCACAATTTTCTGCTTTCTGGAGTGACCTGCACAGACAGTAAACATTGTTCGCACAGCTCACTTCAGAAATTGAAAAATTATTATTATTGTATTAAATTTCAATGTTACATTTTCTTTAAATTAAAAAAAATTAAATCTTTCTGAATCTACTGATACCAAACACATAGTATGACTTCACAATAGGTAGTCCATAATGAGGAATGCAAGTGGTGGGGGGGGGGGAGGTTTCAGCAATGAAGGGAAATGACAAAATAATGGTGGAGGGCAACCTACAATGTATCTATGTCAGTCATATGTTTGTGCAACCAATAGGCCTACTATACTCAAAGTGACAGATTTAAATGGGGAGTTTTCTATGTTAATTTTAGCATGATGTTGCTCATGTTTAATACTGTGTCTATGGACTGACATGATGGAGAGTGTGAACGACGTCATGCTAAAATTAACCTAGAGAGACCCCGTCTACATTGTAAAACTATTTTCTTTCTCCCTCAGCATACCGGTAGTATTGGTCGTACAGAAACATAACTTGCACCGTTTGCTTCAAGGGGTCAAGATCTATCAATTCTCAATTGGAAAATATTCCAACAAATGCAACAAAACAGTGAAAACTTCAATTTTCTGATTTCCAAATCTACTGTCCGCGCGGCTCACTTCAGAAACTGGATAAACCGGATTTTGACTACTTTGTGATGCAAATATTTCAATAAAATTGATATCATTTGAAAGTTCTCATTTTGTCTTAAATTTTGGTATATGTTAAATGGCCGTGGGTTTATGCAATCATATTTATAGAAAGAAAATACTTCATAGATGCCAGTGGTTTTCAATGTTAAAGGGAAAGGTCAGTCAGAAATACATGGGTACTTTTTTTGACGCTGATACATATATAAACATTTTTGCAGTATGTCAATTAGTCAGACCCTTGTTTATATTTATGAAATATTGCATTAATTATCACCATTCAGAAGGATTACGGCGGGCAGACATCTTGACATCTCGGAAGATAAAACACCCGCTGTATATCGTAACCTCCAGATGCGTGCCAAATGTCCGCTTATCTCATAACTACGGTTTGCATTATATCTTCAGCAGCATACAAATATATGTAGTTAGAGTTATTATTGTCGTTTGATTTCTTTGCAAAATGCCGTCGTGTCAGGCTTTTAATTGTACAAATGAAAGAGGAAAATGTCAAAAAAGTTTCTTTAGAATTCCGAATCCAAATAAAAATGCAGAACAGAAACGTTTATGTAAGCAGTGGATCACAAATTTAAAGAACGGCAAATTATCAATTGATACATTCAAATACGGAGATTCCAAAATAGTATGTGAAGACCATTTTACTGCAGATTGTTTTGAAAGGAATGTTGTCGCTGAATCTCTTAATTTTCACCCAAAAAGGAAACGATTAATACCAAACGCAGTGCCAACAATTGACACGGTCAGTGACAGAATTAAAACGGCTCCGGCAAAAAGGTCATCGGATCCGCAGGTGAAAAGAGAAAGAGCAAAGGTCAGATCAATTTATATCTATTAATGTCGCACATATCCTGCACAGCACATGCACTCTTCTGCAGTATCCATTATTTGACAATTTTCACATGTACACCATTCCGACACCGGCATATCTAGAACATTGATACTTGAAGTTTCATCAATGTCGATCGAACGATGTCTCAATTCTTCCTCTAAATATTCAGGTTCGAATGCATACGCATCTTATCCCATAATTTCATTTTCAGACATTGTGATTGATTTATTATTTTCATATAAAAAAACTCGCTATTAAATCTTAACTACTCTGCGTCCACATACAGTATAGCCGTATATCGCGAACCGTAGTTATTACCTCACGCTGAGCACAATATGGCGGCGTCTACTGATAAGCGTAGAATGCTGAATTTACACTAGTTTGTGGCCAATTATCTCTGGAACGTGACCATCTGTTTTGGGGTTTCATGATGTTTTATTTTTAATTGATATATATCTTTAATTCTATGCACTTGCATATGTCTGGGTGACCTTACCCTTTAAAATAATAGCATATGGAGTCGCAGACTTTAACATTGAGCCTATGGACAACGTCACAAGATAAAATAGCATGGGAAATGGCCCATCTAAAACTTGTTTTGTCTATAAAATTTGATTGCGTGCACAGACTATCATATCGAATTTACTACTAAACGAGATATATTTTGCATGATAACATAGTCAAAATCGCGTTTATTAAGAATCTGAAGTGAGCCGCACAGACAGTGAGCGAGCTTCACACTGACAGTACTTTTTGGCAGACATCGCAAAAGTTGAAATTTTTCCCAGAACAATTGGTCTGATGAGTTTTTCTTTTTTAATTTACCAAACCACAACAAAACTTACTGGACAAAGTTTTGTTTTGTGACACAATAAAAACCATTCCAGGGAATGCATGTGTCGCCTGCGAAAAATAGGGACACTTAGCCATGTTAGCAGTGTTCTAGGATTTTATTCAAAAACCACTTACCCACGGGTAAGTGCCCACCAAAAATGTGCTTACATGTCAGGGATTTTTTTTGCCCTTTTTTGGGGCCGTTATTTGGCCCCATTCCCAATGAAAAATAGTATCTTTTTTTCCCAATTGTGGCTCTAAAATTTCCCAATCATATATAGATGGAATTATCGCCGAAATTAGTGAAATTTACTGGCTCAAAAGTAGCCAATTTATTAATTATTTGCCATATTTTGTAAGAAATTAAATCATATTGAAAAGAAAATTATTTGATTAAACTTTCAATTCTGAACTCTTGATTGTATAAACTTTTATATTAGCACTTTCCAAAATATTCCCAAACGTCGTTAATTTTCCCAATTGCAAGGGCCCCGACCCCATTCCCAAATTACTGAAAAAAATCACTGCATGTACCCAGCAAGGAAACTCACTTACCAAAACAAAAATGTAGGATTTTATTCAAAAACCACTTACCAACGGTTAAGTGCCCACCAAAAATGTGCTTACATGTACCCAGCAAGGAAACTCACTTACCAGTGATTTTTTTCAGTAATTTGGGAATGGAGTCGGGGCCCTTGCAATTGGGAAAATTAAGGACATTTGGGAATATTTGGGAAGTACTAAATATCAAAGTAAAAGTAAAATGACAGTTTATACAATCAAAAGTTAAGAATTGAATGTTTAATCATATAATTTTCTTTAAATATGATTTAATTTCTTATGCTTACAACAATATGGCAAATAATTAGTAAATTTGCTACTTTTGAACCAGTTATTTTCACTATTTTCGCTGATAATTCCATCTGAATGAAATTGGGAAATTTTAGAGTCACAATTGGGAAAAAAAAGATACTATTTTTCATTGGGAATGGGGCCGAATAACGGCCCCAAAAAGGGGCAAAAAAAATCTCTGCTTACCCAAACAAAAATGTCAGAATAAAAAGGAAATGTTACCACCATTACCATTACCGTGAAAATAAATCAGTATATCCAGAAATATTGTTACATTGAAAATATGTAGGATGACTGCTTAAATATGATCTTGTACTTTGGGGCGACTATTTAATTGTTTTTGCTAAATATAAGAGAGTAATGGGGATTGTTTTTCAAAATTCACTTACCAACAGGTAAGTAGCATTCTGATTTCCAGTTACCCGACCTCAATTTTCACTTACCTACCTGTAGGGTAACGGATAATGGAATCCTAGAACATTGACTTGGGAATCACCTTTATATAGGGTGTGACAGCCAAGTGTGACAGACAGAAGGACAGACAGACAAAGGACAAAGTGATCCAAAATCACATTTAGTGTGATATTGTTGCCAGCTTTAATTATCATATTTTTAAATTGTAATAAATACACAGTCTCTTTCATCATGTTCATCTCTTTCTTGTATGCCTTCTTTCCTTGATTGCTATTTTTTTTTCTTTAATTATTTTTTTTTTTTGGAAAGGGGGGGGGGACATATATTTTTACCAGACTACAATACAATGTAGATGGGCAATTTATGTTTATTTTGAACTGGTCTTAATTACATGTAGATTTTTAATACATAGACTTTATAAACATTTGATTTGAATTGTTATTTTTTTGCCGGACAATGTGTCCGACATCATGATTTTTCTTATCAACCTGACTCTTATTCACTATTTTTCAAAAATCAGAGTTACTGCCTATTTGACTTTTTGAGACAGTATCTGATGTAGACTGATTATGACGTCATCAAAAATTCTATGGAAATAGTCCTAAAAGTCTGGGAAATGACGGTAAAAAATCAACATTACCATACCATGTTCATGACGTTACAATGGTTTTACGTCAGATACTGTCTGTTAGGGGAAAAACTGTATTCCGTGAAGACTCAATTCGGTGGTCAGGTGACTTTCGGAATGTCTGTAAATTTACATGATTTAGGCCAAAGTGCATTGGTCATAATTTTTATTTGATTTTTGCCACAGTATCTTTGATGAACTGACCATAACATGATTTAGTTTTCAATCAAAGTGTCTAGCTAGAAACCTTCAATATGTTCAAATGATACAAAAATTCATTTGCTAGAATTTCCTCTGACTAAAATTTAAACAGGTTCATTTTTAAATGAAATACAAAATCAGCGATTGACAACCTTGTAACTGAAATAGGAGCTTGTCATGGAATCAGACTTCACGACCCCGGGTCGCATTGACGTTCTACTACTCGTGCTACGGACACTTTGCCTGGACATTGTACTTCCTGGCCGATTCCTGTTAAAGTTTTGACCCGATCCCCTGAAACCGACGCCCGGCTCGTCCCCATTCTGATTGTCCACCCCGTCTATCTGAAGAGTTGCACCAGAAAATGACCCCTGATGCTGTCTGTCGTCCTCCAAATGAACATCTTGAGTCGAAATTACGTTTTCGCCATTGGTGTTCGCCATTTTGAATTGTATTTTGAAATCTCCTTGGACATTGCGTAAAGTACGAGTTGTCCTTCTTTCCCTACGTTAGCGGCTCTCTTTTCTCTCTCTCTCTCTCTCTCTCTCTCTCTCTCTCTCTCTCTCTCTCTCTCTCTCTCTCTCATTTAAAGGGGGGGGGGGGCTCGAGGCCCTCCCCCTCTGGCAGCGGAGACTATAAAAAAAACTTCCTAAATAGTTTTCTATGCTGATCATTTTTCATATCAAAAAATCCCTAAGGCACAACAGAAACCACTGATTTGAATAATTTTTTAAAAAGAAATTCGAATACACTTGACAATGTCTAACAAAGAGCCGCGGGTGGCTTTCTGTATGTGGACTTGTACACTCGTCGAAAAACTTATGTATAGGATAGTTTCTTCATTTTCAAAAAAAGACAATAGAGATGAATCTGGAATAAAAGTCCCTTGCAATGCAAAATGAAATCCCTTGGAAGAGTTTAAAAACGCAGAACTGTATCAATCCTCACAAAATTTGAAATAGACATAGAGCTAGGAATCACGCCGGTGACCATATTTCGCCGTTTCATATTTAATTGCTTCTCATTGGTTATCGGAAAATTTTGTCGAGTTTATTTTTCTATATCCTATCAAATATGACCGTAGCCGTCAGGTTTTGATAAATTGTGACACCTCCTGCACAAAAAAATACCTCAAAATGTGGAAAATGTAATGAAAACACCAATTAAATTTTAGACTGGTAATCATCCAAAATGTTTACAAAACCAAAAAAGGGAAAACATTTTAGTTGGCATAATTTCTTTAAAGTGGTGGTGACGAAAGATTTCCTGAGAAGAAAATCACAATTTTGTCTGTTTTGTGTGCAACTAGGACACTTATCAACAAAAACGGCGAAATATGGTCACCCCCGAAAACATAGAAACGAAATATTTTGACGTTTTATAAGGAAACAATGAAATGAGTAATATGAATAATTTCTGTAGTATTTCAATCAAGAATGGAGTTAAATTAAATTTGAGCAAGGCCACCAAGTATGAAAATTTGTTGATGGATGAATGAATGAATGAATGAATGAATGAATGAATGAGTGGATGAATGAATGAATGAATGAATGAATGAATGAATGAATGAATGAATGAATGAATGAATGAATGAATGAGTTGATGGATGAATGAATGAATGAATGAATTAATTAATTAATTTAGGGCGGAACTGAACAAAGATGCCTTGAGATGTCTCATGGTGTATCATATACTTCAAACATTGCTGTGACGTCATGCCTAAAATGTTCTAACTGTCTAAAATTTACCATTGACTGCGGGCCTCAAACTGTCCAATATCTTTAAGAATGAGTTGTTTTCGGCGTATATCCAATACGTAATGAAATTCGAGATTCACCAGATTCACCAGGAATGAATGAATGAATAAATAAATGAATAAATGAATGAATGAATGAATGCATGTTAAGGCGGAACTGAACAAAGAAGCCTTGAGATGTCATGGTGTATCATAAAAATGAATGAATGAATGAATTTTAGGCAAAGAATATGTAAACGGAACTGAACAAAGAAGTCTAGATGTCTCACGGTGTATCATATGCGCAATGAAATTCGATATTCGCCAGATTCAGTGGCGGATCCAGCGCCCCGGCCCTTTGCCCGGGGGGGGGGGGGTGTGAAGGGGCGAATTTTGCCGATTTTGACTGAAAATGGGCCAAAATATACCTGTTTTTGGAAATTTTTGGGTCGACAGTGCCGGGGGGCGCCCCCTCCGCATCCCCCTGAATCCGCCACTGAGATTCACCAGGCTCTTTCTAAATGACACAAGAAAGGACAAATTTTGCATCTACCACATCAAAGGGTGTCGACACATCCCTTAATACAGCTGCAGGACAGCACGGACAAACCCTTGACCACAGCAAAAGGTATCCTTTGGTCATTCTCCTTAATCTTAAACATGCCGTCATCTGACATATATCATGATATAGGTGTATGTATTAATTTTGTTTTCTGTACCTTACAAAACAACGAAAAATCAAGTTAAAATAAAGAATAAGACGAAAAGAACAATTTTAACATCTTTTATTCCACTATTAAGGGAATCATGCAGTATTTCTATATTGGCATTACGATTCTTGGTTTTGTGTTCACCATACTTGGACGGGCTACGGGGACGTGCAAAGTTTATTTCATGAAAAAGGATGGAAACAAAGGATTTTCGGTGTCAATGAATCCTAAGAAACCGTCCGGTAAGAACCAATGATTTGAAGATGTTACCATAGTTACTTATATACATTTTTATGGTAAATATGAAAAAAATTGGATCAACAAGTTTTTTTTTTTTACTTTTGTCAACTTTATTGTCGTACTCATAACTATACTGCGCATTTAACATGTGTGTTTGAAAAAATCGGTAACATTCAGTATCTCTGATATTTTGACCAACACTTAGATGATTTTCGTACATTTTGTGTAAAATTGAGAAGATTTTAAATTATCTTTAAATTTGGTACCTACGGTGAAACTTTATCAAAATCAAGTTTTATACAAAGTTTCTAATAACCTATTTTATTGCATGTTAACAAAGAAAATTAAAATTAGAATGAAATGAGCGCATTTTAGCACTTTTTGTATTTTCGTTACAAATATTGCTATTTTTAGCAAAAAACTTCCTGCATTTTTATCCTGTTTTCCAAATAAGCAAAAGTCTTGATTTTAATCACTGACCTGTTAATTTTTCTTCACAAAATGATTAGCTGATATGAATCCTATGATTTAATATGGTTTTCATAAAATCGTTGAAATGTCCTTAGTTCAGAAATGACATGCCTTAAAACGCAATTTCTGTAATTTTGAGATTTCTTTTACTATCAATTTTCCCCGATTTCAAAATATTTGTAGATCCATGGTTTTACATTATTTAGTAGTTTTAAAAATAAATACCTTATTTTAAACATGCTTCATTTATGTGGACCCTCGTCTCATCGCTCCTTTTCTCTAACCCTTCGCACAGGGCAGAGTGAGAAAAGGAGCGATGAGACGAGGGTCCACATAAATGAAGCATGTTTAAAAAAAAAGGTATTTATTTTTAAAACCACTAAATAATTTTTATTTTACAAATTAAAAAAATATATTGTATTATACTTCAGAGGTTCTTGAATGTCAATATGAGTATGGTGACGCCCACATGCACGTGATGGTTAATAACCCACACAGGGACATGGAGAAATGTGAAGAGTGCAAGTGCTACCAGAGTGGCTATATGACATGCTGTGGGTAAGTGGATATGGGATAGTGGGTGTGAGCGAGTGGGCTAGGTAAGTAAGTGCGGGTCAGGGAAAGTTGTCAATAACCACGCAGGGACACGGAGAAATGTGAGGAGTGCAAGTGCTACGAGAGTGGCTATATGACATGTTGTGGGTTAGTGGATGTGGGTTAGTGGGTGTGAGCGAGTGGGCTGGGTAAGTAAAGTGCGGGTCAGGGAAAGTGGTCAATAACCCACGCAGGGACATGGAGAAATGTGAGGAGTGCAAGTGCTACCAGAGTGGTTATATGACATGTTGTGGGTAAGTGGATATATGGGATAGTGGGTGTGAATAAAGTGGGCTGGGTAAGTAAGTGCGGGTCAGGGAAAGTGGTATATAACCCACGCAGGGATATGTAGATATGTGAGGAGTTCTTGAATGTGCTACCAGAGTGGCTGTATGACATGTTGTGGATAAGTGAATATATGGGATAGTGGGTGTGAGTAAGTGGGCTGGGTATGTAAGTGCGGGTCAGGGAATGTGGTATATAACCCACGCAGGGATATGTAGAAATGTGAGGAATGCAAGTGCTACCAAAGTGGTTATATGACATGTTGTGGGTAAGTGGATATGGGGTGGTGGGTGTGAGTAAGTGGGCTGGATAAGTGGTTGTGGATCAGGGAAAGTGGTCAGTAACCCACACAGGGATATGGAGAAATGTGAGGAGTGCAAGTGCTACCAGAGTGGATATATGACATGTTGTGGGTAAGTGGATGTGGGTTAGTGGGTGTGAGCAAGTGGGCTGGGTAAGTTAGTGCGGGTCAGGGAAAGGGGTCGATAACCCACGCAGGGACATGGAAAAATGTGAGGAGTGCAAGTGCTACCAGAGTGGTTATATGACATGTTGTGGGTAAGTGGATGTGAGCAAGTGGGCTGGGTAAAGCCGGGTCAGGGAAAGTGGTCAATAACCCACGCAGGGACATGGTGAAATGTGAGGAGTGCAAGTGTTTCCAGAGTGGCTATATGACATGTTGTGGGTAAGTGGATGTGAGCAAGTGGGCTGGGTAAAGCCGGGTCAGGGAAAGTGGTCAATAACCCACGCAGGGACATGGAGAAATGTGAGGAGTGCAAGTGTTACCAGAATGGTTATATGACATGTTGTGGGTAAGTGGATAAGAGCAAGTGGGCTGGATAAAGCCGGGTCAGGGAAAGTGGTCAATAACCCACACAGGGACATGGAGAAATGTGAGGAGTGCAAGTGTTACCAGAGTGGTTAACTGACATGTTGTGGGTAAGTGGATGTGAGCAGGTGGGCTGGGTAAAGCCGGGTCAGGGAAAGTGGTCAATAACCCACACAGGGATATGGAGAAATGTGAGGAGTGCAAGTGCTACCAGAGTGGATATATGACATGTTGTGGGTAAGTGGATGTGGGTTAGTGGTTGTGAGCAAGTGGGTTGGGTAAGTTAGTGCGGGTCAGGGAAAGGGGTCAATAACCCACGCAGGGACACGGAGAAATGTGAGGATTGCAAGTGCTACCAGAGTGGTTATATGACATGTTGTGGGTAAGTGGATGTGAGCAAGTGGGCTGGATAAAGCCGGGTCAGGGAAAGTGGTCAATAACCCACACAGGGACATGGAGAAATGTGAGGAGTGCAAGTGTTACCAGAGTGGTTAACTGACATGTTGTGGGTAAGTGGATGTGAGCAGGTGGGCTGGGTAAAGCCGGGTCAGGGAAAGTGGTCAATAACCCACGCAGGGACATGGAGAAATGTGAGGAGTTTAAGTGCGACCAGAGTGGTTATATGACATGTTGTGGGTAAGTGGATATGTGGGATAGTGGGTGTGAGCAAGTGGGCTGGGTAAGTAAGTGCGGGTTAGGGAAAGTGGTCAATAACTCACGTGAATGGGCGGAGCTTAGCGCACTTAAAGTTTGTTGGAGATTTTACACCAGGTTAGTTCTATGGTACATATGGGAGAAAATTTCAAGTCATATTAGAATGGTCAATAAACCATGCAGCCATGGATATGGAGATGTGTTAGGAGTGCTTGTAAGTGCTATACGAGGAGTTACATGACATGTTGAGGTTAAGTGGGCTAGGTAGTGTAAGTGGGTGTGGATAAAAATAATTATATACCACGCAGGGATAAGGAGAAGTGTGAGAACTGCAATTGTGAGAAGAACAAGTGATACTAGAGCGGTTATATGTTGGTAATTTTGCTGGATGAGTGTTGGTATAAGTGGGTTGTGGATAAGTGGGTGTGCTTAAGGTGCTTGGTAAGTGAATGTTGGTTTGTGAACTGGATAAGCGGATATAAGTAGGGGGGGGGGCATATATGTAAATGGGTGTGGTTATGTTCATGTAGGTAAGTGGGCTGGGTAAGTAAGTGTAGGTTAAGTTGGTGTGAGTAATAACCTAATGAAATCATCAATACACGAAATTGAAGAAATTCACGAAAACCTTTGAAATATCTCTTCTTCTTCTTCTTCTTCTTCTTCTTCTTCTTCTTCTTCTTCTTCTTCTTCTTCTTCTCTCCTTCTTCTTCTTCTTCTTTTTCTTCTTCTTTTGGACAAACTGACCATGTATGTACATATTAGTACATTTTCGAGCCTCTTCGTTTACCTTCGATCGTGAAACATCCTATTTGAGATTTTTTCTGAATGAACGACCGAACTTTTAGGACTGCCCGAGAATGTGAGTTTGACTCATGAATCGAATGCGCTCGACCTCGTTTTGCCTTACTGGAGTTTTCCAGGCTCATTGATTTATATAGAAACGCGGTAACGGTTGTAATTAATCAATGATATTTTTTGTTTTTTAAATAGGATTGGATGGAAAGCATTGGAGAAACCGGTTGCCGAGGGCTGCCATATAAAACAAGGTGCCAACTGCACTTATACGCTGGTAAACGCACGTGACTACAGTCTGAAATGCGGGACTGACGTCGAGGTGAACACGCATGCGCAGTCACAAGAAGATAAAAGTTCTGCTCAAAAACTCTGTGTGTTTGAAACAGCTATGAGTTTAAATCTTTTGTGTCTACTGCTTTTCATGAAATATTTACTGTAACTTTTAAAATCTAAATGAAAGTGATCGATATATATCATATATAACGTCCACAGTGCTCATTTGTGATTCTTTATATAATAAGATTAAAATTCAAACGTCACAAAATTGTGTGAAATAATTATTTTTCTTTAAAAATTTATATAATGCTCAACCACCATATAACCATTATAATTGTCAAACAATAAAATAGATACAAAATAGTGTTTTAATAGATTCTTTTAAATGTTAGAAAAGGAATTAGTATTACCTAAAAAAAAGAAAAAAAAACACATACCCTGGTTATGTCAATTTAATATGACATCAAATATTTATGTACAATGTGCAAGGCTTTCTTGACACTTCAATAAGTCTATATACCATATGAATGTATTGTATATCTATCACCTATATATTGTAAATTGAGTTTTTACAGCACATTTGGAGAGGGGCATGCTAAGAAAGTTTTTGCTATGTCGAGTACAAAGTAGGTAGTTGATGTGTAATGTACTATGGGCATTCCTATAAGACTTGAAGCCTATGAAATATGCATTTTTGTTTTGTACTTGCATTTTAATGTCTAAATATCACTTGATATAAATTTTTTGGGAAGGGCGAGCGAAGCGAGCCCGAATTATTGTTTTTTGAAGTGTAAGGCGAGCAAAGCGAACCTAGAAATTTTGGTCTTGTTGCTAGAGAAGCAAGCTGAAATTTGTTTCAGTGAAGGGCAA
Source organism: Pinctada imbricata (assembly GCA_033119305.1). Lineage (NCBI taxonomy): Eukaryota > Metazoa > Mollusca > Bivalvia > Pterioida > Pteriidae > Pinctada > Pinctada imbricata. Next base: position 32,709,018 of record VSWD01000004.1, on the reverse strand, counting down.
GCGAAGTGAGAGAAAATCTTTGGATTTTGAACACATTTGTGGGCCAGAATATTTATTTCTGCAACAAAGAGGGTCAGATTATTTATTTTCAACATTTTCTGGGTCAGAATATTTATTTCCAAAAACTGCCACTCCCACCCCCACCGCACCCCACCCCTCAGGAATAAATGGGCGTCCCCAGAAGGCGCGATTGATGTATACATGTATTCAATGTCAAAAGGAAATTACTTTTTAAGGAAAAATAACTTTTAAATTAACCAGGAAGGTGATATAATGCATATTGAAATTTATACTTTTCGAGGGGCGGGGTGTGCTACATTTTGTGCGAAGTCTTTCTTTTGCAACAAATTCGTGATAAATACGTCAAATGGAAACAATAAATACAATGTAACCTTGACATATGATGGATTTTTATGAGTTATTTGAAAAAAAAAATGTACGGACACCTACATGTATCTATTAATGTAATTTGTTATGCAAAGCAGATATATATGAGCCTTTGGAAAAAAGATAATACGTATTTCATCTTTATGCCTCGACACACATTTTTGGCGCATGTATCATTAATAAAAAGTTGTGCTATCAATTATGTACAACATCTCCTTCTTTGCAACAATTCAACGATGTAAACAAAACTGATACTCTTAAGTTACACCTCACGTATTTGCGTCATTAATTATTGCATGTTTACATACGGATTTTAGGTTGTTATTAATGTGACGCCTCCAGTTTACATATTTGCGACACGTGTAGGTGGCAGCACTGGTTATTGATGATACCGCTAGAGGGAGCCTCCACTTCGAGAGTGAAGATTCGAAACTTTCATAAGGGTTAAAGTGATTTTGTTCCACAATGTATCTCGGATTATTTCTTATATATAATATAGTGTTACTGATTTCGTTCGTGGGATTTATTGAATGCTATTGCTTTAATGTCCAGCTACCTTTGAATACGACAACAGTTGAAGGATATAAATTTGAACTCAATTCAAAAGGAGGTAAGGATTTTCTTTAATCGCTAAAAGGATTTTGATGAAACTTGGTTTACATGACGTCTCATGGTCCCCTAACAAAATGGGGCCCAAATCCCTTTCGGGCCGGATGCAGGATGACACCGACCAAATGAGTGCACCTCTTCAAAATGTTATCCTTAACTGCTACATACATGTATTTAATTTATCATTAATTATCAGATAACTACGTGTAATTGCATAATTTGATGTGAATCTTTAGCGTTCATGCACTTGTCAGTTTTAAATGTTCAAGATCGTTCATTTCAAATTCTATTCTATTTTAACCAGAAATCACGAAATGCATTTTTGAGGATTTTGGAAATGAGACCCTAGAAATACCTGTCAATGAAAGCAGAAAGAATTACGAAGACTGCCATGATTGTCTTTGTAGTGCAAATGGAATTTCTTGCTGTGGGTATGTATGTACGTTAGTGACTTTTAAAAAAATTATTATACTAAAAAGCGTCTGATGTATACGAGCAAATTATGCTTTGCCATCGCCGGAACCAACAACATCTTGCACTGTGTTTATGTAAGACATTGCCTTGGGCTCCGATTCCTTTTGTTTTCCCTTTTATTTCCACGGTGACTTTGCATGGTCTTTACAGAGCACCTTAGAAAATAAGCTATTATTCATTTGAATTCTTTGGCCATATTGATGTTGAGGCAAGATTATTTAGGTTGTTTTGACCCAATTAATTTCAAAACACCCATTGGAAATACTTACCATGCATATTTACAAACAACGAAAATGTCGATTTGAAATGTCTGGGCTTTTCAATGTGGAAAGGGATTTTAAAGGCTCTTTTGTAAAGCTTGCTGTGGTTGGCTAGAATGTACATGAAATTTAAGTTCAAGTGAGCTCTCGCTTGCTGTTATTGGTCAAAATTTCGTGAAATAAGTTCCAGTGAGTTGTCGATTTCTGTGATTGGCTGAAATTTCCTGAGTATCCAAGTGAGTTGTTTTCGTCATGTCACAAAGTACAGGTAGAAAAAGGAGGTGGGGTCCAACATTATGATATATCTTTTAGATAGCAGGTTTGAAGAATGAACTCCTTTAATAAAAACTATATAGGTCGAATCCTTATGGGAAAAATCTTGGGAATTAAACTTTCTTTTTCAAACGAAATTGATATATTTTCCAAAAAAACTTTTCCAAAAGTTATCTATCTCATTTTTCTTCATTTTCAGATTTGGTTATAATGCAGGAATTATCGGCTTAGAAGATGGATACGAGATTAAACATTTGTCGAACTGTGAATATGAAATATCAAAAACAAATAGCAGTACTTTTAGTAGATCGGATAACGTAGTGCTTGACGGTAACGCTGCTGCTTATCTAGTGTTTCCCACACAAGTTGTATTTACTGGTGTACTTTTCTCAACACTGATTTTCTAACTTTAATGTGTGATCTTTTTATGTGAAACAGATTAATTTTGTTAGTTAATAACTTTTATTTATTATAATAAGTTTTTATTGTTAAGTTACATCAAATTTAGTATAGAAGATCACATTATCAAACTAAAACAATAATCAGGTATTTCTCTTTCGCCTGTACAAAACGTTTTTAGCCAGGCTATATATTCATCATGAAGGATTTAATAGACTAAATTTAATTAACTTCACCACAATTTATCTTCTACGCGTATATTTGAGAATTATCATGCCTCGTACTGATGACGCCAATGACGTCGCAGTATTTCGGTCACGTGGTGCCCTGCCTTGACGCCGAGGTAGGTCACTAAATTTTCAAATGTCAAAAATTACACAGAAAAGTTATGAAATGGTACTTGGCATGGTTAATTCGTTATAGGGTTTATTCCTGTCATACTTCATACTCAAAGTAGGTGTGTAATTATGTAGGGGGTTCGGCCTTTGGCCTCAACCCCCCCCCCCCCAAAAAAAAAAAAACAAACTACATATGTACTCTGAGTAGGAAGTATCAAACCCTATAACTAATAACGGTTTCAGATTAAAAAACATCTATTTTTAATTATAGCGTGACATATATATTTTTCAGTTACACTATTTTCACATTATTCACCAAGGTTATTACTCATGATAGGCCAAAGACTATTTTTGTTTGTTTGATGTTTGTTGACGAGTTCAATCATAAGTGTGCCGAGCAGGGAAGAAAGAGGTCTCTGTCTCTTTTATCAATTTAAAACTTAGTATGTCCCTTCAAGTTTTGAGAAAAAAAGAACATCGAAACAACTTTCTTGCAAGTCTGGGTACAGATCCAACCCAAATTCTGGTATATTGGAGGCCATAAAAATCGATCAAGAAATTATCCATTGTTCTTTGAGATACTGTACCTACAATCTTGTAAATGTTAGGTTATGACCTTTATTTTTTTTCTTCAGGTACATACACTCGTAACTCCAATTAGAAATGTTATAAATTATTTTAATAATATGCTATCTATTTATATTTATACAGTTTAAAAAAAAAGAAATTTTATCATGAAATATCAGTGTATAATTATCATGACTTGATTCATTAGCAGTGAATCTGTACGGTATACATACACGTATAAATTATACATGTATAGCATGTTTAATACGACGAAATTAAAGACATTGCAACTTGAAAGAAACTGTTTACTTTGAATACTTGCAGATTTTTTTCATAATGTAGAAAAGAGGATAATTATACTTGAAAACATTTAAACAAAACGATTTGATTATGGCTATTAAACATACATTTTGTTTTACAAAAATTACAGCAGAATAAATTAAAGAAAAAAAATGAAATGAAAATAAATTGTTTGAAGCATGCATTATCTGTAAAAATTATACTCATAAATAAACTTATAAACCGTATTTTTCTTCTGAATATAAATATCTTATTTAAAGAAAAAAGTCATGTAGTTGTAGAAATGTGCTAAGAACGTTCATTTAAATCAGTTTCGGATTTGAATTGTTTATGAGATGTAATTGTTTATTTACTACAATAAATCATTTCTTATACAGTATTTAACTCATTCATAACTTATATAAAATATTATTGTTGTTATTTTTGCCAGTTTATCCGCTGTATGTCGGATTATCTATTCCAGAAATGACGTCATGCGATGCGTCATTATCACAAACCAACAAATAAGCGTCATCAGGGACTGCAAGTCTAGCAGAATCGCAACTTCCGGTTGAATCGTATTCTTTCACTTTGTCCACATTTTTCGGTATTTCATAGGGCGTCGCTTCATTGTCCTTTGAATTGACATCATGTGTCATACTGTTGTCACGTGATGTGCCAGGAACTACGTCATACTCCGCCAAAACCGCCTCTAACTCTTTCATTGCTCCTTCTTCGGAAATTTTTGATTCTGTGTCCGAGCTTGCGGAATCAGCACCGATCGAATCGCTACAAATATACTCGTCGTTAATCGCTCTCGTAGAATATTTATGCGACAAATAATCGTCCAATGCTTTCGCACTAATTGGTTCTTCATAAACCGAATCGTTCAAAGGTTTCACTTCCACTTCCGGTTGATGAACGTCTATCATGGCACAGTAAATATGTTGTTCTTCTAGATCCAAATCCGAATGATCATCTTTCACTTCTATCCCGGGGTTTGCATCATCATACAATACATGATCCGCGTTGGAATCATCCCCAGTTTCGTACTTTTGCGTCTTTGACACTTTTCGATAAGGATGATTACTTCCGGCTGGAATTTCGTATTTTGCTTCCGGCTCGGATTTTTCCTTGTAGAAAACAGTGTCGTCATGTGTACAGTATGTGTCATCATCATCAACTGGAAGTTCAACGAATTCTCCCTTGTCTGAATATGGTACAGACGTGTTCGAATCAACGACTGGCGACTTGCCTAGGTAAGAATCACGTGATACTAGGGCGCCATCTAACGGACGTTTCTGTTCAATATTTCCGACATTATTTTGCAGTCGCGATTGACCATTGTTGTGGTCAATATCTTCATATTTAGGAGGAGAGTCGGGTACGCTATATAAGATGTTTAGAACCAATCTTCTCTCGTCAATTGCCGCCTGGTTTGACGGTTGAACGACATAGTGTACATCGTCTGTTCTTGGTGTCTCCAAACTTTTGTTCCTGCGGCTGAAACAGGAAGTGAGCGCGAGATAAATACTTTTTTCAACGGGACGCTTTCATGTTCATACGTTTAATCATATGTGACGTCATTTGAAGATAATTGTTCTTATAAATACAATTAGTACTTTTAAATGAATCAATATACGGATGAACAAATGATATTTTTTGATAATTTGATGAAGATATAATAAACAGTGGCGTAGCTTGGCTAAAATTGAATGGATGCTACATTAGTGATATGAGGATCACATTGCGACCACAAGTCGGAGGCATTATCAGTGAAGGTTGCCGAATGCAAGGCTTTGGCTTCAGTAGCTCAACAAAAATATTCTTGAGAGAAAAACATGTAAAGTAAGTACTAAATATAGAAATTTATTTGAAAAAGTGTATGTTTTAGCATACAAATATAGATTGTAGCTACGCCACTGAATAAATAAAGGAATAAATGAATGAAGTTTTAAAGAATATTTTTGCAGTAAAAGTTACAGCAAATAAATTTGAACAACGTTTTGAATGGAAAGAAAATCCTTTACAAAAAACTTACTGTTTTTTAACTGCGAAGTAAGTGCAGATAACTCCTGACAGAAAGGCCAAACCCAACAGTGCTACGGCTAACCCTGCTACCTCACCTTAATGATTAAACAATGAATTGATTAAACGTTCTCATTAGAAATAAGTTTTCAAAACGACAGATTGTGAAAATTAATATTATGAGTAAATATATGGGGATCGCATATCAATTAAATAAGACGCCTTTCTATGGCATGGCTACCACTTTTTCGATCACCAGAGTTACTTCCCGTTGGTACGGTGTTAGACGTAGACTAAATGTGACGGCATCAAATGCTATGGAAACCAGAGTAGCTACATGTACTAGTAGCACCAAGATGTTTATATGTACACTTGCAGTGACTTTACAGTTTTCACTTCATTTATAAATTCTGAGAAAACTAAATACGAAGTCTTACCGTGTGTCATTCCGGATTTTGAATTTTCTCCACTCTTCTGTCGATCAGGCCCTGAAAATATTATTGTCGAATTTCATGAAAATCTTATTACGTTTTTATTTAACTTAACATACAAAATGTATCTTGATATCATACAATACTTTATTACGATTAATAATTATTATGAAGATTTCTTTGGTTAAAATAATCATGGTGCCAAGGTAAAAATTTGTAAATTGCATCTTTCTGGATATAATTTTAAAAAGTTTTCACATATATTCATGTAATTCAACAACATAGATTTACCCATGATTCCCGAGGTTGTTGTTTCCACTGTTGTATGAACGGAACTAGTTGATGTACGACTTGTCTCTTGTGTTGACGTAGAATATTTGGTTGTCATGGAAACTGACGCTGACGACAACGTTGTATTCTGTGTTGAAGAAGATGACATTGACGAAGTCGAAGATAATGCTGTAGATAGAGATGATGTTGCAGGAACAGTCGTTATATTTGTCGTCGTTGAAGAAGATGGTGTTGATACCGTTGTATTTGGTAGCGTTGTATTTGGAAGCGTTGTCGTTGTTTGTAACGTTGTCGTCGTCGTTGGTGTTGTCGTTGTAGTTTCCGGAAGCATTTCTAGAATAGATAAATTAATGCATCGTTCATATTTTATTGAGAAGAATTCGCGTTCATTTTCTTCATAGAACTGAATTCTTGTTTCATCGTGTGTTTGAAACATCACAATACATTGTACAAACAAAGGCCTATGATTCCTTATCACACGGTTTGTTGTGCAAAAGTCCGTTGTTATACATTATTCAAAAAAATAGCAATCCAAGGAATGCTTGTGTCGCCTGCGAAGCGGATTTTTTTTTTATTGAAAAGGGTCAAATATCAAGGGCAAGGTCACTAGGTAAAAAATTATGGAATGTTAAGAAAGGTCTTTTCACAAGGAATACAAATGTGAAATATCAAAGCCTATCACCCACCAATCAAAAGATATAGCCAATCTAAGATTTTTTGAAAAGTAGGTCAAATATCTAGGTCAAGGTCATGAGGTCTAAAATTATGGTATGCGTAGAAAGGTCTAGTCACAAAGATTACACATGTGAAATATCAAAGCCCTATCACTTACCAATCAAGAGATATAGCCAACCTTAGATTTTTTTGAAAAGTAGGTCAAATATCTAGGTCAAGGTCATGAGGTCAAAACTTTTGGTATGTGTAGAAAGGTCTTGTCACAAAGATTACACATGTGAAATATCAAAGCCCTATCACTTACCAATCAAGAGATACAGCCAATCTTAGATTTTTTGAAAAGTAGGTCAAATATCTAGGTCAAGGTCACAAGGTCAAAAATTTTGGTGTGTGTAGAAAGGTCTTGTCACAAGGAATACACATGTGAAATATCAAAGCCCTATCACTTACCAATGAAAAGTTATGGGGTGTGACACCCAAAGTGTGACAGACAGACAGACGGACGGACTGACTGACTGACTGACAGACGGACAACGGACAAAGTGATCCCTAAGTGTCGCTATGCTTCGCAGGCGACACAAAAACGAAAGAGTTTTGATTCATGTCACATGAGCAATCCTGCTAAAGTCCGTTGTCATACAGAAATTATGCATACCGTATTCAAAAACAAAAGGATATCATTCAGTATCACATGGGTAGCCCTGTCGGGTCATTTAGCAATACTTTCAGGAGTCTAGTTCAATATCACACTGGTAGTTGTGCCAAAAGTCCGTTGTTATGCAGCAATTATTATTACATCATGTATTTAAAAACAAAGGAGTATGGTTCCATACCAATTGGTAGTCGTTACATAGTATGTTGTCATACGACAAATATACACACCGTACACACGAATGAAGGAATATGATTCCATTTCGTGCTAAAGTCCGTCGTCATACAGAAATGATAATTGACCTATCGCCAACTCCTCCCCCTGCTGCCGCAATGCCATTGATATTATCTCGTATCGTTACAGGCATGCTAATAATAGCCTCTGCCCTGCACGTGCTGGGAGCTCAGACAAACTAGCGCGTTATCCTCATAACTTTAGTATAGAAACGAAGATAACATGAGCATTTAGCACATAGTTTTTCATCATTTTCTTGATTTATTAAAATGGTTGAAAGATGTGCACATGGTACAAGTAGTAGTGATGATGACAGATCTCGGGGTAATATTTTTCTCAGATCAAATATCGGCACGGTCATCAACGGATAACACGAAATACATAATTTGCGTATACAGTTGATCAAATATATGCGCATCTCATAAAAAAAGCGATTTTGAGAAGTTCAAACATACATGAATACAGCAAATTAAAACCCATTACAACTGTATAAAACTCGATCTTGCCGGCGAAAGAGTAAAGAATAGGCAAAAGAGGGGGGGGGCGTTTTTGAATGAATGTTACCATTTGATTTGCCTTAGATGAAATCATATTGATATTATCTTGACATTAATTCATTTCATTCTACTATTCTTAAGTCCTTTTATTGTAAAATTAAAAAGAATCATTAAATAGCATAAAGCCCATATAGCAGAATCCAGCTAGATGGATAGAGGGTCCCCCCCCCCCCACTCCTTTGGCTGTACCCTAAAAATATCAATGATAGCAAAAGCACAAAATGATGTTAAGGCAAAGGGAATAAAAAAAGAAATGTAGGCCTAGAAGTGAAGAAAAAACTACGATTTTAAATTATGCTCAAAATATTTGAACATGTCATTCCCTAGAAATTTAGAAATAAAAATGAATATTAAAAAAAATTCTTGTTCGCATCGCTCCCGTTTTTCTTCTTCTTTTTTTTTAATGAAAAAATAAAATTTTGATTTCATGTTTTCAGTGATCATATACACTTATGCATTAATTTCCTAAATTGTCAGGCTTATTACACTCGCAATTTAAATCTTAGTTTAAAAAAATATCAAATATTATAAATGACCCAACCACCCCCCAAAATCAATAAAATCAATTACCGTAATAATATATATTCACGTGTTATAAAAAAAAAAAAATGCTCACACCCCCGGGCTGTACCCGCCGACGGTGTTTCATATTTAACCACTACCCGACCCGACTTTTCATTTCGCATCCTGAAACAATTTGTTGGACGCCCTCGAAATAACTTTCACAAAAATATTATTCTCTTGTTATGATGATTTTAGAGATAAAGTACATTACACATAATATATTTCATGGAAAAATGATTACGAAAATCAGTTGAAATGGCATATTTTGTTGCCGATTTTTCCTACAGAACATGTACTGTTTACATCCGCCTTAGCTGGTTTTTGTCTGAGCTAGCGGGATCCAGCGTATTTGGTAATATGGGCGGAGCTTATCTGGGAATTGGCGATAGGCGAATTACCGTATTCACATTAATAAACAAACACATCATATATGTATAGTCCGTTGTCATACGCAATTACATGTATACCTACCGTATTCACAAACAAAAAAGTATGGTACCATATCGCTTGGATAGTCATACCAGAGTCCGTTGTCATACAGAAAATGTTACATACCGTATTCATAAACAAGGAAGTATTGTTCCATATCGCATGGATAATCATACCAGAATCCGTTGTCATACAGCACTACATACTGTATTCAAAGACAAAGGATTATGGTTCCATATCGCATGGAAAGTCATGCTAAAGACCGTTGTCATACAACATTTATACATACCGTATTTACAAACAAAGGAGTATGGTTCCATATCGCATGGATAGTCATGCCAAAGACCGTTGTCATACAGAATATTATACATACTGTATTCACAAAGGAATATGGTTCCATATCGCATGGATGGTCATGTCAAAGTTCGTTGTCATGAAGCCATAATTATACATACATATCACATATCATATCACAGGGGTAGTCATATTGAAGTCCGTTGTCATACAAAGAATTATAAATACAAAAAATTGGACATACCGTATTCACAAACAAAGGAGTATGGTTCCATATCACATGGGTAGTCGTGCCAAAGTCCGTTGTCATCCAGTCTCAGATTGGCGCAGTCTTCTACACAGACGACAACCACCTGGCATCCACCTGGTTGACCTAATGCCCAGTTCGTAAAAGTCAGAGGATATCCTGGAATAATAAATTTGAAATATTTTTACCTTGATATGGATATAATTTTATATTTAATTTATTCTTCAATTTGATAAATCCTCGACAAGGAATCCACGGGTAGATCAATACTTTTTCAGGGGAGGGGGGGGGGGGGTTCTAGCCCACTTTTGTTGGGAATGTTCCAGTCAATAATTTTGATAATAAGAATTTGTGAGAGATGAGAAAAACAGGATTATCCTTTGCAAATTCTAACTTTTTATCAATTCTATGGAATTCGATAACATTAGATTTGAGATTCAGTATAATTGTACATTAAGGACAAATACTGTTTATTCAGTTTTAGGATAGGTATCCTTTAGATTTGAATCAGTTTCATCTTATTGTATGTAAAAGTGATAAGAAGTGACACTTGATGTACATGTAGCTGTGTATTAGACATGTTTTCATTTCAAAGGATGGCCCAGTGCCTTTATGTTATATGATTGAAGCATAATTTGACTTTTAAATTATCATTATCTTAAACAAAAACAAATATTGCAAAAAACAATGCACCGTTATCAGGTAAGAATAAACACTAAGGTGCATCACGTCCAGTCGGTAATATGATATAGACTAACATTATTTCTTTATGACTTTGCATGTATATAAGTGTGGGGAACTCTTCGATGTGAAGGCTCATAATTTTGGGTGCCGGATATGTCCTGAAGAGTATTTTGGATTCAAAAATCCATTTATTCAATTGCTCTCTTCGTGATGTTCTCTATTTTTCTGTTGCATACCTTGGACCCATTTCCATTGGCCTTCGTAATCCAGGTCATGCGCACCAAGCCAAACTCCGTTGCGATTCCAATTCAACGAAATTAACACATTATGGACGAACGACTGCGTCGGCCAATCTCGGATCTGCACCAGCCATCCACCAAGACTTGTACAAAAGTCACGTGCGGAGTACCACGATTTCTCCACATTGTGAAATTCGTAACATTTTTCACGAAAAGCCTTCAAGTTGTCTGTCCTTGGCAGGTTGTCAGGGCAACGGTCGACGTCATTTCCGGCTTAAAAGAAGAATACGCAAATTAGCTTTAAAAGTGTCAAAACTAGAAAATGTATTTTAACTGATTCTTAGAATTCTTAATGTAAATGCACCATACAAGTATGCGGCCAGCAAAAGATGAGCTATTGCCGTGGCACGTCCGTTGTCCGTCGTAAACTTGTATACATTTTCTACTTCTTCGATTCGTTGAAACTTGGTATGCATAATGTACAAAAATGATCAGGTATCACGTAATGGTACAGTTTTCATTCTTTTTTTCTTTTCTTTTTCCTTTTTTTTTTTCTTTTTCGTGGTTTATATATCAGATTCTCGAAATCTATTCCGCCTATTTCATAAAAAATTCATTCATCAAATTACTACTTTTTCATGCTATATATTGTTTTTGCAAAATCTTTTACCTTCAACATTTTTCATGAAAAAGTTTGACAATGTTTATGTGCCAAAAGTAAATTAGTTTTTGTCCAAAAGATCTTGTATTTATAAAGCAGGGCATATTTTCGCTCGTCATTTATCATAGCTAAAGGCGACGAAAATGGTAGATTAAATCTATCAACGTTAAACGACACCCTCCCCTATCATAATTTCTATCTTTGACCATGTATTTAGATTGGCACTTGTATATGACCATGGACAAATATTCAAACATTCTAAAAAGCATTTCTATATTCTCATTTATTGTATATATTTTTTTTCAAATGAACGATTTTCTTTTTATGAATTTTTCATAAGATAGACTATGTCGATTTTCCTAGGACAACTACTGAGATACGTACCATGTGTATATATATCAAATAAACCTTACATTTAAGTAAAACTATTTGTCGTTTTTTTTTATTATTTCTTTTCAATAAAAATGACGTTTTCAGCAATTCTAAAGAACGTTGCATCATCATGAAATGAATAAATGAATACAAGCAGAAATAATGGATTAAAAAATTTATAAGTTTGATATCTTTTTAATTCATTTCAGGAACATCTGCGTTTACATATAAACATGATGGATTTTATGACGTAGCCAAATTTTGCTAGAAATGGACGTTGCAGTAAGAAAGAATTCATAGTGTATAATTTTCAAATATTTTCAGTCCAACTCACCAGTGTCTTGAATTACCGAAACAGCGAAAACTAACCACAATAACATGAAGATTCTTTCCATAATCCTGTATACTACAAATCCATTGTTTCTACTAAATTTGGTGAAAAATAAAAGCCATGGTCGGTTAGATACCTAGCCACCCAAATAAAGGTAGATATTAATGGCCGATGATCGACGGTCGGGTCATCTGGCTAGCTCGCCCCGGGGATGTTGTAAATTTTTATATCTGTACATATTTGCATGAGTAATTTATAGAATAAACAAGAATCATTACAATGCGTCATTGCAACCTTAATCACCCCTCATCCCCTTAAATTATGTCTTGTCATAAATCTTGACCTTGTTATAATGGCCCAATTAAAATTTAAAGATAAATTTTTGACATTATAATGACACTTGAACAATTTTTATTGAATTTTATGGAAAATTTGAAAAATCTGAGAACCTGCATCGTTGCATTCCATAACACGTGATATTAGGATTGCAATAAGGAATATGAAACATGATAATGAAAACAAATGCATGAAATTGGTAAAACCCCGGGTCCGTCCCTCTCCCCCCCCCCCAAAAAAAAACAACAACAACCCCAAAAACAAGACAAAAATTGACTACCTTCATGATGAAATTGTTTAAGGTAACACTAATTTTATAAAACCAAATATAAAAATTCAAAATTTTATACTTTAAGTTACTTATCATGCTTATGTTAGGAATTTGATTTCTCTTTTTTCAGTCAATCAGTTATAAAATTATCATGTTTTTCCATATTGTCATGGGTTTACCCCCCCCCCCCCTTTCCTGACCCAGCTGTAATACTCCTTCTCTATCCTTTTTTTTAACTCTCTCTCTCTCTCTCTCTCTCTCTCTCTCTCTCTCTCTCTCTCTTCACCCTTCATCATGTGCAGAAATTTCAGACTCTTTACATAACAATTCCTTTTCATTCACTATCTCACAATGTACATTTCAACAGGATTTTTAATCGATCGAATTTTACATGTTGCTTCATTGAACTCAAATTCAATATAATCTTTCACTTTATCGTAAGATAAAAATGTTTACTCCTCAGACAAATCTCATTGTGTTCGATTTTAAGGTCGATTCACCCGTGATTGGCATAAATACAGCATATGCAAATAACCAACACTAAGTCATTTAGAGAAGCCGATTTTAATAAAGGATGCGAGTTGGTTGAAATTCTATAAGTTTGTATGACCGCTTAGAAACACCGATTACACTTCGCACAATCAGTAAACGTATTTGATAACTTCTTCACTTCGGTAATTAATTCAAACTCATGGGCGGATCTAGAAAATTTTCAAAGGGGGAGGGTCAGCACATCAGGGTGGGAATAAAGTTCCAGCTTATGATTTTGGACAAAATTATACTTAAAACTGAAAAAAAAATCATAGAATTTTGGCAAATTACAAAGAGGGTGTGTTCCGACCCCCTAAAACCCCTCCAGACCCGCGCCTGCAAGTCGTATACTTATTTCAAAGACTTATTTGGCGTATTACCATCTTCCCATCGCAATGAGTGCCAGTTCGTGTTTGTCCCCCGCGTCGAGTTTTCAAAGCATCAACATGCCCGTCATCCCCCTCCGGCGGGGTAGTGCATCTACAACAACGACCCGTGGGGGAGCGGATGAGAAATCGTCGTTTACGCCGTACAAACGGGAGGGCCGATCTCCCTCCCTCCCGCGTCGAGGCGACACCGGGAGGGACCCTGTACCCTTCATAGAGGAGGATAGTTTTACGGACTTAGTGTTGATAGTGGAGGGGAAGCGATTGTACACGTCAAAGACCCTCCTTTCGATGTCATCGCCGGTATTTGCCCGGATGTTGACGTCACAAGAGTACAAGGACAAGAAAGAGGTTCCCCTTCAGGGCATGCAGTTTGACACGGCGCATGAACTTCTGTATGTACTACACCCAGCGTATCAACGAAAAATTACAGGTTTTTCTAAAAGATTTTTCAAGTTTCTTATATATATAAACATTTTTTTGCTTTATTTTTTCTATGATGACTACGCATCATCACTATGTAGCTAAATAATCTTATTTTGTGACGTTATCTTGTACATGTACTGAAAACGCATAGTTTTGTGTAGGGTTCAAACTGATCGAAGAAGTACGTTAAGGACTGGTCCTATTTTTTGAATATTAAATGATAATGTACTGCAGTATAAAACTGTTCAAAAGAATGCAAAATATTGGATACATGTATATATATATATTTTTTTCTTTGGTACATTACGTGATAAATTCTTTTATATGTCCTTTGAAATGTTCTTTAATATTCAAAATATGAAACTACATGATGAGTTGTACATTAACTTCATTATTCATTAATCATATTTTTAGACCAGTCAGCTTTTTCAATATTGGCGATCGCGGAGGAATATCAAATATGGAATCTTAAACAGAGGTGTGAGGAAACCCTACTGAATAGTCTAAATGCAGAAAAAACTGCGAAGGAGGACATTCTAATCCGGTGCCTACATGCCTCAGACGAATACAAACTTTTTGCTCTTTGGACGAAATGCTTGCAGCTTTGTGCAAAACCAACTCTGAACTTATCTTCACTTCAAAGATGTTCCGAGTACGAAAATTTGTCTAAGTTTTTGAAAAGTATGTTGGAAGCGTTCAAAGACAAAAGTTCCGCCATTACCGGAAGTCCGAATGAAACCGGAAGTAGTATTACTACACGAAGGGGAAGTACGACGACATTAATAGACGAAACTAATATGAAGCGGAATTTCTCAACGGCACATACCCAAACTAGATACTGATTGACGTGTACTTAATTTCATGCGAAGTTAAATATTTTATCAAAGTTTTGCATTATAAATGATTATATATATATGTTACATGTATCCTATCTTTTTCTTATCAACAATAATCTTACCACGTATGTTTGTATATATATGTCATTGATTTATTGACAAAATGAATGTTAACGATGAAATAAAAGTCAAATGAAGTTAAATGAAATAAAAGTTAAATGAAATAAAAGTTACATGACTTGTAATGTATCAAGATTTCACCTACACTATACATAAAGTTTTCAAACATCAGAGGAAACTTTATGATAGACAATGTATTGTCTGTTTATAGCAATTCTCTGCATTTTATGTGGAATATAGACATACAGATAATATCTGAAAGAAATGGAAACTACTTGGAAGTTGGAAAACATAATTTCGTGAAAACAGTATCCTCTCCGCACGTATATTGAGACTTGGTGAAAATCAATATTCCATAGATACGATTCTATTATGAGGTTTTGTATGATTTGCCTGAAACTATTCTGGGGGGAGGGGCGCTTGGTTTTTTTTTCGAAAAAAATAATTTTGCTCTCAATTTTGATGAAAAAAATTAATTTGCTTATGGTGTGACAGAAAAAAATAATCTTGCTCTTACAAATAATCTGAATTTGAAGAATTACCATAAAATTTCGCTAAAATTCTTGAAAATTTTCCGTCTCGCTTCGCTCGCCGCAGTTTTCAATTTGTATCAAAAATTTTTCGCTCGCTTCGCTCGCCTTTATAAATTTTCTATCAAAACATTATTTACTAATGGCAAAGTTCATACATATATGAAGATATCAAAAGTTATACATGTGTGACATGAAAAAGGGCTTCCTTAAAAGCTTACATATATTGTATATTATTCAGTATTGCCATTAGTACATGTTGCATGTATCCCTTCATATAACTTCAGTTATTCACCAATTTACATTCTACATTTACATGTAAAATTTTGTCTAGGAGACCTTCCCCTCAGACCTTCTTATATACATGTACATGTTATATACATGTACCTTATATAAAATATTGAGAATTGTATTGTAAAAATCTTTTATCTCTCTGTTTAAAAGTGAATTGAATTCTTGCATTAAAATAAACTAATTTATCACATGATACACCCGTTATGCAGTTTCATAAAGCCATTTCATAAATATATGATATGATAACACGTTACATATCGCTCTGCTTGAATGCGATTGGTCAAGGTTGGAACCTAATCACATAAACCTTGACAAATGTGACCTTTCAAATATCGGTCAACTGTTAAATTCAGACCCAGAGTCAATATCAATGATTGAAATTGTTGTTGTTAAATAATTCTTGCATCAAAATACTTTTCAAAATTGAAATACTTTTCTCTTACGCACAGAATATCGAATACGATGGGGACACTACTTCTCATGGCGTAGCAGACGACCCTAGATCACGGCGTGGTTCGCCTCTATAGTTCTCGGAAACGTTGATTTCACGTTAGAAATACACATTTTTAGGCAATATCATGTGATAAAAAGAATCTCAAATGAATTTTCATTTCATACGATGTATTATGAAACTCGTTGTGTGTTTTATATCCCCTCGCCAAGGCTCGGGGATATGAAACACACAACTCGTTTCATAATACATCGTATGAAATGAAAATTCATTTGAGATCCTATATATATTAATATTTAGAGTTTTGAGTAAAAATATAAAAAAATTCTAACAATCAAACATAAACATTCTTAATATGCGGATCCCCCCCCCAAAAAAAATCCTTGCTCCAACTATTCAAGAAAAAAAAATTGCCCTGGTCCGGGACGAAAAAAATAATCTTGCTCCGACAAAAAACCCAAGACCCTCTCGTCCCTCCCCCCCCCCTCCCCAGAATATCAAATGGACCGTGCCTTAGATTTCTTATTTCCCGAAGGGTTGGTGAAACACTGCAAAGTTCCCGTCGAGTCCAATTTTGAAATAAATTTCACCAAAAGATCATTTTCAAAATTTGCCGTTTAAGAGAAAACACGGAATATTGAATTTATGGTAATATTTACCGACAGTTTGGTTAAATCTACAAAACCCAAACTTCAATATATCTAGTTTTTGTGTCCTATAAGCTAGGGTAATTTTGATAAATTAAAAATATAATAAATATATCCCCCACTCCCGGCGAGCCGAAAAGGGACTAATTCAGTAATTAAGTCAGCAAGCTGACCTATGATTTAAGAAAATAATTAGTACCAAAAAATCGCATTGTTTGCAAATTCAAGGGATACCCATTATCCCATCTAGATCCTCTCATTTAATACCAAAGCTTTGATATCAATATTGGCATTGTCCTATACCACTGATTCCAGAGATTTACTCTATCGGGAATGGGGTAGGGTGGAGGGGTCTGCTTTCTTACATGTGAGGCGACGTCCTACACTTTCAGCCATCGGCCATCATACGAAAATACGATTTGGTGTATTTTTAATTGGAGTTATCTCTCTTACATTGCGTAAAGGAAATTGTTACCTTTTAAAATGGGTCAGCAGTTAAAATGATAATTAAATGTCCTTGTCCTTGTCCAAATACCATGATTGTAATGCGGCTTAAAATAAGAATTCGTGCCCTGTTTACATATGTAAAAACATGCAATGAAGTCGAGCGGCCTGTGAAAAGAAAAAGCGCCCTATTTCAGTGATAGACGTGTACTGTAAGTCGCAGCTTGCTACAAATTGCGTTGTGTACTTATTGATTCATATTTATTCTATCGAGTTTACTTATATTGGTTGTAAATCAAGAAATGCCCACAAAGAAACGTGTGTTTACGAGTGAGAGGGTGGTACTTGACGGGGAAATTCGTCCAGCGGCCATCGTGACGGAGGGTGGGAAGATCCACAGTGTTGTGCCGAGATCTGACCTCTCTACTGTGACCTCAGGTGACACCGAGGTAAGCTATATTTACATGTAAAAGGGGGGGGGGGTTACTTGACGGGGAAATCCGTCCTGCAGCTATCGTGGCGGAAGGAGAGGGGGAATATATCCACAGTGTGATGCGGAGAGTTGCATGACCTCGCCTCTGTGACAGGTCAAGCAGGTGACACCGAGGTCACATAATATAAGCATGGACTATCTAGAGTGGGCGATCTAGTTTTTATTGGAAGGGGGGGGGGTAGGATAGGAGTGAGATTGATCGTCCTGCAGCCATCGTGACGGCCAAAGTTTGGAAAATCCAGAGCCGGCGTGGTGCCGAGGTCTGACCTCTCCTCTGTGACCTCGGGTGACATAGAAGTAGGCAAACGTGAACTAGCGTGAACGAACCAGATAATATGAGTGAGGGTTTCAAGCATATTTTCCTTACATTACGCTGAAAATATGTGGTGACTACTCCCCCACCTTCTCAACCTCTCCCCGCCCCACCTATTCATGCACACACCATTGAAAAATTATATCTCTGCAGTAATTTATATATATACGATGTATACACCTCCTTGCTTGTCAACGGTAGTAATTTCCAGACCTCTTAACCCTAACAAGAATGCTGAAATATAAGTGACATCGTACCTGTAGCATAAAAAAAAAACAGTGTGTTTTTATTAGATTCGAGACATTTGCATTAATTTTCTTCAAAATAGGTAACTAATTGGTATTTTTATCTACCGATCCGTGTCCCCAAGACATAAATTTAATTGTGTGATCGCATGCATTTTTGAAATATCAGGCTTAGGTACTGTAATAAAACCTGGCTGGATATAATTAAAAAAAAAACTGTTTGCCAAGGAGGGGGGGGGGGGTTGTCTATCCTTTCGTGGGAAGATCCAACCTGTAATAAAACCTGGCCGGATATAATTAAAAAAAAAAACTGTTTTCCAAGGAGGAGGGGGGGGGGTTGTCTATCCTTTCGTGGGAAGATCCAACCTATGGTCGGAAAAAAAAAGTTCTTCTAAAATGGGAATATCAGGGAACGTCAGAATTTTCACAAGTTCTATACGGGGTTCTGAACCCTCCGCCCCTACCCTAGATCAAAGCTTGATAAAATACAGCTCACTGTGCACGTTTCGATGAAAAATATTTATGTCCCATGATCCCCTGGATCCGGTTTGGATACATCAATGATTTCGCGGATATATAACTTTCCGGAATTTATTTATTGTCATTACGACATGCATAATTATGAGCAATCTATGCGTATATTTAAAGGGAGGGAGTTGATTTTTCTTTTTCAAATGAAAAAAAAAAGAAGATATTCAAAAGCCAGTTAATTTGAAAAAATCATCGTGAAATAGATTTTGATTTATTAATCAAAAGGATGAAATTGAACAATAAACAGAAATAAATGAATGAATGAATAAATAAATAAATAAATAGATAGATAAATAAATAAATAAACATATTTTTGATATGAATGTATATTTGTCAATACTTCTTTGTTTTGTATTATCTCTAAGTTTAAAATACGTCGTACGCATCAACACAGGTTATAGATGTGGGTAGAAACGTCATCATGCCGGGCATTGTGGACGCCCATGTCCACGTCAACGAGCCCGGGCGGACATCATGGGAGGGCTATTACACGGCTACAAGAGCCGCGGCTGCCGGCGGGGTCACAACCATCGTAGATATGCCATTGTAAGTATATTTCGAAAACGTTTTTCCATTTCCGGATGTATTTTGTTCATACTGATTTATTTTTAAATATTTTTTTTAATTTCATTTATATATTAACGACGTATAAACATCGTAAACATTGATTTACTGCGAAGACAAAAACTATTTTTGATAATTTAGTTTTTTTCTTTCGATTTTTATTTCATCTTCGAGACTTTACATATCATTTTGAAAGCATAAAGACATAGTTGCAAGTGCCTGCCCCCCTTTTATGTTTAAATATCATAAACTATAGGAAAAGGGGAATGTTTGTACAGACTTTGTGCATATAACTGCCTAAACTGGATTATTCTAAAATATAGAATTAGTAGGAAAAAGGAAAAAGAAAGAAAAACATATTTAGCTCCTATCACTTTGCATACCACTTATCGCCAACATTTTAGCACGACATTGAGATCATGCACGTAACAACATAGAATTTGCGAGAGTTCGATCTGAACAACCCTTGTTTGATTTCCCTTCTCTTTAAGATTTCAGAAAAAAAAAGAATCATGAAAGATGTTTATGTTTGTTTCAGAAATTCTATTCCATCCACGGTGACATTGGATGCCTTCAAAGAGAAGGTCCGTGCAGCGGAACATCAGTGTCATATAGATGTCGCTTTCTGGGGTGGCATTGTGCCAAATAACGAGGTACCCAAGTTATTTTTATGTCCATACGTCATATTAGACATTTTTCATGTCCGCGGACTTCGCACTTCGGACATCGCATATCGAATGTGACGTAACAGTAAATTGCTTATGCTATTACTTTATGTGAGAATGTGCGAATATGCATAGTTAAAGTTCTGCATTGACGTTTCATCCATTGTGCGTTCAGAATTTACATTTCTAATGGAACCGGATTCCTTTGATATTACTCCTAAAAGTTCTATGCGAAGTCCGAAGTACGTTAACTTGAAAAATGCCCAACACCATTATTGGCAAACAGGCATTTGTATAACTTTTGGTCAAGAGTCGTTTTCTCGTATTTTAAATGTGTGAGAAGCGCAACCTAGCATGGTAGCCAAAATTATCCATTCTTTAGGTCAGAAGAGTTTTGGGTTCCTGTCGCCACATACATTTAAATTTCAATTCGCGTTTGATCATTTCTATCTAGGAATATAAATTTTTTCATGCACCAATCTAGAAAGGAGGGTGATCAAGCTTCCTCCCTTGAAATTTGTCAAAATTCTGAGTTTTCCCAATTTTTTCAAAATAATTTTTTTTGCACTATTGGACGGCATTACACCTCCTCTGACAAGATTTCCTGAAATCTGCTAATAGATTCTATTGCTAATATATTGTAAATGCCAATATGTACATGTAATGTTGTTTCAGAGACAACTTGTTCCCATGTTGAACGCCGGTGTTGTCGGTTTCAAATGTTTCCTTATACACAGCGGCGTTGACGATTTCCCTCACGTAGAAAGAGCAGATCTGGAAAAAGCATTCAAAGTATTACAAGGAACAGACGGAACTGTGCTGGTGTGAACGATTTATTTTTGTAATGAGTTGTAAAATCTTTACTGGAATCTTGATGTATGTGGATCGTATAGTTTACCATCTTGAAAATCCAATGCGACAATATTAAACAGTATTGATGAAATCGAAGAAAATATAGATGAAAACACAGTCATGTGATTCATTGAACTCTTATGGTATCTTCATTTTACAAAAATACAGTTTTAAGGCACAAAGAGGTACTTTCATTTTCTTTGATCTTACAAAGTTCATACTGTTGAAACTTGCATGTACACTTTGACGCAGCTGTTACTTATAAGTCTTAGTGCTAAACCAATCAACTGTCCTTTCTTTTCTAATTTTATAGTTTCATGCAGAGGTTGATTGCGACTGTGGAGGTGGTGGGTCAGGTAAATGTATTTCTATACTCAACAAAAATATCTTATCTTTGAAACATAAAGCATCTGCAAGTTTGAATATACATCTTTATTAACACTAAATTTCGTAATAATGGCAAAACACCATCTTCTTTTGTATTTACTTATTCAGTATAAATTATATTAATTTGTATTAATTAACATAGAAATTATCAGTTACATTTTTATCATTTGTTTTTCAGGACACAAAGAAGCATATCAGACTTTTCTTGAATCTAGACCAGCCAAAATGGAGGAGGAAGCCATAAAACTTGTCTGCGAAATGTGCCTTAAATACAGGTATTTAAAATGCCTTCCTCCATCCTTAAAAAGGTGTGCATCAGAAATCATTTGGAAAATTGAACTCAAAGAATATTATCCGACATCTAATTCTTTTCTTTTTTTGCAGAATCAAATGTCATATCGTGCACTTGTCAGCCGCGAGTGCTCTGCCCTTAATTATAGATGCTAAACGGCAGGGGGCGCCACTTACTGTTGAAACATGCCACCATTACCTCACTCTGGAGTCGGAGACCGTTCCACAGGGAAATACACTGTATAAATGCTGTCCGCCAATCAGGGAAAAGAAAAATCAGGTAAAACACTGTTTATAGAATAAATGTCATAATTTATGTTTTGTTATGGGTATGCAACAGACAGCAAGTGCATTTATCATACATAAACATACAATGCGCGTTATCACAATTCATGCGATAAATGCACTTGTTGTGTGTTGCATACACGTAACAAAATACAAATCATGTTTATGCACAACCATTGTCGGTTTCATTCTTGTTTTCGTAAAAAACGTAATACTATTCAGGTCATCGCGGGTTCGTTTTGTAGGTTAGAACAACCGTCGTGGCATGTTTCTGTACATAGAGTAATGCATGGCGATGTCACGAGCGTTTTCATGCAAACAGGTTTGTTTCAATAGTTTCTCAGAAAATTACATTGATTATGCATATATTATCAAATAAAACATACAAACAATAGGGGCTCTCCGGGAAACCGCCTTAAGAAATAAAAAAAACCCAAGCAAACAAACAATCCACGCTCTTCTAGATAGAGCGAGCTTATTTTTAATCACATGAGAAGTCCAACCCTTCAGATAGGACAGGAGATAAGAACTTTCAGTAGTATTCTCTGATGAGATTTGGAAAATGCCAATCACCAAGTCCCACCTTTACAGTTGGTCAATGACAATGCTTTGAAATAACAAATATGGATAATGACCATATCCCTGTATACAGCACAAATCAGGATAAAACAGGAACCAAAGCAAACAAACAAAAACCTCCACCACATGAAAAGAAGCGAAATCCCGATATTGGAGTGAGACCAGGTGCCCAGGAAGAGTAAGCATCTCCTGCTTGCATGCAACACCCGCCGCTTCAATTCGGTAGAACTGTCACATCCGGTTACTTCCATTTCGGAAGACATAGAGTACAATCTTTGGTTGGATGGTTCAAATGGTCTATGACAAAATATCATCCACCATTCTGGAGAGTGGGACATCATAGTGTATGACGAGTTCCCCATACCGTAGAACTTCCTCACTGACGATGTTAGTCGGTCACAAACATATCCCTGACTGAGGAGCTTATCTGCAAGACGCCTAGCTCTCAGAACAAAATACATATATTTGGTACTTGTTCTGGCATAGCGTATTAACTGAGATATAAATACGTCATAAGCTGGAGATGAAGGGATGTTGCTCCTCAGAAAAGGAAAGTTTGTAATGCTGAAATTGAAGTCGTCACGCTTGTCATCAAAGATACGAGAACCACTTTGACAAGTGATTTTGGAACACATTCGAAGAAAATGGAGGAACCCAATATTTCAAATTTTCACTGATTTGTTATTCATCGTATTTTGAGAATTATCAAGACAATTCTTAGTTTATAGTGCCGGACCCTGATAGATAATCTTATCCCTTAAACTGTAATACTTAGTAGCAGAAAATGTGACGATTACGACTGTGCAAAATCACTTCCATGAGTAGCAACATTCCGTCTTCTCCTGCGTGTGGTATTTTTGTTTCTCAGCAAATTAGATACACCAGAGCATGCTCCAAATACTAGTATGGGGATTTCATCGTCAGAGCCAGATGGCTTGCAAGAAGGCTACTCGTTCAGGGTTCAATTATACAACGGCTGAAATCAGTATTGAGGAAGTTCTTCGGTCGGTCGCTACGGATATTGACATCCTTCTTTCCAGAATGATCAGTGACATTCTGGATTGCGATTGAAATGACTGTCAACATCATCAGACATGACATCTTTACCTGATATGTACATCCTTATTTACATCGAGACGATCACAAAATTCAAGTATGTATACAGAAGACGCTGACTCTCACTTTGGGATGCACTGAAGGATTGGTCGATCGATCTGGTCCATGCTGCAAATTTATCTGTTCTTAAATGATGCTCTGAAATTGAAGACATGTAACATGGTAGTGTCTTATAATTCCCCGTGCACTCCAAATCTGAAAGTTCTAAAATGCCATGTAACATGGTAGTGCCTGATAATTCCCTGTGCACTCCAAATCTGAAAATTCTAAAATGCCATATAACATGGTAGTGCCTGATAATTCCCTGTGCACTCCAAATCTGTAAGTTCTAAAATGCCATGTAACATGGTAGTGCCTGATAATTCCCTATGCACTCCAAATCTGAAAGTTTTAAAATGCCCGTCATTGAGTCATGTCCTTACTGTCGGTAATGTACAATGCTTGAGAAGAACACTTTGAATAGATTTAACATGACTTCGTTTAGCATTTGTATCACTTGGTGAGTGTCACTGCTAGTGGACCAGGAGTCACCGAGGGCACACGTAGCCAAGTTTGATCAACTTTAGTCGATCGTTTCTTCAACGTATTCGAACATTTCTGTTATCAAAATTTCTTGAAATTTCTAAAATGTGGGTCCTGTAGCATCATATCCCACCCATCCTGCTATGTCTTTCGGTACATTTTTGTGTCGCCTGCGAAGCACAGCGACACTTAGGGAACACTTTGTCCGTTGTCCGTCTGTCCGTCCGTCTGTCTGTCTGTCTGTCTGTCTGTCCGTCTGTCACACTTGGGTGTCACACCCCATAACTTTTGATTGGTAAATGATAGGGCTTTGATATTTCACATGTGTATTCCTTGTGACAAGACCTTTCTACATATATCATAATTTTTGACCTTGTGACCTTGACCTAGATATTTGACCTACTTTTTAAAAAATCTAATATTGGCTATATCTCTTGATTGGCAAGTGATAGGGCTTTGATATTTTACATGTGTAATCTTTGTGACAAGACCTTTCTACACAAACCATAATTTTTGACCTCGTGACCTTGACCTAGATATATGACCTACTTTTCAAAAAAATCTAAGATTGGCTATATCTTTTGATTGGTAAGTGATAGGGCTTTGATATTTCACATGTGTATTTCTTGTGACAAGCCCTTTCTTCACATACTATATTTTTTGACTTTATGACCTTGACCTAGATATTTGACCTACTTTTTATATAAAAAAATCCAAGATTGGCTATATCTTTTGATTGGCAAGTGATAGGGCTTTGATTTTTCTCTTGTGTATTCCTTATGACAATACCTTTCTACACATACCATAATTTTGACCTCGTGACCTTGACCTAGATATTTGACCTACTTTTAAAAAAAATAAGATTTGCTTTATCTTTTGATTGGTAAGTGATAGGGCTTTGATATTTCATATGTGTATTCCTTCTTGTGACAAGGCCTTTCTACACATTTCATAACTTTTGACCTCATGACTTTGACCTAGATATTTGACCTACTTTTCAAAAAATCTTAGATTGGCTATTTCTTTTGATTGCTGAGTGATAGGTTTTGATATTTCACATGTGCATTCCATGTGACAAGACCTTTCTTCACATACCATCATTTTTTACCTCGTGCACTTGCCCTATATATTTCTCTGATAAGATTGGCTATATCTTTTGAGTGGTAAGTGATAGGGCTTTGATATTTCACATTTGTATTCCTTATGAAAAGACCTTTCTAAACATTCCATAATTTTTGACCTAGTGACCTTGCCCTTGATATTTGACCTATTTTCAATAAAAAAAATCCGCTTCGCAGGCGACACAAGCATTCCTTGGATTGCTATTTTTTGGATATAATAATTTTCACACTCTTTGGCCATATTACATTGTTTAGATTGAGGATCACTGACGAGGGTTAGGTACCCGAAACGTGCGTATCTGGTCCATGCTGAAAATTTATCTGTTCTTAAATAATGCTATTGAATATGAAGACGTTTGACATTCATCACTCTTTAATTGTAGGATATACTTTGGGATGCACTAAAGGATGGATCCATTGATATGGTAGTGTCCGATCATTCCCCGTGCACTCCAAATCTGAAAATTCTGGACAAGGGTGATTTTATGGCTGCTTGGGGCGGGATAGCATCCGTACAATTTGGTAGGTATATGTAATGTTTATGATTGTGTGACATTAAAATTTAGCATTATATCCCTCTTTGAAATGATTATTTGTTACTAGAGGTTTATCATCCTAGAAATGTCGACATTGAAATGAGAAGAGTAACTTGTACTTACATGTTGAATTTTTTAGAAATAGACATGAAATGAAACTCTTCTAAATCGCTACATTCTTGAAACGCACGTAGAACAAAGTAAGGAATTAGAAAAATATTACTGTAGAAAATTTAATCAATATTTTCATACATTGAATTGAACTGTCCATGAATGAAATTTTACGTTATTACTTTACGGAAATAGTTTTACCTTCGTAGGACCAAGCTTATTTTGGACACACTGTGGGAAGCATGATATGAACATATTTGACATGGTCAAGCTCATGACAACCAATACAGCCAAACTTGCTAGTTTGGACGATAGAAAAGGCAAACTAAAGCCTGGATTTGACACCGACCTTATGATCTGGGACCCTGACCAAATGTATGAGGTGAGAGCGTGGACGGTAGCAAAATAAGTTCTAATGTATATGTTAGATATGAGTTGCATCCGACAGTCTGTTTATTGGAATGGCATCATTGGGATTCGAATTTTTTGCGCTTAATTTCAATCCTTAATGAATCTCATCTTATTCTTGCCATTGTACACGTACATGCTGCTTGAGGCAGGCAACTGGCGCGCACTTTTTCATTGTTACGTCAAAATAGAATTGCGTCTTTTACCAGTGACGTCATAATGAAAAACAACGCCAAAAGATGTTGACTCGGACATTTTGAGTTTTTAATAAATATCGGAAAATGGTCTATTCTGTGATTGCCTCGATGTACGTATTGATGTACATATCGAATAGATATGTCTTGTTTGGTGATGATGACAGCAATTCCATAGCAATACAGAATGTCATTGATCATTCTGGAAAGAGGGATGTAAAGAAAAGTTTTCGAATCTGCTGTATAAATATTATTTTTATGCCGCCGCTATCGGAAATTCGGGGGCATATCGTTTTTTGGCGTGTCTGTTTGTTTGTTTGTCTCTCTGTCCGCAAAAACTTTAACCTTGGCCATAACTTTTCAATGGTAAGTGCTAGGGCTTCCATATTTCACATGTGTATTCCTTGTGACAAGACTTTTGAATTACATGGATACCAAAATTTATGACCTTGTGACCTTTACATTGGAGTTTAACCTACTTTTGAAATAAATTAACCGTGACCTTGACTTTTGAATGGTAAGTGATGTGGTTTTCATATTTCACATGTGTATTCCTTGTGACAAGACCTTCCATTTATACCCAAATTTTTGACCATGTGAACTTGTTCTTGACGTTTAGTATGATCTACATTTAAGCTGTTTTAGGGATAAAGATGCTGACGGGGCATTCCTGTTTCACAAACACATGTTTTTTCTTTATTCATAATAAAAAACGACATAAGAATGATCACGTTTTGACATGGGTTATATTATAAGCAATGTATAAATTATACATCTGAAGCATTTTTAGCTCACCTGAGCCAAAGGCTCTAGTGAGCTATTGTCATAGCGATCCGTCCGGCGTCCGTCGTCCGTCGTCTGTCGTGTGTCGTGTGTCGTCTGTCGTCTGTCGTGTGCCGTGTGTCGTCTGTCTGTCGTAAACTTTTCACATTTTCGACTTCTTCTCAAGAATGGCTAAAGGGATTTTGATGAAACTTGGTAGGTATAAAGTACTAATGGTCCCCTACAAGTGTTGTTGTTTTTCGTCCGGATCCCTCAACAGGTGGCGCCACCACAGGCAAAAGTAGGTCACAGGGGGTACCCTCCTTTGACAAACTTCTTCTTCAGAACGGAAGCACGTATCGACAAACCGAAAGCATCAGGATGATCTAGAGAGATGTCTTAAGAAGTGTTGTTATTTTTGGTTCCACTCCGAACTCAAATTTTTGACGCTTTTTTGACGTCTCTTCGGACTTAGTCAGGAATGCTAATTTTTGCACTATTTCTTTAAATAACTCAATAAGTGTATGATTTTACACACTCATTTACTGCATATTTATCATATCTAACTTAATCATTGCTTTGATATGAATTTTATGCTTAAATTTTGTTTTTTTGATTTTTTATGAATTTTTTTCTTATGTAAAAAGGAAGGGGGGGGGGGTGATTTTCATACATTTTCTGCTTCTTTTCTATAACCACTCTTCAGATTGTCATGACATTTTGTAGATATGAGGTACTCATGCATGGTACCCTTCAAGTGAAAGAATTTTGTCAAGATATCCACTTTTGGATTTTTAAGGAATATTTTTTAAGATTGTACATAGGTATAGTGTATGTTTTCCATGCCCAATGGACCCATGGGGAGTGGCTTCAAACCCCGGCGGGACCCCAACAAAATTTTTTTCCCTTTTTAGCTCACCTGAGCCAAAGGCTCTAGTGAGCTATTGTCATAGCGATCCGTCCGGCGTCCGTCGTCCGTCGTCTGTCGTGTGTCGTGTGTCGTCTGTCGTCTGTCGTGTGTCGTGTGTCGTCTGTCTGTCGTAAACTTTTCACATTTTCGACTTCTTCTCAAGAATGGCTAAAGGGATTTTGATGAAACTTGGTAGGTATAAAGTACTAATGGTCCCCTACAAGTGTTGTTGTTTTTCGTCCGGATCCCTCAACAGGTGGCGCCACCACAGGCAAAAGTAGGTCACAGGGGGTACCCTCCTTTGACAAACTTCTTCTTCAGAACGGAAGCACGTATCGACAAACCGAAAGCATCAGGATGATCTAGAGAGATGTCTTAAGAAGTGTTGTTATTTTTGGTTCCACTCCGAACTCAAATTTTTGACGCTTTTTTGACGTCTCTTCGGACTTAGTCAGGAATGCTAATTTTTGCACTATTTCTTTAAATAACTCAATAAGTGTATGATTTTACACACTCATTTACTGCATATTTATCATATCTAACTTAATCATTGCTTTGATATGAATTTTATGCTTAAATTTTATTTTTTTGATTTTTTATGAATTTTTTTCTTATGTAAAAAGGAAGGGGGGGGGGGGGTGATTTTCATACATTTTCTGCTTCTTTTCTATAACCACTCTTCAGATTGTCATGACATTTTGTAGATATGAGGTACTCATGCATGGTACCCTTCAAGTGAAAGAATTTTGTCAAGATATCCACTTTTGGATTTTTAAGGAATATTTTTTAAGATTGTACATAGGTATAGTGTATGTTTTCCATGCCCAATGGACCCATGGGGAGTGGCTTCAAACCCCGGCGGGACCCCAACAAAATTTTTTTCCCTTTTTAGCTCACCTGAGCCAAAGGCTCTAGTGAGCTATTGTCATAGCGATCCGTCCGGCGTCCGTCGTCCGTCGTCTGTCGTGTGTCGTGTGTCGTCTGTCGTCTGTCGTGTGTCGTGTGTCGTCTGTCTGTCGTAAACTTTTCACATTTTCGACTTCTTCTCAAGAATGGCTAAAGGGATTTTGATGAAACTTGGTAGGTATAAAGTACTAATGGTCCCCTACAAGTGTTGTTGTTTTTCGTCCGGATCCCTCAACAGGTGGCGCCACCACAGGCAAAAGTAGGTCACAGGGGGTACCCTCCTTTGACAAACTTCTTCTTCAGAACGGAAGCACGTATCGACAAACCGAAAGCATCAGGATGATCTAGAGAGATGTCTTAAGAAGTGTTGTTATTTTTGGTTCCACTCCGAACTCAAATTTTTGACGCTTTTTTGACGTCTCTTCGGACTTAGTCAGGAATGCTAATTTTTGCACTATTTCTTTAAATAACTCAATAAGTGTATGATTTTACACACTCATTTACTGCATATTTATCATATCTAACTTAATCATTGCTTTGATATGAATTTTATGCTTAAATTTTATTTTTTTGATTTTTTATGAATTTTTTTCTTATGTAAAAAGGAAGGGGGGGGGGGTGATTTTCATACATTTTCTGCTTCTTTTCTATAACCACTCTTCAGATTGTCATGACATTTTGTAGATATGAGGTACTCATGCATGGTACCCTTCAAGTGAAAGAATTTTGTCAAGATATCCACTTTTGGATTTTTAAGGAATATTTTTTAAGATTGTACATAGGTATAGTGTATGTTTTCCATGCCCAATGGACCCATGGGGAGTGGCTTCAAACCCCGGCGGGACCCCAACAAAATTTTTTTCCCTTTTTAGCTCACCTGAGCCAAAGGCTCTAGTGAGCTATTGTCATAGCGATCCGTCCGGCGTCCGTCGTCCGTCGTCTGTCGTGTGTCGTGTGTCGTCTGTCGTCTGTCGTGTGTCGTCTGTCTGTCGTAAACTTTTCACATTTTCGACTTCTTCTCAAGAATGGCTAAAGGGATTTTGATGAAACTTGGTAGGTATAAAGTACTAATGGTCCCCTACAAGTGTTGTTGTTTTTCGTCCGGATCCCTCAACAGGTGGCGCCACCACAGGCAAAAGTAGGTCACAGGGGGTACCCTCCTTTGACAAACTTCTTCTTCAGAACGGAAGCACGTATCGACAAACCGAAAGCATCAGGATGATCTAGAGAGATGTCTTAAGAAGTGTTGTTATTTTTGGTTCCACTCCGAACTCAAATTTTTGACGCTTTTTTGACGTCTCTTCGGACTTAGTCAGGAATGCTAATTTTTGCACTATTTCTTTAAATAACTCAATAAGTGTATGATTTTACACACTCATTTACTGCATATTTATCATATCTAACTTAATCATTGCTTTGATATGAATTTTATGCTTAAATTTTATTTTTTTGATTTTTTATGAATTTTTTTCTTATGTAAAAAGGAAGGGGGGGGGGGGTGATTTTCATACATTTTCTGCTTCTTTTCTATAACCACTCTTCAGATTGTCATGACATTTTGTAGATATGAGGTACTCATGCATGGTACCCTTCAAGTGAAAGAATTTTGTCAAGATATCCACTTTTGGATTTTTAAGGAATATTTTTTAAGATTGTACATAGGTATAGTGTATGTTTTCCATGCCCAATGGACCCATGGGGAGTGGCTTCAAACCCCGGCGGGACCCCAACAAAATTTTTTTCCCTTTTTAGCTCACCTGAGCCAAAGGCTCTAGTGAGCTATTGTCATAGCGATCCGTCCGGCGTCCGTCGTCCGTCGTCTGTCGTGTGTCGTGTGTCGTCTGTCGTGTGTCGTGTGTCGTCTGTCTGTCGTAAACTTTTCACATTTTCGACTTCTTCTCAAGAATGGCTAAAGGGATTTTGATGAAACTTGGTAGGTATAAAGTACTAATGGTCCCCTACAAGTGTTGTTGTTTTTCGTCCGGATCCCTCAACAGGTGGCGCCACCACAGGCAAAAGTAGGTCACAGGGGGTACCCTCCTTTGACAAACTTCTTCTTCAGAACGGAAGCACGTATCGACAAACCGAAAGCATCAGGATGATCTAGAGAGATGTCTTAAGAAGTGTTGTTATTTTTGGTTCCACTCCGAACTCAAATTTTTGACGCTTTTTTGACGTCTCTTCGGACTTAGTCAGGAATGCTAATTTTTGCACTATTTCTTTAAATAACTCAATAAGTGTATGATTTTACACACTCATTTACTGCATATTTATCATATCTAACTTAATCATTGCTTTGATATGAATTTTATGCTTAAATTTTATTTTTTTGATTTTTTATGAATTTTTTTCTTATGTAAAAAGGAAGGGGGGGGGGTGATTTTCATACATTTTCTGCTTCTTTTCTATAACCACTCTTCAGATTGTCATGACATTTTGTAGATATGAGGTACTCATGCATGGTACCCTTCAAGTGAAAGAATTTTGTCAAGATATCCACTTTTGGATTTTTAAGGAATATTTTTTAAGATTGTACATAGGTATAGTGTATGTTTTCCATGCCCAATGGACCCATGGGGAGTGGCTTCAAACCCCGGCGGGACCCCAACAAAATTTTTTTCCCTTTTTAGCTCACCTGAGCCAAAGGCTCTAGTGAGCTATTGTCATAGCGATCCGTCCGGCGTCCGTCGTCCGTCGTCTGTCGTGTGTCGTGTGTCGTCTGTCGTGTGTCGTGTGTCGTCTGTCTGTCGTAAACTTTTCACATTTTCGACTTCTTCTCAAGAATGGCTAAAGGGATTTTGATGAAACTTGGTAGGTATAAAGTACTAATGGTCCCCTACAAGTGTTGTTGTTTTTCGTCCGGATCCCTCAACAGGTGGCGCCACCACAGGCAAAAGTAGGTCACAGGGGGTACCCTCCTTTGACAAACTTCTTCTTCAGAACGGAAGCACGTATCGACAAACCGAAAGCATCAGGATGATCTAGAGAGATGTCTTAAGAAGTGTTGTTATTTTTGGTTCCACTCCGAACTCAAATTTTTGACGCTTTTTTGACGTCTCTTCGGACTTAGTCAGGAATGCTAATTTTTGCACTATTTCTTTAAATAACTCAATAAGTGTATGATTTTACACACTCATTTACTGCATATTTATCATATCTAACTTACTTTTTTTCTTAGATTGTCATAAAACTTGGTAGGTATGAGGTACTCATGGTTCCCTACAAGTGAAAGAATTTTGTCAAGATATCCTCATTTGGATTTTTACGGAAAAACATTCATAGATACAATGTAGGTTTTCCATACCCAAGAGTAGTGGTTCAAACCCCGGCAGGACCCCACTTTTGCAGTTTTTTTTCTCCTTTTTTTATATTTATCGTTAGAATAGAAAGTGTGAAAGAATTCTGTCAAAATATCAACTTTTAGATTTTTCATGATTTTTTAAACAGACAAGCTAGTTTGGCTTTGTGTACTTATTTTCGTACGTCGAAATAACTCAGGCACACATGCAATCAAATATATACTCTGAATTTATTTTTGAGATGTTGACTTTTTCCATACATGCATATTATATAACAATTTCCCTATATAATGATTATTTTCTCCGCTTTATTTTTGTATCTATGGTAAACAAAGTCGCCATATATCTTGTGTTACAGATTTGATTGGTTAATTCCTCCACGCCCATTTAATAGTCACGGTGGGTAATCTCGCAACGCAGAACACTAGGTTTATCTAAAATTTCGTGTATTACAAATTATTTTTCACAAAAAGGGGAATGTGATGCAGTGTAAGGATGCCTTAGATACGAGTTTTATCGAAAGTAAGAGAGGTAATATCCTTTTATAAAGCCGAAAAACTATCGGCATGATTGGTGTAGATGAAAGTGAAAGTAGAACGCCGATCGTGTTGGTGCATTATAAAAAGCTATATTATCCACCTTATTTTGGATACAACTCATAGTTAGGGCGTTGTTACACTGCATCACATTTCCCTTTTTGTAATAAATTATCTATTTTGCGCAAAAATATTGAAAAATAAATTGTTCTGCGTTGCGAGATTACCCACCGTGTTAGTACTGTACACGTGATACATTTCAGGAGATTAATAGATGATCTATCGTGCAAACAAAATTGTACTGCCGGTATTTAATAGATTTTATTTAATGTGCATATACTGGGAACACTTTCATGCTTGTTATTATTCATGTACTTGGAACAATTCCATACTTGTCATCATTTATAAACTTAGCTCGAATTTCCTTTGTCTTAGGCTCTCTTAGATGAATTGTATACGGACTGATTTCTTGAAGAAACATCTAATGAGTAATCCCTTCCCGAGGATTTTGAGAATGTAGTGGGGTTCTGTAGCTAAGGGGGGAACGATGCCCCAGAGACAAAAAACTGAAAAAGGGAGGGTAGGGGGGCTTTTTACAACTCTGTGTTTAAGGCCATAATATAAGCAAAATTTGATTTTTTCCCTTTTAAAGTCATTCATTTATTTATTCTAAACATGTTCACATGAAATGCACAAGATTTTGGAATGAAATAAACAGGAGTGTGCAGTTTATTTCTACACAATGTGTATTTCACGGTAAAATGCCTACATTGTAGTCAATGAATACGAAATACAACGATATTTCAGACTCAAGATTTTAAAATTTATGGCAAAAATTGATACCAGTCTTTTGAATTTAATTTCTAGTATCTTGTTCAGACTATCATTATGTTTTAAAGTTTATAGATATCCATATTAGCCAGATTGTTCTTAATTTTCAACGTTTTTTGATCGATATTAGCTTCTTTTCAACATGGCTACCCCCTACTCTTTAGACTGTAATTTAAGTATCTAGACATAAGCTTACCAAAATAAAAGTTGTATGAGGAATCTCCAAATACATTACATTTTAGTAATTATCAAGTTTTTCTTGCATACAGATCATTATGTAGAAGAAATACTTGACGAGATTCAGGACTAAATACAGCCCTTATCTTATCAGCTCCTTTGCTGTTATATTAATCACACTTGATGCCATTAATATAATGCTTTCATACAGATTCTGTGCCAAAATATTTTTTTGGATTTTTTTTTTACATGACTTTAAGGATGGACCACACTAACAATCACCATTACAATGTGCATGTATTCAGTCATTCAGCAAAAGTGACATGGTTCTCAGGGGAGCGATATAGGCCCACTTGGGCCTCTTGTTATTAAACTATAATTATATGTCCTACAGTCTACATACAAGCAATGTCGTCATAAATATTGTAAGCACTAATTACATACAAATATTACAAGAACATCAAAATTTGTAACGTTGAAACAAAAGTAAACGTTATAAAATAAAAGCGTAAAGACACAACCTTAATTCCTTCGAAGAAAAACTGAATTTGAAGACACATATTCTTCTCCCTCGATAGAATATAGAAAAAAAAACATAGTATCCGACTCTGTAGCCAGGGAGCATTAGCTAGTACAACAGGCAATTGATTTTTGTATAATAAGTCCTCATCAGCGAGAAGGAAAGGATTTCCAGCATGACCACCCTGCACTGACCTGGTGGAACAAACCCACAAGAAAGCGACACTTAAATGACATCAGACAAACTACAACCCGCAACAGGGAACAACAATATTCACTAAAACATGATACAAACATAGAAAAACAACCGAAACAGACGCACAGAAACATCAAACATTAATGACAACACATAAATGGAAAGAGACAAATGTGCACCCGGCACCGACTTTGGAAGGCCATCTGCTATAAGCAAATGGTGTAGTTATACGGATTACGTGCTAGTCACATGATTCAAAAATGAAAATAGTAATTTAGTGTGATGCCCCTTCTTTTAATTCTGAATAAGAGTTCGTTAGAGTAAGCATGTTCAAAGTTCTTTCAGGGTCTATTCAGTAGGCTTATTGAATGAATAAAAACATGGGCAAAATCCATTGGAGGGATGATGCATAAGCGTTAACCTATACATGTATTTTGATGAAGATTGAACATTAAATGGCAGATTTCCAAACAAAGCGTTGTTACACAGTAGTATTTTTCTGCAAAAGAATAATATAATCTTACACCACCGTGAGGGAGGGATGGGGATTTCTCAACCCGAGTGTACAAATTTTGAAAGTTCATGACGAGGCTTGCCGAGTCATGGACAAGCAAAATTTTTACACGAGGGTTGAGAATTAGCCATCCCTCCCTCATGGTGGTGTTTGATTGTTTTTCTCCCACGTCGTCTATTAGAAAAAAAACTTATATGTTGTAACCACTTGCTTGTTGCCTTACTTCCATAACGTCGCGTTGGTAGCGATGACGTCAGATGGTGGGATCGATGACGTCAGAGGGTGAGATCGATTTATCTCACCCCAGGAAAATTTCAGAGTTCTCAGTCTCAAGTGGGAGAAAAGCTTTTCTCGCACATTGGATAGGCTGATTCCCCCTTTCAGCGGTGCTGGAGAATTCGATCCGGCACCCCTGATCCGGCACTGTTGATTGTTCCTTTATGACGTCACAGACAAACTGACGTACGTTATTTCACGTGCTCATATATTTAGCATGACATTCAGTCATTCTGATGCGTAAAGAAGAGGACTTTGAAGGTTTCAGTGTGCGAGAAAAATAATCAAGCACCACATTTGAGTTCCGGATAGAAAAATATCAGTCTCGGGTGGGATGATCAACGTCCCAACCTCGGCTAACGCCTCGGTTGTGACTTGATCAATCCCACCCTCGACTGATATTTTTCTATCCGGAACTCAAAGTGGTGCTAGATTCTATTATTCTCTGGCACCAGCATTGGAAAATAGAAGTGTGCCAATTCTCTACCTACTTGAAGAAGATTTCAAACCAGTTTTAAGTTATAAGACAAAGATACATTACTGGCCAATATAACGCATCTTTTACATCAATTCCGATTAAATTGCATGAATTGTGTACACCCCATGCAAAAACACAGAAGAGGCACAAAGGATACAAGGAACACCTACACACAACATAAAATCACTAAACACAAAAGACTACACATAAACAAACGAGAACAATGGGCAATCGATGCCAGTAGCAAATGGTGTGGTTATCCGGATTACGTGCACACAAGAACACATACTTTCATTAATTAGATAAAGGATGTTCTTGGTCAAATGTTTGCTGTTCAACCATCTGGAACAATAAGAAAGATCTCATAGAGACTAGAATTATTTCATAACAACAATAATACATGATGTATATATATATTTTTTTAATTTTCTATGATTGCAGTGAAAAAAAAAACTTTGGTCACGGTACAAATCAATCCCGCAGCTCGAAGAGATCAAATGTGTTTCGCATACCAATGTAATAGCAAAAGACAAAAATAATTCTTTAATGTAGTAAGTTCTCCATTTTTATCGGTGAGAACAATTTGTGTCAAATAGACAAGACTTAATTCGAAATGTCATTCTGTTGTAGGTTACCAGAGATATTATACAGTACAAAAACAAGGTAAAAGTTGCAACATGCACACATATGTATCATGTCATCATTAAATAAGAAGTCTTTTATAAGGATTATAATAACAATTGCACTTTGCTTTATAACTATACCTTTTATATTTGATTTTTTAAAGGGATCGCCTTACGTCGGTAAACAACCAAAAGAATTATAACAATGCACTTTACTTTATAAAAACATCTTTTATATTTGAAATTTTTTCAGGTGTCGCCTTACGTCGGTAAGCAGCTAAAAGGGCGTGTGCTGAGGACCGTGGTGAGAGGAGAGACCGTGTATCAGGATGGGAAATTTAGCCCAGACATTATGGGGAGTCTCCTTTATAATGAAAAATCAAGATTACCAAGCTCCCTTATGTAAAACCTCGAACAGCATTAAAACAAATGTGATTCTAATCATATCAGTATTTTATTATCATTGCCAAAGAAAAAATATACGTTAATAAAACATTTCCATAATCATCATGATATTTCTACTTGTGTTTATCGTCGGAAACAAATGGTTAGCACCGTATAAGGCGAGCATGAATGACCAACCTCTGGATATGTGTAAAAGTATATGGCAATGCAAGGATGTATTGAAAAATGTAGCTTAAGATTATCTTATGAAATACGTTTTTATTTCTTCGACATAAAGAGCTATTTTTCATTTGTGCCGATATCTGATGTCAACAACTTGTGACATCAGCAAATTCGGTGGAAGTAAGCATTGAATACAAGGAAACAGTGCTAAAATGGTGGTTAGAAAGAATTAGATGACGTCACAATGCGTCTACGTCAGATGCTGTCACAAAAGAATGATAATCAAGTCTTTTAAAAATCGAAAACGGAAATTGAGGGATCCCAAATGCTCGACATTGCACATTTTTGGCGGACTAATGCATTGTTACAAATACAATGATCAATTAGCTCATCAAAGCATTGTTTGATGGACCGTTAATTTTGACGTCAACTTTACATTAATGTATAAATCCGCCATCAGGTGTGATGTCAGACACTTGGCGTGCTCTCAATTTCTTAAAAATTGATTTATTTACATTGAGAAGAATTATATATAATTACCATGCCGTCGACCTCCTAGCTTAGTACTTTAAAGTACTCACGTATAAGACGGAAACCCCAAAAGACAACCATCAAACGGAGGAAAAGTGACAAAAGAGATGAAGAAGACCAACAAAAAAGCCAAACAATGACACCGTCGAAACTTAGATGGAAGTTAACCGAGTTCACTACCCTTTATTCGATTTTTTGGTACACCGAGTTCACCTCCCTTTATCCGACTTTTTGGATATCGGATGGTTGTGGGATACCTTCCGATATAAAAAGTGGGATTAATGGTAAGTGAACTCGGAATAGAAAGGGAGTAAACAAACATGCACCAATTGCAAACTTTTAAACAACCATATTCGACGTTCATCACAAATAATGCATTTATCTAGATTATGTGCACTTTACCCTCTAACTTACTCAGATACACATGAACTTACAATGATTCGCAGTGAAGAATTTTCACTTCTTTCATGTAATTTCTAACATTGTGAATTTATATTATTACAATTATAATCATTTGTTATATCAAATATCTTAATTAACAAAAGATGTTGTGATTGTTGGTATGTTATATATATCTTTTTTTTTTATAACTACTGAGAACATTTCTTATTATTATATTATTATATAATACATTTATTATTATTATTTGAGCAATAATTTTATATTTGTTTTCACCCAGTATGCAGCGTAAGTGAGTTGAGAGTTGAAGCGATCCTTTTTCAAATCATAATGTATGACTTTTTGAATTGATTTTGGTCTTTTGGCGAATCTGTAACACATATTTTGTGGCCTTTGAAGATATTTATATATTCGTAACTTCTCACTCCCATATCGGGAGTTCGCTTCTTTTTATATGGTGGAGCTTTTTGTTTGTTTGCTTTTGTTCCTGTTTTATCCTGATTTTGTATGCCTTCGGTTTCTGATTTTCTGAATTATGGATTTTGTGCTGTATACAGGGATATGTTCATTATCCATATTTGTCATTATACACCCAGATATTGTTCCATAAAGCTCGTAAGATAATAATACGGAAGTGTTCCAACTCTATACCTTCATGAAGAATATTCCAAACCACTTTTTCCTGCACCAGACACGTGTTTCGAATATTGAATTATCATCAGTGATGCTTCCAGCGGAGCCACCAAAATTCATTTCAGTAGCGATCTCTTTAATGTTTTAAATTTTGATTTGTATATTTACTTTACAGAGAGTGCGCGGCTCCAAATTTCCTGTAGGGTCTATTCAGTAGCATATCCAAATGAAATATATGTTCAAAATAGCATAGGAGGGATGGTTCTTAGATGTTAACCTCCTTTAATTTTGGTTATAGTTTTGAATGGAATGACAAGTTTTCGAAATAGCAAAATAATTTCTATGATGTCAAATCGATAACAAACAAAACTTCTTTCAGGCGACAGAACTGGAAAGAAGTAATTAATACACTTCTAAACATCAGGTCACATGAAGTAAGTGTTTATGATGATAACACGGAAGCGATAAGTTCAGCTTTCAAAGAGAAGAGACAGAGTCTGTAAAATAGTGAATGTGATTTATGTTGTTATTCTAGTCATGGTATTTCTCATGGTTTATGATCAACATCATCGGCTTTGTGAACATGGTGACTATAACGGCGGACATCTTTCAAGTGGATAAATCTGAATCTTGTGTACACCAATGTTCCGGTTTATTTTCCTCTTCATTGATTTCTTTGCAACCTAGAAAGAATACATAAGATTCATTGACTTTGTTGGAGAACTGGACTGAGTCTCTTGTTTTCAAAATATTCCTGATATTGACATGGTGAAAACCCATGTAATCAGAACCAGGTGTTGAGTGTATTTTCCCCTGCTTTAAGCTATGCCATGGCACTATGAAAAACCATAAAAAAAGTATCTATCAGTTATTCAGTCTCAAAGTCGAGAAGGCAGGGCAAATCATCGGAAGGAGCTGATAAGATAAGGCGTAAAATCTGCCCTGAAAAAGTGGAATTTTCAAAATGGGAATTTCAAAAAAAATCTTTCACAAAATTGAAGCAAGTTCTTGGTTTCATCATAATCAGCAGTTGCATAAGATTTATCATGCATAGTTTTCCTAAATTTTGGGGCAAAATATGTCTTTTTTCAATAGAAACCAATGGAAAATGGAAAAGTTTTTTAAAACATTGTTCCCCCCTCAGCTACAGAACGCCACTTTTACAGAAGGTGTATATCACTAATACACATCTTTTGACAAAGTGGGGCTCTGTAGCTAAGGGGGGAACGATGCCCTAGAGACAAAAAACTAAAAATGGAGGGTGGGGGGCTTTTCACAAATTTGTGTTTTAGGCCATAATACAAACAAAATTAAATTTTTTACCTTTTGAAGTCATTGCTTTATTTATTCTAAACATGTTCACATGAAATGCACAAGATTTTGGAATGAAATAAACAGGAGTGTGCAGTTTATTTATACACAATGTGTATTTCGCAGTAAATTGCCTAGTTTGTAGTCAATGAATATAAAATGCAACCATATTTCAGATTCAAGATTTTAAAATTTATGGAAAAAATTGAGACGAGTCTTTTGAATTTAATTTCTAGTATCTTGTTTAGACTATAATTATGTTTAAAAGTTTATAGATATCCATATTAGCCAGATTGTTCTTAATTTTCAACGTTTTTTTTTTATCGATATTAGCCTCTTTTCAACATGGCTACTCCCTACTCTTTAGACAGTAATTTAAGTATCTAGAAATCAGCTTACCAAAATAAAAGTTGTATGAGGAATCTCCAAATACATTACATTTTAGTAATTATCAAGTTTTTCTTGTGTACAGATCATTGTGTAGAAGAAATACTTGATGAGATTCAGGGCTTAATACAGCCCTTATCTTATCAGCTCCTTTCCATTGGAACAGTTGCGAAACTCGGAATGAATAACATTCCGAAGTGAGACCAGGTGTCCGGGAAGATTCATCGTCTCCTGTTTGCATGCAACAACCGTCGCAATAGTTCCATGAAAACGTGTCAAATACGGTGATTGTCTCGATGCACATATTGATGTACAAATAAGGTAATTCTTGTCTGGTTATTATGACAACCAACGGTGAAAAACGATATAATCAGAACCAGGTGCTTAGTGTATTTTCCCCTACTTGACGCCATGCCATGACACTATGAATAACCATCAAAAAGTATCTACCATTTATTCAGTCTCAATGTCGAGAAGGCAGAGCAAATCATCAGAATTTCTATTGGAACAGTTGCGAAACTCGGAATGAATAACATTCCGAAGTGAGACCAGGTGTCCTGGGAAGATTCATCGTCTCCTGTTTGCATGCAACATCCGTCGCAATAGCTCCATGAAAACGTGTAAAATTCGGTGATTGACGCGATGTACAATTTGATGTACATATCAGGTAATGTCTTCTCTGGTGATTATGACAGCCAATTGAAATCGCAATTCAGAATGTCACTGAACATTCCGGAAAGAATGTGTTTCCGGAATGACATGTTTTGTTTCAAATGACGGAAGCGTTCCAACTCTTCACCCTCTTGAAAAAAATTTCAAACCAATGTTAATGCACCAGACACGTCTTTCGGGTAGTAAATCCTCATCAATGATCCTTCCGGCACGGCCAAAAAAGAAACCCTTCAGATGACAGAATTTTATCTAAAGCTGCGAGAGTTTGAGATTTTAATTTTTTTTGCCTTTTTAGAAAATGACTTAGAATTGATAGATGTATCTGTTACTATTTTCAAATTTGATTCATTTTGATAAAAAAGAGAAAGGAATGATCCCCAGCATGACCACCCTGCACATACCCAGCGAAACAAACCCACAAGAAAGTGACACATAAATGACATCAGACAAAACTACAAACCGCAAAAAGACGCAATACATGTATTCAATAGAGCATCATGTACAGTAATCAAAACAAACGTACAGAAACATCAAACATTGATGACAACACGTAAAAGGAGACGAACGTGCACCCGGCACCGACTGTTAGCAAATGGTGTGGTTATCCGGATTACGTGCGCACAATCCTCACACTTATCCAGATCCATAGCGGTCTCCATAGACGCACGATTGTTGTATAAACATAACATTTCTCATTGTAAGGTGACATCACAAACGAGATAGTTAAACGCAGTGGCCTCTTGTAACACAAATTATGTGTAAATGGATCCACAAAATTCTATGGCATGCGAATAACAGGCTGCTGACTAAAGCGACCTCAAGATCAATTACCCGACAAGTCTGACCAATTTTTAGATATGACAGAGTTTCAGGACTCTAAGACCTAAGAGATTTAAACAATGTCCGCCATGGAGTCTCGTCGTCACGGTTGGCCTTTGTGCAACGTAGGGAAATACATTGGTACAAAACTGTAATTTGGTCCTGTAGCATGCCCATTGTTTTTTTTTTTTTTGATGACTTTAGGATCATATTTTCGGTAAAGCAGGCGACCGACTATTTTCTAACATTTTTGGTTAAAGTTTGATCTGCCTTTGATCCTTCTGATTTTGTTTATTAGATCACCGTAAAATGAAGGCAATCATTTGCATCAAAATTACCTCTAATTGGGAATCATCATCCGAAATTTGCATATCTAGTTTAGTTCAGCAAGAAAGGGGTGGGACCTCAAGCCTCTGAATTGACCTTTTCATTAACATTGGAATTCAATGAATATTTCAATTTATTTTTGATTTGATACTTTGTAAAGTTCTTTACTACGTAATGATTTGAGATTTTGTAAACAATGCATTTATCAATAGCTTTAAGGCCTCTGAAAAGCCCAAAATCGGCTATTTGTCATAATACTGCTGCAAAATCTACACGTTTCATGAAAATAAGCATTGGCCACATGCATCGAGGAACACGAAAAAAATATGAAAAAAGAAAGATAATCATTATATCTTCTTGTCATAAAATTCAATGTTTGTCGACGCATGTGGCCACATCGCAATTCTCCACTAAAGACACATTTGCTAGTTTTTTTGACCTTGTTTTGTTCAAAAAGTCAAAATAACGTCACTTAAAGTCATGATTACTTTTTCTTACGCACATCGAGAAATGTAAAAGTGATGCAAATTTTTACCGTTTTTTTTTTTCGTCTTCCCATTCGATAATTCAGCTTTTCAAACGCAAAATTAATACATGTATATATTTTTCTAGCCGATTGTCCTGAAATCATTCTGCAAGCGTTAGGTATCAAAATTTAAAAAAAGCAACCATTACAAAAATAAGTACAAAAAGTCTTAACACAAACAAACCAAAAAGAGTAATGATCAATAGGGAGTATGTGAAAAGATGAATTGTCCTACCTTCATTTACCACTCATTTCAGAGTAAACTGATTCTCCCCTACAAAAGTGTTATATATTTCAAAGGCGGAATCTAAATAGATTATGCAATCCCGTCAACCTACATATCATGACTCCGAATTTGAATAAGAAATTTGCTCTATTTTTATAGGGGTAAATAGAAAAGAGTCTCTAGAAATTAAGGTAATTTATTCAACAATGCGAAAGAAGGGAAGGGATCTCTAACCAGAGCCGGTTGCAGTATCAACAGCAAAACACTGAAACAAACGATGCGAAAACACAAAGACGAGCACAGCAAGAGACGAAAAGGAGACATACGATATAGAAACATTGACGAGGGTTAAGTACCCGAAACGTTAAGAAACACTGACGAGGGTTAAGTACCGAAACGTGCATGTCTGGTCCATGTTGCCAATTTATCTGTTCTTAAATGATGCTATTCAATTTGAAGACGTTTACATTTATACCACTTGGTGAGTGTCACTGCTGGTGGACCAGGAGTCCCCGAGGGCACATGTAGCCAAGTTCGATCAATTTCGGTTGATTGTTTCTTCAACGCATTCTAAAATTTCTGTGATCAAAATTTCTTGAAATTTCTAAAACGTGGGTCCTGTAGCATCATATCCCACCCATCCTTCTACGTCTTTCGGTACGCTTTTTTCTTTCGGTACGCTATTTCGACATAGTTTCGACATAGTAACTTTCATATTTTTTCGCATATTGCATTGTTTATATTTGAGGATCACTGACGAGGGTTAAGTACCCGAAACGTGCATGTCTGGTCCATGTTGCCAATTTATCTGTTCTTAAATGATGCTATTCAATTTGAAGACGTTTACATTTATACCACTTGGTGAGTGTCACTGCTGGTGGACCAGGAGTCCCCGAGGGCACATGTGGCCAAGTTCGATCAATTTCGGTTGATTGTTTCTTCAACGCATTCTAAAATTTCTGTGATCAAAATTTCTTGAAATTTCTAAAACGTGGGTCCTGTAGCATCATATCCCACCCATCTTTCTAAGTCTTTCGGTACGCTTTTTTCCTTCGGTACGCTATTTCGACATAGTAACTTTCATATTTTTTCGCATATTGCATTGTTTAGATTTGAGGATCACTGACGAGGGTTAAGTACCCGAAACGTGCATGTCTG
Source organism: Pinctada imbricata (assembly GCA_033119305.1). Classification (NCBI taxonomy): domain Eukaryota; kingdom Metazoa; phylum Mollusca; class Bivalvia; order Pterioida; family Pteriidae; genus Pinctada; species Pinctada imbricata. Next base: position 32,664,675 of record VSWD01000004.1, on the reverse strand, counting down.
GTCCATGTTGCCAATTTATCTGTTCTTAAATGATGCTATTCAATTTGAAGACGTTTACATTTTAAAAGACTACACATAAACCAACTAGACCAATGGGCAACCGGTGCCAACTTAGGGCGGCCATCTGCTAAGCAAGTGACAAATGGTGTGGTTATCCGGATAACGTGCAGACAACCCGCCCACTTTTACTTTTCCGGTTATCAAAATAAGTCAAAGAAGATCCTGACGACAATCTCAATAGCACTCAAAATTGAGCATCGACGGACCCCTAAAGGTATCGAAGAACGCACAACTGTAGTATAAATACCTCCTTACTGTTAGATGACCACACAAACAGAACAGCAAAACGCAGTTGCCCAAGCAAACATAGATGAATATGTAAATGGATATGTATAGAGGGCGCACGTAATACAGTCCGTGCTCAGCCGGCTGTAGCGAGCTTATGTATGTTATCATCCGAAGATTCCTACTGACATTCAGAGAGGGCAAGTAGTTTGGGCCATGTCTTCTCTAAAGAGGTTTGGACAGGCCCCGTCATGGAGTCCTGTCATCACAGTCAGTCTGAGTACAAATCTTAAGAATATACACTGGCACAAGACTGTAGATTGGTCAAGTACCAAGCCTAGTGTCCGTCTGGTGACATTAGGATCATATCCACGGTATAAAAGGCGTTTGATGATTCTGACACATTCTCGCTGGTTATGCTGTCTTCCTTTGATCCTTCTAATTTCGTTTATCATGCGATAAAGATGATCCTGACGACAATCTCAACAGCATTCACAATAGAACACCAAATTGAGCATCGACGGATCCCTAGCAAGCTAGAGGTAGGGACCAGGCGCCCAGGGAGGAGTAAGCATCCCCTGTTTCGCTAGTCGCACCCGCCGTCGATGTTCATGCACAAAAATGATAACAATATCATCTACAAAACATGCACTAACTATGGTTGTCTATATAGAAAGTGCTATGGCGACAATATCAGGGAAAGATAATTAAAACACTTACTGTCTGACCCCTCGCGTGAAACTTTTTTACGAGCAACACATTGCAAAGGGCATTATTGTGACACAAATGCGATATAGAAGATTCTGACGACACTCTCAACAGCACTCACTATAGAGCACCAAATTGAGCATCGACGGACCCCTAGCAGGCTAGAGGTGGGACCATGTGACCGGTTTGAGTAAACATCCCCTGTTTGGCTAGCTGCACCCGCAGTCGATGTTCATGCACGAAAATAAAACAATATCTACAAGACATGTACTGACTATGGTTATGTCTATATAGAAAGTGCTATGGCAACCATGTCAGAGGAAATACAATTAAAGCACTTACTATCAAATCCCTCTCGGGGAACTTTTTTACCATATCACCATAAAAGGCAGGTTGTGTAATACCCAAAGTAATGTACTGTATTGCTTGTATAGATTCGAATATTAAAAGAGGCTGACTGTAATTTTTGTAAAATTTCCAGAAAGGCTTAACTAGTTTATGAAAGCGGAAAACTTTACCTAAAAGTTTCTTCGTAATTTGTAAATTTCTACCGTGAAAATCCAAAATATTAGTGCATGCTCTATCATACCGGATGAGCTGTGAACGAAAAATAAACAGAATGCATTAAATGCTGTCTTGCTTGCATGCACGGTCATCTTACAATAAGGATACTTTTATACTCGAAATTGTGCATTTTCAAGACCATTGGATAACCGGACAAGTTGATGACTTTTGGGCACGTAATCCGGATTTTAGTTCCTTTTCTAATAACGTTGAAGATGACCGACTAAAGTTGGCACTGTTTGCCAATTAGTGTCGTTGGTTTATTGTAGTCTTTTGTATTGGGTGGTTATCCGGATACCACATTGTCTGCTACGTTCGTGTCAGATGGCCGTCCAAAGTCGGCACCGGTTGCCATTGGTCTCGTTGATTTATGTGTGATCCGTTGTGTTTGATTTGTCTATGTTGTGTATTGGTGTTCCTTGTCCCTTTGTGTCTCTTTCTGTGCGTGTCTGCTCTGTGTTTCTGCAATGGGTGTTTTGGAATTTTGCTGTGGGTGCTGCAACCTAGTGTTTTTGGAGATCCTTTGATGTCGTATTTGGAGCTCCTTGTCCCTTTTCGACTTGTGTTTATGTTTAATCTCTCTGTGATTTCCTAAAGGAGTGTTTATGTGTTTTGCTGTACTGACAATTAGTCTTGTGGGAGATCCTTTCATTGAAATCGTAATGAAATCAAATCATGAGTAATCATTGAATTCATTTTTTTTGCCTTGCCCTTAGTTTAACTTGCCTTGCAAGTTAATCTAGATTCATTTGCCTTGCCCTTAGATTAACTTAAAATGTATTGAATTCGTCTTTGGTTTACTAGTACTGTAAACGTGGTTATTTTCGCTGGGGGAAAATTTCGCGATTATAACATCAAGACGTTGAGCGCGGGGGAAATATTCGCGATAAAAATGTCTTTCCAAATGGACTTCGCAAAAATTTCTCCCAAGCGAAAATTTCCATGTTTACAGTATAGCAATTTTTCAGGTCTATGAATCCAGATATAACCTCATAATATTGCTATAATAATAATTGTTCCAGTATTATGAATACTAGCTGTCATCTGTTTTAGATGCATACCTGTTTTCCTATTTATTCATTATCAATTAACAAACGGGTATTACTCTTATGTGTTTCAATTTTCAAGTCAAAACAGCCATCATTTGCATTCGTGGACCAGAACGTGTTTTAAATACCTCGATGGTGCCAGGGACAGCCCTAAATTTGCAAAATTTTCCCCATTTTGGACACTATGGCTAAATTTGACCACGCCTTGAATTATTTCTGTTTATACATGCATGTACATTAATCTTTTTACAAAATGATTTGCATTTTTATATCGCCAAAAATAGAAAAAGTGCCAAAAAAATCCATGTTTGAGTGTTTCTTTGTTGAGAAAGAAATGGCTGTGCATACATTTAATATTATATAATCAACCTTGATTTCTACCTGTTTATGTCTGGGCATCTTCTGCAAGCAATTGTTATTCATTCACTTCAAGGTGTGTTCGGTTCTAAAAATCAGTACTGGCTTTTGTTTTTGGTATCGGTTAATATTCAGTCTCCATCACAATATCATCGACTGTTTTGTAGCTAGGGAAAAAATAAACCAAGATTATCTGCATTCAGTTTCATAAAGATCAATTTCCACATCCTTTCTTTCCGAATTATTGACGCTTTATAAATTCGATATCAGTATATAAGCTTGTTGGGTAAGTTTTTTTTTACAAAATTATACCCTTATTGAACAGACAGATAACTGCGGACAAAAATATGACATCTACCGCAAAAAAAAAAAAAACCAAAAAAAAACCAATGCTTTGAAACGGGTTTTCTGCAAATCGTGGGATCCCTATGGTAACGAATTGTGTTTCATTTATTGCTGATAATATAATCATATGAAGCTGAGTTTGTTCAGTCTTTGTCTCTCGCGGAAAGAAACGTTTGACACTCCAATTAAATTCTACATACAGATATATCGATGACATGCTCTCAATTGATACTCCAGATGTTGCAGATTACCTCAGCACAATCTATTCGTGTGAACTAGAAGTGAAAGAAACTATTAAAAGCATTAACCCTGCTTCATATTTACATCTCTTTTGATGAAAATGGTCACATAATTACTTCAATATATGAAAAACGTGACGATTTCAACTTCAAATTTACAAACTTCGCTAAGTAGTAACATTCCTTCGTCTCCTGCCTATGTTGTATTCATATCGTAATTGATTCACTATTCAAGAGCAAGCGAAAACTACAACGTCTTCATTCTAAAGCCGGGCTTCCACTGTCGCGAATGCGGAGGCAATAGAGCTACGATTAGGTGATTTTGTTAAATCGTAGCGCATTCTCCTCTCAATCGCGGGCATTCTCGTCTCATCGTGTCACTATCGTGTCATGTTCTCCTGCATTCTCCTCTGATCGCGGCACCGACGCGAACGCTTTAAACTGTTTAAAACATTCGCGTCTGAATTCTTATTCGCCTCACACTCGCGGCACATGCGCAGCGCATTCGCCTTGCATTCTCCTCCATTCGCAGCGCGTTCTCCTCACATTCGCGTACATTCTTGTTCCCAAGGTGGAGGAGAATAAGCCACGATAGAGCCACGATAGAGCCCCGATAGAGCCCCGACAAGAAAGAATCTGACACGAATATGATGCGAATGCGCCGAGAATGTGACGCGAATGAAAAAATCAACGCGAATCAGCCACGATCTTGACACGATAGTGACACGATATTGCCACGATAGTACTACATACACACACGACAGTGACAATAATAATTATCTCAGAGTTGATGTAAAAGTGTGTGGATCAATATTTTGAAAACTTTGACAATGCCTTTCAAGAGAAAACAACCTGGAAAGAGGTCAAAGTCAACAAAGAGTACATATCAAATGATTTTGATTTTGCTCATGTCACAGTCTTGTCATGATCGCAGCGCTATCGGGTTAAAGTCGTGTCTCAATCTCCTGCATCGCAGCGCTATCGGGTTAAAGTCGTGTCTCAATCTCCTGCATTCGCCTCAGTGTCTTTTCATCGTGGCGCATTCGTGTCGCATTCTTCTCTATTCTTATCACAATCGCCTCACTATCGTAGCGGACGCGCAGCATATTCTTGTTGCATTCGCGGCGCTATCGTGTGCCTATGAGAACAGACAAGAATGTGACACAATTGTTCATTCGCCTCTGATCGTAGCTCAATCTCCTCTACATTTGCGACAGTGGAAGCCCGGCTTAAGGGAAAAAAGACTGACCGACAAACTACTGAACAAAGGATAAATTTGTAAGCGATCGACTGGCTTCGTCACAAAATTATTTTGGACGATACAATGAAAGAATTAAACATTATAATATTCATTATAAGTTTAGGTTAGAAATTCAACAAATTAACCGGATATGACGTTCTCTTCTATACAGCCTAAGTGACGCATATTACTAGCAAACAGGAGATTCTTACTCTCTCCGGGCATCTGATCTCATCTACATCGAGGATTCACTTTTGCTTCTTTGTCTAAGTTTATTTGTCTAAAAAACTTTTAGGTCAAGGTTTCCGCTTTCATAAACTAGTTAAGACTTTCTGAAAATTTTACAAAAATTACAGTCAACTTCTTTTAAAATTCGGATCTATCACGCAACAGAGTACATTACTTTGGGTATTACACAACCTGTCTTTTATGGTGATATGATGAACAAAATAAGAAGGATCAAAGGTAGGCAGCATAACCATCAAACGCCTTTCATACCGTGGATATGATCCTAATATCACCAGACGGACACTAGACTTGGTACTTGACCAATCTACAGTCTTGTACAAGCGCATCCTTGAGACCTGCACTCTGACTGACTGTGACGACGGGGCTCCATGGCGGGCCCTGTCCAAACCTCTTTAGAGAAGACAGGGCCCCGATCACTTGTCCTCTCTGAATGTCAGTCGGACTCCTCGGATGATTACATACATGAGCTCGCTACAGCCGGCAGAGCACGGACTTTATTACGCATGCCCTCCTTTTATATCCATTTACATATTCATCTGTGTTTCTTGGGCCTCTTCGTTTTGTGGTCTTGTTTGTGTGGTCATCTTACAGTGAGGAGGTTGTTTTACACCACAATTGTACGTTCTTCGAGACCTCTGGGTAATTGGAGATTAGTGAGAGGGTTGTGCGCACGTAATTCAGGATAACCACACCATTTGCTACTTACGTATCAAATGGCCGTTTAAAGTCGGCACCGGTTGCCCATTGGTCTCGTCGGTTTATGTGTTGTATTTTGTGTTTGATGTTTACATGTCGTATGTCTCTTTTCCGTCTCATACTATACTCGTCTTTTGTGTTTTTGCATCGGGTGTTTTGGTGGTCTGCTGTTGGTGCTGCAACTGGGTCTTGTTGGAAATCTCCTCCCTTCTTGTATTACATTGTGTATCTATATTCCATAGGAATCTTTAGTAAAATGTAAATAAATTGTAGTTGGAACTGTTAGATTAATTAAATTAAAACTCTGTATTGTAGATGGCGCCAGGAAAATTCACTTCGGCTTTATTTAAACTGTTTGGCATGAAGTACATGTGTACTACTGACGAGGATTTAAATATCAGAAACACGTGTCTAGTACAATAAAATTGGTACTATAGAACATATTTTTCAATATTGACAAATTCAACCACTAGGCTGGTATCGCTGCTGGTGGACTGTAAGTTCCCGAAGATATCGCTCACCTAGTTTTAGCGTTTACGCATTGCATTGAAATATATTTTTAAATTTCCTGTCATCAAATTAGACCTTAAGTTCTTAAACTAAGAGATATCTCCCCCATTGAATAGCTCTGTACTTAGCGGGGGTTTTGGCATATTTTAATGCCCCCGGCCCGTAATCGAAGATTTCGAAGGTTTCGGCATATTTTTATGCCCTCGTAATCGAAGATTCGGAGGCATATAGTTTTTGGTCAGTCTGTCTGTTTGTCTGTTTTTTTAGGAAAAGAGGAACACCCAGTATGTCATCAAAACACCAATTACATAAGAGTGCACATAAACCAACAATGAATTGTGAGGTGATCCTGATTAAGTGCACACAACCCTCCCACTTTTCTTGTTACCCAGATGTCTCAAAGAACTCACAATAGTTGTTATGAATAATAACCTCCTAGCGTAAAATTACCTCACAAACAAGAATAGATTATGGGATCAAAGTGATGTATGGGTAAACAAGCTGGTCTAGAGTCGTATATAAGTTTAAAAAGATGCATTTACCAGAAAAGTTTGAGATCTTATAATAAAATCCTGTACACATTGCTTGACCATAGAGACTTCCTGTACAAATTGGGACCGGTATTCATGCACTTACAAAATGGGGATTTCCCTTCGGGTACACGTCAAAACATGGCTGCTCTAAAATATCAAGTTGCACAGTTGTATACATTTTAGTATAAGAGTTTTGTTGTCCTTTATCTCATGTTAATATCTTGAAAAAGATACTATTAGGGTGATACAAAACATAACACAATTGAAAGTGAATGAGAGTGATAAAGCAAATTGAATTAATTTGATACAGCACGACAAGTCTAAAGTTTTACGCCGAGATGACGAAATTTTGAAAGCTTAATTCGAAAATTTCGTTAACTATTCGTCCGCGATTTTTTGAAAGCTACTGAAATGACGAAATTTTGAAAGCTCTAAAAAGCTTTCGAAAAATCGCTGACAAAATTTCGTTAACTAATCTTAGTTAACGAAATTTTCGTCAGCGATTAGCTTTCAAAAATTTTGAAAGCTATAGCTGACGTAATTTCGTTAACTATTTCATATTTTTTGAAAGCTAATCGCTGACAAAATTTCGTTAACTATAGCTTTCAAAATTTTTGAAAGCTATCGCCGACCAAAAGTTTGAAAGCTAGGAAATCGCTGACGAAAATTAGTTAACGAAAAATCGCTGACGAAATTTCGTCATCTCTTGAGTATTCAAAACTTTGAAAGCAATCGCTGACGAAATTTTGAAAGCTAAGCTTTCAAAAAGCTTTCCATTCGTTTACGAATTGAAAGCGAACATTAAACTTTCGACTGGTCCGGGCTGTAGCTTTTTTAACCAATATTCGTTTTTATAGCGCCATCTACAATGAATTCCGTTAAGCAAATATGTTTTCTCATCCAGATGCCTGTTTGAGCAGTTGTTTTCGTGATTTTTTCTGTTTATTTTATTATAATATTTTTGATGCAAATGAGCATTTCGCTGTGAATATAAAAAAGAAATAAAACATCATCTAAATGGAGATATTTCCATTTCTTCTTCTAGCATTTATTTAGGTCACGTGACTCAAAAGACTATATCTTATTATAACATTTTACCTACATTCATTTCGTTGTTAAAGTTTTTCATGTGATAGATTTCATTCATTGGAGAAAAATATGACGGAAGAAAGTTAGGAAGATACTGAAGTGCTTCAAACATAATGCACAGCGGTTCAAAGTTGGGAAATTAAATTATTTTTTCTCTCGCGTGTAAAGTATTTATGTACAGTGTACAATGTAAGCAGCGACTAAGTTTGAAGTCTAAAAGCAACTTCTGCAATTATAATCATATCTTTTTCAATATAGCATTTGTCTTTCTCTGAAAACGAATTATTATGTACCATTTTACTTTTGCGTACTTCATTTGTAGACTACGCAATCGAAGTAGATGAAAAATGGATTAATGGGTACTAATAATATGTCATGCTGGGCAGAAGCTATCAAATTTTCCCGCAAAATAGATGGATAGCCCTGATTGTGCAATACGTTCACTATCACCTAGAGATGAAAAAAATAATGACAACAAATCAAATAATAAGGGAAGAAATGTGAAAATATTACTATCTCTCATTTGATAAACTTCCATTTGAAAAAAAGATAGTGCTCGAGACGGACTCGAACCAGGACTTCCACATTCTTGGTACAGGAGGCAGCGCCTTAGACCACTCGACCACGAAGCGCTTGTCATGTGCGAATCTTAGATTTAATTAATACTTTATCTTTCAGTAAATTGAAATATTTCTTCCAGAGGTAAATGATGATTTAAATAAATACGAAAACACTCAAATACACAAATGTTCGGTTACTTGGCCTTATCCAGTTCAGAAAACGACAATATATATTTCTTTATCTTTGTTTCTAACAAACGTACTTACAACGTTGTGCTTTTCTCACTTCCGTTTTAATATCATTTCTATTTTTTGAATACATTTTATCGAGAAAGTGGTTCTATTGATCAGTTAATGCTTTCTAGAAAGAAGAAGTATGTTTATATTTATAAATGTTTTCATCAGATAACGAAAAACAGCTTCATGACGTACATAATTCAAGGGTATTTTCGAAATATTTTGTGTATCGCCTCTCTCAACTCAACACAATTTATATGGGGGTTTTCGGCATATAAATATGACTTCAACGATGTATTTTACAACAAATGAACCGATTCCTTTGGTTTCTTTTGGGCATTGGGAGGGAGGGAAACTCAATTCTAAAACAGATCCTCACTTTCTTTTCTCACACAATATCCCTTACATATCATCCCCTCCCCTCTCCCCGACATAGAGCCAGACAAGCCAAGGAGGGGCCTGTGTCGTTCCTTCTCCTCCCTTTGGGGGGGGAAGGGGGGGGGGAGAAAAAAGAAATAAAAAAGAAAGAAAAGGAAGAAGAATAGAAGAAATTTTGAAGAATGGAAGGGGGTGGGGTAGAAAAAAGAAAGAAAAAAGAAAGAAGAATATGATTAATTTAAAAGAAAAAGAGCTTAAAACATATTTCTGGGCACGGATTTCTGAATATCAACAAGGCAAATAAAATCATACTGCAGTGTTAGGACGAAAAAGAAGAACAAGTAGAACAAACGGTACACATCAATAGGAAATACAATTGGAAACGAGGAACATCGAATACGACATCAAAACGCCAATTACATAAGAGTGCACATAAACCAACAATGAATTGTGAGGTGATCCTGAGTACGTGCACACAACCCTCCCACTTTTCTTGTTACCCAGATGTCTAGAAGAACGAACAATAATTGTTAATTATAATAACCTCCTAGTGTAAAATCACCACACAAACAAGTATAGATTTGGGGATCAAAGAGATGCATTGGTAAACAAGCTGGTCTAGAGTCGTATTTAAGTTAAAAAGGATGCATTTACCAGAAAAGTTTGATATCTTATAATCAAACCCTGTACACATTGCTTGACCATAGATATACTTCCTGTACAAAATTGGGTATGCAAGCACTTACAAAATGGGGAATTCCCTTCGGGTACACGTCAAAACATGGCTGCTCTAAAATGTCAAGTTGTATACATTTTAGTAGAGGAGTTTTGTTGTCCTTTATCTCATGTTGATATCGTGAAAAAGATAGGGTGAGACAAAACATAACACAATTGAAAGTGAATGAGAGTGATAAAGCAAACTGAATTAATTTGATAGCTATTTTAACGAATATTCGTTTTATAGCGCCATCTACAATAAATTCCGTTAAGCAAATATGTTTTCTCATCCAGATGCCTGTTTGTGTAGTTGTTTTCGTGATTTTGTCTCTTTATTTTATTTTAATATTTTTGATGCAAATGAGCATTTCGCTGTAAATATAAAAAAAGAAATAAAACATCATCTAAATGGAGATATTTCCATTTCTTCTTCTAGCATTTATTTAGGTCACGTGACTCAAAAGACTATATCTTATTATTACATTTTACCTACATTCATTTCGTTGTTAAAGTTTTTTCATGTGATATATTTCATTCATTGGAGAAAAATATGACGGAAGAAAGTTAGGAAGATACTGAAGTGCTTCAAACATAATGCACAGCGGTTCAAAGTTGGGAAATTAAATTATTTTTTCTATCGCGTGTAAAGTATTTATGTACAGTGTACAATGTAAGCAGCGACTAAGTTTGAAGTCTAAAAGCAAATTCTGCAATTATAATCATATCTTTTTCAATATAGCATTTGTCTTTCTCTGAAAACGAATTATTATGTACCATTTTACTTTTGTGTACTTCATTTGTAGACTACGCAATCGAAGTAGATGAAAAATGGATTAATGGGTACTAATAATATGTCATGCTGGGCAGAAGCTATCAAATTTTCCCGCAAAATAGATGGATAGCCCTGATTGTGCAATACGTTCACTATCACCTAGAGATGAAAAAAATAATGACAACAAATCAAATAATAAGGGAAGAAATGTGAAAATATTACTATCTCTCATTTGATAAACTTCCATTTGAAAAAAAATAGTGCTCGAGACGGACTCGAACCAGGACTTCCACATTCTTGGTACAGGAGGCAGCGCCTTAGACCACTCGACCACGAAGCGCTTGTCATGTGCGAATCTTAGATTTAATTAATACTTTATCTTTCAGTAAATTGAAATATTTCTTCCAGAGGTAAATGATGATTTAAATAAAACGAAAACACTCAAATACACAAATGTTCGGTTACTTGGCCTTATCCAGTTCAGAAAACGACAATATATATTTCTTTATCTTTGTTTCTAACAAACGTACTTACAACGTTGTGCTTTTCTCACTTCCGTTTTAATATCATTTCTATTTTTTGAATACATTTTATCGAGAAAGTGGTTCTATTGTTCAGTTAATGCCTTCTAGAAAGAAGAAGTATGTTTATATTTATAAATGTTTTCATCAGATAACGAAAAGCAGCTTCATGACGTACATAATTCAAGGGTATTTTCGAAATATTTTGTGTATCGCCTCTCTCAACTCAACACAATTTATATGGGGGTTTTCGGCATATAAATATGACTTCAACGATGTATTTTACAACAAATGAACCGATTCCTTTGGTTTCTTTTGGGCATTGGGAGGGAGGGAAACTCAATTCTAAAACAGGTCCTCACTTTCTTTTCTCACACAATATCCCTTACATATCATCCCCTCCCCTCTCCCCGACATAGAGCCCGACAAGCCAAGGAGGGGCCTGTGTCGTTCCTTCTCCTCCCTTTGGGGGGGGGAAGGGGGGGGGGAGAAAAAAGAAATAAAAAAGAAAGAAAAGAAGAAGAATAGAAGAAATTTTGAAGAATGGAAGGGGGTGGGTTAGAAAAAAGAAAGAAAAAGAAAGAAGAATAGGATAAATTTAAAAGAAAAACATATTTCTGGGCACGGATTTCTGAATATCAACAAGGCAAATAAAATCATACTGCAGTGTTAGGACGAAAAAGAAGAACAAGTAGAACAAACGGTACACATCAATAGGAAATACAAGTGGAAACGAGGAACATCGAATACGACATCAAAACACCAATTACATAAGAGTGCACATAAACCAACAATGAATTGTGAGGTGATCCTGAGTACGTGCACACAACCCTCCCACTTTTCTTCTTACCCAGATGTCTCGAAGAACGCACAATAATTGTTAATTATAATAACCTCCTAGTGTAAAATCACCACACAAACAAGTATAGATTTGGGGATCAAAGAGATGCATTGGTAAACAAGCTGGTCTAGAGTCGTATATAAGTTAAAAAGGATGCATTTACCAGAAAAGTTTGATATCTTATAATTAAACCCTGTACACATTGCTTGACCATAGATATACTTCCTGTACAAAATTGGGTATGCAAGCACTTACAAAATGGGGAATTCCCTTCGGGTACACGTCAAAACATGGCTGCTCTAAAATGTCAAGTTGTATACATTTTAGTAGAGGAGTTTTGTTGTCCTTTATCTCATGTTGATATCGTGAAAAAGATAGGGTGAGACAAAACATAACACAATTGAAAGTGAATGAGAGTGATAAAGCAAACTGAATTAATTTGATAGCTATTTTAACGAATATTCGTTTTATAGCGCCATCTACAATAAATTCCGTTAAGCAAATATGTTTTCTCATCCAGATGCCTGTTTGTGTAGTTGTTTTCGTGATTTTGTCTCTTTATTTTATTTTAATATTTTTGATGCAAATGAGCATTTCGCTGTAAATATAAAAAAAGAAATAAAACATCATCTAAATGGAGATATTTCCATTTCTTCTTCTAGCATTTATTTAGGTCACGTGACTCAAAAGACTATATCTTATTATTACATTTTACCTACATTCATTTCGTTGTTAAAGTTTTTTCATGTGATATATTCATTCATTGGAGAAAAATATGACGGAAGAAAGTTAGGAAGATACTGAAGTGCTTCAAACATAATGCACAGCGGTTCAAAGTTGGGAAATTAAATTATTTTTTCTATCGCGTGTAAAGTATTTATGTACAGTGTACAATGTAAGCAGCGACTAAGTTTGAAGTCTAAAAGCAAATTCTGCAATTATAATCATATCTTTTTCAATATAGCATTTGTCTTTCTCTGAAAACGAATTATTATGTACCATTTTACTTTTGTGTACTTCATTTGTAGAATACGCAATCGAAGTAGATGAAAAATGGATTAATGGGTACTAATAATATGTCATGCTGGGCAGAAGCTATCGAATTTTCCCGCAAAATAGATGGATAACCCTGATTGTGCAATACGTTCACTATCACCTAGAGATGAAAAAAATAATGACAACAAATCAAATAATAAGGGAAGAAATGTGAAAATATTACTATCTCTCATTTGATAAACTTCCATTTGAAAAAAAATAGTGCTCGAGACGGACTCGAACCAGGACTTCCACATTCTTGGTACAGGAGGCAGCGCCTTAGACCACTCGACCACGAAGCGCTTGTCATGTGCGAATCTTAGATTTAATTAATACTTTATCTTTCAGTAAATTGAAATATTTCTTCCAGAGGTAAATGATGATTTAAATAAAAACGAAAACACTCAAATACACAAATGTTCGGTTACTTGGCCTTATCCAGTTCAGAAAACGACAATATATATTTCTTTATCTTTGTTTCTAACAAACGTACTTACAACGTTGTGCTTTTCTCACTTCCGTTTTAATATCATTTCTATTTTTTGAATACATTTTATCGAGAAAGTGGTTCTATTGTTCAGTTAATGCCTTCTAGAAAGAAGAAGTATGTTTATATTTATAAATGTTTTCATCAGATAACGAAAAGCAGCTTCATGACGTACATAATTCAAGGGTATTTTCGAAATATTTTGTGTATCGCCTCTCTCAACTCAACACAATCTATGTGGGGGTTTTCGGCATATAAATATGACTTCAACGATGTATTTTACAACAAATGAACCGATTCCTTTGGTTTCTTTTGGGCATTGGGAGGGAGGGAAACTCAATTCTAAAACAGGTCCTCACTTTCTTTTCTCACACAATATCCCTTACATATCATCCCCTCCCCTCTCCCCGACATAGAGCCCGACAAGCCAAGGAGGGGCCTGTGTCGTTCCTTCTCCTCCCTTTGGGGGGGAAGGGGGGGGAGAAAAAAGAAATAAAAAAAAAGAAAAGAAAGAAGAATAGAAGAAATTTTGAAGAATGGAAGGGGTGGGGTAGAAAAAAAGAAAGAAAAAAGAAAGAAGAATAGGATAAATTTAAAAGAAAAACATTTCTGGGCACGGATTTCTGAATATCAACAAGGCAAATAAAATCATACTGCAGTGTTAGGACGAAAAAGAAGAACAAGTAGAACAAACGGTACACATCAATAGGAAATACAAGTGGAAACGAGGAACTTCGAATACGACATCAAAACACCAATTACATAAGAGTGCACATAAACCAACAATGAATTGTAAGGTGATCCTGAGTACGTGCACACAACCCTCCCACTTTTCTTCTTACCCAGATGTCTCGAAGAACGCACAATAATTGTTAATTATAATAACCTCCTAGTGTAAAATCACCACACAAACAAGTATAGATTTGGGGATCAAAGAGATGCATTGGTAAACAAGCTGGTCTAGAGTCGTATATAAGTTAAAAAGGATGCATTTACCAGAAAAGTTTGATATCTTTTAATTAAACCCTGTACCCATTGCTTGACCATAGATACTTCCTGTACAAAATTGGGTATGCAAGCACTTACAAAATGGGGAATTCCCTTCGGGTACACGTCAAAACATGGCTGCTCTAAAATGTCAAGTTGTATACATTTTAGTAGAGGAGTTTTGTTGTCCTTTATCTCATGTTGATATCGTGAAAAAGATAGGGTGAGACAAAACATAACACAATTGAAAGTGAATGAGAGTGATAAAGCAAACTGAATTAATTTGATAGCTATTTTAACGAATATTCGTTTTATAGCGCCATCTACAATAAATTCCGTTAAGCAAATATGTTTTCTCATCCAGATGCCTGTTTGTGTAGTTGTTTTCGTGATTTTTTCTCTTTATTTATTTTAATATTTTTGATGCAAATGAGCATTTCGCTGTTAATATAAAAAGAAATAAAACATCATCTAAATGGAGATATTTCCATTTCTTCTTCTAGCATTTATTTAGGTCACGTGACTCAAAAGACTATATCTTATTATAACATTTTACCTACATTCATTTCGTTGTTAAAGTTTTTTCATGTGATATATTTCATTCATTGGAGAAAAATATGACGGAAGAAAGTTAGGAAGATACTGAAGTGCTTCAAACATAATGCACAGCGGTTCAAAGTTGAGAAATTAGATTATTTTTTTCTATCGCGTGTAAAGTATTTATGTACAATGTACAATGTAAGCAGCGACTAAGTTTGAAGTCTAAAAGCAAATTCTGCAATTATAATTATATCTTTTTCAATATAGCATTTGTCTTTCTCTGAAAACGAATTATTATGTACCATTTTACTTTTGTGTACTTCATTTGTAGAATACGCAATCGAAGTAGATGAAAAATGGATTAATGGGTACTAATAATATGTCATGCTGGGCAGAAGCTATCGAATTTTCCCGCAAAATAGATGGATAGCCCTGATTGTGCAATACGTTCACTATCACCTAGATATGAAAAAAAATAATGGCAACAAATCAAATAATAAGGGAAGAAATGTGAAAATATTACTATCTCTCATTTGATAAACTTCCATTTGAAAAATAAATAGTGCTCGAGACGGACTCGAACCAGGACTTCCACATTCTTGGTACAGGAGGCAGCGCCTTAGACCACTCGACCTGGAAGCGTTTGTCATTAGCGAATCTTAGATTTAATTAAGTAGCTGTCCGTGTAAGAATCATTCAAAATGAAAAATATGTGGCATATTGAAAATTTTACTTTTACGAAAAATGTTGATAAATTGAATCAAAAGCATGGGTTTTCTTCATATTTTGGTGTGTTTTGTGCAAGAGTGGCAGATTAAGTCATAAAAAGGCGAAATAATAAGAATAATGTAAGAATTTTCTCCATTACCTACAATGTTATTTGTTAAAAAATATCTCTTAATTAAATTAATTATCTAAACCTCCCAGCAAATACAAGTAAATTTTCGTAAAATATAACCTTCCAACAATTACTTGAAATAAAGATATAATTTGGATACACACTTTCAATTGTAAAAATAATCATTTAAAAATCCTATATTTAGACATCATTTTCCCCTAAAATTACCCCCCTTGGTAGCACTCTCTAGTGAAATAAGGCAGGAATGGTTCTAAGATACAAAACAACATGGCTGCCTATAGAGGGAAATTCATCAGTCTATACATACAAAATGTCAATTTCTTTTTACCAACTCTTCTTATCCTTTCGATTCATCATTTGTTTACCTAAATGACTGTAAAGAATATGTAGCAAGCCATCCTCTTTCCCTCAATACATCACAGACGAGAAATATTTGAGTGACTCTGAGGGACTTCTGATAGGAACATGTTATATTCGTATACACGCTGGAATTTTGGGTTTGATACCACATTTTACTGTTTATGCGACCGAGATTTTCATGATTTGAATATTGGAGGAGAAAGTCTATGCATTTTACTCCAACACTTGGAATACAAAGGAGACTGGCAAGTACATCCCTGAGGATCCGAGGACCTGCTAAGCTGTGTGTGTACATGTGTGACAAACTACCTGTAATTGCGGACATCTGCAAGTACCAGTATGCTTATCAGATCAGGTATTTGAAAGGGTTTGCATTAATTTCTATCAAAATGAAAACCATTTTACCTAATTCATTCGGTTAACCTTTGTCTATCCTATACACAGGGGCAGATACAGGAATGGGAAGGGAGGGGTGGGTGGGTTGACCTATATATGCATGATTTTGAGTCACAGTATTAATTTGCAATTAAAATGTTTGCATATAAGGTATATATCAATATTAATACAAGCAATTTCAAAATTTGTTTAGAGATATGGGCTCATGTAATATGATTTGAGGCCATACATTATAGTAACATACTCTATAATATGCATGGGTTATATCCATATAATCTTAATGATATGATAATAACTAATTACATCTCACCTTCTGAAGAACCATACCTAATTATTAGGTAACCAATTTCTTTGGATCATAAATGCAAACAAGAGATAACTCATACAAAACTGAGTTACATGTATTAGCAGATGTTGCAGTAAAATCAACTGAGTAGCAGTTGAATTACTTATCCTTTCAGAGGGAAGAATTTATTCAAATAAAAGTGTACAAAGTTCCTAAATCAACAAATTTTTAGTCTCTTTGCCTTTATCAAATTCAAAAAGCCAAGGAAATGAAAATTTGTGAATTAGAATACATATATGTATTTATATTCTAAACAGTTAAGTTTTACGAATCAAGCAGGACTAATCATATGAACTTTATATTTTCAGCACTGCAAAATATGAAAGGACTCAAGGTTCAATGTTACAAGCTTCCTTGAGAGATTCCTTGATGAGGTATGTAATACATGTTTGCTCAATATAGTATTCAATCTCATTCTATAAGTTAGGTTCATACCTATATGCGCCCCCCCCCCCCCAAAAAAAAGAGAAACAAAACACAACATCTTTATCACCCTTAAATATTGAAAGGGACTCTCATATATACATGTACATAAATTTATTATACCCGGCCACAAATATAGTTTGGGGGAGGGGTATTGAAATATTTCAATCTGTTGCAATTTTGAATTTGACTTATGACCTTGGTTCAAGATCATGACACACCCTTTGGTCCTGGGATATTCTATTTATACCCTTGTCTTTCACCCCATGACCTTGAATGTCATGAATGACCAATTTTTGCCTTCAATTTTCAAACCAGAAATATAACCTTGATCATGGTTTTTAAACATGAGCATTCATGTAAAGCTTTGATATTTTGCATGTGAATTGCATGTGACAAAACTTTTCAGTTGAGAAATTAACCTTTGACCTACTGACCTTTAAATGGGAGTTTGAGTCACATTAGGTAAATGTACTAATGACAATATCTCTATCATCTTTTAAGGTATGGTGTACATATTTCACATGAACATAAATTAGTACAAAACCATTCATTTTTGTCTCTGACATATTGGCCTTGACCCAGGAATTTGACTTGCTTTAGAGAAAATACACCAACATTTATTTACCAAGTAAGGCTAAAGGTTCATTCATTTTAAAAAGAACCTCACATTTGATACATGACCCCTGACCCAGAACACTTGACCTTGAAATTAAAACCTTTTACAAACAAAAATCTGTCAGGGATAGGGTGGTTCAGAAGTATGTGTTGTTTAAATTTTGTTATTATGATAATGTTATGCATACTATTTCTTATTCCAGTGAAGATGGAAAAGCTTAGCTTGACAAGAGGCCAGGTATAAGATTGACGTCACCTGTGGTCATGATGAGCCAGTTGAGAAAATATGTCAGGTATTCATTGAATATATTGCAGACATTGTCAAAGTTCAATTTTTTATGCCTCTGTAATCAAAGATTCGGGGACATATAGTTTTTGGTCTGTCCGTCCGTCTGTCTGTCTGTTTTCTCTGTTTGTCCGCAAAAACTTTAACCTTGGCCATAACCTTTGAATGGTAATTGATAGGGCTTTAATATTTCACATGTGTATTCCTTGTGACAAGACCTTTCCACGGATACTACAATTTTTTACCTTGTGACCTTGACCTTGGAGTTTGACATACTTTTGAAAAATTTTAACCTTGGCCTTAACTTTTAAACAGTAAGTATTTAATATTTCGGCTTTAATATTTCACATGAGTATTCCTTGTGACAAGACCTTTCCATGGATATCAAAATTTTTGACCTTATGATCTTGACCTTGTGACCTTGACCTTGGAGTTTGATCTACTTTTGAAAAACTTTAACCTTGGCCATAACTTTTAAATGGTAAGTGATAAGGCTATAATATTTCACATGAGTATTCCTTGTGACAAGACCTTTACATGAATATCAAAATTTTTGACCTTATGACCTTGACCTTGGGATTTGACCTACTTTTGAAAATCTAAACTTTAGCCATTACTTTTAAATGGTAAGTGATAGGGCTTTCATATTTCACATATGACTTTCTTGTGGCAAGACCTTTCCATGGATACCAAATTTGACCTTGTGACCTTGACCTAAAAATTTTAACTACTTTACCTGTTTTTAACTAATTTTCCTTGACCTAAAAATTTTAACTACTTTACCTGTTTTTAACTAATTTTCCCTGGCTTGACGGTGATGTCCCTAGATTACCGTCATACGGTATCTACATTTCACAGCTCATCCGGTATGCTAGAGCATGTACTGATGTTTTGGATTTTCATAATAGAAATCTACAAATTACAAAGAAACTTTTAAGTCAAGGTTTTCGCTTTCATAAACTAGTAAAGACTTTCTGGAAATTTTACAAAAATTATGATCAACTTCTTTTGAAATTCGGACCAATACAAGCAACGGAGTATATTACTTTGGGTATTTCACAACCTGCATTTTATGGTGACATAATTAACAAAATAAGAAGGATCAAAGGTAGACAGCATATGTATCGAAAATGCGTCAGAGTCATCAAACGCCTTTTATACCGTGGATATGATCCTAATGTCACCAGACGGACACTAAGCTTGGTACTTGACCAATATACAGTCTTGTACGAGCGCATTCTTAAGACTTGCACTCTGACTGACTGTGACGACGGGACTCCATGACGGGCCCTGTCCAAACCTCTTTAGAGAAGACAGGGCCCCGACCACCTGTCCTCTCTGAATGTCAGTCGGACTCCTCGGGTGATAACATATATGAGCTCGCTACAGCCGGCAGAGCACGGACTGTATTACGCACGTCCTCTTTTTATATCCATTTACATATTCATCTGTGTTGCTTGGACCCCTGTGTTTTACGGTCTTGTTTGTGTGTGGTCACCTAACAGTGAGGAGGTTGTTTTACACCATAATTGTGCGTTCTTCGAGACCTCTGGGAAATCGGAATAGTGGGAGGGTTGTGCGCACGTAATCCAGGATAACCACACCGTCTGCTATTTACGTGGCAGATGGCCGTCCTAAGTCGGCACCGGTTGCCCATTGGTCTCGTTGGTTTATGTGTAGTCTTTTGTGTTTCATGTTTCTATGTTGTGAGTTGGTGTTCCTTGTCCCTTTTGCGTCTCTTTCTGTGGGTATCTGTTCTGTGTTTTTTGCATGGGTGTTTTGGGATTTTGCTGTGGGTGCTGCAACCTAGTGTTGTTGGAGATCCCCTCCTTTCTTTTATATCTACACTTATTTCGTGTTGCAGTGTGGAGTTGGTAATACAATTCCCCGTGACCCGATGTTTGAAGTGTTTTAATTCCATTTCGTTCTCTAACTTGACTTTGTTGTAGTGTCTTCCATGCAGGATCTCTACTCACCCTTCTTTGATCATCTCACTATGGCATTTTTAAGGTCGCCTCGTATTAAACTTACTCCTTTGAGATTACCCTCTATCACTACAGTAACTTTCCCATCATCAACTTTTAACAGTAATAAACTTTTTTCCTCACCCAGAGTACTTCTTTCACCTCTTAAATTGAAATCCCGTAGACGTATTACACCTACTTCTCCATCTGCAGGCTCTACATTTAACAACAAACATAGAGGGTTCTCAGCAGTTTCTACGTGCAAAGGGAAAAGATGCGGTATGTGTCCGCTCATCAATTGCAATTCCACAATTAAATCAAGTGTTAACGGGCAGACTTTTAAAATTGAGATTGAAAACGACATCGATTGATCGTACCAAGATGTCATTTATGTTATAACATGAAACGCTAGGGGATGTGGCGCCCAATATGTTGGAGAAACAGGTCAGGCCTTAAAATCTCGTTTTAGAAGTCATTCGTATCAGATAAGAAACTCACATCACAAAAAACAAAGAAATTTCCTTTATAATCACTTCGTTAAATACAATCATTCCATTTCGGATATAACTATTACACCGGTTCAGTCTTTTTCTAAACTTAAAAATCTTAGTAAAACGGAAATTAAAAAACGCCGACTACAAGCTGAACTTGCCTGGATCACAAAACTCCAAACTGCGTACCCCCTTGGTCTAAACGATCAAATTTATGGACAAGGAAATATTTCCTCGACGTCAACTAATATTAATGTATTTTCAATCCGCCCAAACACTAAACGGAAGCATAGGTCTCACGGAAGACGAAGAAACCGAAAACTCAGAATAAGATCTAGATTACACCGTACCCTCAACGATATTCTGATCATTGCTCGCAACGGCGGCAGACATGAACTGCTTCATGCTCTCTCATCAATTCCAGCAGTTCAATTGAAATCTATCTTGGATGAAGCACTGGTTGCATTCTTAAGAAATACTGATTGATTCAGACTTAATATCATTGTTGCATTCGCACAGAATAAACTTTATCCAGTTGTTAAAAACATCCCACCTAAAAAACGATTCTTAAAAATTTCATTTATTAACAAAGGATTCGATCTTCTTAACATCTCTAATATTTTTCGGGACCATCGTGTACAAAGTGCTATTCCTCAATATTTTGAAAATTTAGAACCTCCTCTTATTTGTTATAAATATAAGAGACCTATTCGAAATTTCGTTTTTAACTACAACAAAGTTACATCAGATCCTAAAATACTTGAATCATGTCCTGCTTCTTGAGAATGTGCAACATCTGAATATCTATATAAACCAGCTGGTCATATTATTACAGGTGACTTTTCAATTATCCAAGACAGGCAGCTCCGTGGTCTTCTCAAAAAAGGACCTAAGTATAGAATCCCATCCAAGATAGATTTTATTAAATGTCGCGAAGTACTAAAGGAAGCCTTAGATAACTATACCAAACGATGGTGTAAATCGGAAGGAGTCGAATCGCATTCTCTGAATGACTGGAAAAACCTCATTTTGGACATTACTGACATTCGAATAGACAACTTCCACAAAAATCCTCATCTTTTTGAAAATCCAAGTTCTAGATCTGAAAGATATTTTAAATCCAAATTACGTAATTTACATGAAAAATTTGTCTTCGCTCCTGCAGATAAAGCAGCCAACAACACCATAATCATATGAAAACTTTACTATATATCAACTTTAGTTTCGGAACTTTCGTCTACAAATACTTATATCAAAAGCAATGAAAGTGTCCCTAACATTTTGGGCAAACATAGCAGTGAAATTTCTTCATTCAACATCCCTATTTCTAAATTGGATCTTCCTACAATATACTGCATACCAAAACTGCACAAATCTCCTTACAAATTTAGATACATTGCTAATTCTAGCAACTGCTCAACTACAAGTTTGTCTAGACATCTGACGTCAGCCCTCACGGCGGTAAAGGAACACGTTGCAAAATATTGTGAAACTGTTCTTAACAGGAATGATGTAAATTTATTTTGGTCTATAAAAAATTCCGGGGATGTGATTGACAAGATAAAATCTAGAAATTTTCAAGCCAATACGATTGCTTCATACGATTTTTCAAATATGTACACCACGCTTCCTCACGACAAGATCAATGATCAATTGTCCAAACTCATTAAATGGTGCTATAATCGAGAGGGGAAAATTTATATTTGTACATCTGAATCAAAGGGTTTCTTTTCCGCTACAGAATACAAATCATACAAATCATGGACATGTAGCGACCTGTGTAGTGCCTTGTCCTTCCTCTTGGACAACATTTATGTAAGATTTGGTGAGAATCTCTACAAGCAGGTTGTAGGGATTCCTATGGGTACAAATTGTGCGCCTCTTGTTGCAGATTTATTTTTATACACATATGAAAAGGAATTTATTCAAAATCTTCAAAAGCAAAGAAAATATGATGATGTGAAATGCTTCACTGGTACTTCTAGGTACCTGGATGATATTCTTACTATCGATAATCCTGTTTTTGAAAAGTATAAAGATGTTATTTATCCACAAGAATTGACTCTAAACAAGGCAAACTTTACAGACACTGAAACACCATTTTTGGACCTAAATATCAAAATTGTCAATGGAGAAATTCATACAAGTGTATATGACAAACGAGATGATTTTGGATTCAACATAGTAAATTTTCCCTGGCTTGACGGTGATGTCCCTAGATTACCGTCATACGGTATCTACATTTCACAGCTCATCCGGTATGCTAGAGCATGTACTGATGTTTTGGATTTTCATAATAGAAATCTACAAATTACAAAGAAACTTTTAAGTCAAGGTTTTCGCTTTCATAAACTAGTAAAGACTTTCTGGAAATTTTACAAAAATTATGATCAACTTCTTTTGAAATTCGGACCAATACAAGCAACGGAGTATATTACTTTGGGTATTTCACAACCTGCATTTTATGGTGACATAATTAACAAAATAAGAAGGATCAAAGGTAGACAGCATATGTATCGAAAATGCGTCAGAGTCATCAAACGCCTTTTATACCGTGGATATGATCCTAATGTCACCAGACGGACACTAAGCTTGGTACTTGACCAATATACAGTCTTGTACGAGCGCATTCTTAAGACTTGCACTCTGACTGACTGTGACGACGGGACTCCATGACGGGCCCTGTCCAAACCTCTTTAGAGAAGACAGGGCCCCGACCACCTGTCCTCTCTGAATGTCAGTCGGACTCCTCGGGTGATAACATATATGAGCTCGCTACAGCCGGCAGAGCACGGACTGTATTACGCACGTCCTCTTTTTATATCCATTTACATATTCATCTGTGTTGCTTGGACCCCTGTGTTTTACGGTCTTGTTTGTGTGTGGTCACCTAACAGTGAGGAGGTTGTTTTACACCATAATTGTGCGTTCTTCGAGACCTCTGGGAAATCGGAATAGTGGGAGGGTTGTGCGCACGTAATCCAGGATAACCACACCGTCTGCTATTTACGTGGCAGATGGCCGTCCTAAGTCGGCACCGGTTGCCCATTGGTCTCGTTGGTTTATGTGTAGTCTTTTGTGTTTCATGTTTCTATGTTGTGAGTTGGTGTTCCTTGTCCCTTTTGCGTCTCTTTCTGTGGGTATCTGTTCTGTGTTTTTTGCATGGGTGTTTTGGGATTTTGCTGTGGGTGCTGCAACCTAGTGTTGTTGGAGATCCCCTCCTTTCTTTTACAGTTGTTTTACCGACAAAGATGCCAACGGGGGCATTCGTGTTTCACAAACTTATTTTTTTTTATTTACCAGACAATTGGTCTGGTGAAATGAAAAAAAATCACCAGTAAAATTTTTATTTTAACAGACAATTCTTATTTAGGAATTATCACCTTAAATGAGAAAGATCTTCTCATTGAGCTTATATTTTTATATGTACCCCTGCCCTCCAAAATAAAATTTAGTTATTTGAACATGTGAAAACCCTAAGCGTTGAAAATTTTCTTGATCACCGCAAGTCATTTACAGCAGTTGAGTCTTTAGTTACTCCAGGTATCAAGTTATCAGTAAGCTAATATAATTTATAATAATATTTGTATTGGAAGGGGGGGGGGGGGTTGAAAGGCATAACATCAATGTTTCACCAGTACATCTAGCATTGAATATTTCTTTAGAGTCAACTCTGTTCTATAATTTGTTTGCAATAAATGAAATACACTTATATGTAATATATGAAAATGGCCAACATATATTAATTCAATCTGTTTGTTGCAGGATTCTTTGAATAGGCACTGTATGGAAGAGTAACTAACTACTTGCTCGGAAGATGCACAGAATACTTGTAAGGAAGATTCAAAAGATACACGCAACTCATTAGAAGATTCATAGTTTGAGCTCCTATGATGGACACATACCTTTTACACAACTTTTTTTCAACACACTTTTGTTACAATTAAAACAATGTAGATTAGGATTAAAATATAACTGTAGAGGTTTGACTTTGACCTTGAAAAATGTAATTTTTTGTGTATTTTAATAGCTGTGGAAGAACTATAAAGAGAACAATATTGAACTTGGTATTAAGATAAAGCAGAGTGAGATGATCTTAGGCCAGGTATTGTTTTTGACCTTGAGGTTTGATCTTGACCATGACCTTGAAAAATGAGTTAATCTCTATTGTACAATATGTAATTTTACATTCAAACTTTGCATAGAGGTAAGAGATAATGAGTTGACTTTATTTCAGGTATTGACATTGACTTTGCCATTTGACCTTGACCTTGAAGATACAATTTTGAATTTGACTTTACCATAGTAGGGTACCAATAGTATATCATATATCACATTTAAACTTTGCATGGAGATGGATTTAAGTAAGTGGGCCTGATTTCAGGTAATGCCCTTGACCTTGAGATTTGACCTTGACCTTGAAAGTAAAAATTTTGAATTAGAGTATGTTGTAACAATAAAGCATGTATATGAAACCATGAGTAAGACTTTATATCAGATATCACATTAAAATTGTACATGCAGGTAGAACATGATAGCTGGACTTGATTTTGCCCCTGACAGTTTTATTTTGAACTGGACTTACGTCATTACTCTATGACATTTCACTTTTAAACTTGCCATAGCGGTAGAACATGGTTCTGGCACTGTAGTTAACCTTGAGGATTGACCTTGATGATATGATTTTGAAGTAGACTAAAGTGTGTCAAAACTATGTAGAATCTCACATTGAAACTTTGGAGGAGATATCAATATTGCACTCTGTTGCTTTCAATGGACTTAGTGTTTCAAAATGTGAATTGGGATCAGTTCATCGTTTAACTATGACTTTGACTTCTTTCCTATACATCTTATAAAGTTTGACAACATTTTTAATGGAACTCATGGGTACAAATTATTATATTGTGATCTCATCCTTGCATTTTCAGTTTCATTGTCTTATTTTTTCCAAGAAATAAATGTTCTTTATTGTTATATATTCTGTTATATAAACTCATTGATGAATTTAGAAGAATTGTTGTACAGTTGCTTAGCAACCTTTATATGTACTTTCTTTATTGCTTATATACAGCTGTTTTTCCTTAACAACATTGATCAGTTGTCCAAAAGGATATATTTGATCAAATGCAATATCCTGTTTGATATCTCTTTATAAATGTTTTGCAAATACATGTAGTTCATAAATATTCAAATATAAATACAAAACATTGGGTAATCAAAGATTACATAGCTCACCTATACAGGTTTTTGTCAGAAACCAGGTTAAAGTTTTTGAAAAGTAGGTCAAGGTCACTAGGTCAAAGGTCATGGTCTTAAATGAAAGGTCTTGTCACAAGGTATCTACATGTGAAATATCAAAGCCCTACCCCTTATAGTTCAAGAGATATAGCCCAGGTTAAAGTTACACGACGACAACGACGCCGAGGGTATGGCATTAGCTCTCGGGACTTTTTCGTCCCAGCGAGCTAAAAAGGAAAAGTTAGCATTTACAACTATTTAAACTTATATAGAATAGTTTATTGCTGTATTAGTTGTATCTAAAAATAACCAATAGATGCTGAACATTATCTATTTATCAAAAACTGAAATTAATACATTAAAAGAAAATCTTTGATGTTGTATTTTTAAAGCTTGTATTGTTATGATATAGTGATAAGTTGCCTAGCAACCAAGTATACACACTAAGTATTTATTTTAGTTTTACATTTTTCCTATGAACTTAAATGGTCAGTTGTTCAGTTTATGGTGTATCATTTTGTGCAATGCTTCCAATAACATTTATGAATTAATTTGAAAATTTGGAAATTCGGAAAGAATTTTTTGGCAATTTTGACATTTTTTGGCATTTTAAAAATGTTTAATTCTATAATATTCTATTTTACACTAACATTGACATGTTTAAAGGCATTTGAGGGAATTCTGCAGTCTTAAACATAATTTATATTGAACCAGGATCTGTAAATAACGATGACTTACTTGTTTACAAAAATAGTGCATGTCGTTACAGGATGGGAATTCGGTTGCCTAGCAACAAGTCAAATATGTTTTTCCGACTCATTTTATGTTTCTGTTCTAAACATCAATGATCAATGTTAGAGGTGGTATATGTCACTTTGTGCAATGTTTTTAGATAAGTCTATTAAAAGAGATATGAAAATGTCGAAAATCCACAAATTCACAAATTTCTGAAAAAATGAGAAACCAGCAATTTTTAGAGTATTATAAAATTTCCTAATAACATTTATTTGTCCAAAACACTATTGATATCTGTAAAGGCAATCTTTGTCAATGTCTCAGTAAAATGTGAAACTCTGGAATGTTTTAGTTTATAAATTATTTTGCTATTCCTAGACACATATTTACCAGTTTTCTTCAGTATGGTGCACGCCGTTGCTAAGGAAAATTAAATCTTTGATATTCCTTAGCAACCGTGGTTCCAGGAAAGTTATATAAAAATTACATATATATTTCATTATGAACATCAGGTATGAGAAGTTTCATCAAAATCTAAAATCCTCAATGTGCCACTCACTGCATGATTCTTACAAAGACAGCTACTTAAAACTTTATCTTTCAGTAAATTGAAATATTTCTTCCAGAGGTAAATGATGATTTAAATAAAAACGAAAACACTCAAATACACAAATGTTTGGTTACTTGGCCTTATCCAGTTCGAAAACGACAATATATATTTATTTATCTTTGTTTCTAACAAACGTACTTACAACGTTGTGCTTTTCTCACTTCCGTTTTAATATCATTTCTATTTTTTGAGTACATTTTATCGAGAAAGTGGTTCTATTGTTCAGTTAATGCCTTCTAGAAAGAAGAAGTATGTTTATATTTACAAATGTTTTCATCAGATAACGAAAAGCAGCTTCATGACGTACATAATTCAAGGGTATTTTCGAAATATTTTGTGTATCGCCTCTCTCAACTCAACACAATCTATGTGGGGGTTTTCGGCATATAAATATGACTTCAACGATGTATTTTACAACAAATGAACCGATTCCTTTGGTTTCTTTTGGGCATTGGGAGGGAGGGAAACTCAATTCTAAAACAGGTCCTCACTTTCTTTTCTCACACAATATCCCTTACATATCATCCCCTCCCCTCTCCCCGACATAGAGCCCGACAAGCCAAGGAGGGGCCTGTGTCGTTCCTTCTCCTCCCTTTGGGGGGAAGGGTGGGGGGAGAAAAAAAGAAATAAAAAAAAAAGAAAAGAAAGAAGAATAGAAGAAATTTTGAAGAATGGAAGGGGGTGGGGTAGAAAAAAAGAAAGAAAAAAGAAAGAAGAATAGGATAAATTTAAAAGAAAAACATATTTCTGGGCACGGATTTCTGAATATCAACAAGGCAAATAAAATCATACTGCAGTGTTAGGACGAAAAAGAAGAACAAGTAGAACAAACGGTACACATCAATAGGAAATACAAGTGGAAACGAGGAACTTCGAATACGACATCAAAACACCAATTACATAAGAGTGCACATAAACCAACAATGAATTGTAAGGTGATCCTGAGTACGTGCACACAACCCTCCCACTTTTCTTCTTACCCAGATGTCTCGAAGAACGCACAATAATTGTTAATTATAATAACCTCCTAGTGTAAAATCACCACACAAACAATTATAGATTTGGGGATCAAAGAGATGCATTGGTAAACAAGCTGGTCTAGAGTCGTATATAAGTTAAAAAGGATGCATTTACCAGAAAAGTTTGATATCTTTTAATTAAACCCTGTACGCATTGCTTGACCATAGATACTTCCTGTACAAAATTGGGTATGCAAGCACTTACAAAATGGGGAATTCCCTTCGGGTACACGTCAAAACATGGCTGCTCTAAAATGTCAAGTTGTATACATTTTAGTAGAGGAGTTTTGTTGTCCTTTATCTCATGTTGATATCGTGAAAAAAGATAGGGTGAGACAAAACATAACACAATTGAAAGTGAATGAGAGTGATAAAGCAAACTGAATTAATTTGATAGCTATTTTAACGAATATTCGTTTTATAGCGCCACCTACAATAAATTCCGTTAAGCAAATATGTTTTCTCATCCAGATGCCTGTTTGTGCAGTTGTTTTCGTGATTTTTTTCTCTTTAATTTATTTTAATATTTTTGATGCAAATGAGCATTTCGCTGTTAATATAAAAAAGAAATACAACATCATCTAAATGGAGATATTTCCATTTCTTCTTCTAGCATTTATTTAGGTCACGTGACTCAAAAGACTATATCTTATTATAACATTTTACCTACATTCATTTCGTTGTTAAAGTTTTTTCATGTGATATATTCCATTCATTGGAGAAAAATATGACGGAAGAAAGTTAGGAAGATACTGAAGTGCTTCAAACATAATGCACAGCGGTTCAAAGTTGAGAAATTAGATTATTTTTTTCTATCGCGTGTAAAGTATTTATGTACAATGTACAATGTAAGCAGCGACTAAGTTTGAAGTCTAAAAGCATATTCTGCAATTATAATTATATCTTTTTCAATATAGCATTTGTCTTTCTCTGAAAACGAATTATTATGTACCATTTTACTTTTGTGTACTTCATTTGTAGAATACGCAATCGAAGTAGATGAAAAATGGATTAATGGGTACTAATAATATGTCATGCTGGGCAGAAGCTATCGAATTTTCCCGCAAAATAGATGGATAGCCCTGATTGTGCAATACGTTCACTATCACCTAGATATGAAAAAAAAAATAATGGCAACAAATCAAATAATAAGGGAAGAAATGTGAAAATATTACTATCTCTCATTTGATAAACTTCCATTTGAAAAATAAATAGTGCTCGAGACGGACTCGAACCAGGACTTCCACATTCTTGGTACAGGAGGCAGCGCCTTAGACCACTCGACCAGGAAGCGTTTGTCATTAGCGAATCTTAGATTTAATTAATACTTTATCTTTCAGTAAATTGAACTATTTCTTCCAGAGGTAAATGATGATTTAAATAAAAACGAAAACACTCAAATACACAAATGTTTGGTTACTTGGCCTTATCCAGTTCAGAAAACGACAATATATATTTATTTATCTTTGTTTCTAACAAACGTACTTACAACGTTGTGCTTTTCTCACTTCCGTTTTAATATCATTTCTATTTTTTGAATACATTTTATCGAGAAAGTGGTTCTATTGATCAGTTAATGCTTTCTAGAAAGAAGAAGTATGTTTATATTTATAAATGTTTTCATCAGATAACGAAAAACAGCTTCATGACGTACATAATTCAAGGGTATTTTCGAAATATTTTGTGTATCGCCTCTCTCAACTCAACACAATTTATATGGGGGGTTTCGGCATATAAATATGACTTCAACGATGTATTTTACAACAAATGAACCGATTCCTTTGGTTTCTTTTGGGCATTGGGAGGGAGGGAAACTCAATTCTAAAACAGATCCTCACTTTCTTTTCTCACACAATATCCCTTACATATCATCCCCTCCCCTCTCCCCGACATAGAGCCAAGCCAAGGAGGGTCCTGTGTCGTTCCTTCTCCTCCCTTTGGGGGGGGAAGGGGGGGGAGAAAAAAGAAAGAAAAAAGAAAGAAGAATATGATTAATTTAAAAGAAAAAGAGCTTAAAACATATTTCTGGGCACGGATTTCTGAATATCAACAAGGCAAATAAAATCATACTGCAGTGTTAGGACGAAAAAGAAGAACAAGTAGAACAAACGGTACACATCAATAGGAAATACAATTGGAAACGAGGAACATCGAATACGGCATCAAAACACCAATTACATAAGAGTGCACATAAACCAACAATGAATTGTGAGGTGATCCTGAGTACGTGTACATAACCCTCCCACTTTTCTTGTTACCCAGATGTCTAGAAGAACGAACAATAATTGTTAATTATAATAACCTCCTAGTGTAAAATCACCACAAAAAAAGTATAGATTTGGGGATTACAATGTACAATGTAAGCAGCGACTAAGTTTGAAGTCTAAAAGCAAACGTCATAGGTTCCTTCCACAACTTTCCACTCTCAATACAGTATTTTGTGATGAAGCGTCTTGCGAATTCGATGAAACCCATGGTGCACCAAGATGAAGTAAAAAGACAAAATAATCACTGACAAATCGTCTGGTTAAGGTCAATGGCTGTATAAGCCAATTAAATTTGTAACACACATCAGGTCACGAAAATTGACGTCAGAGCTACAACGTTTTTACCATGAAATGTTGACAATGACAAGCATTATCAACTTTAATTTGATATCAGTATAATATTTGAGGATAGACGAAGAGATCTCAGAAAATAATACATATGTGAAATCATTCTTTATATCAAATTCGATACGATTCTGAGTACTTATTTTTCGATTAATAAACGCAAGGTATACTTTTTTGTTCTTGAAATAAAAAGTTAAGATCAGACTTCAAGACTAGATAGGTGAAAGTGTCCACTATGATTATTTATAAGAAAGAAATGTCATTTAAAATGTAGTTGAAAACTGCATAAAATCTGATACAGCTGCACACCTTAAAAGGACAATGAGTGTTAACTATCCCTCTTGACGCGAGGCAATGAAGAATATGAAAGACTTCTCCATCAAGATTTCCCTGCATCGACATCCGCGGACCACACCAACATGATTCATCAAACAAAGAACTTCAGGTAAAACGACTTCAACAAAGAACGTCAGGTAAAACGACTTCAACAAAGAACGTCAGGTAAAACGACTAAAGAACGTCAGGTAAAACGACTTCAACAAAGAACGTCAGGTAAAACGACTTCAACAAAGAACGTCAGGTAAAACGACTTCAACAAAGAACGTCAGGTAAAACGACTTCAACAAAGAACGTCAGGTAAAACGACTTCAACAAAGAACGTCAGGTAAAACGACTTCAACAAAGAACGTCAGGTAAAACGAATTCAACAAAGAACGTCAGGTAAAACGACTTCAACAAAGAACGTCAGGTAAAACGAATTCAACAAAGAACGTCAGGTAAAACGACTTCAACAAAGACCGTCAGGTAAAACGACTTCAACAAAGAACGTCAGGTAAAACGGCTTCAACAAAGAACGTCAGGTAAAACGAATTCAACAAAGAACGTCAGGTAAAACGACTTCAACAAAGAACGTCAGGTAAAACGACTTCAACAAAGAACGTCAGGTAAAACGACTTCAACAAAGAACGTCAGGTAAAACGACTTCAACAAAGAACGTCAGGTAAAACGACTTCAACAAACAACAGGGGCAACGAGACAACACCGAACGGTGTTTGGCTTTATTTGAACTGTTTGGCATGTTCAAAGTACTACTGGCGAGGA
Organism: Pinctada imbricata; assembly: GCA_033119305.1. NCBI lineage: Eukaryota > Metazoa > Mollusca > Bivalvia > Pterioida > Pteriidae > Pinctada > Pinctada imbricata. Next base: position 32,632,678 of record VSWD01000004.1, on the reverse strand, counting down.
ATAAAATATCCGAAACACGAGTCTAGTACAACAAAATTGGTACAATAGAACATATATTTCAATATTGACAACACAATCGAAGCAGACACATGAGCATGAGCAAAACATAAAACATACATTGAGGACGACAAATGAAATACACAAGCCTGCGGCGCTACGGATCAGTGTATTTTGATGCAATGACCTTAAATGCAAATGATAAATGCATGGATGAAAATGTGTTTGGTCAAGTGATCTTGTGTCTGGGTGCCGATATGGACAGATTAATTAGTCATAAGTGCTATTCTTTAACAAAAGCAGTAAAGCCAATTTTATTCTATTTTATTTTTAAGTATATTTATATAAAGTACTTATCGCTACAAATAATCTCCTTAGTATCGTTAGAAATATGGCACAACTGGAGTTTACTACTCGATTTTTATAGCTGCCATTTTAGGCTAAATTGTCGAAATATTTGACAATATTCATATTTTCGCAACTTAACCACCACCAAAATAGTTCCAACAAGCTAGATAAAATCCTATCGTTGGAGATTTCTCAGAGACAGTGTCAATGTCATTTCCTTTCAGTTTGATATGTGTATACGCACATTGATATGTCATGAGGATATCATACTTATTTCTTTTCGTCAAGGAATACTCCTCAGACGACAAATCAATCACATGATCTCGTCCTAATTTTTCAACTATATCCTTTCGTTTCGTAAATGTTTCGGCTGACATCTTACAAATTAGTAAATGGCAATCAACTGTAAACCATTGTTCCGGGATCCTTTCGTCATCTTCCATCACGTTACAATTGAAGAACACTACACAAGGCTCGTTTGCTCTATTCAAAACAATTCCAAAATTTGTCAAGTGATCGTCTAATACTTCAATAGGTGTATATTTTCCTTCTTGTCGAAGTATTGACATGAGGAATCTGGCAAGCGACGATTTGCCACTCCCTCTCCCTCCGGTTATGATTAAACATTTTTTGTCGGACAAAATCCTCTTGGCATCATTCACAACACGTGGTAAAGGAACAAAAACCTTCTTCCCGAAAGTTTCCAACTCGAACCTGGCTTTTTCTAGGAAGAAAAATGACTATGAAAAATGTAATATGTTAATAAAAAATGTTAATAAAGTATAAATTAAATTATATTACGGAATCTTCATTGATATGAATAAGATGAAAATAAGTACAGTTTAAATTTGGAGCCGCGTGCTTTCTGTAATGTAAATGTAAAAATCAAATTTCAATAAATTAAAGAGTGCGCTACTGAAATTATTCTTGATGGCTCCGCTGAAAGCATCACTGATGAGAATTTAATATTCGAAACACGTGTCTGGTGCATGTAAATTGATTTAGAATTTTCTTCAAGAAGGTAGAGAGTTGGAACCCTTCAACATTATTGGTATGCATTTGGATATTTCAATTCTCTGTAAAATAATTTTTTCTCCCATATTTACAGAGTTATCCTCATAAAAAGTGCAAAATGACAAATCGATCATCCACAGGGGGTTGGATGATAAGCTACACGTGCGAACGTTGACGATGACGTCATAAAACTGACGCGCTGCGTCGCTTCAAAATTGATTAAAAGATGGCAGAAAAGTATGGGAAGATAACTATTTTTAAAATTAATCAGAAATAGGGAGAAAAATATTCAATTGCTAGGTGTGACCATTGACAAGGAAATCCAACCCTCGTGTCGAGGATCATCTTCTCAAGAAAAGTGTACATAATACCTTACTCCCCCTTGTCGGATGTCATACACAAAACTGCGTCTCCGTTGAGTGTCGTAGTGGAGACTTATCAGGCCAAAAATTCGTATAAATCACTAGCAATTTAAGTGCTTGTTAATGTGTTTGAATAATTGTACTCCCAAAATTGCTTCTATATAATATAAAATGGACTCTAATCTTGTCGTATATGCTCTCCACTACGACACTCGCCGGAGACGCAGTTTTATGTATGATATCCGACAAGGGGGAGTAAGGTATTACGTACACTTGTCTCGGGAAGATGGTCCAGGATTTGCTTTTGTGCATTACTCGGCAAGATTCGTCATGGTACAAGCAAATCCCGGACATTCGGGTTGGATTTCCTCGTCAATGCTCACACCCGGTGATTTACTCTTTTATGTTGCGTGTTCTCATTTTTCTGGCGTCTCTTGAACTTGCACGCATTGTGTTTTCTCATTTGCGAGTTTGGATTTTTTGCTTTGAATCATGTTGATTTCGAGTAAGCGTTTATATCTGACAGTGTATAGTTTGTATTTTTTTTAAACATTACGTACCTTTTAAGTTCTCAAAGGCATCTGCAAGAAAACAACACTACTAGCATTATGAAAATATGAATAATAACTAGTATTTGACTAGGTACCAATTTATAGATGCCTTTGTTACGAGGCATCTATAGATATGTGTATGTATTATTTATGGTTGTGCGCATGTAATCTTGATAACTACATCATTTGATAGTAATGGGGCACCTACTACGTTATGACGCGATTAAATGTGTCCATTGGTCTCTATGGTTTATGTGAAGTCTTTAGATTTTTTATGTAGTCTTTTGAGTTGAGTGTTTCGATGACGTCTTTGGTGTTTGGTGCTCCTTGTCCCTTTTGTGTGACTTGCTCTGCCTGTCTACTCTGTGTTTTCATGTTTTGGTGTTTCAGTGTTTTGACGTCTATTGTGTTTTGTCCTCTTGTCCCTTTTGTGTATTTTGTTGTGATTGTCTACTCTGTGTTTTCATGTTTTGGTGTTTTAGTGTTTTTACCTCTATGGTGTTTGGTCCTCCTTGTTCCTTTCGTGTACCTTGTTGTGCTTGTCTACTCTGTGTCTTCACGTTTTGGTGTTTCAGTGTTTTGACGTCTATGATGTTTGGTCTTCCTTGTCCATTTAGTGTTTTGACGTATATGGTGTTGGTGATCCTTGTCCCTTTGGTGTATCTAGCTGTGCTTGTCTACTCTGTGTTTTCACATTTTGGTGTTTCATGGTATTTGGTGTTTGGTCCTCCTTGTCCATCTAGTGTTTTGACGTCTATGGTGTTTGGTCCTCCTTGTTCCCTTGGTGTCTCTTGCTGTGCTTGTTCACTCTGTGTGCGTGTTGGTATTTAGGTGGTTTGCTGTTGGTGCTGCTATTGAGTCCTGTTGGAGATCCACGCTTTTTCTTAAAAGCATTACTAATAAAAAATGTTTTGGAAAAAATCGAACTATTTGGTTGGACACTCATTCCAATAAGAATCGAAGGAAAATTTCTAAAAGTAAAAGAATTTTACTCTGAGAAATTTTAAGTTAGGTCACACCAATGTAATTTTTAGTTCTTTGGATTTTTATGGAAAAAATTGGAGCGAGAAGGTGGATTTTTTTTTATTAAATATTTTGTAATCGCCATTTTATTGGCGACACATATTCTGTTGGAGCGAGCGAATTTATTTTCTTTGAATTATACATATTGCTTAACTAAAATGGCAAATTGTGGTGCATACAAATGGCTTAAATCATTATTATAACAAAATCAATTCTTCATAAGTTTAATAAAGACAGTTGGAGTCATAAAAATGACATAAATGAGTTAAAGAAGATCCTGACGATAATCTCAACAGCACTCACAATAGATCACCAAATTGCGCATGGACGGACCCCCAGCAAGCCAGAGGTGGGACCAGGTGTCCGGGAGGAGTAAGCATCCCCTGTTGGCTAGCCGCACCCGCCGTCGATGTTCATGCACGAAAATAAAAACAACATATAAAATACATGCACTGTCAAAGGTCATGTCTATATAGAAAGTACTATGGCGACCATGTCAGGGAAAAATATTCAAAACACTTACTGTCAAACCCCTCGCGGGGAACTTTCTTACGAGCTCCACACGGCAAAGGGCATAAGTGTGACACAAATGAGTTAAAGAAGATCCTGACGATAATCTCAACAGCACTCACAACAGAGCACCAAATTGCGCATGGACGGACCCCCAGCAAGCCAGAGGTGGGACCAGGTGCCCGGGAGGAGTAAGCATCCCCTGTTGGCTAGCCGCACCCGCCGTCGATGTTCATGCACGAAAATAAAAACAACATATAAAATACATGCACTGTCAAAGGTCATGTCTATATAGAAAGTACTATGGCGACCATGTCAGGGAAAAATATTCAAAACACTTACTGTCAAACCCCTCGCGGGGAACATTTTTACGAGCTCCACACGGCAAAGGGCATAAGTGTGACACAAATGAGTTAAAGAAGATCCTGACGATAATCTCAACAGCACTCACAATAGAGCACCAAATTGCGCATGGACGGACCCCCAGCAAGCCAGAGGTGGGACCAGGTGCCCGGGAGGAGTAAGCATCCCCTGTTGGCTAGCCGCACCCGCCGTCGATGTTCATGCACGAAAATAAAAACAACATATAAAATACATGCACTGTCAAAGGTCATGTCTATATAGAAAGTACTATGGCGACCATGTCAGGGAAAAATATTCAAAACACTTACTGTCAAACCCCTCGCGGGGAACTTTTTTACGAGCTCCACACGGCAAAGGGCATAAGTGTGACACAAATGAGTTAAAGAAGATCCTGACGATAATCTCAACAGCACTCACAATAGAGCACCAAATTGCGCATGGACGGACCCCCAGCAAGCCAGAGGTGGGACCAGGTGCCCGGGAGGAGTAAACATCCCCTGTTGGCTAGCCGCACCCGCCGTCGATGTTCATGCACGAAAATAAAAACAACATATAAAATACATGCACTGTCAAAGGTCATGTCTATATAGAAAGTACTATGGCGACCATGTCAGGGAAAAATATTCGAAACACTTACTGTCAAACCCCTCGCGGGGAACTTTTTTACGAGCTCCACACGGCAAAGGGCATAAGTGTGACACAAATGAGTTAAAGAAGATCCTGACGATAATCTCAACAGCACTCACAATAGAGCACCAAATTGCGCATGGACGGACCCCCAGCAAGCCAGAGGTGGGACCAGGTGCCCGGGAGGAGTAAGCATCCCCTGTTGGCTAGCCGCACCCGCCGTCGATGTTCATGCACGAAAATAAAAACAACATATAAAATAGATGCACTGTCAAAGGTCATGTCTATATAGAAAGTACTATGGCGACCATGTCAGAGAAAAATATTCAAAACACTTACTGTCAAACCCCTCGCGGGGAACTTTTTTACGAGCTCCACACGGCAAAGGGCATAATTACTATTCATTAATATTCTGAAAGTTGGTCGAAAATTTTCTATGTTTGAAAGGATTCAGATATCGTCTACCAAGAAAGCTGGAGATACTGGGTTCAAACCTCTGACCAGCCATTTGTTTTACATTCATTTTTAACAAAATTGTGTCGGTCTATTTTCATCTATCTGATATCTATTATCTACTGTTCTTTTTATAACATGGGTTAGATTGTCAAGTTTTCATTATCATCATCACCTTTTAGTTAAGAGATTATCATATACATATGCATTCTGTGAGATATGACTTGGTACACAAACAAAGCAAGCATTCTGATTGAATTGCTAGTGACACAATTAAGTCACATGCACTAGTGACAATTTATTGAGCCATTGTCCGTAAAAATGTAATTCATGACAAAACTAACTAACTAACTCTGTAACATAATAATCGAAGACCAAGCTATAATGACGTTACGAGAGTGTCTGCTTAGTTAGCAGAAGGTCTTGATTTTGATTCCCGGACCGGCCATATTTATCATTTTGTCACACGTACATTACATCTCAGTGTAACTCTATCTATTCAACAAGTTCTGAAAACGCAAATGACAGATATGAAAATGGATAGAAGAACTTACTACCAGACTGACATATATGTACAGACTGAAAGGAAACTAATAGTCTGCTTCACTTTTGCGCGTAGGGGACTTACACTAATATTGACAAACTATCATAGAAGTCAATGGTCATCCTAATACAGATCGAGTTGCAGATAAATCTGGTCAGTTTATGTGAAGTAGCTAATATTTTTCTTTCATTGGTATTATTTGATACCAGGAGTCCCCGAGGGCACATGTACATTGTAACCAAGTTCGATCAACTTCGGTTGATCGTTTCTTCAACTCATTTGAAAATTTCTATTATCAAAATTTCTTGAAGTTTCTTAAATGTAGGTCCTATAGCATCATATCCCACCCATCCTTCTACGTCTTTTGGAACATTTTGGACATAATAACCTTCACACTCTTTGCCCATATGATATTGTGTAGATTGAGAATCACTGGCCAGGATTTAGTACCCGAAACGTGTATGTCTGGTCCATGCTGCACATCCATCTGTTCTTAAATGATGTTATTGAATTTGAAGATGTTTAACATAAACATCAAAGAAGTACCTAACAGATATCCAGTCTCAAGGTCGAGAAGGCAAGGCCAAGATGTTTAACATAAACATCAAAGAAGTACCTAACAGATGTCCAGTCTCAAGGTCGAGAAGGCAAGGCCAAATCGTGAGAAATCCTATCGGAACACTTGCGAACCCCGAAATGAACAACATTCCGAAGTGAGACATCATATATCCCACCCATCCTGCTACGTCATTTTTGGACATAACTTTCACTATCTTTTGCCATATTTCATTGTTTTAAGAGGATCACTGACGTTGGTTGATTACCCGAGAGGTTCATGTCTGATCAATGCTGCTAATCTATCCTTTATTCAATGATGCTATGAATGTGTAATATTGGAATTCCCATTATTTTGAATAGTGTTCATGTATGGTTATATCATTAGCTCTCAAATATAAGATTAATATACCTGCTATTATTTATTTCCGAAACTTTTACTAAACGTTGTCTTTTTCAAGTAAAGACAGACGGACATGAGTAGCCAAATTCCCACAATCTAACACCCTGAGGGACTTACCGTAATTGTTTACTGCAATAGTTGTAGTGTGTTTAAGTGGAATTGTAGAATCGTCTTGTGGTCCGTCATGCTCGCGTCTTTCTGCAAAAAAAATGCAAAAAAAAATATGCAATTTTAATTCCATACCTTCTGCCTTACTAACAGCTCTAAAGGAATTATGAGAATCGCATTTTTAAAACCTTTATCTTGAAAAGAAAGTTTTACCAGGAGACCTTTAAATTTCTCGTAGCATTGGTACATTGTAATAAGTACAGTACTCTAACCTCAAGGAAAATGTTTATCAGTTATCTCCCTTATGGAATTGCTCAATCCTACTGTCCGCGCAGCTCACTAAATTAAAGTTTTCTCTACTTTATAGACACTGTGTAGCATCACGTGACTTAAGTTGGTGAAACCACGAACACAAAATGGAGGCATGCCGCTCGTTTCGGAGAAAGAAAACAGGTACTGTGATGATTGTTTTGATTCAATTTTATCTTTTTATAGCCAATGTCCTTGTGAAAAATGATATTTTGATGATTCTTTGTTTGTCAATCAAGAAACCATCGTAGTTTTTGTAAATATTCTGACAAAAGGAACGCCGCAGCATGTAACACAATGTTGAGGTGGTTTCCTCGCAAATATCTACAGCTTTTGTCACAATGTTTGTAAAGACAACGGCGTTTTACTTACTGACAAGTCCATGATTGAAAAAGTATAAGATTAGACAAGGTTAAAGGCTATGAAAATATGAAATTCAATCAAAGCAATTATTGCACTTCTTGTTTTCTTTCCTCCAACTGAGCTTTTCATTCATTCGTGGTTCCACCAACGTAGGTCACGTGATATAGGGGATATACTCGAATTCTCTGTATGGTATCTCGAACTAACTGTATGGTATATGTCTGTGTACGACCAATACTACGCTCACAGTGAAAGAAAGTAGTTTTAGATAGGCAGTTTTCTATGACTGTTGATTTAAGCGCGATGTCACCAATGTTTAACACTGAGCCTATAGAGAACATCGACAACGTCACTCTAAAATTATAGTATAGTATTGCATAATATTGGTCGTACAGACATATATCATACACCATCACTTTTCCTCTTCATTATTTCATATTACATGTATTTGAATAATCTCCTTGCTGAAAATTTTATCTGTTCTTAAATGATGCTATTGAATTAGAAGACGTTTAACAATTGAATATTAGATTTAACCACTCCGTCTGCTACTGATTTGGCCGATGGCCGTCCTATGTTGGCACCAATTGCCCATTGGTCTCGTTGGTTTATGCGTAGTAATTTCTGTTTGATGTTTCAATGCGATTTGGTGTTCATTGTACCATTTGCGATTCATTCTGTGCGTGTTTGCTTTGTGTTTTTGTAGTGGGTGTTTTGGGGATTTTGCTGTTAGTCCTGCAATCTGTTATAAATGATGCTATTGAATTTGAGAATGTTTAACATTAGAAGTATGAAATAAACGTCCCAGTTGAATATATCTAAATTGAAATATATATCATTTGGTATAAAGTTCCGTGCACTATATGCGCATATCAAAATGTAATATCTTACAAGTTATACTCGAGGCCAAACAAGGGGAAATAGCGAAATTTCAAGAAAGGAGGGAATCCCCAAGCAGCACCAACGTCAATGCACCAAAACGCTTCATGTGAATAATGTCGAAGGATTCCAACTCTATACCCTCTTGAAGAAAATTCCAAACCAATTTCCAACAAATATAATAAATAGCTTAAAGTGTAGTACAATTTTCATAATATACATATATGTATATCAATTAATTACTTACTTCTCTTCCAAATAAACAGAATGATAATTCCAACGAGTGCAATCAACACGACGGGAAGCCCAATGTAAACTGCGTATGCTACATTAGATCCTTTTACTATGTTTCTGATAAAGAAAAGTTCTGATGGTTTTATTAGATTCTGTCATATTTTGGTAAAACATGTATATTCGTAAAATAAATGACGTTTACTGTTTCATGGTGTTCATAAACCTAAATTTCTTTCAAATCAAAGATCAACTTAGTACTAAGTGTTTCTCAACTGCCATCTCAACTGCCATCTCAAACTGGAAACAGCTCTCCTCTCTACGCACAGATCAGATGTTCTCAAAGTTTAAATTTCGATTTTTTTAATCACATTCATGTACCCTTATCGACTTGCGATCTTCTTTACGACCCAACTTACGTGCAAAATAATGTCATGAAAATTATCATAATGCAAGGGAGCTAAATGCACGCACAAAATGCATAAAATTTTCTTTAAAAGGACAGACAAGGTCGAAATCAGTCCGTCGATGAACCTAGCTTCAAAATATAATTATTTTCTGATTTTTCTGATTCTTTCTAACACATATACCGCAATGGTTGCGTTAATGTGACTATGATAATGGTAAGGAGGAGGTCACCCACAACAAACACTGAAAGAAGGAAGGGGATCGCCAATCATACACGGTTGTAGTACCAAAAGCTAAACACCAAAACACCCGATGCGAAAACTCAAAGACGAGCACACTGTCAGCAAGAAAAGAAAAAGAGACAATGTCATATGACATAGAAAACACAAAGGACTACACATGAATCAACGAGACCAATGAGTAACCGGTGCCGATTTTGTAACTAATTGTGTAGTTATCCGGATTACGTTCTGAAGACGTTATTGAGCAAACACATGACAAGCACAAGAGTCACAGATCTAAGGGACAAGAACTATTAAAGACGACATCAAAATCGACATCTTGATGCTTGATTTTGCAAAAACAGCCCTTACCAAGCGCTCTCAAGGATCGAACGCCCAGTTTTATATATTGTAGCCTTATCACTGCGAGATAATGTCACATGCAGACAGCAAAATACAAAGACGTGATATGTATTAATACACTAATTTTAAGTAATCATTTCTAAGTCTTAGTGTTTTGCATTTACTTGATATTCATAAGGAAACTGCTTTCAGCTCATTTCGCGGAGTCCTTTACACTTTAAGATTCTCACAGAGCTCTATAAGAAAATAATTAAGTGATCTCCAAGTTTAAGTATATCCGAGTGAAAATGTTGTGAAATAACAACGGTCTGACTTATGACTACATGAAGTTGTATCTTTCAGAATGGTGGATGATATTCTGTCAGACCATTTGTACCGTCCAACAAAAGATTATACTTTATATCTTCCAAAATGGAAGTAACCGGATGTGACAATTCTACCGAATTGAAGCGGCGGGCATTGCATGCAAGCAGGAGATGCTGACTTTTCCCGAGCACCTGGTCTCTCACTCATTCCCATTTCGGGAGTTCGCTTCTTTTCTTGTGGTGGAGGGTTTTGTTTGTTTGCTTTGATTCCTGTTTTATCCTGATTTTGTATGCCTTCGATTTACGATTTTCTGAATTATCGATTGTGTGCTGTATATAGGGGTATGGTCATTATCCATAATTGTCATTGTAGAGCACAACCCATTGACAGTATGAACGTGAATAGTACGGACTTACGGCATATCGGTATCGCCCTTTCCTTCCAGAAAGCAGTTTTGATCTGAAATGATAATTAAAATTAAACATGAATGTCTGGTCCATGCTGCAAATTTATCTGTTCTTCAATGATGTTATGAATTCGAGGACGTGTAACATTCAAGATAACAATCTGTCAATAACCTTTAAGAGAAAAAAATTGACTTCATTATGTGCGTATGTGATTCATAAGTATTCTCGGTCTACACTTTTTTTAATGATGTGTACAGTTAATGTTTCAATGGTGTTTCCGCTTGATTAGTCTGATTCATTTCTTCAAAAAAATGTAGAAGTTTTCTTAAACCTCGTTGTGCATCTCCTGTTTGATAAGTTGGTGTTTTTTGTATGAGGGGGTGAACAAGGTGAAAGGGAGGGAAGATGGGCGGGAGAAGGGAGACGGGGGAAGGAGGAGGGAGGGAAAGGGGAGAAATGAGAGGAAGGGGGTGGAAGGGACGGAGAGAGAGAGAGAAAGGGGAGGGAGGGTGAAGTAAAGGAAGGGTGAAAAGGAGGGGAGGGGGAGGGGATGTAATTTGGTGCTCCCCCTTGCATATAGTGTCTGTAATTCCTTGTAATATTCCGGTGTTGTCATCACCTGTATCTTCATCTTGCTTGAAGAGGTACTTTGACATATTTTCTTCTTCTTGTTTGCTTGTTTTATTCAATAGCATCATTTTAGAACAGATACAATTACAGCATGGACCAGACATGCACGTTTCAGGTACTCAATCCTTGTCAGTGATCCCAAATCTCAACAATATAATATGGCCAAAGAGTGTGAAAGTTATTATGTCCAAAAATGTACCAAAACGACGTGGCAGGATGGATGGGATATGATGCTACAGGACTCACGTTATAGAAATCCCAAGAAATTTTGAGAACAGAAATACATGTATTCGAATGCGTTGAAGAAACGGTCTCAACCGAATTTGATCGAACATGGCTACATGTGCCCTCGGGGACTCCTGGTGCCTATTCTACAAAACTACTGACGAAAAATGTTAGGAATTTTGAGAATTCGTAACTTTCATCATCAAGTAAAAGCTTAAAATCTTTTTTATTTGAGATTATTCTGTCAATTCTTATAGCATTTCTACATACTAAATACAAATTCAGAAAGAAACCATGGCGATTTTTTGTATATAAGATGTTCTAGGCAATCAAAAAAAAATTCGTAAGTATTTTTGTTAAACAGGCACCTGGTCCACCAGCAGTGACACTCACCAAATGTACAAATATTTAACCCCTTCAAATTCAAAAGAATCATTTTAGAACAGATAAATTTGCAGCATGGGCTAGACATGTTATGTTTTTAACATATACATATACTTGTCAAAACATCTAACTTACCATTCTATGGGTATTGATTTTCGTTAATGTGTAATTCAAATTATTTGAATGATAATTGGATTTGATATACAATATTTCACTCTTTACTTTAAAATCAGGAAAAACGATATTTCTTTCAACGGAAACAGACCGTGACGAAATTTGAATTTTGAACACTTTTCATGAATTTCGCGTATTTTATCGGAAAATTACAATCAAACCACCTTTAAAGAATTGTTTGTACCAAGTTTGATTAGAAAAACATAAATTAAACGGAATATATTTGTTGCAAAAGCGATAATAAGCAAATAAACTTAACGAATTTTCCATAAAATGGGTGTGGCGCATAACTCTTGTGAGTGGTGCGTAAAATGAGCTTCCATTACCAAACATCTTTTTCTAGGCTTACTTTTCAAGAAAAGTGGCATAGCACAGGAAAATAATAAATATCGCATGCGCAGGAAATATTTCAACCCAAAATCCTTACCCGGTATATCAATGATACCGGAAGTGTTATTGACTCGTAACGCATCAGATAATTTGTAAGCATATCACGACGAAATAACAGGTTCAATCGCCGATATTTCAAAATCCGACAAACGAATTGCACGATAACCTTAAGAACTTTTCTACATAGCCTTTTTCAGTCAAGAGACAAAGTTTTCTTACAAACCGGAAGCGGATGACTCTTTGCTAAAATGCTGCAGAATTTGAAGATAAACATCGCAGGATGATCATTTATTCATTTACGCTTAAAAAAACTTTTGTTGTTATTATAAATATAGATATTAAATAATTGATTTCTACTTATCGTGATATTCAAGTAACTGGGAAAATGTAAGTTAGAAATTTTGACTAGTATACAATTATTATTTTTTTCTTTTCTTTCAATATCACCCAGATAAAAAGAACTTAGGAATTTATGAATATAGCTCGAAAGCAACATCATCAATCTGGGTACATGTGAAATAGTAAATGGTGAAAAGTAAATGGATTAAAAAGCAGGAATTGACAAAGGTAAAAAGAGAAATAAGAGGAAATAATATAATCAGGTCAGATAAAACAATACCTCAGATCGTTAATTAGTAATTTTCAAGGGTGTTTTAGGAACGACTTAGCTGGATGTCACCGTTCAAAGTCGGCGTGGGAAAGATGACTAGGGGGTTAGACTACTACATAACACCGGAATTATCATATAAGGGGATATACTATGACTCCGGATGAAAGTCTACTATATAGCAGGATACCCCCGGGGAAAAACTACTTTATATAGTAGATTTTCCTTGGGACCACTATGTAGCCATTTTCCGGGGAGATGGCTAGGAGTGAAGACTACTATATGCAAATTGGTTTTCCTAAATTTACGTATCATTATTAAATTTATGTGTTGTCATTATTATGTGATGTTTCTGTGCGTCTGTTTCGATTGATTTGTATGATGTTTCAGTGAATATTGCGATGCGTAGTTTTGTCTGATGTCATTTATGTGTCACTTTCTTGTGGGTTTGTTTCGATGGGTATGTGCAGGGTGGTCATGCTAGAAATCCTTCCCTTTTCGTGATAAACCTTTTGTTGGGTCTAGCTTGCGTCTTATTGGACCGTTCTGTGTGCATGGTTGTCATAGTGCGTCTCATTGTGTCCTGTTGTTTGATGAAATTGTGTGTCTGTTGTGCGTTAATCCTGTGTTGTTGTTGTTGTTTTTGTATGTCCGCTGAGGTCAATGCAGGGCAGTCTTGATGAAGTTCTCTTCTTCATTCTGCAATACTCTACAGTGTCACTTACATTTGTAATAGAGGTGGGACTCATAATCTTCTGAAGGGCATCCTTCGATACTGGCGTTACATTCTTTGGCATGTAGTTGTCCACCGTAAGTTACATATATAGGACAATTTCCTGAAAAGAGAATTTCCAAGGGCAATGAGTTGTGGAGTAAAAATAAAAAAAAATTAGCTTATCTAAATTCGGTAAAATGAACACTAAATATTAGGAGCATCTGATCACATCGCTAATAAGTATTCGCTAGCTGCTTTGCAGAATTTTTTGGATGTGTTGATTTAGTTTTGCAATTTTCCTGTTTGGACGATCGTGAATGTTAATGATCGTGAATGTTGATGATCGTGAATGTTGATTATCGCACTGTATATAAGGAGTGCATTTAACTCAATTGAAAATTTACCTGGTTCCATCCAGATCCAATCAACACAAAGTTCCAGTTCCTTGTCATCTTCTGTGCTTATGCAGTGGTACCTCTGATTATCAGTGCGACATTGGAATCCATGAACATCCCCGTTGAAGTTGATTTCTGTTCCATTTATTGTTAGCATTTCGTAAATGTGTCTACACGAATGTCCCTTTTTTAGAACTGCGCATTTGTGCAACTTCGTCAATGAGTAAGAAAGACACAAGATTGTATAAAAACGCAACGACCAAAACACCATTGTCAAAACCTTGCGAAGTACTATTTTCAAAATTACAAGTAGACACGTGTCAAATTTTAACTCGTAACGACTCCATCTTACGGTGACATCTATTAAAAAAGAAGAAAGCATTCATGATTTAACCGACATGCTCTTGTGAGACCTTTAACAACACCCTTCTACAACCTGAGAATTATTTCATGTACAACTATATATTATATTTGTCATGAATAGATATAACATCAACGATGTTTTGGATAAAATATAATTCATTGTGATTTTATTTTTTCTTAAGATGGCATCAAAGGTTAATATATGTACAGTAATATATCGCACTATTACTAAACTATTATTTTGTGTTCGATTTAAAAAAAAAAACTTAATTGGAAGGGACACATGGGAGGTTATATATGTGGCGACCCTAGTTCATTAATGATAATTATGTTGCCAAATAAACATCGATGAGCCATTAGAAATTTACAAGCCTTATAATATGATAATGAAGAGTACCACTACTGCCCTGTTCACTAATTCTAGAGCACCCTGTTTTCCCGGTTTTCTCTAAAATATGATAATGTCATCTTCTAAGAAGATATCAATTTTATAGTACTCCTTTAGTCGTAACAGAAAATACAATTGTTTTGTCTGTGCGTCAGCTAAGTTAGAAATAGGATGGAAAAGAAAAAGTCTACGTGGATTTTCTATAGTAAAATCGCTGAAAATGTGTGACGTCGGAGGCTTTGACGTCACTATTTACTATTGTTGACACGGAGAACAATATGGCGGCGGCTTGAAATTAACATGGGAATTTCCCGTAGGCATTTTAGTTTTTCATATTGCGGTTTGAAGGCAGCTGATAGGGTAAGTTGAAGTTAATTTCCAGTTACGACTAAAGGAGGTCAATTCTCGGAAAGAATAATTTATAGCAAAATTCTTCAGACGACAGAATAAATCGCACAAACAGGGTGCTCTGAATCTAGTGAACAGGACAGTAAGTGTACGCTTTCTCAATTTATGTTAACGGTTGCATTGAATTGCAAAGAATTCGAAAACATAGAACTATCACTTATTTTGGCGATCGACAGGTTTTGAAGATAAGCTTGCAGACTCAGACTGAGTGTCACAACTGGTGGACCAGGTGTCCCCGAGGGCACATGTAGCCAAGTTTGAAAATTTCTGTTGAAATTCTCAAACGTGGGCATTGTAGCATTATATCCCACTAATCCTGCTACGTCTTTCGGTACATTTTTGGACATAAGAACTTTCGCACTCTTATCTGGTCCATGCTGCAAATTTCACTCTACTGAAAAGGTGCTATTCACCCTGAAGACGTTTAACCTTTATAAAGTGAAGTATAACCCCAAGTTCTTACTTCAAGATTTCGTTAAACTCCATAAAGTGGTTGCAGAGGAAAAAGCAATTAAAAGTGTGAAAAATAAAAGTCTTACAATGGAAACATGTACAAGATGACTCAATCACTAGCTGACAATTTACCCAATTGAGCAAAAACTTTACTTTTGTGGTAGATTGAAATATTTCTTCCAGAGGGAAGGGATGATAACAAATAAAAGCACAAACACTCAGATACACAAATTTTCGGCCCCTTGGCCTTTATCAAGTGTAAAAAACGACGATCTATAACAATTCTAAGTAAAATCCATCCTTGCTTCTTTGGCGTTCATTGCAAAATCCTTTTTAGATTTTGCAATGAACGCCAAAGAAGCAAGGATGGATTTTACTCAGAATTGTTATAGATCGTCGTTTTTTACACTTGATAAAGGCCAAGGGGCCGAAAATTTGTGTATCTGAGTGTTTGTGTTTTTATTTGTTTACTTTTGTGGTTTTCAAGAAAAAACATGAAAGTATATATACCTGTTATACTAAACTTTCAAGTCTCCATTAAATTCCAAATATATTAGTGAGTTTATTCAATTCACATTAGATTTAATATCTTAATGACCGTCAGCTAGCAAGTATACAAACTCTCTTTTCACCGCCACTAGTACATGTATACTCTTTGCGAAAGCTGATCAAATTAATATTATTATTATTCTTTATTCAGGCAGAGCATTATATATATATACAGATGACATAATGAACATAAAATAATAAATAATGGGATCATATTTTGGCACACATTGATATATTAATGCATTTATCAGATAACACACATGATTTCATCACAGTTAATAACATATCACAACTGATGGTATATCACCAGACCAGTTATTATCACAGCTTATCAATATCACATAAAAATTACATCATTCTCTACCTAGGATAACCCATTTTAAAAAGTGAATCATACGATTAACTTATTTCCAATGGGGTCCTTTAGCATAAATTTAGAAATTAATAGATATTTATAAAAACCACACACACACACACACCCTCACACACCCTTACATGACAGTTCATAAAAAGGGCTATTTTCCCTCCTGCGAGCTTCTTGTACTAAATGTGATTTCACTAAAGATTTGAAGCTGTTTTTGTTCGTAACACACTTTACTTCAAGAGGAAGAGAGTTCCAGTCTAAGATAGCATGATAGTAAAAGTTTGAATTATTATATGCATCCACACTTGGAACATTAAAATTTAGATTAGATGCCCCCCTTGTTGCAGGTATTTTCATGTAAGAATGTTTACTGTTCCACCAAACTTAAACTAAAATTTAAAAACCATTGAAATTTAAAAAGGCTACACATACACATACTGGATAATATACATGTAAATATTAGAGATTGTGTTGCCATGCGAGGGATGCTATGCTTTGATTTTGAAGGTCTTTAAAATAGACAAATAGAAAAAAACTCTTGCGGATATTCTAGAGGCCATAGTTTACTTGAATCAATCTTCACCAAACTTTGCATGTAAGTTGTCAATGGTAAGAGGACAAAACCTATTGATTTACAAGGTCAAAGCTCAATGTCACAATGGGCAATATGAGGAAAAAATTGTTTAAATCAAGCTGATTGGATAATGTAAATATTTACATTATCCAATCAGCTTGATTTAAACAATTTTTTCCTCATATTGCTACACATGCACGACAAGGACTTGGCACTTAAGAATTTATGAGGTTCATTTTAATCACGCACGGAAAAAATATATTGCTATATCTGGAGAGGTTCGTTTTCAAGAGAGAGATATACGTAACAGTGCGTACTTAAAGTACAAACTGACAGCCTAATGATCGGTCTAGCTTTACCCGAAACGTGCATGTCTGGTCCACGTTGCCAATTTATTTGTTCTTAAATGATGCTATTCAATTTGAAGACGTTTACATTTATACCACTTGGTGAGTGTCACTGCTGGTGGACCAGGAGTCCCCGAGGGCACATGTAGCCAAGTTCGATCAATTTCGGTTGATCGTTTCTTCAACGCAATCTAAATTTCTGTTATCAAAATTTCTTGAAATTTCTAAAAGTGGGTCCTGTAGCATCATATCCCACCCATCCTGCTACGTCTTTCGGTACCCTTTTTCGACATAGTAACTTTCATACTTTTTGGCATATTACATTGTTTAGATTTAGGATTAAGGATCACTGATGAGGGTTAAGTACCCGAAACGTGCATGTCTGGTCCACGTTGCCAATTTATTTGTTCTTAAATGATGCTATTCAATTTGAAGACGTTTACATTTATACCACTTGGTGAGTGTCACTGCTGGTGGACCAGGAGTCCCCGAGGGCACATGTAGCCAAGTTCGATCAATTTCGGTTGATCGTTTCTTCAACGCAATCTAAATTTCTGTTATCAAAATTTCTTGAAATTTCTAAAAGTGGGTCCTGTAGCATCATATCCCACCCATCCTGCTACGTCTTTCGGTACCCTTTTTCGACATAGTAACTTTCATACTTTTTGGCATATTACATTGTTTAGATTTAGGATTAAGGATCACTGATGAGGGTTAAGTACCCGAAACGTGCATGTCTGGTCCACGTTGCCAATTTATTTGTTCTTAAATGATGCTATTCAATTTGAAGACGTTTACATTTAAGAACACTACCGGATCGTAAAAGTTCCCTACCTCTGTTCATTAGAGATATCCCATTACATATTGTATCACACTGTTTATTAAGAAAGAAAACTCCTGGTCCTTTTACTCACAATTCTTCGGAGCCACCTTGTAACCGGACAAGTGAGAGGGTTGTGTGAAAGTGGTCCGGATAATCACAGCATTTGCTACTAGCATTATGTAGAGATGGTCGTCCTAAGTCGGCACTGATTGCCTTTTGGTCTTGTAGGTTTATGTGGGGTATTTTAATGTGTTTAGGTACTACAACCGAGTCTTGTTGAAGACCCCTTCCTTTCGTCCAAAATTCGAACAAATTGTATTGGTCAGACGCAGCATCCATTCCATGCATTGGACACAAGTTTTGTTGATCTAGGACTTACAGTATGAAGTAAATGGAGGTGTCTCATTTTGTTTAACCTAGTTACTCAAGCATAAACTATGGGTCAGATACAGCATCCGTTCCATCATCCTCAGATACATCACCCATGCAGGCTGGAAATGGAATTGTAACGTTATTTTACCTGGTCAATATGGGTTAAATGGAACATCCATTGTATTGCAGTTGGACTCCTCAGATGGATTACTAACACAAGTTTTGATGATCTAGGAACATTCCGTCTTCTCCTGTTTATAGCGTTTTTGTTTCTCGGCTAATACAATACGCCAGGGCATGTTCCAAATATGAAGAATTCATCGTTAGAGCCAGACGGCTTGCAAGTAAGCTACTCATTCAGGGTTATATTACACAACGGTTAAAATCATCATTGAAGAAGTTCTTCAATCGCTACGGGGATATTATAAAAAGATATTAGATCCCTCTTTCCAGAATGATCAGTGACATTCTTTGATTGTGATTTTATGACTGCCAACATCAGCAAAGCAAGACATCTTTACCTGACATGTACATCAATATATACATCGAGACAATCACCATTTTTAAAAAGTTTTCATGAAGCTATCGCGACGGGTGTTACATGCAGACAGGAGAACGCCGACTCTCCCCGGGCACCTGGTCTCACTTCGGAATGCTGTTCATACCGAGGCTCATAGCTGTTCCAATGGAAATTCTAATGATTTTGCCTTACCTTCTCGACTTGAGACTGAAAAATTTTATGAATCGCAAGCGATATAAGTCCCCTACCGGCATTAATCCATGTCCTTCAACTCTGCCTTGACCTGTACTTACACCAAAAGATGAATCCAACATCAAAATAAGTTCAATATGTGTTTTAGAAAAAGGTCTGGAAAACAGGAAAATTTAATGAAATTTGCTATGAGGCCATACCTTTTGTAACAACAAATAAATCAAACCCAACTTCAACTTATTCTTTATCAGACTATAATGTATCTGCATACCAAAAATCAGCTCAATATCTGCAAGTACAGGCATGAAAAGACTGGAAACTGAGAAGTTCATGAAATTTGCTAAGTGCATGGGTCATAACTCTTGTAGAAATGGGTCAATAAAATTGAAACACGAACTTGATTTGTATCACACTGATATATATTCACAAACCAAAAATGATTTGAATATCTGCAATACCATGGAAGAAAAATCCGTAAAACTGAGAATTTAATTAAATTTGCTAAGTCCAGGGGCCATAGATCTGTATCACATTGAGATAAACTCACATACCTAAAATGAGATCAATATTTGCAACGACAGCGAAAAAAGTCTGGAAAACTGAGAATTTCATGAAATTTGCTAAGTTCAGGGGCCATAACTCTTGACAAAATAGGCTAATCGGAACAAAACTCGAACTTGATCTGTATCACATTGAGATAAATTCACATACCAAAAATGATATCAATATCTACAACGACAGCGAAAAAAAGTCTGGAAAACTAAAGTGTGACAGACAGACGGGGTGGAAACTATAAGTCCCCTACGGCGAGCCGGTAGGGGACTAATAACTGATGGGTACTTCTTTGATGTTTACTTACACAGTTACAGTATGCTTGAAATGTACATTTCATAATTCACTTTACATGGTTGCTCAAGCCTGGAATATGGGTCATATGCAGCGTAAGTACTAAGTACCATGCATTGCAATAAGCATCCTTATCTGCATCATCCATACAAGTTTGGTTGATGTAGAGCTTATTTAAGGAAGCCAGGAATTGAGCTGTCTCATTTTCCCTTTCCTAGATGCAGACAACAAGGTGAGCTAGAAGCTTTAAACATTTATTGACTTCATATAAAAACATATTATGGTATTGATAAATTGGAAAATTTCACTACATAATCTAACATTCTTTTGTCATTGGACAAATGCAAACTTTAAGGTACAATGAAGAAGAAAAATTTGAAGCACATTAAGAGAAGCTCTTAAACAAAGGCACAATATTTCACAATTCCAGGTATGGCTTGGAAAGCACTTAGAAAATATGACTGTTATAGTCATTTTAAACAATGCCATAATTAGTAAAAAAAAAAAAAACATATTGTGAATCCATTCACAAAATGTTCAGTTTTATATCGTGAATATCATATATCAGACAGAAAAATTGAATTATTTCACTTATATACATTCTAGTAACATTCCATTGGATTTAAAAGACTGCTTAATTGTACTACTTTTCTATCTATGCTCCTCTGAATACTCAAACATTTTTTTTAATTGCTTTATACAAATACTGATACGCTGTACATGTCAAGACAAAATGCATCTGAATGTATAAAATCAATACTGTATCAGATACCTCATTGAACGAACTTTGGTAATTGATAAAATTTCACAATCAACACTTGTTATCATGATGCACTCCTTTTTTACCCTCATAAACATATTAATCTTTTCATATACATGTACATTTAGTAAACTAAACCATATTCGTGATGGTGTAAAAATATTGTTCATTCTAATATTGAGTATTTATTTAATACAAGTAGGTAGCTACATGTATAATAGCCTATTGATATAATCCACTATATTTTCAAAGCATTTTTACCACACTTATTTCAAACCACTCCCCTACTGTTGAAATGAGGAAGATTTGTGATTTATCACAACTTCATAAAACTATGAGAAAGGCAGATGTCTCCTCAGAGACCTCATGGCAACAAGACACAAGAACACCCTAAATATTGGAAACTCTCGAGCAAAAATCACATCACATATGATAAGTATGCATATAATATAAAAGAGATACATGTAAGTGGCAGTTCAGTTAGGACCAATAAATTATGTGGTGTTGATTAGATATTTTGGACAAAACTCACATAATTGCTGGAATGAGCTACCGTTCACATGACTCCCTCCAGAAACTGGATGAAAAAGATTTTGACAGTATTTATATCATGCACAATTTCAGATGAAATTGATACAGTTCAATAGATCTAACTTGGTCCAAAATTTCAGTATACATGTAATATGAAGTTAAATGATCGTCAGAGCATGCAGTCAAACTTAAAAGACAAAACTCATTTTAGGTGGGTCATTTCCCATGATAATCTTTTCCGTGATGCATGACATTTCCATAGACTCAATGTTAAATTCCATGTTGCACTAAAGGGGTAGGGCCACAAGACCCCTGAATCGGCCCTCGATTTTTCTCTAGAAATAAATTTCATGGGGATCTACTTGATATCTCTCATGAAAATACACGAATGTTTACTGCTTTTATATATAGCTATTGATAAACGCAATGTTTACAAAAGATAGATTCGTGATTCAGTAGAGAATGTTTCAAAATGTCAAATCACAGTTAAAAATTCTATGAAGTTCAATGTTCAAAATTAGGGCCAATATCAGGCTTTGTGGCCCTACCCCTTTAACATAATGTTATAAATGCCTGACCTAATAATCATTTGGTCTGTATAATTTGATTTCATAAACCCACAACCATATAACATAATATTATACCAAAATTTACGACTAGGCGAGATTGATTGAATGGTATCAATTTTATTTCAATTTTTGCATCCCAAAGGTTGGGTTTACCCAAATAAGGAAGTGAGTCATGCAGATAGTAGGTATTTTATTGTTTCTACAAAACAAGGCTAATTTATTGTCTCAAAAAAGTCATCAAGATAATACTGCGCAATCTAACTATTCAGGTTGACCACATTCATTCCAAATGAACACCATGGCAAATATGTGAATATTAAAACACGTATTAATTAGATTTTAGCAATTTAAACAACACAATAAATGTTTAACATGTTTAAGCTGTAAGTAAAATTCCACACCTGATCTACATGTATATTCAAACTCTCATAATAAATAGGGAATACTATTTAGTACAATTATATTCCATCACACCGGGTTTTAGTATTTTATTAAAAATCATAATTATCATGTTTTACATAAAAAATTATACCATACTTTTAATATATAATTGAATATATTATTGAATTTCAAATACATATATCCATAGCCAAGTGGAGGTAGGGTAGGAAATCTAAATATAAATATTCATTTAACTTTAGGAAAGATTAATCTTAGTAAGGAAAAAGCAATAAGAGCCCTTAGTAACACTGATAAAGATGAAATTCAAAATATCTATGCCACACAGTACTTTTTTATAGCTTCAGAGAAGAGTATTCAAAAGTTAATCTTGGAATAGACTTCTATGTTGAGGTTTTTTGTCTACAAGTAAAATTTTATGACACTGCCCATTGCTACCCCCTCCCCCTTTTTCAGATGAGATAAATCATAGTGGAAATCTGAGCGCAATACTACAGATAATGTATCAGTGATTAACCAATAGTTTCTTACAATACATGTACATCATGACCACATCAATATTAGCAACTATGGGATGCTTCATTTTTCTTTTTCTCTTAACAAATTTGGAAAACTGAACAGGGAATATTTTAAGCCATTATAGAGGACTGAATCATATTCTGATCATATCTTCATGAATGACTAGAATGTACAGCTGCTTAAATACTTTCAATATATTTTTGGTATATGACTGTATTAAATGTAATAGATTACATTTGATACTTATAAATACATGTACATAAATTATTATAATCATTTACATGAAAAATATCGTATCGAAAATGCTAGTTCTACAGTAGCAGTTTTTGTGACAAAAATTATTGCTAACGTTATCTGATTAACTTGCTAAACATTCAGATGTACATACTTAAACATTTTCTTACGTCAATCAGATCATGGCTAGGACATGCCTATTGAGCAAGTTCTAGGGCTGCAACGTACAGTACACAATATAATAAATATCACGAAATTTACTTTGGGTTCCATTCATATCACAATTATTTGAAATTTCAGTTGAAACTGACGAAATCAGACTTAAGATCCGGCTTCCGGGCCTTGGGCACTCTTAAAATGTATTTACTATTGCCTTAAGAACAATCCCAATAGAAAGAACAATACTAAGAAGTGTTAATCACTGTGAGATAACGTAAATGACCTTATACTCAATCTCATTGAAAAATTTATTCAAATCTTGTCATTTAAAAATTGTTTTTCAAATTAATCGAATAAGCTTGATACAGAGGAAGTGTCACACTGTGAATAGAATCCCTAAATGAATGTGAATCGCGGTGAATCATGAACAGCAGTAAATCGTTGCAGCCCTATGTAGTTCACTCAGATTGTCTCTGAACTGAAGTACATGACAGTTGTATGAACAAATTTTGCACCTTCAAAACTTCTTACAAAGTTTGGAAATTAACTGGAATGGAATATGATGAATGTTAATGTGTGATTTATCAATAATACAAATTCATTCAGACAAGCAAATACATTCTTTACAAACAAGTTTTGCACATGTAACTTAAGCTCTCCTCTGAATCCCTTCATTTCAAATTTGTTACATAAAAGATTACTTTCAACCATATGTACACATGAAATTACACATAAACCATATGCAGTTTGCTTTATAAGCATTTGAATATTCACAGTCCTAATTTTTCTACAACATTCTACTAGCAATAAAGATTTTTATAAGAAAACACACCGACGTAACAATATATTGCTTATAATGCTGTGACAACAATACGAATACAATAAAACTTACATTTTCTTGAGGGGGGGGGGGGGGGGGGTGTGCATATGGAAAAAAACTGTTTCTGTACTGAACTTCCCTCTTGAAATAAATCAATAATCTGCTAATTAGGGGACTTCATCAGATGTCAAGAAAAGTTAAGAATGATATTGAATTACAAAGGAAAGGGGGGGGGGGGTGTTGTAGACTGAAATTCACTCATGAAATCAATCAATAATCTGCTAATAGTCTACAACCCCCCCCATTCCCTTGTAATTCAATATCATTCTTAACTTTTCTGGACATCTGATAATGTCCCCTAATTTCTTTATTGTTTCCAAAATATATCTGGCTGCCCCCACTTACTTCAAATCCTGTATCTGCACACAAATAGCACTAGTTAAAACAAGGTTTGTTAATAAGTAAATGGTTAGCCATTCAGGATACTTAACTTTTATACATGGATCAAGTCAAACTCAAGGCAAGGTCAAGGTCATGAGGTAAAAATTTGGTACAAATAGAGAGAATTTATCTGAAGAAATATAGGTCATGCAAAATTACAGTTCAAAACTAATAACTTAAGTTGAAACTTTTTTGGGCAGACAAACTTTATAACGTCAAACAAATAGAACACCATACCCACCATACCCATGTATCTTTGATACAGAGTATAAAAAGAATGACCTATGAAAATTGAGTTTTACTCATTATGTTCTACATTAGTACTTAGAAAAGTAAAAATATTTAATAATATTGCGACCTACATGTACAATACATTATTATAATACAAAACGTACATGTATATATTATTAATATTTATTTACATACAAAATATATCGAATAACTGTTACATTTAGCTCTCTCATAGATCTTTTTGCAACCATTTTTTCGAAACAACTTAACTTATATTCAAATCTTGTTGGTACATGTAACAATCGCCGGGGTGCCTCAAAACAGAAAAGTATCATTTCCAGAGTGAACATAAAACAAAAAAATTCAAAACATTATTGCTTTAGCAGACTTTAAAATTACAACATTATTCTTCATGATTTCTTTAAAAAATCTACAAATAGAACATTAAAATTTACATCATTATTCTTTATGAATTCTTTAAAAATTTTGCAATAAAATATATGTAATGATTATGCAATACCATACAACAACAGATCTCATAATGTTTATTTTCACATAGTCAAGTATAAATTACAGTGAACACTTAGGACAAGAAGCCACACCAACAGTCAATAACTGTCAACTCTCCCTCTTTTGGAGGGAGACTCCCTCTTTTTGACCTTATCTCCCTCCTTGGCATTCCTACCTCGAGGGAGACCAAAATCTCCCTCTTTTTGGCCAAGTCTCGCTCTTTTTGACCTTATCTCCCTCCTTGGCATTCTTACCTCGAGAGAGACCAAAATCCCCCTCTTTTTGACCTTATCTCCCTCCTTGGCATTCCTCCCTCGAAGGAGACCAAAACCTCCCTCTTTTTGGCCCAATCAACCTCTTTCTCCCTCTTTTGGCATATTTACCAAAAAAGAGTAACTCTAGATAGGGAACTTCAGCACGTTCAGAGCATTTCATGATAAAGCTCATATTGCAAGAAAAGATTATAGAATGCAATAAATTATTGATACATGATTTACTGTATTTATTTGCTCAACTCTCAACATTTCGGCCACAGCTAGGCCTTTATCAAGAAAAACAATTTTAAACTATTGTCACATTTTTTCACGACCGATTTTCACAATTCATCAAACAATTCCTTTTTCCTTTTGTGACGTCTACACAGTTTAGAAAGCGCTATACTGTGGCGTCACTCTATGCGATTGTTTATGCCTCCGCTCCATCCTGTTGCGACATGTTTTACTGTATATAAATGTTTTAAATTTTGCATTGAAATGTCAGCAAATGTAGCAATTCATTGAAAATGTAGAAAAATGGGTTCACGTGCAAAATCTCTCTCTTTTCTAAGTGCCAAGGAGGGAGATCTCCCTCTTTTCCAAGTGCCAAGGAGGGAGATCTCCCACTTTTTAAGATTTCAAAGTGTTGAACACACATACCTGTACATGTACAAAAACCAAAGCACTATTACCATTATCAACAACTCTTAAGAATTCAAAACAGAACAATCACTAAACAATATCATAATAAAAGTCGTAAAATTCATGTGCATCTATTTCCTGATCAGTTGCATTCCTTCAAAATGTGTAAGACCTTTACGAAAAGCTATTTTATCTGAGAAGAAAATTTCACAGGCTTTTGGAAATCCTTTACCTATATCTAAAGAACAAATAGCATTCATTGTCTCTTGGCTAATCCTGGGCGGGTTAGCTTCTAAATCTTCATCATTATCGATTTGTATTTTCTTTGCAGCACAATATTTCTTAAACAGATCTTTTTTATCTTTATTCGTCATCTGGTACGCTCTTGCAGACAAATCCACAACCATCGACGGATCAATTTTCCCGCTATCTTTCAACCTGCGATAGTCGCCCTTTTTGAGAATCACCGTCATCATCACATTATCTTTCTCATTTAATTTCTTAAGCGTCTCGGAATAAAAAGTATCTTCCTCATTTCCTGGGTTTAATTCACTGGTATCGAATACTACGGCATATTTTTTATCAGACTCCATCAAATATGGAATGAACATGGTATCGTGCATTATAACAGGGGCGTAATTTTCATACATATACCTGACCAGCATCTCTCTCCCTAGTACCTTCCTTCCCGACCCCTGCTCTCCAGTAACTAGTACGTATTTATTGTTGGTAAGACGTCTTGTTGCGTCCATCTGAGCTTTGATTCTTGGGAGGTAAATCTTACTCTCCGAAGCTTTTATAAACGACTCCATGTCAGACTGACCATCCTCTGAAATAGACAAATAATGTACATGTTCTTTTTTGCAAAGTCAATAGGCCACTAAAATGCCGAAATTCATTATGGCTGAAAAAATGACGAAAAATGTCCGTGGTAGACAATATAAGCGCACTTTTTCATTGTTAGGTCACTATGGAATTGCCTCTTTTAATAGTGACGTCATAATGAAAAAAAGTGATTCCTATAAGTGTCGCTATACTTTGCAGGCGACACAACAACGCCGAAAGATATTGACTCGGACATTTTGTGCTTTCTAACGAGATCAGAAAATGGTCTATTTCTGTAAAACTTATTTTCAGACTTCTTCACAAATCTCTTAAAAAATCATAATTGAAAAATGAATATTCTTCTCTCTTCCAGGGGTCTAGAATTTTCTTTCAAAATCACTTGCCCCAAGAATGGGTCTTTTACTGAAACTTGTTGAATGAAATGTGGCATATTTAGTTCATCAAAAGCTTGATTCTTCAGAATATAAAAAGTAAAACCTTTTCTGTAGAATAAGATCAGAAATGAATCTGAATGAAGAGGAAAAACTTTCAACAAGTCTACTTGCCAATGGGCAAGTGAACACCTGCTTTGTACTTTCCCGTCCTAACTTTTCACTTGCCCCGGGCAAGGGGAAATGCAAATTCTAGATCCCTCTCTTCTATAAAATATTTGTATAGTTTTGAAATTATACATGTACATGTAGCTTTGATATTATTAATGTACCTGTGTTTTCACAATTACTCATTTACAGATATTCCCTGATAAATAAGATCTTTCTGAAAATCTTTCAAGAAAATAAAAATTAACAGTGACTGTCATTCAAATATCACAACAAAACTTCTTATATTCACATTATCCAATCAGCTTGATTTGAACAAGTTTTTCCTAATATTGCCCATTGTGACATTGAGCTTTGACCATGAAAATCAATAGGTTTCGTCCTCTTACCATTGAAAACTTACATGCAAAGTTTGATGAAGATTGATTCAAGTAAACTGTGGCCTCTGGAATATCCACAAGGTTTTTTCTATTTGTCTATTTTAAGAGACCTTCAAAATCAAAGCATAGCATCCCTCGCATGGCAACACAATTTCTAATATTTACAAGTATATTATCCAATCAGCTTGGTTTGAACAAGGCCCATTGTGACCTAGACCTTTGATCTTGAAAATCAATAGGTGTCGGCTTCTCGTCATGGACAACTTACATTCAAAGTTTTATGAAGATTGGAAGTTAAAACTGAGACCTCTAGAATATCCATGATCTTTTGTGGACCCATGTATGCAGGCACAGACTAACATACCATACCTGTCAACTTTGAAATCTTAAAAAGAGGGAGATCTCCCTCCTTGGCACTTGAAAAAGAGGGAGATTGTGCGTGAACCCATTTTGCTACATTTTTAATGATTCGCGACATTTTGTGCAAAACAACATTTTGTGCAAAACGAATTTTCGAATAATTTCATTGTGCTGACATTTCAATGCAAAAACATTTAAAAACTATGAAACATGTATCAATAGTATATTGCATTCTATACATCTTTTCTTACATTTTGTCATGCAATTTCTCATGAAATGCTCAGAATGTCGCTATTTAGAGTTATTTTCTTTGGTAAATATGTCAAAAGAGGGAGAAAGAGGGAGATTAGGCCAAAAAGAGGGAGATTTTGGTCTCCCTCGAGGGAGAAATACCAAAGAGGGAGATGAGGTCAAAAAGAGGGAGTCTTCCTCCAAAAGAGGGAGAGTTGACAGGTATGACATACAATGGCTATTTCTATTGAGTCTATGCGGAATACAGAGTTTTTTCCCCTTACAGACGGTATCTGAAATAAAACCATTGTGACATAATGAAATGGTATGACAACGTCGATTTTCTACCGTCATTTCCCAGACTTTTAGGACTGCTTCCATAGAATATGATGACGTCATAATCAGTCTACGTCAGATACCGTCTCAAATGGGAAGTAACTCTGGTTTTTGAAAATAGCGAATATCCCTAATAAAGTACAATTCATACTTACTGACAAGTTTCCCCACTGGGTCATCCCCTTGTTCAGTCACTGAAAATAAATGAAATTTTAAGATGGAAATAAATCAATCATATGATAGTCAGTATTCAGTATAATAATTACTGACAACGCATGGAGTACATTTATTAGTGTCCCCTCCAACTACCATCTTTTTTCTGCTGACTGAAGGTAGAATAAAACACTGTCAAAGACGGTAAAGCCGGATTGCAAACTAAGTTTTGTCAGCAACAAGTTGAAGAATACCCATATGTTTGGACCTACATGTATATTGCTCAAATTTATAACTACGGTACAATGTGCCTTGTATACTTATTTTATGACTAAACTTTTGTTGGTGTTTGTGGATTTGGGTATAAAAGAGGTGGGAAATAAACTTAGATTATCATAGGTCACTAGGTAAATGTCATTAGATTAAAGGTCATAGTATCAAATGAAAGCTCAAATCTTTTTAGGAATTTGTAAGTGAAATATCAAAGCTCTACCTCATGGATATAGCCAAAGCTATTTTCTTCTTAAAGAAGGTCTAAGCACAAGGTCACCAAATCAAAGGTCATGGTATCAAATGTATGTTTATATCACTAGATATCTACACACACAGTAACACAACCTCAAACTCTTTAGTTGACGAGAAATAGCCCATGGCAAAAGTTCTGTTTTTTAAATGTAGGTCAAAGTTAAAGGTCACAAGGTCAAATGTTACAGCATAAATAAAAAAGGTCTGTCAAGGGCAACCTATATAATATTATGTTTATATTGCATACAGTTCCTTAGATTTTGTTTCAACCAGAAACTTTAACCAAAATCTATAAATGTGTCAAAGTCAAAGGTTAAGGTCATGAGATAAATTTTACTGCATAACTTGAAAAGTCTGGTCATGGGCAACCTATTGTGTTTCTACTGCATATAGTTGTGTAGATTTTGCTTCAACCAGAAACTTAAACCAAAATGTTGACAATAGATGGACAGATGGACAGACAGAAAGACAGACAGACATTGTCAATCCATAGACCAGAATCGCTTTGCAATCCGGCCAATTAATAATTAAATGTATACAATCTTGTTGAACTCTACAATTCAATGAATCATATGGTAGAATTTCTAAATTCATGAATAGTATCAAATTTAAGTTCAAAGTCTGTTAGGAAAGTAAATGTAACAGAATTTTTACTTACTAAATCTGACCAACAGAGTATTGGGACCAACTGCTACATCATGCATACTTGGGTCTTAACATGCAAACAAACAAAATGCATTTTCAGCCAAATTATTTTTCTGACTTATAAACAAAATGTTATCATATTGTCATGTACCCAATCTAGTCCCTTACTCCCTGTGTTGCTCACAACAGGACTCATCGTTTTATTTTCCGCGTGGGTCCAATAAGTTGGTCTTAATTTTGACATAACGTTTATCTCTTGAAGTGTGGAATCGATTTCATACAGCATGAAAAATTGAGAGAACAAGGTTAGCATTAATTCAAGCACTTCTCAGTCATATGTAATGTATTCGGGTTATTCAAGTTAGCTTACATTTCTCTAGCGGTTGTCTTTTTGTCAGCGGTACATGGCATCTTCGCAAGCCGTTGCTACTTCAGAGCATTGGCTGGAAGAGGGGCATGTGACTGAGTAGTCAAAAAGTACAACTGTTTTACAGTTTCTTAAAAAAATATTTACAATGCGTGAATAAAGTCTGGCTGTAAGCATATTCTATCGCACACCTATCGTAAAATTACTCGTAACGTCACATTTTTTTAAAAATTCTGGACGCCCTGTAATTATTACTGAAATATCTTACAGGATAACGTAGTTTCCTTTAAATAAATTGATACTTGTAAGTCTTATAAATTTAACCAGCGATCAGACATGAGGCAGGACAGATATTCTTATCTAAAAAAGTCTCGTCGGCATAAAATCACAGCGTGGGGCGGTGTCTGAGAAACAACCAATCCGCCTAAGATAATCATATAAAACGTGTAAGCTAATTAATGGTAATCATGATCAAAACATGTTTTCACACCTATAATCTCAGGCACAACGTAAGTTAGATCTTTTGATCAGCTGTTAAGCCGACAATTATGTGACTCTCTTTAAACGATAAAAAAAATGACTTCGCATTGAAATACGGGACATTTCAGGACAAATTTTAATTTTACAGGAATTTTCGTGTCCCAGCGGAAAAGATTTTTTAGGTGTGATTTTCTGAGACATTTTTGTCCCGCCGGGACATCTGGCATGTATGAGTTATAGGTCCTAGAGTAATTTGCTGTTTAGAGTAATGAGAATAATTTAATATTAAGAGTAGCCATTTAGAAAAAAAAAAGAGTAGCATTGATTTAGAGTAATAAAAATAATTTGCCATTCAGAGTAATAAACTTTACTTGTAATTCAAATAAAGAAAATAATTTGCCATTTAGAGTAATAATTTAAAAAAATTATTTGCCATTTTGAGTTATGAAAATAATTTGCCATTTAGAGTAAAAAAATAATTTCTCATATAGTGTAATGGATATAATTTTCCATTTTTTCTTACTGAATTTCTGAAGAATTTGTCTTACTTTTTTTACTTTAAAGTAATAGTACTGGCCTAATAAACAAGTCAAGCAGATTTTAAAAGTATAAAGAAGTCTACGACATGCATGTACAACAATACAAGAATATGTTGTTTTTAGGAACAAGCATTTTTATCTTGAACTCAAATCTAGACCTGGAGTCAACTCAAGTTGAACTCAAGAGTAACAAGAGTTTGGTGAGTTTGACCCTTGTCCTAATTCAGGTGAATGCTCAAACATTTAGGGTCAGTCTGAACAGTAAATATGAATGGTCCACTTGAAGGATTCTGCATCCAAATAGAGTACTTCCAGTTATTACATTAATCTATAAACATGTTCTGATTATTTCTTGACACACATTGATGAATTTGCTGGAATTGAAAATTTTCAGGGATTAAAGATTTGATCATTGAATGAGAAAAGCAACAGCTCATTTGAGCTGAAAGAATCCAAAACATGCATGTCAGGTCCATGCTGCAAATTGATCTGTTCTTAAATGATGCTATTGAATTTGAAACCTTTTAATAATAGTATTTATAATATTCTCTATAAAAAGAAATTCATTTTTCTCATTATATGCATTATCTAAAATACATTAGGGGTTGAATATGTATACCTTAACAGGAGAGGAATTGATCACTGGAGCAGCAACTCTTATCTTGAGTCAAGTTCGAGTTCAAAAAAAATGTTCCATAACTACATGTATGTACATGTACACGTATGTTATAGATCATTATTATACCTCTACTGATTTTTTCTTATATAAAAAGAGACTCATCAAATTTAACTACATCCCTGAAAATCGCCTTATAAGACTATTTCCCTGCAAAGGGGTGCGTTAGTTGAGAAGACTATTTCCCTAGGGAGTTAGTCTCAAAATGGGGCGGAGCTTCTTTGGGGGTGTGTCAGTATCAACCAATCAGCGCCGTTGAAGGTTGATCGGATGATCATATGACGCTATTGGTACGCGAGCAGAGTAATCCGCCTCCTATCCGCTTAGCACATGAATTAATCCGCAATAAAATAAAACAATCAAAAATTAAACATGTATGAGTATGATAAATGATGTTTCTGTTTATCTTATCATCAAAAATTAATATTCATTCAGTCGAGAAGGCAAGGCAAAATCATTAGAATTTCCATTGGAACGATGTGAACCTAAGAGATATGTTTGTTTCAGTATAATGTTTGTTTCGGTACAACTAAGAGATATGTTTGTTTGTTTCGGTATAATAAAACAGTTAAAGTATACCATTGAGGGAGTTAGCACGATTCTGGTTCCCCTCGACCAGACCTATTTCCCTCGGCTTCGCCTCGGGAAATAGGTCTGGTCTCGGGGAACCAGAATCGTGCTAACTCCCTCAATGGTATACTTTAACTGTATATTATATTTAACAAGTTAAAAGACAGACAATTAAA